>OZ059797.1:14841003-15561637 GCA_964057025.1 Standfussiana lucernea
ATCAAAATAGCTGGAAAAATATGTCATCCAAGTAAAAGAAATTGCGAAATTGATACTTGACCAGGATTTGTGTGTGATACGATAACTAAAAAGGGTAAAATAAAAACTGTTTTGCAAAACGATAACCGACTTCCAAAAATCAACACAAAAAAAAGTGGACTACTTTCGGAAGTCCGGAAGTTTTTATTAATCCAAATAAATTGAAATTAATCTATAATCAATATTTAAGTCATATGCCATACACAAACCCAAACTAGATCAACGAGTAGGTCTATGTCCCACCAGTGTCATTTTGGCTGAATGTACATAGTTATTCTTACATTATATTGCCAAGTATGAAAGCATGTTACTAGCTTACTGTCATAAAACTGGTTACATATAACATGCAATAGCCATCACAGTACATCCTACTTTGATAGTCGTCAGAGATTATTCAAATCGTGTGTTGTTGCTGGGCGATTCAAGTTTACATGGTAATGTCAACTTGTGAACCGGCTAGGTCGATAATGTTAGATGTCAACCTAGAATCAAGTCATCACCCGTTATCCGACACGAGATGAACAACTGGAAGTCTATTTGGTGCAACCTTGAGTTACAGGTTTTCTTAGCTCCTATATACTGGCGTGCTTTGAAAGATTAAAAAAAAAAACAATATTCCGATTAACTTCTTTTGTGACTTTTTCGTCCATAGACTCAAATTCTGTGTAGGTGTTTTTTTTCCACAGACTATTGACTACTTGATTTTTTTTTTCTTAAATACTGCTCTCTGATAGAGAGGTTCCAAGGAGTAAGGGGAGCCCTCTGCACAGCAGTGTGACACATGACATGCTAACAAGAAAATACTGCTTCAAATCAATGGTTTTCTTGATGTTCCTTTATATCGACTTAGTTAATTGAGAAGATTAACTTTGTTGATAGTTATAGATAAAGTTAACTACAAGCTACCCAAACACAGCTTTTGCATAACAAGCTGCAGGACACGACAACACGACTAAAATTAATACAATTTCAAAACCAAACCCGCTCAGCAAGCGGTCGAAATAGCGCCACATCTGTCACAAGTTTACGCAACAAGTAATGTGGCCACAGCGTAGCAAAATGTCAGTAGTGGACCATAAAGTATAGAGCACGGAGACGACGCAGCGGTCAATGTTAGAGGCGGCATTGTAACAATTTCCATAGAAACCAAGTCTGCCACCGTTTACTCATCATCTGTCAAGCCTTTTCCCAACTGTGTTGTGGTCGGCTTCCAGTCTAGCCGGATGTAGCTCTATACCAGTATTTTACATGGAACGACTGCCTTTTTGAATTCCACAACACGGGTACTCGTAATACGATACCCCTTGGTTGGACTGGTTGTCAGATTTCGTGCTTCTGACTACCCGTAACGGCTGTCAAAAATCTACATATGTCAGCCGGGACTAACGTTCAAAAATGCTTTCTGAAGCACGGTCTTGGTAGGTTAGGGATGGTCATCCATCTACGAAACAACCTCGGCAGGCATTGCTTAACCACGAAGGTCGACTACTGCGGCTGTTTCTATTTAGCCACGAGTAGTACAACAATAATGACGTACATATTTTAACTGACATCTTTGAAGGCTAACAAAGCTCAACGCACGCCACGAATTTGAACAGTACTCAAATCTCTAGACGCTGTAGGAAATTCTATGCTCTATGTGAGCCGACCAGCAGTTGTCAAACCAGAAGTTCCGTTGCACACACAGCTTATGGCTTCAGTGTGACAGTGTGTTTTGATTTCGTTTTGATTGTAACTGCATTTCTAGCTTCATTGTTTGAGAGTGAAGAAATGCTAGTATACTTTCTTTTGTGAGTAAAGGTTCTAAAGACGAAGTTGGTTGCTTATTGTGGGTTGTGTTAGCTGTAGCAAAGTAGCAATATATGTGGGAACTGTGGCCCTACTGTGACGTTTTATTGCAGGAATGTTTTAGTTCTATTCCAGTATAGGAAAGAGATGGCGCTAAACATCAGGATCAGGAAATAGAGACAGAGCTATACAGGTTATAGCTCTGTCTCATGAAGACGTCATGGTAGGGCCACTGAAGCATCAACAGAAGTGAAGAGAATGAACAACACGACTATGACATTTTCAGTGGTATTTCCCATTTCACGTTTTTTTTTGATTTGTCTTGGCCAACAACATTCCTAGCATATAGTCATCTGTACAAAAAAGATTTAAATAGAAAATTACCATTAATTTTTATCCGCATATTTTTCAACCTCCCACGAAGTAATCAGCAAAAAAAAAATATTGGACCTCCATAGTCAGTGTCCAATTTTATAACAAAAAAAACTTGTTTTGAATAATAATGCTAAGGTATCTTATCGTTATTTTATCAGCACACCCTTTTCCGTTAGCACGTTTCTTCAAATTCTAAATAATTCCTATCCCAACTGGTTTGAAAGCCTACGCCTACATAATAAATTATATCTTCTCATTCAACTTCCGTGTTTTAATATTTATGACGAGTAATTATTTCCAAGTTTGCGCCTGATTAATTTGAATTCGTGTTTTATGTGAAACTGAGAAGGTTATATGCCAATCGACAGCTGTTGAATGATTTAGATTAAGGGTAAAATATTCATAAATAGAATATGGCTGTTACGAAATCGGACTATAAAATATTGATTGCTTATAGTGCGAAATAGTTTCTGACAAACCTTTACAAGAAGTTTGCTTATTGAGAAATTGCGTCCAGAATTTTATAAGCCATGAATTGAACGATTTGATCTCTTAAAATATTTATTTTTCCTTTACCCAAATTCTGACATATTGCAACTGTCTACTTATTCAAACACGATTAAGAAAGGTTTCACAAAAAAAGCTAGTCGAATTAAAAAAAAAAAAACAACTTTTGGTTACGTCAAACACAATTCACAGGCCAAGTGCCATTATTAAAACATGAAACGATAATGTCAAGCCGCCAACAGATAAACTTCGACCTCAAACACTTAATTCGTCTCCGAGAAACAGATAATTTGGATAAATTCATCGTAATTGCTAACTAAATCAATACAGTATGAGTTAATCAAGAGATAAAATGTTGGATAAAATGGCTGACATTAGCCGAATCTTCGTAGCCATCTCGACCTGAATTCATGGAGTGCCTGTAAGGCCGTGAGTCCTATGACTAACAGTGTTACTCCGCAGAGGTGCTATACAGGTACTTATGTATCGATGAGGTATGTCTGCTTACCTGGAAAGAGAGAGAATTAATCATTAGCACACTTGATATGAACGAAAAAGGAGTTAATGACTGAGATAGTAGAATGAGAAAAGAACGTTAAGTCGACCCCAAATTGCATGGGACAATGGCAGGGAGATTATAATAATGATGATACTTGATATGAATGGTAGAAGCTAATAGTTTTTTATGTAACAAACTCAATATACGCTATCGATCAGCAAGAAGTTTTCAACAAAGAGTTCACTGTCAAAGTTTTCAACAAAGAGTTCACTGTCAACGTTTTCAACAAAGAGTTCACTGTCAAAGTTTTCAACAAATTCTATAATGTCTAGCCTTTTTCTCTTTTATTTTACGTTCTGACCCACTGCTGGCGGCTGGCAGAATTTAGAATGAAATCAGCCGCACAGGTTTCCACTCTTCATTTTTATGTTATCTCTATATGGGCCTTTAAAGTATGTATTGAAAAAGCCAGTCCGCCATAGAAGATGCCATAAGACATTTACACAAATTAATTTCGGGTCTTCCCACATAAACACCTTATCCAAACAAGAGAACACTTTGACATTAACCGTGGTATGATTTAAAATAGATAGATACCCGTAATTGGTCAGTAGTACGATAATAGTTATGGTCACTTCTGAGTCACCCCCGGTAACCTTGATCGTGAGGTATTTTGCAATATGTCCAAATGACGTCAACCTATTTAATAATATTGTTAATTTTGTCGCTGGTTAATAGGTTTTTTTTTTATTTGGGAGGAAGTAATAACTGAATCTGACAGAGGATAATGACGTGAAAGCAAATTATTTTACGAAACTACATTTAACTGACTGCAACACTTGGCATTCCGTGATGATCATATTGAAGAGTGAACTTAGTAAGTTGATATAAATATGATTGGGATGCCATTCTCTCTAAATGTTATAGGATACTTCAATCTCTCACTAATTTACAAGGAAAACCCATAAGGAAAGGAACCAATACTAATAACAGCAGCAATTATAATTTATGCAAAAACAACCTAATCACTACTAATAAAGAAGTCAATGATTAAAATGTAACACTCAATTATTTGGCCTACCGACTCACGCTAAAACATTTTTGTATTCACATTAATTAATTAGAAATTCAATTAACATCATTCCGACAGAACATTGAAGCTTCAAAACATAAGAATCCCATTACCAAAGGCCAAAAATTACCAAATTAACAATTACAATCACAAAAACGACTATTACCTTCAAATCCTTCTAGATCCCGCGAGATATGACGGCAAAATTAATTTGGTAATCTAAATTCATGTTATTTTTTATCCCACGTTGAACCAAGCTTTATGTTCAGATTCATAGAACTGAAATTCAAACAGCACCGTCCTAATACTTTCAAAGTAATAACCAAATTCGTATTGTAAGCCTGCTAATGCAATTTGATACTCAGTTTTCTCATGATAAAGTCCAAATTGATAGTGAAGTTAAAGTGGTTGAGGTTTCCGGTAGAAACAATAGTGAAGGATATTGTCCAGCTTGTAACGGAGATCGGAAGTGATATGAGTATCTTCACGGCTCGTTGATTTGGATTGGTAAGGACAGCTTCTGATTTGTTTCTTGAGAACTTTATTACGGAAAAAATAAAGGTGTTTTCAAACATACTTACATACACGACTGTAATCCGTAGGGAGTTAGGCTAGGGTGTATCTATACACCACCCATATTTCGCTGGTTATGGTTGAGTCTCTTTAAATAGAGCTTATTGACGCCAACAGAACCCAGGACCTTATGATCAGCAGTAGCGCTTACGACCACTAGACAATGAGGCAATCTATAGTATCATTAAAGTTTTAACGTGGTTATTGGCTCTGATGGTGTCACCATCGTCCGTACGACTCTAAGGAATTAATCTACGAAGTAACCTCACCTAGTTTTCCGAAACATCGTCAACATCCGAAGCTAATATTACCAGAACTATCAAAACTCCTGCATTTGATCCTCAACCAAAACAAATAAAACTGTTTGCTGCACTAAGCTCTAAAATTGCGACGAAAACAAACAAATATTTTGAAGTTAACTTCGACTAGTTTACTTTATTTGCTTCAATAAGATCCGCTGATTCCATATCTATTTATGGACCATCATCTCATAGACATTTACTAATATTATAAAGCAGTGCAGTTGGTATGTTTGAATGTAACAGGTAAATGTTTGAAACAATTTATCCGATTTTGGAAATTATTTCACTAATTGTAAGCTACATGCCGAGTGTCATCTATATCTATACTAATATTATAAATGCGAAAGTTTGAATGGATGTTTGTTACTCAATCACGCCAGAACGGCTGAATGGATCTGGATGAAATTTGGCACAGAGATAGATTATAGTTTGGAATTGCACATAGGCTACTTTTCATCCTGGTAGGATGATCCCGTGGGTCAATATCGAACTCCACGCGGGAGAAGCATAAGCTCGTAGTTTATATTTGAAACGTTCCCGTGGGATAATTTCCAACCTTAACACGAGCGAATCCGCGATCAAAATCTCGTCTTCAATAAACAAGGAAACATCTTACAAAGCAAGTCTTACGTCATATTCTGTTTACGTTCCTTTATTTACTTCTATTTCTTCAAACTGATCCCCTATTATCTTATGTTATCCGTTCGAGGGCCACAGAAAAATAATCTGGAACTAATGTCAAAGGACCGATGTGAGCCCAAAGGGGTCGGGGTCAATAAACTCTCGAAGGTCCCTGTAAGGTCTCGTTTGGAGTCTTTGAGCCTTTAAGATGGCTTTGATCTGACGATTTTGTGGATCGAAAGGTAGTCGTTGGGTAGAGCGAGGAAGCTGGTCAAAAGGGTGTTTCTGAAGTTTCTCAGAAAAGGTTCTAATAGCATCGAAAAGATTGAAACTGCGAAATTTCAATAATCTTTTTAGAAAATCCTACAGGAATCATTAAAAACGGTTTGTTTTACATCTCAACAATTGCAGTTTCTCCCTGTTACTTCCTTTCAAAAGCATACAAATTAGTTACGCCTTAGATTTTCAATCGTATGATAACGCAGAACCCACAGCCATCATCTTTGCCAACATTATTTCGTTTAGTGTGATTATCGTCTTTAGCGTACTATAGGTAAACTTATGCCTGATATATATGATTATCATACCCTACTTTTACATGGCTATCACCGTCTTCACCTTTAATTTTCTCATCGATATCATCAAATCGTATAGCAATCGTGTTGTGGGCAGAAATATCATTTTCTTCAGTATAATTATCATCCTCTACTATTAACTGGTAATTACCAGTTATGTTTTCAGTATTCTCAACGATATTATTACCAAATCGTGTAGCAATCGTGTCGTAAGCAGAAAACAAGGCAAACTGTCCCGACACATAAGTTTAACTTTTTATGTTCACTCCTTCTTAAGTTACCGGAAAGAAATTGAATGAGGCCTTGTTGTGGAAATTTTAAAATTAGGTTCTGACACAGAGTGACTTGCTTTTGAATGATTGTTTTCTTGTTTTGGCTGTTAACATTGCTGGGTGAGTAAGGGTCTCACATACCGCGTATGAGGCAAATGACGCTTGAAATTACAATTCTGGTTGCTTTATTCAACTCGAATGCAAGGATGAAGATTTTCTTTGGGATATTTGTGGATGCTTTTGTTCTTAAAGAAAAATATAGGCATTCTTTTATTCGATGCTGTAGTAGTAGATAGACCAAGGAATAATACTTGAATTGATGCCAAAAACTCAAGAGTTATAAAATATTCATGCATTCATATTTTTAACCTGCCTTGAAAGGGAATTTTCTGAAGAGGTAATGTTACTTTTCATGTTTAAACAAAGCAAGCAAATAAAATAGGAATCCTTCTAAATCAAACAAATAGGACATAGCTGGTATCCTTGATGACTAATAAAACGTAAAAACTTCCTAGATAATTATAGACGTTGTCTTTATTTTATCACTACCTATTTATTTAAATGTGCCTTTTATAAATAGGATGCCGGATCAAATAAAAATGATTAATATTATGCCAATTTTTTCGCATGTCGTTGTGAATTGCTGATTTCATCGATAGGTCCTCTTAGATACTGCTTAAAATATTTTTCTATGGAATTTATTTTTTCCTTAAACAATTTATTTTTGATTCACTTTTGATAAAATTTTAAAAAGCTTTACGGTGATCGTTGTAGTAGGTTTTCATCCTTCAAAAACTGCCAAAATAAGATTGATTTCTGAAATGGTTTAGAACCAAACCAGTGGAATACAAATCCGCTTCAACATGTCATTTATTTCATATTATTATAACAAAGATTGTTACAACAATACTTTAAAAAAATAACATTCTATGCCACTAACAATCAAAAAGTAGTCGTACCCTGTAAAATAAAATGGCAAACAATTCCAGTTTCTCTCAATAGAGAAACGCATTTAAAGTAAAATTAATTCTGACTCTACAGTGCAAATGGCTTGAACTAGTTTCTTAAACTTTCTATAACAATTGAATTAATAGTTGTGGGAAATGGAAACAGGTACCTATTACCAATAGCGAGCACAGGATTTCCCGTAACATTAGGTTGGTCAGTGTCGTAAATGGCCTCGTCCGGTATGAGTTCATCCGGGATATATTTAATCCCTGTACTTATTTTCTTTTACGTACATAATTTCACACCTTTAATCCTTGAAGCGTTAGAGATAGGTGTACCTAATAGTACACCAGTATTTCGCCAGTTACGTATAAGTCCCATGTCCCAAAGACTATGGCCATCAACTGGATACTAAATCAGGCTCCGTGGCTGCTACTGAGAAATTTTTAGTCCAAAAAATTCAATAACACTGCCAGAAATTTTTAATTGATAAAGGATATTACACGATCCAAGATTTCTTGAAATATTGATTGAATGTTAATACATTTAATTTCACTGTATTTTGACATCTATAATAACAAAATTTGACATGTAAATTAATTTGAAATTTAATGCCAATACATAATTATTGTACGCCTATTAGACAGGACATATTGGAACATTAATTTTTTGTTGAAACCTGTAACTAACATAATTATGCCCCCACAAAAAACATATTTTGTTTTTTTTTTTTTTTTTTATCAGAGAATTGAACCTAATATGAGGATGCTCTTGCGACCAAAGAGGCAGGCATCATACGTCATCATCTTTTATACAAATATCCATCACACGTCAAATTTAAAAAAAAAAATAATCTTTTTAAAATGGTGATCAGTTTCTGGTCCGTTTTAGTTTAACGTAAGCCGTGTGGAAGAGTGAATACTTACATACTAGTAGATCCCACTGATCCTGATGCACTGATCACTGATATGGAGGTCCCTAATACATAAAAGATAGACAAAAAAATATTGGAGTCACACCATTCTTATGAAAGAACCTTGTAACTATTGGTAAACTTTATAATTTTGATAATAGTCTCATTATTACTATGTACAAACATTGCAACGACTACTGCTTCTGCAATCAGGTAGCTCTTGCAAACATTAATAAGACACTTTTTACTTCATATTAATTTCATTGTAAATCTTTTATACGCAAATCAGTGTAAAATTACTAAAGGTAAATCAATTCAAAACAGTAGACTTGAGAAACAAAATCTATTTTATTTAACAGAAATGTGATGATTTTATCATTCATTACACTAGTCTAGCTTTTGCTCGCGGCTTCGCTCGCGTTACATTCGGAAATCATCCCACGGGAACGATTTAAATATAGCCTTAGATACTCGAGGATAATGTAGGTTTCTATTTTTGATATAACTTTTGGAATCAGATCAGTAGTTTCGAATATCAACTAATAAATTCATATAAACTTACCTATGGTTAACACATAAAACGGGATATTCACCATGTTTACAAACCTTTTTAACAGACTTCAAAAAAAGGAGGAGGTTCTCAAGTCGGTTGTATATATTTTTTTGTGTTTGTTACTGATTTGAAATATTCTTCTTTTATCTGAATAAATATACTTCCCGATTGGTTCCTTACAATTTTCATCAAAATCGGTTTAATAGTAGTTTTTAAATCATAATTATGCTGGAAAAAATATGTCATCCAAGTAAAAGATATTGCGAAAGTGACACTTGACGAGGATTTTTGTGTGAAACGATAGCTAAAAAGGGTTAAATGAAACTTTTTTGCAAAAAAAAAATCAGACAAAAAAGTGGAAAATAACTTAACTTTCGGGAGTTGGAGGCAAAAAAATAAATGTTACAAACAATAGTCACCGACTTCCAAAAGTAACCTTATTTTCGACTTTTTCATGTTTTTTTTAAGCTGTTTTTTTTCCAAAAACGTTTTTTCCATAGTGTTAGTGACCATGTCAGTTTAAAAACTTATAAACTTTACCTCATTAAAATATTGGTATAGACAATAATCTAAGCCCTAAAATCTATAAGGTGGTCAATCCACCAGCTGACATTAAAAACAAAAAAAAAAACAACTAACCGTTACGACAAGAATGTCCTTGAGATCCACGCAACTTTCTTTTTTATTCAAATCTTCACTGTGTCAGTGTGTCATCGTATTACTATACATGGCTATATCTTGATCATAGCTTGTTTTCATGGATTATTAGCGAGTAAATGTGAGCTTCTTGAAAAACCTTGAATCAAGTTTTTCTAACGTTAAGAATTTATATCCGATAACTTAGAGCCTTGTTTAGTTTAGTGCTTCCTCTTGCAATGCCTAGATAGGTTTATGGTTGAGTTAACTGGTTTTATAAAGAAAACTATTATAGTTTTTGTCTCTCTCAAAAAATGTGCTTTTGTGGTCATGTCAAGCAATCTAACTTCGTGGTTGATTTAATGCTGTTTACGAAATATTCAAGAAACAAAACCACTCAAAGCATTAATTAAAATTAAATCATTAAAAGTACTTTTAAATGCCAAAAATGCCAGAAAACAGAATAAAAATAGGTTTTATTTGTTCTAGCTTTACCTTTTAAATATCCCAATTACAAAATCTATAATTACTCTCCCAAACTCGACACTGTCTACAAATTGAAGTTTTATAAAGGACGTGGAAGATAAAATTACAAGTTTGAACATTTCAAAGGCAACAGGAGATTCAGCTTCAGTAAATCAAATACTTAGAAAGCGATATTCTTTAGGATACCCGATATTTGATGGGCCTTTTATTAGGCAGATGAGAAAGTAAGGACAGAAGTTTTGATTAAAGAAAACTTGATGTTTCATTAAGATAATGTTGTTATGGCTTCTGTGTGTCTTATTTGAGTGGTTCTCGTAATTGAAAACAATCTCTTGGGCCTAGCATGAACACAGTGAACTATCCGTGTCTTTGTCGCCAAAATATTAAACCAAAATGCTGAAGCTGCAAATGCTACGCCATGTACCTATGTATGTATTCGTTACATTTATTTTGAGTGCTCGTGCAAGGGTTTTGGGTTTCTGGTTTTTCTAAAAGAGGATGACATGAAAAAAAAAATGAAATGAAATTTTTATTTGCTAGAATTGGATTACATTATAAATGGACAAATTAATTTGCAAAAATTCATAACAATATTCTCAAAATATGGTATTAAGGTGAGGATTTAATTTTAGCGGCCATTTTTATTACGTTACTACGTTACTAGCTTATACCAGCGGCTTTGCTCGCGTTGAGTTCGATAATTGACCCACGGGATCATCCTACCGGGATGAAAAGCCTATGTGCAATTCCAAACTATAATCTATCTCTGTGTCAAATTTCATCCAGATCCGTTCAGGCGTTCTGGCGTGATTGAGCAACAAACATCCATCCATCCATCCAAACTTTCGCATTTATAATATTAGTATAGATACAGATTGGAAAAACTGGTTTTGATACACAATATTCATACTTGCTTGCTGATATTATGGTTAATACATAAAACGGGATATTTACCATGTTTACAATCCAATGAAAAAGGATTGTGAACATGGTAAATATCCCGTTTTATGTTAATCATAGTGTTAGTGACCATGCCATTTTATAAACTTATATTGCTTGCTGATGTTTGTCATCATTACGATATTAGACTCGAGACCTAAGACTTGGCAGTCCAACGGTCACACCCCTAGGCTATCACTGCTTAACAACCAGCCAGGACAACGCACCTCTGATTTTTCGGAATCATGTGCGTATTGAATAATTATCACTTGCTTCGGTGAAGAAAAACATCGTGAGGAAACCAGCATGCCTGAGAGATATTTCTCGACGGCATGTAAAGCCAAGTCAGAGGCCCATGGGCGGCATAAAAACTCTGACACCAGGTTACGCACAAACCACACGATAAAGAAGAGACGATATTAAGGTGTCCTTCGAATATAAATAGTAATGATTTCATTAATGGAATTATAAAGCTCCTTCATCACACTAACATTACAACAGCTAAACCACAATGCTTACCACAATATGGTTTTCAAGTAGGCATACAATTTTATTAAGGATATACCTGTAAATGTCAGTGTTAGTTTTGGCAAACAAGCGTCAACAATTCGACCACATTTTAGGTAACTAAGGTCAACAGAACTTAAGAATTTGACATTAAATTTAGCATACTGATTACGGCACCACTCTATCAACAGCTACTTCGACAGCAAACCTGAACTGTTTGCAAACAGCAAAGAACGCCATCGTTCAAGTACCTTGGGTAACAACGTTATGTAATAGGCAAACGGCATACTTAACCATGTCATTTTTGTTATATAAGTAGGGTCGGTACTCTGTCAATATATAAATGACACACTTTTGTTTCAATTAGAGTATTAACAGTTATATAAGTAACTAGTTGTGTTGGGGTCAGTGTACTTTCTGGTATCAGTTTCAAAGAACGAAATAGGGGTCCTTTAGAAGCAGTCACGAATGAAGATATCGCAAACTGGGTCTCGTATGTTGTATTAATTTGCATTATATTCTCAAGAATTTATCGTTCTCTTCAAGATTCGGCATTGGTCGACTTTGTCTACTGTGCATTAAGCCCTGGGACTGGACCGCCCCCGTAAGCTAAAAAGCAGTAACTCAATAAATCTATGTTTCGAGACAACAAGAAATATGTCAAAGGACATGTTTTTTTTTCAGCACGAAAACAAAATATGCACGTACATATTTTTTTTGCTGTTTTTTTTAATGTCCTGATATAGACATTGTAACTTTGATAAGTCTATCTGATGCAACATGTTTTATGTTTCGGATACAAAAAAAAACAGGTTTACTTTTAGATACTGTTTTTTTTTTTATCTTACGAGATCCATAAGTTCCCGATGGTGCTTGAAAACTAGCCGAAGGATCGGATGTATCTTTGAATACGATTCCTATGATATTTTATTTAACTGTAATAATAATTGGCAGATTCATTACTGTTTTCAACTTTAAATCAAGAATACAATTAAACCTTTAAAAATACTTGGAACAGAAACATTAAACACATTTACGACCTTTTAAATCCTTCACGCCAAAATCAAGATAGGCTCAGACTTTATCTTCTGCTCTTACCTCCTAACACCCTAAGGTAATTAAGTCAGCTATTTAATAAAAAAGTCGGATGGAGTTTTTAATTATCAGTAATTTGGGGGTAATTGGCCCTTTGATGTAACATCATAATTAATAGCACCGGGTGATGTTAGAAGGCATGCTGAGGCATCGGATGTACCAAGGAGGTTGTTGAAGTATCCTTGGCCTCTTTGAGAGTTGAAAGAAAGTTATGGCTTTTCTGAAGACTGTGGTGGGTGGGCTGTAAATGAATGAAAATTTGCAATACTCGTTTTGTTTTACTTAATGTTGTTATGATATACAAGGTGTAATTTTGCGTCCTCGTCAAATTCAAGTTGGTAACTATGCTAATGATTCTCAAACCGAATCAATAATAAAATGGGTAGGTAATTTACTATTTTTTTTCTTCTTAATATTGCAAATCGGTAAGTGTACACCGTATTAAAACGCGGCCCGTCTTATACTAGCCCTATAACCGCGCTTTCATACACACAAACTCAGACGTTTGTTCGATAAACGGGTGATTCTCCTCTTTTGAGACGGGCTTCATTCTGAAATAGTGTCAAATTAAAACAACAACAAAAAGCAACGTTTATTATTAATGACCAGGTATGTAATTTAAATTGATTATTTACGTCTAAGTCTTCTATGACAACCTCCTGAATTTTGACGAGGATGTAAAACTACACCTTGTATTTATGATTAACTGTTTAAATATTTTTTGACGTTTAGAAACTTCCTTTTGTAAATAAGGAAGAGAATCGACAAAATAAAATATGGTTCTATCTACTCAAAAAGTTAACATAAATCTGCAAAAACAACGTGAAAAGACTCATCATTACAAGTAGCACAAAAACTTTTGAGAAAGTCGGAACTAAATCCTCATTGTTCACACAAGTGAAAGCATTTCTGAACCAGGTCACCATTTGATATCTTTGTTTTCGTAAAATTAACCTTAATTACATTTAAATAGGTTTGCATATGCATACATTGCTTGTTTTTCTGTATTTAAAATGCAAGGGGTCAGATTACAATGGAACTAAAAGAAAATTTAGGAGTGTCCGCTCAAAGTAGAGCTGTTACGAAAAATTTAAATAATTGTATGTATGGATGAGATTTATGGGTGTAACACTTTCAGAATAAGCGAATGTGCTTTATGTATGACTTATATTTTCGCTGTTTGTGGGGTAAGCAGGATGTGAGCAACAGGATTGGCAATGAGGAAAAAATAATAAAACGTAGCGAGCCTTGCAATGAACAGAATTATGTTTCAATTGATAACTTCTGCTTCGACATTTTTGGAATAACTTGAGTAAGCATTCGTTTGACTGCAGAATGTATAGATATATATTTCTTAGAAAGTGTTTGTATACAACTATTGACTTTATATTCTGCAAGCTTAATATAACAACGGGTCAGGCAAGACTATGCGAAATGCTTGAATGAATAATAAATAAGAAATGTATAATTGACTTTACTGCCTTGTTGGTCTAGTAGCGGCTAGCACGAATACAGAGCATGAGCTCCTGGATTCGATTCCCATGTCGGGAAAAGTGTTATTGGGTTCTTCTTTCAAGGATTTCTCAGTATCAGAACGCTGGATTTATGCCCCTTTGATGACAATAGGCTCGCCCCTATTAGGGGTTACTGGTGAATTTCCAGTGTTTTATTAGGTTATACCTCTACCTAATCCACCGGGAATTATAGGCGTGATGTTGTTATGCCTTTCGACACATTGGCAATGATACCTTAATTATACATAACATTACATATCATTACGTTATTTAACAAACATATTTTAAACCTATTAGATAATCACCCACCATTGTGTCGAAAACAAATTAACATTTGCAGTCATATTCACTAATAGAACACTTAACGCCTACGCAATAAAACTAATACGTTAGCAAAATTATTTTTTCCCAATTTAAATGCGGTCTGACAAATTTTTATTTAAGCGAATTTGAACTCTAACGTCTTGTAAAAAGTGTTGGGTTATTTCTAAGGTAGCGTGTGTACTGTTTGTGCTTGGCAACCTATTGGTTAACGTATTAGTTGCTATTTATGGGCGGTGCACACAATGTGCAATGTCCGCTGTGTTCTGTGGCGCAATGTGTGCTCGCCTTTATTATTTTCTATATTATAGTAGAACCTTTTTCAAGAATTGTGGCAGGATGGATTTATTTGGGGGCAACTTAAGAGTAGGATAACTTGTAATGCTCAATTATTTGTTTGTATACTATACATGTATACGTGTATAGATTTATTACACCTTCACTCTGAAACGGATTTGGGTGTAATTTAGTACACACATGGAATAAGAACTGGTATAACATACACCATAGGGTACAAAAATCAAATTCAACGCGGGCGAAACCGCGGGGAAAAGCTAACTTCAGCTCTACAAACTGGATGATAATGGTTCATTTAGCAAAACTAATTACAGCATGATCTAAGTATATCGTAATTGGAACTTAATACAAATAGGCGCAAAGGTCAAAGTGATAATAATAACATCAATATTTATAATTATCCATATACACAACACTAACAAAAGGTTGTATTGAACCCAACACGGTTTTATATAAATACTTACCAAGAAGCATCATCCTGTATCTACAAGAAGTAAACATAGTATGATGCAAATCAAACATTACACCACCTGTATTGATTGTTCAAGCCTTATTTGGAGAAGCTTTAGCGGAAGGCAGTGCCAGGAAATGTAGTACTAAGAAGTAAATAAGCTGCAATGGTAGGTATACTACCTAATTATAATATCCTTATTATTTTAACTAATATTAGAAATGTGAAAGCCAGTCTGTTTGTCCTGCTTTCACGCCTTCACGCGCTGACCAAGGATCAAGCGGTATTATCGTGTGCGGGCACCAAAAACTCAAAAATAATGCAATGATTTTAAACCGCCAACTAGCCCGCGGACAACCAAGTTGCTAACACCATGTCCAAGTCTACTTACCCGATGTTTATTCATAACTTAAGCAATTAATTATGCTACTGGATGACTGACATACCTGAAACAATAAAAAAGTGAAACATTAGGAAAGTGCATTTTTTCTTTTATATGTATATATAAACACTTGGAAATCAACAATGAAATTATCATTAATCTATTATAATATCGTTTCCATTCCGGGATACAAGTTCTTTGTGGGTGTAGGTGAGCCGTGCAGTGCGGCAAACGTCATTTCAGCCAAAAAACGTGTGCTATAGGCTTTCCACAAGAGTGAACGGAAGATTACCATACCTATTATACATAATGTAATATTTTAATTATTTTAGTAAACAAGGGAATGTGCTTCTGAAGTTACAAGTATTTTGTCGGTAATTGATAAACTCGTCCCACATGCCTACGGCCCATTTAGGACGACTTGCAGAAAATAAAAATAAATATTATTTTCACTCTGCCACTCGTCCCACGTTAATGTCCAAATGAGAAAAGGTACAATCGGTAGCAAGAGTGTTAGTGTATAAATACTCCCTCACCCCAAGTCAGTCAGTGAGCAAAGATAAGTAGTTTTATTGCTTTACATTAGTACCTGACATACTTTGACAGCAAAGACCTGTGTTACAATTTTGGTGTAAAATAAAGTACCTATCTCTTATAAAACTATTTTAACCCGTTAACTGGGTTAAAACAATTCTAAAACTCGGTTGTTTTACTTGACCCTTGCCAACTGAACTGGTAAAAATTTGGTAATCATTTGTTACAATTTGTTGTTAGTTTGGTCACGAGATTTTTTGTTTGTAAACTAGTTGATGACCGTGATATTGTCTGTTGTAGGTACAGATAGTTTATGGGTCAGACTTTGTGAAAAATATTTGCTTTGACTGCCTTGTAGGTTTAGCGGTCATAAGTGCAGAATTTGAGCGTGAAGTCTTGGGTTCGGATGGTTTGAAAAAGGTGTTATTGGAGATTTTAATGGGGAATTATTCAGTGATAGTATATGGCAAATGGAATGGGAATTTAGTAACAAAATGTGGGTATTTTAAAACCTTTGCCTAAAACTTCAGGAAATAGACGATCGTTTTTAGTTCTAACAATTCTTTTTTAGTAGTCGTAATTCTCGTTATTATATGTAATATGTTTTCACTGTAATCTGTTTACTTAGCCAGCTTTAACTGGTCAGCGCAAATAACGCGTAACTAAGTAGATATATACATGTGGAAGCTTGTAATTAGCAAATGTCCTTACTTATGCATGATATTAAATATTGTTGTTAGTCTGTAAGCTTTCTTTAAAAAATAAATAAATGTCTTTTGTATTTCAAAAGAAACAGAGTGTCATAATGGGCAGTCGGTGCCTGCACGTATTTTGACCACACCAATCCACTACCAGGCCAAACCGAAAGTTGCTTAACTTCAACATTATTCAAGGCATGGGCTCTACTTATAATTGGAACCAATGGTAGAGCGTAACGACAGCTACGGATATGATGTTAATAGTGTTGAGGTCAGTCTGTAAGCTCTTGAAGGTGATACGATGTTGAGTATGCTTGTGTCTCTACCGATGTATAGTAGAGTCCGATGACAGTGGATATTTGAAGGTAAGCCGATACATTTTTTCACAAATGTGAAGATACGATAACATTTGCAACTAAAATAATTTAATCTTTTGAAGGCCTTTGTCACATATACGTGACAAGCAAGCGCGTGCTCTGTACGCCAACGACACAAATATGTGACAAAAAATGCGATGCACTACTCGTATAACATGATATAGACAACTAAATCATTATTTTTGTATGTTTTTATTTGTATACCTTAAATAATAAAGCTTGTGTCTTATCTCTTTAATAATATGGTTTATCGATAAAGTTTTGGAACCTATTCTTTTGTAGTATTTTTTTTTTGTATGCAGTGAAATTGTGGCTTGGCGTGGCGTGCGTTTATGCTCTGGCGTTCAAAAGGTTAACGATTATTTGGAGAAAATATAATTACCAGTCTTACCAAAGCGTAGGATGTTACCTACCGACTGGGTCAGAGGTCAGACGGGCAGTCGCTCCATGTAATATACTGGTTTATATGTACATGGAGCGTTGATCTGTATCCTAATAGGCTGAAAGCTGACTCTGACATAACTGGGAAAAGCCAGGGGATGATGCCCTGAAGAGAACTATTATTTTACTTGTCGATCTAAACCAACCCATATTTTTTTATTTGGCACAAACTCGCCACACTATTCCCAAACCACTGCAACTCCTGAAAGCCAGTATCAATAGTGACGTCCACCAGAAAACCGCCATGACAGTGAAGCTCGACGAAGTCCCAGAGAAACAATTTAACTGTCTTGGAATCCGCAACAAACCAATAAATAGCGGAGAAATGTTCAGCACCGGAATTACAGACTGATATAATTGCGGAAATGATACTTATATATTACCTACCTACATACATACATGACCGGTTGCAGAACCTATGCTAGGGGAAGTCCGTAAAAAGTTAATGTATGTGAGAAATAGTAAAACTAGTAATAATTTGGAGTGTCTGCGGATATGGAGCAAACAGTGAGGTCGATGTATCTAATTGAAGGTAACTCGTTTGAAGGTGAAAATTGTAACGTAATTTATTATATGCCTGGTGGTAGTAATAGTCGTAAGCGCTGCTGCTGAGCATGTCTTGGGCTCAATTTCCAAGTTCTGCAGCATGTTATCGGATTTTTCTGTCAGAAATTTCTCAATAGCGGCCCAAAGTCTGGATTTGTGCCCCGGTTGATGGCAATAGGCCTCCCCTATTACAGTCTCTTAAACATAACTGGCAAAATGATGGGTTCTTTTGATACACCTCTGCCTAAAAATAGAATTTTGGTTATAAACCCATTAAAAAAATTAGGCATTACTTTTTCTTGATTTGTAGTAACGAACAAGTTGGCACTTTTTGTAAGTTTGTGGTGGAAAATTCCAAACAAAACTTTGTGAATTTTTATTTGTTTTCGTTATTAAACAGTTTTAAAAGGGGTCAAAGGGGTCAACACATTTTTCATGCAGCTAAACGGTAGTCGTAAATTTAATAATATGGCGATCATAAATTATATTGGGTTTTAAGAAACAACGATACACCTATTTGTTAAAATTTACAGAAATCCACTTACATACCTAATTTGATTTGACATTAAAACGTGAAATTGAATACTACTTTCAACACTTCTTTACAGTGATGAGACCGTTTTAGCTTTAATATCATTTTTGACATAGATCATCCATCGTTCTTTTAGACTGCAGTCAATATCAGCTTAGTACTCTTAAGGTTTCTTCCTATCTGCGAGACGTATGGGGCCTTATGCCACCAGGCTGCGCCGGTCCACCTACTCAAAAGTTTCCTCACGACATTTCCTTGTTTGTAAAAACAGAACTTGCAGGGCACAAACTATCAACATCAGATTTCTCAGTACCAATAAATTAACCATAGATAGGGACTCACTGGATTTTTTAAGGGAGTGACCACGATAGACAAATGTTTTTCTCAACCGCTCGTCGGTAAATGGAATTATTTTTGCCAAAATGTAACCAGCACATCATACCATTTTCCGAAGGTATTGTGATGATTTTGGCCAATTACCGCTAATTAATTTTAAATCTGTTGTTCATGGGGACATTTAGAATGTTGTTCTGACGTGTTCGTATGTAACAGAATCAACAAGAGCTTGTGGGTTGGCTCATTTTACAGGATTAAGTCCAAGTGTGGTCACTCCCTAAGTCAGTGTTTAAAGCGGACATGTTACAAGGCTCCCCAGCTTGCGCAAGCGCCACACGTCAAAACTGTCGTCCTGCCTACAAATTACTGTTGCGCCACAGACACAATCGGTTTTGTCGGACGTTCGAGCGTTCGGCGTAAGTCCTAATAAATTCTGAACACCAGATTGATAGGTTGTTATCCGCCTGTTGGTATAGTAACCTGAACCGCTTCTTTATCGTGTGGTTAGTGCCATGCCGTCGAGAAATATCTCTCAGGCATGCTGGTTTCCACACGATGTTTTCCTTCATAGAAGCAAGTGAAAATTATGCAATACGCACATGATTCCGAAAGATCACAGATGTATGTCTTGGATTCAAACTCGAGACCTGTGTCTTAGCAGTCCAACGGTCACACCACTAGGCTATCACTGCTTATGCTTGTTTATGGTTTGTTATTGACAGCGGCTATATTTAATTCGTAGCAGTAATGGCGTTTTTTGTAGTTTTTTTTTAACAGACTCGCGACGTTCTGGACACTGTACTTACTAAGGACAGCCTATCATTGTCGTACTTATTGATATTGTTACAATACATTGAAACAGGATGTGTCTATATACAACAAATAGGACCTCTTTGATTACAATGACAGTTCTTAGAAAATTTGTGATCGGTACGCGTCCGTCTGCGTACCCAACAATCTTGATGTGGTGTCAATAATATCCAGCAAGTTACACTTTTGCAAGTTTAAACTCCTGGATAATGGATATTGTGCAAATGTGTGTTGCTTTGAATCATTCAAAGGTGCGATAATTTAGTTTTCAGCAATAAATCTGTCTTGAATTTTGGGGAAATATACGTAACAGCTTCGTGATTTTGCTAGCCATGATGTCAATGTTTTTAATAACCGACGAATTAATTTAATAGCTCTAGAATCATGTTCTAAATAGGTGCATGTAGTTGCGCGTATGTGCGTAGGTACCAAATCTCACCATCAACATCATCTGCCTTTTCGCAACTAAATTGGGGTCGGCTTCCAGTCTAACCGGATGCAGCTGAATACCAGTATTTTACAAGGAGCGACTGCCTATTTGATCTCCACATCCCAGTTACTACTGGGTATTACAAATCTATTCCTACAAAATTATATTTCTAGACCCCATTGTTGTCTAGAAACAACACGACACCGGAGAAAGCAAACTAAACATACATAATCTGAATCCAATACAGTTATATAACACACTTCACTCTCACTGCCAAGAAGTTGATAAGTAAATAAGTTATTTCATTGCATTTACTTATGCAGTGACCTTTGTAAGTGTGAACTTTGGCCCAGCATCTTAAGACTGGACGAACGAGATTCAAGATGGCGATGTGAGAAGAGAAGGGAATTACGTCGAAGATGGGATATTATTAAATGTTACTTTAACATATAGGTATTACTTGATCATCATTATGCCTTAACCTATAATTAAACCAGTTGTCTAGTTTGGGGCTCACTAGCAACAACACTATCTATGTATGTAAATTAGTTGTTTTTTTATAGTAACATATAATATCACCTGTAATCCTCAAAGGATTTGTCAGAGATGTACCTATTGTACACCCATATTTCGCCAGTTATGTCTAAGTCCCATCTAATAGGGGGCGGGCTTATTGCTTTCTGCCGGGCACAAATTCAAAGTCCGTGGCTGCTACTGCTTAATTCCTGATGGAAAAACCCAATAACACTTTGCCCGACCTGGGAATTGAACCCAGGGCCTCGTGCTCAACAGTCGCGCTTGCAACCGCTAAGCCAACGAGATAGTAGTACTACTAGTAGTTTTTTATAGGCTTCAGTAATAATTTATTTATTATTTATCAATAAAAAAACATCGAGACTACCAGAACCAAAAGTCGAGAATATGACTCCCACCGACCCACACCAGGTCTGCTTGGTGAATTACGACCGACCTCCTGTCACAGGGAGAAAGCCTAAGTCCCAATAACAATTCAATGAAAACTTGGAAAATGCGAAACTTCGTACCCATCAAATACTCTTGAAGATTGAATCTAGCACCTTATAATATTATCAGGGTAAATAGCTTCTCTCGTTCACGGATGATATTATCAGAGCTATGAACTCTTTTCGTTCAGAAAGGTCCGACATTATTATCATCACTGCAAGTGTTCCATTTCAGACCACAAATAATTTATTAAAACTACTAGCGACACGCCCCGGCGTCGCACGGGTGCAATGTAGATACTAATGTTTTCTCTACTATAATATGCATGTATTATACATGTAAACCTTCCTCTTGAATTACTCTATCTATTAAAAAAACCCCATCAAAATCCGTTGCGTAGTTTTAAAGATCTAAGCATACATAGGGACAGACAGCGGGAAGCGACTTTTTTTATACTATGTAGTGATGAAATGGCTGGTTTGAGGAGGCACTGGAAAAGAGCTCGTAGAAGGAATTGAGGGACGCCTTTGCCAAGTTGTGGGACAGTACAGGCTAATAAAAAAAAAATTGTAAGTTGTTTTTGTCCCAACCATTCAATGTCAGATTCAATCTACACTTAACAAATTAACCTATCAAAATTCAAATCCCTCTTATCTTCTCTTGCACATGTAAAACGTCAACAAACACAAGCAATGACAAAAATCGTAATACGAAGTGACAAACTAACATACAGTGTCCTTACTAAGACCAGGCGGCCTTGTATGCGCGTGCGCAAGCTTTCAACACTGAGTTACCCAACAGCCACCAGTATAGCAAGCCATCTTCCAGTGTTGTGTTTACTCCGTGCCATGGGTCTGTTCAAAATGGTGGATGAAACCAGTGTTAGTTGAGCTTGGCTAGTAGCGAATTTGGAGCAGTTGGACGTTGATATAAATTTTGGTAATGGATTGGATCAAGTTGTTGGCTAACAATGCGTAAAAATGTTTTGTTTGTCAGTATATCATGTATATTTAATGTAAATATCAGTTTCTTTGAGACTTACTGCAGTAAAAAGCTGTACTATAAGAAACCATAAAGTCATGTAAAGACCACAGTGGCCCTAAAAAAAATTCTAGAAAGATCATAGACTAGATTTTGCTATAATTCATATTGTAATTGCAAAATATCAATTTTTAATCTTGGCTTACATCAGCGGTTGATTCAGAAATTTTTAGAAGCAGTGTTTTCTAGTCTATTCTAGTATTTCCTAAATAAAGTGATAAATTCTTCTGACCCTTTCTAACATTTTATTTGAACCCTGCAATTATGCAAAAAACAAACGGCGTAGCTAATCCAAGACCAATCTACAACTTTCCCATATTCCTTAACACACATTTCTGTTTAACAAAAAACATTTTGCCAAACTCTTACACTTCTAGAACATTCTTAACAAGCCATAACTTTACAAATGATTGGACATAATAGCAATACAGCTCTTCATAAAATGGTCGTGTTCGGCCAGTTTCCTTCACAACACAAGAAGTTTGGTATTTTAGTGGCGCTTGAATAAATCTTGTTGTCTCATTGTTTTGTAGCCGTTGAAGAAAATTATTAAGTTTAGCTGCTTATTATTGGTGAAGTTGATTTATTGTGAAAATTGTTTATCATGGTGTTATGAAGGCTCCGGCAAGATGTAGGGAGTTTCAAAAGAGCACGTAATCGTCAATGGCAGAGGAAAATTAATATGGAATTCGGATATTAAGAAACAGCAAAGCATGCTGCTTTAACAATAACATAACGCATCATCTAGCCCCGAAGCCCCGAAGGGTTAGGCAGAGATGTAGATAATAGTATGTACCCACATTCCGCCAGTTATGTTTAATCCCCGCGTAATAGGGGGCGAGATTATTGGAACGAATGTTATGAAAAACGATTTTAAAAAGGAACCACTATTCCTGCACTATATCTAAAGACACAATATAAGGACCTTTTAGCAGTTCTTTATTTATTTATTTAATGCGCAATGTACACAAGCATAGAGTTACAGCTGGGCTTAAAACTAGTGCGTACATGACCCTGTTAGGGCGCAGCAAGATAACTTAAAACTATTATTATTGTAATGAATATCTATTAATATCTAATATGGCGTAAAAAGGAAGGTAGAATAAGTTCATTCCCACTATCACCTTAAATTATAAATAAATTCAATTTAACGGGGAAATTGTGTTTCCAGTAGTTAATATTGCATTGATTTGTCATTATTTCTCGCAATATCTACTATTAATCATTTTAGATAAACCTAATTGATGGCTATAGATAGCTAACGCGGTTTGCGGTTACGATGTTATCATGCTATACAATTATAATGACAATTATTAAGACATTCACAATACGTTTCTCAATCTATAACGAAGTACATTCTTGTATATATAAAAATATTGCATTTATAAGAAAAGTCAGGGTCATTGGATAGTCTTGTGATAAATGCAACGAAAGAATGAAGTAATATGTCAGAAAATGTTCGCAATGATATTTTGTAGGTAGCTTGAATTATATAATATCTATTTCTATCAGAAGTATAAAATATAGTACTCTATTTAGTTTTAGAAATTTCAGCAACCTTTGTTGAAATGTTTTTATGAATCATTTACTGGTTTAGGTCAACCCAAGTTTATTTTTAACTATGCATTGCATTCGGTTTGTAGCTGGAAAATGAATGACCAAAAAGCACATATGTACTTCGGACCTAGTGCGCAACATGCAATACAAATAACACTTAGAACTGTATTATAATTTGGACACCAATCTCTCATTAACTTAGGTGAATGCGTCACTCCAGTTCAAAAGATAGAAGGGACACTGGCGCACAAACGCTTACCACGTATACAGTACATCATTCTGAACCCTCACCATTCAAACGTAGAAATTTTTCATAGGTTATTAAAACAAATCAGCTGTTCCATACATTTTGACCGTGTAGGTACTGCACTTTTGTAGGAGGTTCTATGTGGGGAGGTCTGTTTGTGCGTCGATGTCCCTTCCACCTAATATGTATTATTATTCCTCGAAGTTAGTCTAATGTACCTGCTTTTAAAACGCAAGAAATGATGATGGGGTTGATTTGTTTTGGTTAAATTAATTGGCGTAATTAATTTCTCTTAGATTGGATACTGAACGTAAGAATTTTTCCAAACATGGCGTTCAAACTTACTGGGTACTTTAACTTTAGGGCCATTTGAAACTAAACTTCGAAATTGAGTTTATTGTATGTTATGCTTATTTACAGTCCAGGAACCTACAAAATAGAAACTAGTACTGGCTCAACATTATGCAGAAAGATGCCATGAATGCGTACGCATGCTAGGCGTCGCAGGCGCAGCTAATGTTCGCTAAACTTTCGCCAAGTTCAAGCGATACTTTCACGAGTTCAACGAGGTTAATATTGCGGACCGTACAGTAACGTTGTTTATTGTTTTTGCTGTTTATAATTATACTAGTGGCTTATGTATTTTTCCGTTATTAATTTAACATTTCATCTTCAGTTCGTCTGCACGATATTTAACATTGGTCTAGTGGCCGCAATCGCGAATGCTGAGCATGAGGTTCTGGGTTCAAATACCGTGTCGGGCAAACTGTTATTGGGTTTTCCCATCAGGAATTTCGTAGCCACCGGCCACGGAGTCTAGATTTGTGTCCGGTTGCTGGCAATAGACTCGCACCTATTACATGGGACTTAAACATAACTGGCGAAATGTTGGTGTACTATTATATTTCTTAAGTAAATATCACATTGAAAGACGTTGATTTATCTATTTCTAAAGGCTTGCTTCACGTTTGAGACCGAACATTCCTTTCACTGCTTAGGGATAATGATCTTTTCTGATCTTTTGAACCGACAGCTTGCAACTGCAGTCTGCACCTTATCCGGAGAACCTGCAAATACTTAGCTTTGACCTGCATTCATATTATTTATTGCAGTGATAAGTGTAATCTTTGATTGGAGAATTATTAATTTATTTGAAATAGGTACTAAGTTTAGTGCCAGTTATGCTTGATGCAATGTTTAAAGATAACTTAAATAATTTGTGTCATTTACTAAAAACTTGGATGTTTTATTGGTTTTTTAACCTTAATATTTTAGTCTACTTCTTAGCGTGCTGCTAGCGAATCTGGTTATAATTTCTGTTTTTTTTTTCTTCTTTATTTCTCGGAAACAGAATAATAAGCACTTCAAAAGCAATCACCAGGTAGCCAAGTATAGCATCAACTTTACAAACTCCTTCAAATTACTAGTCTTGTCAACAAAAAATAAACTTAATTAATCGCTTCCTAATAACAACAATTAATCAACCAAACACTAACATAGATAACCAATCAGCATAATTTTCCAATTACTTTCTTCATAAAGCACCTATCACACGACACACTAGAAAATAAAGCTTTAAAAAAAACTGCAATCTCAAATTTACGCCGCGGTCGTCCTAGTTCTTGGCAAAAAGCGGCTGTTTACGTCGCAGGCGTATAAGGAAGCTAGGCTATCAATGCGTGTCTGTGACTTTTACCACGGTACCCACACTTATTGTCATGTAATATATACGTAATGAGTTACGTTATAATTTTGTCGTGTAAAAAATATGTGTGAGTCGTGGGAGGGGACCTTAACATGATGTTACCTTTACGCATGTCTTGTATGTATAAACACTCTTATGCTCTTGCACAAACAATAGGTGATACTTAAATGAGTGTTTTATTGAAGTAAGCTGTTGGATTTCAAGCTATGAGTTGAAATTCCAAAAATGCAATCAGATTTCTGTAGTCAGTCTAGTGACAAAGAAAGCAGTGTTTTTAACACTCTTTTGCAGTAAAAAGATTAATAATCTGTTCGTAGTAACTTATTGAATGAACGTAAAATTGTTCAAGTTTAAGAAACAAACGGAAGGAACTAGTTAAATAATTAACCCGTGAAAGTATTGAATTGATTGTTTTCTATGCAATCAAATTGATTGGTAGAATTTGTAATGGTAAAAACGAACACAATTAGATATTGTTAGCTTATTGTGTATAACATGACAAGTACTAAAACCAAAACATCTTAAAATTATAGGATGAATGTAAGGTGAATCTCTTAGAGCAACAGTGCTGCTATCAAATAGTTTTAATATCGTATTTCCTATTAAAACAGGGACCAATAAAAATGTATGGACCAACTACGCCACACCAGTTTTTTCAAAAGTTTCCTCGTATCGTAAAATATCTAGTCAGATACAAACAGTTTCGAATCAATTTGTCTCCTATATGGTTTAGCAATAGCTAAACCTCGTTAAGATACACTCCAGACTGTTCCAATGTCTCTGCTTGATCTCAAGATATCGCTTATTATAACTGTATTCAGATATTCTGTTTATTTATTTAAGATCATTTTGAGAACTTTCAATGTTGCATTCGCAGTCAGCAGTCGATGTGATTTAAGTTATCTTGGACATAATTTATTGACGAGTTATATTTTGAATTCAAACTGAAAAATCACCAAAGAATTCATCACAATTATGTTCACCACATTTTACATTAATTAATTATTAATAGTAGTCAAACAAGTTTACCTAATTTGGCAAAAGTCTGAAGATTGGTGTTTTAGTAGAAACTATGATAGAAAAAAACTAAATGCGAAAAAAATTACTAGAGCCACCAGCTCTAATTAGTGACCAGTTTCTTCTTTCTTTATTAGCTTGTTTTTCCTGTCTTACGTAGTGTTTATTAGTTTTTTTTTGTACATATTAAAATTAATTAATATAGAAACCCCTTCATGAATATCATCGTCATCATCAAAAGATGTCTCCGCCAAGCGTCATCACATCGACCGATTCTATGCTTCTTATATCTTGTCTTGTACTCGTTACGAGTATCACTGTAAAGGAATATCTCATACAATTAGCTTGGATTTCTTGTATGACAACTGATTCAGACAAAATATACTTTAATTTTATTTTGGACTTATTTACTTTAAATGTCCTAACCACTTAAATTCAATGTATCTTTAAGATACTTAATAAAATATTCAAAACAAAAAAAAAACACTGAAATATGACTGACAGATCTAAATCAAGAATTAAATTAAAAAGAAACAGGTTTGAATGACGCAATAAATTATGTTGCACAGCAACAATAATAACAATATCTGGTCCATTGCTAACCAGTTACCAAATTGTCTATCGAGCAAAAAACCTTATAAACTAACCCGGTAGTCTTTTGAACTAATAGCTCACGACTAAAACCAATAAACACTGGAATATTACACAGTTAAAACAATACAATTAAATAAAACTGATGGAGGCATAACCAAATAATTGGTAATGCAATTATCAAAATTGAATCACGATGTTATTTGCAAACAGTTATTTGGTTATGTAACGCTTTAACTGTAGTTCACCGCAAAAAGTTACTTAACAGGTGGTTTAGCATTTTTGTATTTTACTGTGTTTTTGCATTATTATGAAACTACCATAATCATCTAACCTAGCCTTTTCCCAACTACGTACGGTGTCGGCTTCCAGTCTAACCGGATGCGGCGGAATACCACTATTTTACACGAAGAGACTGCCTATCTGACCTCCACAACCCAGTTATCACTGGATAATACGATACCCCTTGCTACGACTGGTTGTCAGACTTTCGGGTCACTGACTACGACGATCAACAAATGACAGCCGGGACCAACGGCTTATAAATATCACGATCAGTATCCGATTGAAATAAAATTCTCACATTATGATACAAAATACGTTTTATGGTTATGTTGTAAAAGCTTATTTTTAGATAAAAAAAAACTTGTCTTCTTGTATTCGATGTCAAACACCTTTTCACACATTCGTATTATTTCATGTTTTTTAAGTATCTTAGGTGCTTTTTCGTGCTTCTTTTCAATAAAATTTTAAAGTTTTTTGCGAAGGTTTAGGTATTGAGGTACCATGGAATAATGTGGGTGTACACATTTCTTAAATGATGAGTAAGTCCCGTGGCATAGGGAGCGAGCTTATTGCCACATACTAAGTACTGAAATTTAATGGAAAAATCCAATAACACTTTGTCCAACCAGAGAATCGAACCCAAGATAAAACATCAGCGAGACAAAAAAAAAATACTTGTTTTATTTGATGTCCTTAAAAACCCTTCATCGAGCCATCCTTGAAGTTAAAATATTCGTCTGCATCATATATTTTACTATTTATGCTCTGACATTTTGTAATCATCGGTAGTCCTAACGAGTAATTTGAATAAATATTATCTAACAGGCAAACATCTTCGTATGTAAAAGGTCAAGCTGCTTCGATGACGTCATTAAGATCTGTTCTTTTAATATTTTTTGTGGTCGCAAGCGCGATTGCTGAGCGTCCTGGATGCGATTCCCATGTCGGGCAAAGTGTTACTGGGTTTTACTATCAGGAATTTATCAGTAGCAGCCACGGAGTCTGGATTTGTGCCCGGTTGATGGCAATGGGCTCGTCTCCTATTACATGGGACTTAAATCAAACACGGGAGAAATGTGGGTTTACTATTTGGTACACCTCTGCCTAACGGTTCCGCGATTGCAAGCGAGATGTTATCTCATGGTTATCATTAACTTCCAAATATCATGATATAAGCCATCGAAATGACAGTTGTGTTTTAAGTTATAATAGAAATAAGGCATCCCAATTACGTACAATTACGTATAGATCTTGAATCACTTAATAGGCATTTTTCCACCACTTGTAATTTCAATGGGGCTATTAAAGCCAAAACTCTTGATAGTCTTTCATCTCTTCCCACTCCCAATTACTCTCCTTTTGTCTTTAATCAATTTTCTGCTTGTGATGTTAAGAAGAGTATACTATCCATTACATCAAATGCGGTTGGTAGTGATAGTATCAGTCGCAAGATGATACTTCCTATCCTGGACGAAATCCTTCCTGTCATTTGCCATATCCTTAATTATTCCGTGTTCTGTGGTGTTTTTCCATCTTCTTGGAAAGAAGCCCAAATTACCCCTCTCCCAAAAAAGTCTAATCCTGTTTCCTTTTCTGAATTCCGCCCGATCTCCATATTACCATTCCTATCCAAAGTCCTAGAACGCCTTATCCATAACCAGCTTAGTGTCTTCCTTTGTAAAAACAGTCTCCTTAATTTTTACCAATCCGGGTTTCGTCCAGGTCATAGCACTACCACAGCTCTTGTTAACATTACGGACGATATAAGGTTAGGTATGGAAAATGGAAATCTGACAGTCCTTTCCTTATTAGACTTCAGTAATGCTTTTAACACCGTCGATTTTGATATTTTACTCGGTATACTTAGCTCTCTTAACATATCTCCAACGGCAATTGATTGGTTTCGTAGTTACCTATGTGGCCGTCGACAACGTATTTGCATTGAAGGTTCGTCGTCTTCATGGTGCAGTACCTCTGCCGGCGTTCCACAGGGGGGCGTTCTATCTCCTCTTCTTTTCGCTATATTTATAAATTCAATTTCTAACGAACTTCTCTCATCCTACCACCTTTATGCTGACGACCTACAAATTTATTCGCAGGCTCCCGTAGATGAATTGTCTGAGGCGGTGAATTTGGTGAATAAGGATTTAGCACGTATTTCTGAATGGAGTTTGGCTCATGGTTTGAAGGTTAACCCTGCGAAGACTCAAGTCATTGTTGTCGGCAGCCCTAGGATGCGTTCAAGAATTGACTGGTCGAAGCTTCCCCAAACTGTTTTTGATGGTGCCACAATTCCTTATAGCGACTCAGTAAAAGACCTGGGAATTTACATTGACAAAGACATGTCCTGGGGTCCCCAGTTGCAAGAAGTGAGCCGCAAACTGTTTAGGTCTGCTGGGTCTTTGCGCAGATTGCGCAATTTCCTCCCAACTGCCACTAAAACTGCGCTCGCTCAATCCCTTCTACTTCCAATCCTCGACTATGCTGATGCCTGTTATCCAGATCTCAATGTAGTGCAGCTAGATAAGCTTGAGCGACTCCAAAATTTTTGTATCAGATTCATATTTGGTTTACGCAAATATGATCATGTTTCAGAGTTTCGCGTTAGGCTCAAGTGGTTTCCTATCCGCCTTCGCCGGAATGCGCATATTTTATCATTACTCTAAAATATTCTGTTTAATCCCGGAACGCCCGCTTATCGCAAACAACGTTTTAATTTTATTCATGACACTCATGTTAGAAATTTGAGATCATCGGAGAATTTGAGACTTTTGATGCCTGCACATTCCACCAAATTTTATGACCAGTCATTCACGGTCCAGGCTGTCCGTTTATGGAATGAATTGCCGGTGTCAGTAAGACAAGCTCAGTCACTCGTTGCTTTTAAAAGCTTAGTTGAAAATCATTTTCTTTCTCTGTAATATTTATTTTTTATAAAACAAAATATTTATTATTATTATATTGTATTTATTATATATATGTATTTATATTACATGATAAGTAGTAAATAACTTGTATTGTATTAAATTTTTGTATATTAATTGCAGTACACCACTGACTACCCCCCCTTTTTCTATTTCATGTTCGTACAGTCCATCCAAAGGTTGTCTGGAAGAGATCGCTATCAGCGATAAGACCGCCATTGTAACCATAAAATTAACAATTTTGTAAACCGTTCTGTATCAATTTTGGTGTACAATAAAGTATATTCTATTCTATTCTATTCTATTCTACAACAACAACAATCAAAGTCATGATAGAAATCGAATAAATACGAACATTTTGTAACCAACTTGGTTACCGTGACATTTGGCATACATGGACATTTATAATATCTGTCGAAAAACTACTAAATTCATCAACAATGGTAATCTAACCTTATTTTGATGGTGATAAAGTTGAATTTAGATGTATGAGTCGAAGTTTGGGAGCAAACGAGTTTTGACGGAACATAATAAGTATGTGACAACGTAGTGGGAGATGTTCTGCCGATTGGGCAAAAAGTATTGATAGCATAAGGCCTGAACTCCACCGATTATAAATAAAATGATCTTCTACCTAAATTATATCTGTTCTTCATTCATCCATGATGCATATAAAGTCACTCCCTTTGTGTACAATCAACTAATTAATTCCTAGACCCAAATAAATTCACGGTTGGTTTCTGGAAAAAAATCCAACAAAATCGACCTTTTTTCAGATAGAATATATTATCTAAGAATTAACACACAGAAGGTGGAATCATCTTTGAGGGTCCAATTATCTTTTAAGGTCAAAGCGATTATCACCAAAAAAGCGGTTATTTAAAAAAAACGGTTATTCAGAAGCGGTTACTAAATCGCCTTGTTCCAGACACGGTCTAGTCTATGGCCCAACATGTTTATCGTTACGTTATATTACTTAATAACAATTGATTTATCTGATGTTGCATGTACTGCATGAGGCAATCAAAGTATTTTTAGATAAAGAATATTTTAAAATTATAGCTCGAGAACAGCAATTCGATAAGTAACCTTTAAATAAAACTAATAAAGTAATAATTTAAATAGTTCACAATGTCACATCTACCGCATGTCGGAGGAGCAATGGGCCAAAATAACCAGTCAATGGACACCAAACAGCAGGAAACGACAACACGGCAGGTCCAGAAGGAGATGGCGGGATGAGTTGGACTCCTTCTCAAAAGGTTGGCCTGCAATCGCACTAGATCGCGAAAAGTGAAAGGAGGGAAGGGAGGTCTTTGCCCTGCTGTGGAAAAACACAGCCTTATAATAAAAAAAAATGTTCAAAAAGGTATCAGTCGCAACTTATAGTTAAAACTATTGTAATAGAAAACATCAACATAACATTTCGCCTGTAATCCCTGAGGGAAAGGCAGTGGTGTGCCTAATAGTACACCCACATTTTGCCAGTTATGTTTAAGTCCTATGTAATAGGGAACATACTGTAACATTATTAACCAGTAACAGATTTTAAAGAAATTTTCTTGGAAAAAGGGAAACACTTGCGAAAACAAACATGGGTGTTACCAGATATTTTAATGGTGGCTGGTTTGTCAATAATACAGTAATTGGGAAAACGAAGGTATAAATAATTCATTTCAAAAGCCTTCCTACATCTGTATGAGCACATATTTTTGTTAAACCTGTTTTTTCCGTCATTTTTGAAACCAGGAATAAACGAGAGAATGATTAATTTATTGTGCAAACGAGCAGTGTCCGTACAAACTATAGTCATACAGATGAACGACAGAAAATTCACTTTAGACACATATAATTGGAGATTAAACGAACTTACCTGAAGTGAAGTTCTATCCAAATTATACGAGTTGCTTCGTCCGAAGAGATTAGATAACATTGTAGTAATACGTCTAATATATCGCCTTTCATCCACTAAGTTGTAGGTTTTTTTTTTTTTTTTTTTTGTGGGTACTTTTGTATTCCTATTCGTTATGCCTGCAGTGTCACTCATTTAGTTGAAAGCCTGGAACCCTTTTTAATATTTCACTACAGACATTGGGAGTTAAAGGGCTGGGAGGGAACTAATCTCTTCGGACGAAGCAACTCGTATAATTTGGATAGAACTTCACTTCAGGTAAGTTCGTTTAATCTCCAATTATACTTCGTTGCTTCGTCCTTCGAGATTAGATAACATTGTAGATTTTGAAAGAGTTGAAATATTAAAACACTTATGTTTAAACATTAAAAGTATAATGATCAAACAAAACTAAAATTATCATTAAAATTAAAATGTATCTTCTCATTGATTTTGATTAACAAACAAAGTTTTTACTAACATTTTAACATAATACATCAATCGGAATTTAGGATTGACAAAGCAAATTGATCAAGTTGTTCACATTGAATATCTCTATGGTAATATCTAGCAAAGACATTGGAGCTGTCACTCCACCCAGCTGTCTTTCGTATTGTGTCAATATTGACACCAGCTCTATGAGCGGCTGAGGTAGCTGCGTGTCTGGTGGAGTGAGCAGAAAATATAGAGGTGTCAATTCCGCTAATTAATAACATGTTTTTTATCCATCGGCTGATGGTATTTGTGGACACCGGTTTGTGTGGTTTTTTAATAGTAAGGAATAAGTTATTGGTATTGTTTCTTAAAGACTTTGTCCTATCTATATAAGCTACCAAAGCTTCAGCCGGACATATTTCCGGTCTGTCTTTATAAAATGGAATTTTCAGAGAAGGTTGAGCTGAACCCGGACGAGACGTTTTTATGAAGTCGGCTATCTTGATTAATATAAACTGATCATTAATAATCAAATTTTGTAGTGTTATTTTGCTAATTGTCTGTACTCTGTGTGCAGTTATAAGCATGAGCAATGTTACGGTCTTTTTGGTTAATTGTTCTAAACTTAAACTACTATTTGGGTGCCATTTTGATAAAAAATTTAAAACTATTGAGGTGTCCCAAGTGATATTATATTTGGGGGTTGGAGGACGAAGTTTGTAAAAACCTTTAAAAAGTCTAATAACGCGGTCATCAGACCCTACTCTCGATCCTAAGATCAAAGACAGAGCGGAGCGATGACTGTTTAAAGATCCGTATTGTAAACCAGAATTAAATAATTCAGTGAGAAAATAAATTACCATCGGAATTGACGCCTCATGTATTTCGATACTGTGAGTTTTACAAAAGCTTACCCAACGTCTAATTGCAACGTCATATTGTTTCATGGATTTCTCAGACAAGGAAGCTATCATAATATCTAAAGCTGACGATGGGATTCTTCTGTTTCGAAGTGCCGTCCTGATAACTTCCCTGCAATCAATGTGAGCTTGGGTAGACTGTTGGAAATAGATAACAACACATTATCAGAGGGTGTAAACTGAATTAATTCAGAACAAAGAAGTTTTTGATAAAGTGGAAACCAGGGTTGCGTGGGCCAAAATGGCACCACAACAATACCCTCGGCCTGATCAGTTATTATTTTGCGTAAGACTTTTAGTATTACTGCAAAGGGAGGGAATGCGTAGAAAACAAGATTTTTCCAGTTTAATGTAAAAGCGTTCACAGCGAATGCTCCAGGGTCTCTATTCCACGAGATGTACTTAAAACATTTATTGTTAATTCTTGATGCAAAAAGATCTATTTTAGGTCGACCGAAGGCCTGTACAATCTTTTCGAAAGCATGATCTGTGATCTCCCATTCGGTATCTGGGTGAGATTTTCTAGACTCTGCATCTGCTATTTCATTATCTGCTGAACTTATGTATGAAGCGAATATAAATATACCACGAGCTTCACACCATTGCCACAAGGACTTTGTAATTTCAGTTAGATGTGGAAATCTTACTCCACCCATACGGTTGATGTATGAAATAGCAGTTGTGTTGTCAATACGTAGTAAAACTTGACAATTACTTAATCCCTTTGCGAATGTTTGTAAACCCAAGAAAGCTGCCAGGAGTTCTAGATAGTTAATATGCTTGACGCATTCCAAATGACTCCACTGGCCACTGGCGGTCTCCTCACCGCATGCTGCCCCCCACCCTTTTTTGCTAGCATCCGAAAATATTTCTAGCGAGTAGCAGTCTTGCCTAATGGGATTGACTGCGACATCAATTGATTTTAACCACCAGGTAAAATCATCTTGTAAATACTGTGGTAAAAACATGTGGTTATCATAATTACTTGTTTGACATAATGCAAGGTATTTGCATCTTTCCATTTGCTTAGTATAAAGCCAACCATACTGAATCGCTGGGCAGGATGAAGTGAGTAGGCCTACCAAGCGTGCAAAATGTCTTATTTTACAACGTTTTTTGAGTTGAAATGATTGTAATTCTTTTTTAATTAAATTTCGTTTTTCTTTAGGTAGGCTAACTTGGAATTTTTTCGTATCTATTTCGAAACCAAGGTATTTACACACGTTACTCGGAATCATACAGCTCTTATCATAATTGATTATAAATCCTAAGGACTTCAAAATACTTTTTGTTTTTAAAATATTATCTAGACAATCTTGATAATTATTAGAAATAATACAAATGTCATCTAAGTAAATTGATGACAAATAACCTAATGACCTCAGCAAACCAATTACCGGTTTTAATAATTTTGTAAAAACAAATGGGGCTGTGTTGAGGCCAAACGGTAAAACATTAAATTGGTAAATTTTACCATCATACCTAAATCGTAAGTACTTTCTGCAGGTTGGGCTTATGGATACGAGAAAATACGCATCCTTCAAATCAAGGGTGGCCATGAAACTGTTTTTTGATACTAGTTTTAAAGTTGTTCTCAGATCTTCAATTTTAAAATGTTCTGTTATGATGTACTTATTCAAAGACTTTAAATTTAATATAAATCTGTTTTTACCATTAGGTTTTTTGACCAGGAAATAGCTAGAAAGAAACTGTCCTTCACATGGTTCACAAAGTGAGATAGCTCCACTGTTTATAAGATCAGTGATGGTCACCCTGTATTGAACTGATTCTGATGAAGATAAAATTGGCAGATTAGGTTCGTGTGACTGATAAACCGGTTTAGTAAACGGTATCTCGTAACCTCTTATCCATGATAATATAACAGGATCATTGGTTATTAATTGCCATTGATCATAAAAATATGATAATCGTCCTGCGGAACATACCAAGTCTAACGCCGGGGGGCTGGGCGCTGCTGCGAGCGCGGCTGCTGTCTCGGTGGCTGCTGCGGTCGCGGGCGCGGTGCCGGATCGGTCCTCCTCGCTGCTCCTGCCTGCCGGGCTGGCGGGAACGGAGGCCTCTGGTTTAAAGCCTGAGCGGTGGCCTGTCTCGGTCTCTGGGCTGGTACAGGTCTTCTGACTTGGGTGTTTATTTTAATTTCAGCGCCTGATTTCGATATCGCTTTTGCAGCTTTGAGAGTATCAGTCAGCTGTTCTCCAAATAAGAAATTATCGATTTCTGTATTAAATAATTGATCTTTAATGTCCTTCTTTATTGTAGAACATATAAAACTACGTCTTGTCATGGACTCATTGTGTTGTGAGTCACACATCAGTCGACCCGCTTCGATCAGTAATTTTATAACGGTCTGGTCTTTTGGATCTGAGGAGAACAATATATTAAGAGCTTTACTAATACAAGATATACTTGCTGCGACTTGCACCTGTTTGTTCTCCAGTGCTTTGTCTTTCTTGACAAGCACATCTGATAAAGCGGCCTTTATTTCAGGATTTAACTTCGGCGCGTCAATCTTCTTGCAGTTATTTGGAACAAGATGTCTTTCTAGCAGCTCTTTTCTGGCATCCTTCGTCAGACCTGTCGTCGCGATGTGTTCCCAGCGAACAGATAACTCACCTCTAATATCCGGTCCATATTTTTTATCTTTTGAAGGTGTTTCGCCCAAGAGATTCAAAATCTCTTCATCCAATTCAGGAGGGTCAAGCGCTGCTTCTACAGGGGGTACTGACTGCACTGACTGTACCGCATCTGTAGCAGGGGTGTCTGTAGCCGAGGCGGACGTACCCGGTTGGGGTTCTTCCGTATCAATAATCTGCACGGATTCGACCTCAGGATGAACTTCCATATCATCTGGAATATAATGATTACCATATGTAGGTATCGAAAAGAGAATAGCGCGGCGATAGTCCTTTAAAACTATCCACAACACTAGGTATGTGTGTACCCAAATTGTATTTATATGTAAGTAGGTCATTAAATAATGTGAAGGTAACATTCCTTTCAAATGTACACAATCACGCCTACTGTGGTTTAATTTAACCCAATAAATTGGGAAATCGAAATAATATGAGGGTAACACGCTCGTAGGTAACTAAGTAGGTCATTAAATAATGTGAAGATAACATTCCTTTCAAATGTATACAATCACATATTTTGTGGGTATGTCATTTTTCCCAATATAAATTGGGAATCCAAAATTATATGAAGGTAACACCCCCTTGAGATGTACACAACATTATTTGGTGCATGACGTCATGTCAATTTTAGATACGGATATAGTCCTAAAAACTATTCACAATATCTTTCTTTTGTTTTTAATATTGATGATAAAAACACTTCAGCTTACCTTCATGATGCGATAGCTCAAGCGACATATTCGCCGACGAACTACTGCTTTCGGAACACATTCGAACACGCGACCGTTTGTCGCGTTTATTGATTTTCTTTTTAAGTTTTCGGAACTTCCGTCTCAAATAATCACTGTCGTCGTTTGTGTGAGTACGTTTTGGCATCTTTTTTTCAATTTTTAACGAAAAAGGGAAATAAAGTGGTGATCGGCGAAGCACTAAAACGCGAATGAGTGACACTGCAGGCATAACGAATAGGAATACAAAAGTACCCACAAAAAAAAAAAAAAAAAACCTACAACTTAGTGGATGAAAGGCGATATATTAGACGTATTACTACAATGTTATCTAATCTCGAAGGACGAAGCAACGAAGTATAATTTAATTCTATTTTGTTAAATATAGTGTTGTCAACATAATAGAGATCTATGGAAGAAGAAGAAATGCTGCGCCGACCCCAAATAAATTATGATTCGGGCAGGAGAATGGTGATGATAGTGTCATCAACACCATGAAACTTCTCAATTCTCTTAAATGCTTATATGTATCCTGTTCAAAGTCCTTCTTGAAGGTAAAAGAAGAAAAGACTAAATTAAATGACAATCACTTCGTACATTTTGAAAACGTTTGTCACCAGGATCTCACCTCTCATCACATAAGCCCACCATTAAACACTGAACAACTAGTACAAGTTGCAAGCCTATCGGCGCTTGCACACACTAATAACACCCTTCCTTGTTCCGTATCAATAACATGCGGACTAGGGTTACATAAGTAGAAGGTACTATCAAACTGACAGGTAGACCGTACATCGCATGGACTGCTGTTTCCTACACGCTTTTACTGCTGAGTTTTATAGCTTTGTTATTAGTATTTGTGTCTGACGTTTGTATTTTATGGTCTGGTGTATTGATTACTGATGATGTATCATTGGGTGTAATTAAAAAATAAGTAAGGTTTTCAATTAGCTTTCGATCTGTGGTTGAATCTTATTAATGAACTTAGTTATGCGTTCATTGGATAAATATTGTCATTGACTCAATCGGGCTCGGTGTTCGTTACTACGACTAAACCAATACTCCAATGAAACATTTAAGCGCTCTCCATGTCATTATTGTCACATAACTACCGCTCGGATCAATCTTCAGGTTAAGCCGCGCTTGCCTAGGTTGGTCTGTGGATGGGTAACCACCTATTACATACTGAGTTTTCTCCATGCCTCTGAAAACACGTTAAGCCATTGGTAGCGGCTGTCATTTGTAGATCTTTGACAGTCGTTACAGGTAGTCAGTGGCCCGAAAGTCTGACAACCAGGCTTGCCAAGGGGTATCGTATTACCCAGTACTAGCTGGGTTGTGGAGGTCAGATAGGTAGTTGCTCCATGTAAAATACTGGTATTCAACTGCATCCGGCTAGATTGGAAGCCGACCCCAACATAGTTGGGAAAAGGCTAAGCAGATGTTGATGATCTACCAGTATATTACCATTTTGTAAAATAATGATACTTCTGTTAATGCCCGGTATTATCATTCGTCTCATTTGCATTAAACAATAAAAATAACAGCTTAAAATTAAGCGTGGCGCTTCGTTAATCAGATTAAACGCTCCAATGAACGCAGCAATCAATGTTTTTAATCCGGAGGAAATTTGAATAACGCCTTTCGGTAATTTAAGGAAAACGGGGGGTTCGAAGTCAGATCAATATCGAAACCAAACAATCATACACGCGTCGACTTGAGAGTCCCGCTTTTTTTTGCATGGATTTTTTATTTAATTTCCGTCAAGAATTGATGGGATATTTTTTTAATAGGGACACTTGCATCTATCCTTTTCGTCGAGTGCAATTAGCCAAAAAATACTGAAGAGGTGGAACGAAGTTTATAGTGGTATGATTTACATGGGACTTTTTTTGTTGCATTCCTAGAGGTGTGGAGAAGAAAGTTAAGAAAAAATTTCGCCGCTCGCGACTTTATTTTTAGAATTTTCTTTAATTTTTTTTTGCATTTATGAAAAACTTCAAATTTGATGAATTTATATTGTGGCGTTATAGTGTGACCTGTGTGCATCCATTAAACGCCAGTTTGTCTGTTTAATTGTTCATTTTTGTCGATGAAATGCTTTTTTCAAGTTTTTTTTGAAAATTTCCTATTTTCTTCAATTACTTTTAAAATACCGGATTCTAACGGCGACTAGCACTTATTTTGTAATTAGTAACTGCTGCTTTTTACGGCTAACTGGAAATAAAAAATTCAAGAAAACCACATTCATGAGTCTTAACTAAAAATTCATTCGCAAATATCAGAAAAACGTCTATGTACAAATTATCGATCAAATACTCGTTTAACTTCTTCTCCACACCTCTGGGAACTCAACAAAAAAAGTCCCTTAAAAATAGGACCACTATAAACTTCGTTTAACCTTTTTGTCTATTTGCACTCGACTATTCTTGTAGGAAGAGAAAAAGGGTTTATTGATGCATTTTCGCAATAGACTCTTTAACTGTTTTTTAGCTTTGTTTTAGTATTGTCTTCCGTGGTCATAAAGTACGATGGTTTAGCGGCCATTAATCTATCAGTTCAATTACCTACCCACTTAAAACCGTTTGCCGACAAAGCATTCCTCAATCACCAAGGAGGCGATCGGAATAAGAAAATCCTACTCCTAAATTATTTTTAATACACAGTCAATAGCTTTCCGAAAAACAAAAGAAAAGCCAACTCCAGCAGAACTGATCCTCTAAATCCCAAGGGGATCATGGATTCCCCAAAATTCCACATAAGGAGGATTTCAACTTGAAATTCATTGGTAACAATTCAAACTCCGCGACAGTCCCGCGATTCCGGGATAATCCTCGGGGAACGGGAACGTGTTTGAAGGGGATTCGAATGAGTGGGCCAATGTTTTTAAAACTTACTCTTTTGCATGACGATTAGTATGATGTATGTCATCAACTGCCTAGCTTTTCCTAACCATGTTGGGATCGGCGTCCAGTCTAACCGGATGCCACTGATTACCAGTATTTTACATGTAGCGACTGCCTATCTGACCTCCACAATCCAGTTAGTACTAGATAATACGCTACCCCTTGGTAAGACTGGGTTAACGTGCTTTCCGAGGCACGGAGAAAACTCTGTATGTAATGGGTTGTCACCCATCCGCGGACCAACTTAGGCAAGCGTGGCTAAACCTAAAGATGCACCCTAGCGGCTGTTATTATTTAGCTACGAGCTCCTCAATTGCCCAGATGTGCCGTAAGGTTCAAAATAAGAATAGAATATCCTTTATTATGTACATCATACAAGTAACATTAATAAAAGAAAAAAATATACATAGGTTACAATGGGCGGTCATATCAACCTTTGAATGGATTCAGGAAGAGTGAGAGACAATACTGCAGGTAGACTATGGTGTATCTAATACATTATTAATATACATACACACATAAAGTATATACAAATGTAATGATTACGTATCGTTATGGGTTAATTAGTAGTGGCAAAGTTTAAATGAAAAAGAAAGTTTTGATGACATTAATGCACTGTAACTAATGAAAACTTCAAACGAGCTCTCGGTTAAGACCTTCTTTTTCAAGGTTTCTACTTTTTTATTCAAATGCAAATGTTGGAGTAATTGCTATATAGGTGTATAAGAAATGCGTGCACATCGTTCCGCTCTTGATGCTTGTGCAGCCACAATATCAGAATACTGCATAGATAATAAAATAGTGATGAAAGCCTCTAATAAAACACGATACAAATAACTTACTCACGTACTCTCCAAAAATAATTAAAGACAAATATTTGCAACGAAATTAATTTCTACCATTTTCTTTCTTATGGATAACGTACTTGAGAATCCGATATATTAATATGATAATCAAAATAATACGATTCCTATTTTCTTTTATCCAATAAAGCGTCATCATTCCAGAGAAAAAAGAAAGAAACTAAGAAAAAAGATCTCTTCAACTAAAAATCAAAGGAGCGATTTCCATAAACACCACTAAACATAATTATTTTTTTGGACGAGAAAACGAATAAATTTTATTATACCATAACATCAAGCCTGTAATCCCCGAAGAATTAGGCAGAAGTGTACCTAATACAGTACACCCATATTTTACCAGTTATGTTTTTAAATCCCATGTAATAGAGGGCGAGCCTATTGCCATCATCCGGGCCCAAATCCAAACTCTGTGACTGCTTCTGAGAAATACCTGATGGAAAAACCCAATAACACTTAACCCGAACCGGGAATCGAACCCGGATCCACATACTCAGCAGTTGCGACCACTAGCCATAACAGGCGTAGTGTTGTGTTTATGTGTTAGATCATATCGAATCAAGAGAGGCACATGTCTCTCTATCATCGCTTCATGGTGTTCTTTCTGTTTTCATCAGCCCACCCTCCAACTACACGAGCTTGAACATAGCAAGTATATGGCACAAAATAATCAAGCAGGCCCGTTTTCACCTCTCCACGGTTGGCCAGGCACGCCGACGAAGCATAGTGCTCATTTGTGACGGGTATTATTAGATAGTGTGTATTTATCAGGAAGAGAGGTAGTTTTTACTATATAAGTGCTAAGTCTTGATGTCAAGGATCTTGGGATATTTTTCGAAAATCCTTCCTTTTCTAGTCCTAAGTCCTTTCTATTCTGGTTTTGGCTGTGCTTCTGACAGCGTTGTTTAATAATATATTATATCAATGGCAAATTTACATGCAATTATTTTCATTTAGAAAATTTGCAGGAAAATCAACTAGTTCACAATTTAATTTCACTACTCCTGCAATAAAGCCCCAATTTTCGATGCAAAGCGAATCCTTTTGCAAACAGTGCAGTTGTGTGACCTTTTTTAAAGCTCAAAAATTCCGGAATGTATTCCCGAATTTTTAGCACAGTCCTGTGACTGGCGGAAAATTTCAAAACGCGACGGCGGCGACGCTTGCAGTTCGTGTTGAAATTTTTCTGGCAAAAAAAAAACAAATGAAAGCAGTGGATTGTTTGCATAGTTTTATAAATCCTACATTTTTCTTCAGGAGACTCATTCAACAAGCAGTCCATGTGAAAATCAAATGCAGTTTTTGGTATGATACCTTTTTATTGCTCTTGGACGTCTTATGTACGCTCACAGGGCTAGTGGATGTCAAAATATGTCTTTACGGTTATATGACCTACCACTTTCCTTGCGTTGTTTTTCTTAATCGTTTCTTCTTCACTACAAGTCGCGGCTGTTTTCACTGAGGCTGTTCTAACTGACATTACATTTAAAAAAAAATCTATACAAGCTACAAATACTTCAAAAAGCAAGACAGGCTTCTAGCATCCATCTAATCCAATCAAAATACAACAAAGATCGACCCTACATCAACAAATTTATGCCACTACAACTGAAGTTTCTTCACTAACAATCAATACATCCAACATTCGAATAAACGAGCTGTAACACACGATATCAATGATACATACATCCTCGAATCAGTATCACAATACACTGGGACGCAACTATTGGCCAACAGTCAGTCGTTACGGACTCGTTGCGTAGTCGTGACGAAACCGTGCCGTAAGGACCTGGTGAAAGGGATGTCGGGACTGACAGGGAAGTGGGGGAAGGGGGATTGGGCATAGAGTAAAGAAAGAACCTAGGGAGTTATAGACAAAGGGCAGGTTGTTAAAGATGTTTGTTGAGTTCTATCACTTGGTGGAGGCGATTGTTTTAGTATAAATGGAATTGCTTTAAAGAGCAAAACTAATTGACTACGTTGTTTAGATTTTGAATCTAGCGTTGCTATAGCACATCTTGTAAAAAATCTCGGAAGGAATCCTATTTGGAGACATCTTGCCGTCCATAATTTTACACCGCTCTCATGAATAGGAATTCACGAGAGTTTACCCACAAATTTATTTATAAACAAAGATTGCACATCCCAAATCAACTCTTTGTAATAAGCTTTTCTGGTTAATCTAGTTATTGCAATAGCTCTTTAAAGCTAAGCTCCATTTTGCAAGAAACTGACGGCTGGTAATTTCAAACAACGAGGTTTTCACAACCTCTCTCAAACTTCACGATTCCAGCCCAATATCAATAACGTTACAAAACCAATTAAACCAAAAACATTTTAGCTCCGATACTATTTAGTTGAGCTTTACAATAAACTTGCCATTTAAGCTGGCAACCAGATAGCCATTGCACCATTGCGATGCCATAACTGTAATAGCGTTGCGTAGACCACGACACGGCACAGTTTTAAATGTAAATGTCACTGTAATCTTTGATGTGTGTGATGTGACAATTTTGCTGTTAATCTCTGATAGATTAAGGTTGTTGATTGATGCTATCTGAATTGGGAGTTGGGCAAATGCGAGGTATGTACGTACGGTCAGTCACGAAGCTGGTTGAAATTATTTCTAAGGCTCTGTTTTATTGAAGTTTTGATGAATATTGTGAGATACCCAGAACGTTGCCAGGAAGTTTTACGAAAACATAGGCTTAAAAATAAACTTGCTAGTCTTGTCAAATTTTATAACGGTAATGGTAAAACAAATATCAATATTCTGTCTTAGTTATATCCGAGATACAATACGGTTGGAAAAAGTTTGGTTGGGTTGGTCAGTATTAGAAGATTTTCATCGTTTATTTGAATTCGTTTTCGTCATTTTCGTATCAAATATTCTGACACGAAAGTAAACAATATGAACGATATTTATTAGTTTAAGACTTAACATATTTTACAAAAAAAAAAATACCTTAAATTAGACTTAAGGAAGTGGCAAGATACAAAATATGTGCAACTGGGCTTAAACTAGGAAGATTCCTGTGTTATAAGCACCAGTTACTTTCGTCACCACCGTGTTTGAGCAGCCATATCACAATTGTGGAGCGGTGCAAAAGTAAGTATTTATTACAAATTTATTTCATTCAGTGTGCATGCATGCATGCGTGTGTGTATGAACATATGTGCGTGAGTGGTGTGTTTATGTGTATGCGTGTGTGTTTTGCGTGTGTGAATGGGCGTGAGTGGCTTTATTTTGTTTATATTTGAAACTTTATTTTTGAGTATTTTCATAATTTTGAGAGAATTATCTACGGTAAGTTAGTGCTGGTTGTAAAACTTGCTTACTTTCGTAAGCAAAATATCTAGATTCAAATAAAAACAACCGGTTTCAAAGTAAGGTGACGAAGTTTGCCCAGGTCACAAAAGTTCAAACAGAATATTCAGACAGGCACAACCCACAGAAAAAGTGTGGAAACAAAGAAAGTTTGTTCTTGAACTAGTTATTGAAACTGAATATGCATAAGTTACGCAAAAAGATTCTTAATGCCTTCATTAAAAATTGTAATCAGTTTGCAAACCAAATTATGTCAGACGCGAGTTGAGTGCAATGCTTTTTAAAATGTCACATGGAATATTTTGCGATCTTTATTTTAATCTTCACACTCGTTTCCTCAAACAGGTTGACTGGTTGCTTTCGGTACATCAGTATCACTAATAAGCTTTGTGAACTGAAGTAATAATTGCCTTCTGCAGAATGAAATGAATTATGTTTTACATACTCCTCCGCTTTCCTTTTCTGATTTTTTTCATTGCGTTATCCAAGACAGTAAAATTGTTTATCTGGGACTTCGTCGAGCTTCACTGTGTCGGCGTTTTTCTGGCGGTCGCCACTGTTCATTCTGGCTTTCAAAAGTTACAGTGGTTTGGGAATAGTGTGGCGGGCTTGTCTCACTGCAAAACATATACCTCTTCTTATGCCGAGAACATGAGTTTTTTTAAAAACACAAATTGTCTAAGTTTATCGTTTCAAAATATGATGTTAAAAAATTTGTAATCGAACGAACATGAAACTTGTGTTGTGTTGAAAATGTCTTCATCAAAAGTAGGCTTATTTATTTAAAGTCGGAAAAAAGAGAGACAGAGAGAGCACACATAAAAGCGTTTGTATGTTGTCTTCTAAAAGCTAAAAATCTGAGAAATGATCAACCTCGACGCGATAAAGTTCAAATCATTTAGTTAAGTGTGTTCATCAATATATGCTCAGGGCAATTTTGGACTTGCATTAACAAATTGTTTAAATCGAATATATAGTACAATAGGTATGTGTGTAAGTTTAATTAATTTTCCAACTAAAGACACATTGTGTTCTATTATATTATAACGATGTCCGATTTTCTTACGAAAACTACAAAGGTGTCCGTTTCGTACAAATAATTACAATTATCCGGAATTTGAATGGCGGTGCGTGTATCGATTATTTAGATGAATGCAAATTCGTAATTGCAGGAAATAAGTAATGGATTTTTAATTATAATTGAGGATCATTACGGCTGCTTTACTTAGGTTTGTTTGTTTACGATGTAAAATGTGCGATTCATAGCTTGATATGGATATTTTCGACATGGTAGGTAAATGGTGTTAAAGGAATTTAAGTTTTTGCATTGAGTGTTCTTTATTTTTGTCCAAAAAAAATTAAAAGGTCCCTCAATCTTGAAACTTGGAATAAATTGCGGACTAGCTGCGAACATTGGACACTAACAGACACCTATTCAGTAAAGTTTGTGTTTATCCTTAATAAAAAAAACTGTAAAATCTTTTTGAGTGTATACAGGATCTAGTTACTCTAATTCAAACTCATTTCAATCAATAACCGATTGTTCTCTCAACTTAATCATCTCAAAACCTCAAACATTATTACCTTCCTATGAAATAAGAGCCCATCTGACATATATCAGGTCCAGTTCCCAAGCACCGTTATAACCCAATTCCCTCTATTCCGAATAACTCAGGCGCAGTAAGATTAATGTTACCATCGATCTTCGCTACGTCCACATATAGACCAATGTCTTAGAAACTGTGACCATTGCTGGATTTGTATGCAATAGGGTCTTTGAAGTGCACGGTGAAGGAGCAATGGATATGGTCCAAGAGCCAATATGTGAGGGCAATGTAACAGTAAATAAAATGGAAACGTCTCCAGTATACAGTAAATTCTAGTTAGTGCAATACATTGTAGGTCGGCTAGAACTTGAATTGAATTTAGAATTTGTCTGAGATTTTGAATTGGAGATTTTAGCAGTATCGAGATATTGATTTGAGATAAATATTTATAAATGATCGGATTTGAGGCAAGAGAACTTCAAAAATCTTTTTTCCTCATTGAGTCCTCTTTGGATATATTTCGGTATTTTCGGTGCTCGGACCCAAAATTATCAACCATTTCGAATTTGCGCACAACAAGAAGTTGCACATCAAACTTTCTCATTGTTTTTCCTTCTCAAACATGTGCTTTCTATCTTCCTAACACTTCATAATAGCACGTACGAAAAAAACTAAATCAGCGTTGTACACACGAGCGCCGTTGTGCGAATGCGCCGATTTCTACGAGACCACTGTTCACTTTCACTGAGAGAAACCGAGTCTTTTTGTTCATTGTCAGCGCTACAACGGTTACCGATTTCGAATAGCGATAGCGTACCGCAAAGGATTTCGAATTCGAATCGAATTCAGAGCAGAATAAGGCGGTGGATTTGAATTTGGAGCGGAATGTGGCGTGTGAATTTAGAATTAGGAATATGCAGTTTTAAAATTGGAATGCGCAGTATATCATTTTGAAGAAGTTGAACCTAATTCAACGAATAGAAATTCATGTAGCAGTTTCAAATTTGAATTCACTGTAGATTCTGTAGAGGTATGAATTCAATATAACGGTTTTTTTTTATAAATTGAAAACAGAATTTTAGGTACATCACGATCTGGTGATTTTGTTACTTTAGAACAAAAGAATAAAAACTATAACTTTAAAAAGTTGTATAAAATAAACGAGACGCAGATTGTGACATTTCGTGTTTTTATGCAAAAAAATTACCTCAAACAGGTCCAAAAGTTCTTGGACCTTGTTATTTATTTTTGTAAAGTTTAAGGTGATTTAAAATAAAATTAACGTTGAAGGCGAAGCATGAAATGTTAATTAGTGGGTTTTTTATCACAAAAAAAAAAATGAAAGTATCGTTAATTTTGCAATAGAGCAACTTATTTTTTAAGATGATTCGTGATATATGCAAATTAGTCGTTTAGCAGCTCTAAAAACTTAGGAATACTAAAACTTATCTAGATAACATAAATTATTGTTATATCTGTAGCTTAACAACACAAAACTTTCCAAGAACTTTCTATTTTCACAAAAACAAAGCAATTACTTATTACATAAATTCACCAAAAGTATTTTTCCGTAAAAAAAATATTTTACTCACCATTTTTACGGGTTCCCACGAAAATCACAATGCAAGAATTAAATTAGAAAACCAAATATCCGCACAACACAGTACCGCACTCTGTACAGTCGGTCACAAAAAAAAACACGTGAAAGAAAAATCACAATTTTTTCTTGTTCGTTCACTTTGCTATATAAACTAGATTCGTACAGACAAATTTATATAAAGATCGTTTGATATAAAGACATGTCTGTCCTGTCGTCTGTCCGGGTTGAGAGACAGTCGTGGACTGACCGTGCGACGGAAAGTCTTGCGTTTCGTGGTTGTTGGTTATTCAGAGGTGCGTTCGCGCCGATATGCGGACCTAACTGTCTTGAAGCTTTGTCGTGAATTTTGATTGGTTAAAAAACGAGAGTGCTTTTTCAATGCATATTATTATTTTATTATAGTTCCTATTGTTTCTGTGAATGTCTGTTTGTATAGTATTCAATTGTTTTCTTATTTGGGTGAATAGCATTTAGCGATGACACCTACTTGTAAAAGTTCAAGTTGGCAAAACGAATTGTGCGCAAGTAATTACCAAATTGAACAAATTATTCATTGATTGGTTAATTATGGAATATGTAGTGTTTTAATTTATTAATCACGTTTTCATGATGATTATTTTAATATTTATTTATCACTTTTTTACAATTCACGTGGCTAGACGAGCAATTAACAACGAAATTATCTTTTTTTTCTGTATCCTGGGTCAATCCAAAGACATTACTATTATCAAATAATATGAGAATGAAAAAAATTAAAAATAAGTGAGAATGTTACAAATAGTAAAATTATGTTAATGATACAGGCAGTTCTGCAAGGTAGTCATTTGAAGGTCAAAATGTAGAAACGACGGCGGGTAATATTTCTTTGGATTAAAGTTACTAAGAGCAAAAACTAAAAGATTTTTTGGGAAAAGACGTTGAGATACTGTCACAAAATAAAAAGTGTAGTTATTTTTTTGATTTACTGATGAAGTATTTTTATATTTAAAAGTGTTTACATTAAAATATGAATGTCTGCAGAAGAGTGTGTGGCTCCCTTTACTTTCATACCAACCTTTCTTAAAAGGTAGCTTATGAAGCTTGTGCCACAAAATTCATAAATGTTTTATTCAAATTCGGTGAGTTATGAACACAGTTTCCAAAGTGAGCTTATATTCCCGTGTCTGCACTACCTGCGTATTTAATTGAAATATAAGATAGTTATAGATAGTTATAAGTTCTTACGTTCCTAGTCTTCTCACAAAGTATCAAGACCACTCACGCTCTGTATTCCACACGTTTTTGTCAAAGTAAAAATCGGTTCGGTTCCTTTCACCCCTTGCGTACGCACCGTGAGTGCGAAAGAGACAAAAAATATCACATTCAAGACACGACCGCAACACTCTATTAGTTCTGGCAATTTACTTATTAACAGTTGTAACTTAAATGACCGTAAATATTTTGGTAAGACGTGCCTAAAGGGCCTGCTGTATTACCGAAGTTGTTTAACGGTTGCGAGAGCAGTTTAGTCGTAGGTCCTGGTGTTCGTTTCCAGGTTGGGTTTTCTACGAGATCATTTTCAAAAATAGAAGTGTGATTGGATTTGGGTCTGCTATAAAGATAAAACTTGCTCATCTTGAAATCTTAATTGACAGCGACTATTTATTTTAAACAGATTTCAAATTAAATGCGATAAGAACTGCTATAGTGAATATTTATAAGCGTACATTCGAACTCACTGAAATAGTCCAAATTCACACACCCTGAACAACTTACTTACAAATAGCAATAATCTTATCAATGCCAATATTATATGCCTTTGCGTATCGTTTTGTCCTGCCCTTATCCCAATTCATTTGGGGTCGGCGCAGCATGTCTTCTTCTTCCATACTTCTCTATTACTCGTCATCTCAGCAGTCACCTCCTTTCTAGTCATTAATCCTTCACACATTCCATCTATCGTTTCTTTGGTCTTACTCTGCTCTTAAAGCCATCCACATTTATACTCACATGCCTATACCATGATAATTGATTACCAATCAACTTTTCAGTCACCGGCGCCACTAGCTGACTTCCTCTTATGTACTAATTTTTATTTCTTTATACCTTTGCCCATAAATGACGGATTTATAATCCACTTCAGGTAAGCAGACACAACATTGGTTGAACATCATACATCGATAACAACGCCTACTTGAATGCCATAGACTTAAAACGGGACCTAAGTTGCAAATAAGTAAGCGTACTTTATCTATCCCATGAGATAAGTACTGAAGCTTGAAGTTTACAGTAAACCTTAAGTTATAATGTTGGAGTACGGTTATGACAGCTTAAGTTTACCGTTAGTGTATTACGATAACTGTTTATCTTGCTCGACTCTCTAAGCTGATAATTTTCCCTTAAATTGCAGTTTTTAACGTTGCTAAGTGTAATTTACTAGCTGTTGCCAGCGACTTTGTCCGTGTCGAAGAAATATATCCTATAATACTCGGTAATAGCGGAGATTTACATGATTCAATGGAAGAAACGACATTGAATGTGTAGTTTCAGAGGTTATAATTATCCTACATTCAAATTTGCAAACTTTATTAATTTATAATATTAGTGTAGATTGGTCGTTGCTAGCGGAGTAGCGCCATTTACCGACAAGATTAATAAAAACAGGCTTAGATGGTACGGTCACAGAAAAACTCAGTAAAAAGAGTGTTCAGAATCAAAACCGTGTTGAGCAGCGACCAAGGGAGCAGGCTACCACCCTCTTGGTTGACCAATGTCGAGGGAAACCATCGATGACCAAAGATAGTCGGTACCAAATAAGCTGGGAATATGGTAGAAAGAAGTCTCTTCTGAAGTAGCTAGTAGGTAGAGAACATAAAAAAAATCTACTAAAATTAACTTTTTTCTCACCAGTACCTACCAACTAGGTTGTAGAGGACAGATAGTCAGTCACTCCGTGTTAAATACAAGTGGGAAATTTTCTGCAGATAATAATGATGACGGGTGCAAGAATTAATATCTTCTATCATCAGTAGCCATCAGCAATTGACAGGAACCTAGTTTACTATTCTCTAATCGTCCCAAGATCACGAAGAAAGTAGTGATAGATTGCCAACACCTAGATCTTGTCAAGCTGCCAGCAACACCTAAATACTACGAATTAAATCCCCATTGGATTAAACGACACTTTCCATGCCAAAGTCATGGAAACCAGGGTATTAATGCGTTGGCAGACAACCAAAATGCTGAATGTGTTTTGTAACGCGAAACAATCGATCATCGCCGTCATCAGTGAAAGTATTATTTCCGACGGTACTTATTGGACGAACCAAATGTGGCTACCGGATATAGTTCTTGAAGACTAGTAATTACTTTGTTGGTGTTTGGCGAAGAATAGCCCACGGCCTTTTTCTGTGGGTGGCGTTGAAGTCTTTTACTTGAACTAAAAGAGACGTGACGCTTTTGCGCAGAATCTTAATCTAGCCTTTAAAAATCATTCATCACTTCACATCAAGCGAGTTGTGGTCAAACGCAAGCCCAGTTAGTAAATAAAAAACTGTGGTTTGAATGTTTTCGAAGGCTAGTAGGTATCGAAAGAGCCCGTATCTTCGTTGAAGTACTTAAAAACTAGAACCTCTGAACACCCAGAAATATAATATATATAATAAAACACAGTGCAGAAGCAACAATCTTCTTAGGTCAATCATTGAGCACTAATTGGAATATTTGTTGTCTTGCTTCACATATACATACGTAAACTCACGCCTTTTTCAAATGAGGGTAGGCAGAAGGGCTAGGGCTATCTTGTTTTGATCAGCTGATGATTGAGTTTTTAGCGAAAGTTTCCATGGAGCCTGTTACGCTGTTCGAACCCAGGTAGGGCATCTCGTAAGTCTGGATCGGTATCACTGAGCCTCCACTGGTCTCCTGCTTGACTAAATCTGATACTGGCAATTAAAATCTTCGGAGATTATACTCGTAGAGACTCCTAGTTAAAAGAAGCGTGCCGACAATGTTAGTTAGAAGCTATTGGCACATACTACACCTGCTTTCAATACAACACGCGAACTGCACAATTATGCCGAATTCCGTAGTCATAGCTAGTGGTTGGTTTTGGAATGTATCAATCACTACATAGTTTAAAACAAAGTGCTTCCCGCTGTCTGTCTGTCTCTATGTATGCTTAGATCTTTAAAACTACGCAACGGATTTTGATGCGGTTTTTTTAATAGTTAGAGTGATTCAAGAGGAAGGTTTACATATATGGATATTTAGTATCAGCATTGCACCCGTGCGAAGCCGGTGCGGTTCGCTAGTTATAAAATGAGAAGATAACATCATTCCTGTAATCTTCAAACAGTTAGTGAGAGGTGGGTTGTTTTTTTTTTTGGTTATTTTAAAGTAATATAGACAGCGAGCCTATTTCTATCAATATACCTAATATACTCTGCATCAATATAATTAATTATAAATATAAACCGCATAGTGCCGCACTCTATGGCTGCTATTGAGAAATTCCTGCTAGAGACCAACAATAACACTTTGTCCGACCTGGGAATCGAGTTCAGGACCCATATCTCAGCAGTAGCACTAGACCAATGTATATTTAGAAGTACTGTACATGGATACTGACTTCATAAGTTCTATATCCCACACGACACGATGGATAACTCAACTTATGACTAGAAATAAAAGAAAACTCTTTCTGAATCTTCCGACTTGCTACTTCTAGTACCAGGATGGTTCGATGCTGCGTGCCCAGATTATAGCTTGAATATACCGAAGATCCAAAAGATGTTATACAGTCATAACACCACGCCAAAATTATCACTTGCTTCGGTGAAGGAAAATATCGTGAGGGAACCAGCATGCCTGAGAGATATTTTTCGACAGCATGTAAAAAGCCAAGTCAGAGGCTCTTGGGTGGCATAAAAACTCTGACACCAGGTTAGCCACTAACCACACGATAAAGAAGAAGAAGACCACGCCTGTAATGACCAAAGGGTTATGCAGAAGTGTACCTAATAGTACAGTCACATTTCGCTTGTATTGCCATCAATCAGGCAAGAAATCCAGGCTGCGACTAAAAATATCCAGATGAAAAAACCCAATAATGCTCCTGACCGTCTTCGGTCACGACGGCTTATCTTATTAGTGGAGATTAGCCATCGGTGCGGGAGATATTATAGTGCTCAAGTGTGTGCGCAGGCGCAGGTGCACTCTCTGTTCCTTTACGTTCATAGTCCGATGGGACGGCAATCCGACATGACCGGAGACAAAGAGATTTAAAAGACTAATAGAGCGGACATTGGGAATATTTTCATACAAAAATTTTGATCCCGAAAATTTTCTATTTAAAAAAAAAATTAAAAAAAAACTTTTATTTCGAACAAGCTACATCCATAGAAGGTCAATAAAAAAACAAAACTTTTTGAGTATGTTAGTTACACAACTTATTATTTATTTAGACACAAGCTGGTTGTTCGAGATGCATCTACGAACAATAGCCCCAAATGTCGGGGAGTAGAGGAGCCGGCCTGAACTCTGCAGAGCAACGATGCAGACTTCTTTCTAACGATCGCGTAAAAGTCGTCGACGTGTGCCTGCGCGAACATACCCGATGCACTGCAGAAACGGGGCAGCGCCATCAACATCCTGAATCCATTATTATACTGGACCCTAATTGAATGAATTAATTTTGTGATTTTGACACACGAATGCTACCTGACAAGCGGCCGTATGACACTAGACAGAATGATTTGTTACCAAGTTGTAACAAGTATTGGATTACAATTTTCTACGTCATGTCCCGTCTATCACTCGATAATATTTGAATGTCTTTGACCGGAGAGAGATCGTGAGATGCAACGCGTTAAGATCATTAACGGTCCCACTGCAGCTCAGACGTTTCATTAAATACAGAGAAGAAACGAAAAATTACAATGTTTACTTAAGAGAGCCTCGACGATTTCTTACCGCGAAGTTCCCTCACGATTTCATTCAAAGTTTTTCAACTTCTATAAGTTATTGCTTGACATTTCTTCTTGCACACACAGATTGCAAATGGAGGACATAATGAGGTTGAAACGAAAGTTGGAGTCACGCTGATTAGTGTTGTTTTCTCAGTGTTTACAGCGTTATGTTCCGCTCACGATCTTGCCTCTTAAAAGGTAATGAGAGTAACCTTTGTATGTACTTAGCTGTCTTCAGTCTTGTGTTCTGGGAAAATATTAGTAACAACTTGTTAAACGAAAACCTCAAACGGCGCAAATACAATAGCTTAATTGGTAGTTAAGTGTTTGAGCCGTCTGCTTTTAAAACGCTAGGGCCATGGGGTGGGTCCAAGTGCCCACCTAGTATTTCTGGATATCGCCAAGCGGTTGGTTGACACTTAAGGTGACCAGGCGGCTGGCCTTTTTTTAGCTAAAGAATCAGCACTGCCTTCGAACGTGGCAATGCTGCCAGCCTTCTGGGCACTTTTCCTATTGACAGCGATGTGGGCGAATTTTTTGACGCCCTGTAATTATTTTCCCATTTTGATGCTTGTACATTATCATAATAATTATTTTAGATCTGTTTGTCGTTTGGAAATAATATGCATAGTAATGAATAAAATATGATAAAGATTTTGTTTTCAAAAGTAAAGAAAGTGTCAATAATGTGTCATTGAATTAAAGAAATCTTTTGAAGTTTAGTCATGGCGGATGACAAATTGACGATAATTTGGTACATACACATGCTACTGTGTATCTAATGGATTTTCTTTCGGATAGATGATAGGATCACGTTTGTCTCAGAAGTCATCCAGTGAAGAATAGAAGAAAAGATACGATTTTGTTTTGAAAATATGGCTACTTTGATCCACATACCCTGTTGTTTCCAACGGCAACAAATGAAGCGGGTTCTTAGTTTGATTAGGCAGGTCCCACCAGGTATTGTGTCTGATAGACTACAGCCTGACGAATGTTGTTCAGCTTTTTATGTGTCCTCATCTAGAGAACTACTCTGTTTGCGCTATACAAGGTGTTGCTTTGCATCCTCGTCAAATTCAAGAAGGTAACTATGCTAATGATTCTCGACCCGAATCAATAATAAAATTGGTAGGTAATTTTTTATATTTTTTTCTTAATATCGGAAATTGGTAAGTGTGTGTATTGGTGTGTGTATTAAAACGTGGCCCGTCTAATACTAGCCCTAGAACCGCGTTTTCACACACACAAACAAACGCAGACGTTTATTCGATAAACGGGTGATTCTACTCTTTTGAAAAAGGGCTTCATTCTGAAATTGTGTTTAATTAAAACAACTAAAAAAGCAGAGTTTATTATTATTGACCACTTACTGCAATTTATATTGATTGTTTACGTCTTCTATGACAACCTCCTGAATTTTGACGAGGTTGCAAAACTACACCTTTTATAGGATTTTACATAACGTTCGGTACGATTCATCGTTCGTATGTGAAGTTGTAGATGCTGCCGTAATATATATCATAACATCAAGCCTGGTAATTCTAATATATACCCACATATTGGAGGTGTCTGATGAGTTGATGAGTATTGATAGAGGAGTATGGAAGAAGAAGACATGCTGCGCCGACCCCGAATACATTGGGATAAGGGCAAGAGAATAATGATGAATGATGATGGCAGTTAAGTTTAAGTCACATGTAATAGGGGATGAGCCTATTGTCACAAAATTACTAAAATAATCCTGAAAGGAGAATTTTAGATACATTTTTAGCAAATAAAATCAACATCAAACCTACAAATCTATATTTCGTCCTCACATCAGCGTGTAATTCTACATACACACTCGGCCATGCCATTAGCCACATACCTAAGAATAATGTACCATAACTAATTGAAATCAATAACCAAACTTACGAAAGTGGGTCAGACCACAAAATATACTCTTGAACACTGCCGGAACATATTAGGGTCAGGTGACATAGTGTTGGTGATCGTATGTATGCAGTTTTGTTGATGGATTATTATGTAAGATTTGAATAGTGAACGTACCGTTTGTAAGCTAGCAAGTTCTTGTCAAGTTTAATATGAAAAAAACTTTTTTCAAAAAAATTACCGACTTCCAAAAAAAACACAAAAAAAAGGAAAATAGCTTTACTTTCGGAAGTCGGTGACTATTGTTTGTTGCATTGACTTTTTTGGGTTCGATTCCCAGGTCGGGCAGTGCTTTTAGGTCTTTCCATCAGGAATTTCTCAGTAGCAGCCACGGAGTCTGGATTTGTGCCCGGTTGATAGCAATAGGCTCACCCCCTATTACAAGGGACTTAAACGTAACTGGCGAAATGTGGGTGTACCAATGAGTACACCTCTGCCTTACCCTTCGGGGATTACAGGCGTGATGTACCTGCAACCGGCGTGCGTATATATTTACGGAGCAAAAAGAGGTTTGAAAGGGCTATAACAGGTGGCCTTCTCTAGTTTCTGCCTACCCCTTAGGGGAAAAAGGCGAGGGTTTCTTCCATATGACTTGGGGTGCATTTATGTTATATTATGCAAATATTTCAATCTGTAGTTTTATTTTGGGAATCGAACCTATAAAACAGAAAAGACTAAAAACCAATGGCCAACCGTACTGCGATTTGTACCTGTATGATTTTTGAAGAAATCCTAATAATAATATTATCGTTTATCTAATATACGAAGAAAGATCATAATTATTATTATGACTCAAAAACCGGAATAATATCGTAGAATTATCGATGTAACATCCTCTAATGAATCAGTATTAGGTATATGATAGAAAATACACGAATCAGAATGTTTAAAAATGCTTCATCCTCACGAGCATGGAAATTAATAAAGAGTTAGAAAAAATCGTAGTGTCGTCAGTGAAGGGAAACATCGTTGGAATCCTGCTTTTATAAAATTAATATTTATAAAATTAAATTAATAAATTTTGGAATTTCCAATCCAACTTGAGAACAAACTTGGTAATCAATGGCTTCATCATCTGCCTCCAGTCCATCCGGATGCAGCTGGACACCAGTATTTTACATGGAGCGACTGCCTATCTGACCTCCACAACGCAGTTAGTACTGGGTAATATGATACCCCTTGGTAAGACTGATTGTCAGATTTGGTTCTGGTTCAATTAGATTCGGGCCACTAACTACATGTAACGACTGTCAAAGATTAACAAATGACAGCCAGGACCAATGGCTTGACGTGGGGTTTGTAATGGGCCATGCTTGCTTAGGTTGGTCCGTGGAAGGGTGACCTCAGCGGCTTTTATTATTTCGCCACGAGCTCTTCATAATATATAATTTCCGCTTATTTAGTCTTATGCTATACTTAAGGAAAAAATAATAAACACTGTGACAAAATCAAATTATTACGACCAACAAAACACCTCAGACAGTCATTTGCAATGTTGCCAATTGCATTAGTACACTAATAACTATAAAATAAGCGGACAAGAACAGGTTCTAAAAATGTTGCCTAATATGATCTAACGGTAACAGTATCGAAAGAGACAAGTTACGAGTTTATTAATAAACATTCTTTCTACGCAATTATTATTAAAAGAGAATTGATTTGAAATTCTGCATAGAGCTATAAATAATTATGGTATTATTTTCTTAATATTGTTTTTTGTTTATGACTGTTTGTAGTTATGTTTTATAGAGTGGGATTTAGTTGGCTTGTAATTGGCTTTTTTTTTATTTGGGACAAGCCCGCCATACTATACACAATCCACTGCAACTCCTGAAAGCCAGAATCAACAGTGGTAACCACCAGAAAAGCGCCGAGACAATGAAGCTCGACGAAGCCCGAGAGAAACAATTTAACTGTCTTGGATCCCGCAACGAAATTAATCAAAAAATAGTGTAATTGGCTTAAAGGTTGCCAAGTAAACCTTACCTCAACTACATTCCAAAACTATTGAAATTAACTCTGCCTATTACATTCCAATGATTATTTATTTCACAGTACGAGTTGGTATGTGTCACATGACCTCGAATGTTTTTCTTCACTGTTTTGGGAACAGTGGTATGTACAAAAAAAAACTATTATTTATTTATTTAAACTTCATGTACAATAGTGGTACATAGGCGGACTTAATGCCACAAGGCATTCTCTACCAGTCAACCTTTGGGTTAAATTGGACAAAATTGAAAAAATTGATTGAAATTGAATTGATTGGACAAACTATATTTCTGAACCAAAAAGTTTTACATTGGTAGGTGATTGGAGCCTCCTTTTAAGCAAGTAATGCCTGTATTAGGAGACTCCGCTTCCACAGCAATATACAATTATTTAGTAACTCAGATATAAAGCATGTTTGTGTGTGTGTGTGTGTGTATGAGTTTGTGGATGTTTGTGTGTGTTTGCAAGCGTGTGTTTCACTTTGTTTGTTGTAAAAGTGCCTCAGTGTCTGCGTAATTTAGTGTCTATATTCAATTAGTAAGATTTTTTTACACTCGTGTAATGGTATTGTGTACATAATTTTTTTTATTTATCTTATTATAGAGATGACATGATAGTTTACTGTACTGAATTGCAGCCAATTTAGTTTTAGTTTGTGGAACCTGTGCCACGAGATCTTACCGTCTTCTTGTTGTTCTACTGGGATCATATGGTAGATTTTTATGTTTTGTTTAGAACGGTGATGAAATAAATAACATAAAGTAAAAGCCTGTCTGGATTCGAACCCACAACTTAACTCAAAAGCCGAACCCACTGTGCCAACACTGCTCCTCTGTTTTAGGCGTACAAAATTAACATATAAATGTTAAGGAATTGCCCAACTAGCTTCGGGCCCAAATCGTAGCCATACTAGTAATAGGTCTAAATTTTGCTTCGGCAATAGTAAATCTTACCTACAACAACATTCCACAACCATTCAAATTAAGACAACCTATCGCATTCCGATGCTAGATATAGGCCTCTCCCAAATTGCGCCACGAACCCCAGGTCTCCGCCATTCGCATCCAGTCTATCCAAGCCGGCTTTTTAAGGTCTTCCTTGTAGCTCCCTAGTTGGAGGCATCAAAAGCTCATTATGTACCTAATATGATCAGGTACTAGTAAATTATGGTTCCAATAAGTATTCACGGACCAAAAATACTGACGTGAGGCTGTTTATTAATTTTAAATTTAATTGTAATTTTGATCAGCTATCTTTTGAAAGTTTCTTCTTAAAAACTGCTCCTAACTTATAGACTATAGTTGTTGCTATGTTATCATTACATCTAGTAGCAATGCTATTAACATTTTATTATTTCGGGCCGATCTCTTTTTCAAGGATTCAACTCAATTCAGTTCTTAGACAATTCTCAATTGCACAAAACGCACTCCAGACGTATCATTACAAACAAAATAATCTCTGTAGTGACGAAACACTCAAAATTCTGTCAAATTACTGATCATACGATTATAACGATTATTGTTTCATTAATCAAGACACAATCGTAAAACAAGAATCGAGTATTTGCCCAACTTTGTTGTACCCAAAACCAGATGGAAGACCTCTAGCTTGTCCACAGCCTCTTTGAAGACGTACTGAGTCAAGAGGTCCCATAGACTGGATGTTAAACAACCAGTGCAAAGACCCGTTGTTACTAAAGAAGTTGTAGGAATGAGGGGTCTTGCTAAGCGGTGGTGTAAGACTACTTTCACTCAGTACATTTTGCAACTGACCTTATTGTGGAGTTACTGAGCAGATTGTGACAATTATATCAGTGCAACGCATGCAGGAAGCATTGCTAAGTGTATCACATATTAAAATGCCAGCGGTAATATTTAAATGAGGTGAGGATAATGAAAAACTTTGGTGGGTTCTTGCGAAAGGATTCTTGCAGGGCCGATCTCCTTGGTAAAGTTCAAAGGCCGTTATGTCCAGGTTAATTTTATTACCAGTACAGCCCGTTTACATGACGACGATTCGTTTTTTTTGACGTATCGTCTTTTTTCACGATCGGTCATTTTTTTTTTGACGGCGGCAATGCTTTTTAAATGCCCGTGTTCACGCGCATCACGAATCGTGAAAAATGACGGAAACGTCGTTTTTGGGAAAATCGTCTTTTAAAATCAGGTAGGTACGTCAAAAAACACGAATCGTGAATTTTATGTGACGGATTCGCTGATGCACTCGCTCCCAAAAAATCACGGAACTAATGTGAACACCAATTCGTTTTTTTTGCCGAATCGTGATAAAACACGATTCCGTATGCAAAATGAACGTCCATCCGTCATGACGTATCGTGTTTTATGACAGATCGTCAATGACGGAAACCGTGTGAATGAGCTCGTACAAAAAGAAAAAGTGGATCACCCCTTCTGCTTACTATTTTGTAAAGGTGTATTAAGAAAAGAGATGGTTTTTGGATGTTTGCCAAAGGCTTCTCTGGGCCCATGAATAGGATTACCATCTAAAATATGGTGAGTTTTAAGTTTACGGATCGTATAAATATATTCTACTCACTTTCAGGCTATTTTACGTTGTATTTAGAACGCTAATATTTTTTCCATATTTCCTCGATGCCTGGAAAAGCGCAACTTTAACACATGATCTGGCTTTCATTAAATATTCAGTAAATATTTGAAAGTTGCGGGTCGTCTGAATGTTAGAAGTTATTTACTGGAACATGATGTCCCAAAAACAATTTTCCTTGTATGCAAATAACTTACGATACCCTAAGACAAAGGTGTTTTCGGTAACTTATTTTTTCAATAAAATCATTGATTTCAGACAAAGGTCTTTAGGCAAAGCACGGTTGTTAGTAACAAAAAATCTGCTTATAACTAATGTTTGTAATTAAAAGTAAAAAGAAAGAAATTTGACACACTATTTATTGGCACTGTCTTTTATTCTGCATTTTGGTAGCCAGTTTAATTCCCGTGGTCAGAAAAAACATTGTTATGAAGATGGCTTTGCATTATCTAAAATGTGTTGCCTTTATTTGTAACAGAATGCAATAGCTCAATTCGTTACCAAATAGTCCAGCATACATTCAGTCGGAATCCCTGAAAATGTTGCAAAAGGCTTACGGTGAATCGACTTTATCAAAAACACGTGCTTATGAGTACATACACAAAGTACGTTACGTAGCGTTCAAAAAGCGGTCAAGATTTGATGGGAGATTTGCCTCGCTCTGGTAGGCCATCAACGTCTTCAACTGATGTTAACATCGCAAAAGTGAAGGAAATAGTGACTAAAAATCCTCATTCAAGTTTGAGGGAGATAGCCGCTGAACTTTCTGTGTCTCACGATTCGATCCGTGCCATTTTAAATAATCACTTGGGAATGTTGCCACTCGGCTAGTCCCAAAAGACCTGAATTTTCTCCAAAAACTCCATGTATCGCATAAGAGTCGCTGAGGACTTGCTAGAACGAGTCAATTCCGACCCAACATTCATACAACGCATTGTTACAGGTGACGAGACGTGGCTCAAATTTGACGAAAAATTGCAGAATTGTGGAAAGAAAATTCTTGGATTTTTCACCACGATAATGCGCCTTCGCACAAGGCCATCATAGTGAACGAATTTTTGACCAAAAACTCAACAAATACCATCGAACAACCACCTTATTCACTAGATATGGCTCCAACCGACTTCTTTCTTTTAACTAAACTCAAATTACCACTTCGTGGCACCAGTTTTAATTTGGTAGAAGACATAAAGGATAATTCACGGCGAGAATTGAACTCTATTCAATGATTGGATTATTCGTTGGCGTAAGTGTATTGTTTCTGAAGGAGCATACTTTGAAGGCGATAAAATAAATTTGGATGAACAACTAACATTTTGTGTATTATTGATCGTTTCCCGGTACTTTCTTGACAGAGTAGTATATTATTGTTCAAGTTATTCAATTTGTTCATCGGACAGCTGGTAAGCAAGTCATTGTGAAAGTGAGAAATTTTACACGACATAAACAGAAAGGTTGAACCCTAAAATGTTATGTACAAGATGCCACAGGTGTAAATGTCTTTGAACCAAAAACGGGCACACCTGTTTCTTAAACACTTATGCAATAAGATTTAAATGTGAACTTCAATGAATTTAAAATACGTAATATTATGTTTGAGAAAGAAGAAACTGTGTCATCGAAATAAGATCATTTTGCGATGTTTCTTGCGATGGAAGTTTTTTTTTGGTTTACTGGTAGGTATAAAATATGAATTGAATGGAACAGATAAACGAGACATGATTATTTTCTTTTTAAACATGGCTCTATTTTACTTGCGATAATAAGAGTGGTAAGTAGTTATCAATGTTTGATGGATGGAGAGGGAGAGGAAGGCTAAAGAAAAGATGGATGGATTGTATGAGGAAAAATATGAAATAAAATGGGGTTAATGATGCCGTGACATCTGACAGGGGAGAATGGAAGAAGAAAACGTGTTGCGCCGACCCCAAGTAGGTATAATTGGACAAGGGCAGGAAAATGACGATGATGAGTAAGAAATGGTGCCTCATTTCAAAAATATAAAGGAAATCTTTTTACACTTACCTGCGTTATATAGTTCGGAATCATACAGATTGTAATCTTAATCGATATTTCCCCTTTAACAGTTAATTGTGATCTTGGAAGGGGGCAAAATCATCGTATCATAATGATAATAACTAAAGTATCAAAATAGATCTACCTTCCATCCACCCAACATAATTTATCATTCGCCTCCATGACACACCAGATGCACCAAAGACCAGTATATCAAGTGATTTAAATCATAACAGATGCATGCATAGTTGTAAATGTCGGCACATTTACAACTCGATTGCGCGTTCACCTTGAGCGGTTAAAGACATATAGGTAAAAACAATTTGATGAAGGCTGATGGATTATAACAGAGTTAATTGGAGGTATGCAGAGCAATGTATTGTAAGCATATTTAGCTATGTTTTATTATTATTATTGTTGTTGTACCAACCAGACTTGTAAACTTTCTGTAATTACAGCCAATTTATGTGAAAATCTAAATTATATTATTAAAGAATCTCAATTCTTTAATAATTAATTTTAGTATAGAGAATCCCTTTTTTTGGTATGTAAAGCTCGATTAAGTCTAAAATAAGCTGTCTTTGTCTAAAAACGCTTCTGAAGATGCTTGTATAAAATCACAACTTTATAGCATTCAGTAAGTGATTGTTTTATATTGAGTTCAGTTATATTTTCCCACAGTTTCAATCGTCACAATGTCGTGTGTTAATTATAGTTCTTCGAGCCGGATCATTAAACCCTCAGTATTAACACTGACAAAACCCAAAGATTATCGTTAAATTCTGAAATATTATAATGCAAATCAAAGAAAATGTAAAACATTATTTTAATATTGAAAATTTTTTACAACATTATTTTTCTAAACGCCTAGTTGACGCTTCCTGTGACCTAATGACTGGCTTTTTCCTTTGCTAGAGGCTAAGTGTTGACGCATGTACAACGTGGCAACGCCGCCAGTCTCTTGGTCACATTACTAGCTTGTAGTTTTTTATGCTTTTTTAAAGTTAGTTTAGTTTATTTCATCATTTTTAATTGTAACTATATTTTTTTTTGTCTTTTCTGAATTCATATCTCAAAAATAGAACCTTTCTCTAAAATATCCTACAATTTATAACATTGACATGCCTCTATATCCTGCCGATACGTCATCCCGTCATCCGTCGTGTCACCGAATGGTGGATGTGGACAGCAGAAACACGTTCCCCACAAATTGGAAATGCATCTATCATCTGTCAATCTATCTTTTGAGGGATCTATTTTTAAACAACGCTAAAAACCGAGTGACTGGGTGCGGCATAATAGTGTAGACTTAAGTGGGTGTTTTTTGCAGCAATCTAAATATTGGAGGTCTATTGGTCTATTTCTTTACGTATGTACATGCAACATAATTAGCACATGAAATTATTGAAAGATAGAAGAGCATAAAAGTACTGCTTAAAAGAAATTTCTTTCCTAAAACCTGCAACAGGTGAGTTAGATAAGAAATGAAGACACATTGCATAGAAAAGCCAGAATCTTCCGTTTCCATCGAAAACCAAATATCGTATGATTCACCAAAAGAAATGAGCGCCAATCATATTTTAGTATTATTTCAACGAAACTCAGTGAAAGTACGTTCACCAGTGATTCATGCAGGTATCAAGCGACCTTTAAAACAGGTGTATTTCCTTCCTGAATCTCGCTCTTTAGCAAACTTGTTTACTATGTAGATTTTTATGAGCCTTGCATGTGGTAAGCAGTTAAACATGATGGTGGCATTCATGAAATATTGCGGCGGAAATATTAAGGTCTCACCTTTTAAGCAGGCTAAGCCGTTGGTCCCGGCTGTCATTTGTGGATCTTTGTCAGTCGTTACAGGTAGTCAGTGGCCCGAAAGTCTGACAACCAGTCTTACCAAGGGGTACTTTATTACCCAGTACTAACTGGGTTGTGGAGTTTGGATAGGCAGTCGCTCCATGGTATTAAGCTGCTTCCGGTTATACCGGGGGCCAACCCCAACATTTTTGGGAAAAGGCTGGGCAGATGATGATTCTTTCTGCTTCTTCTTCATTTATCCTGTGGTTAGGCCCTAACCTGGTGTCAGAGTTTTTTGCCGCCCATGGGCCTCTGACTTGCCACACACACTTTACATGCCGTCGAGAAATATATCTCAGGCATGCTGGTTTCCTCACGATGTTTTCCTTCACCGAAGCAAGTGATAATTATACAATACGCACATGAATCCGAAAAATCAGAGGTGCGTGTCTTGGGTTCGAACTCGAGACCTATGACCTGGCAGTCCGACGGTCACACCACTAGGCAAATGATGATGAAGGTCTCACCTTTTAGTATGTGTTATATCATCATTTCCATTCAGCCCTCAGCTAAAAATTTGAAAATATTTGACATCTACTAACCCATATTGGGCCTCGCAATGGATTATACTGAGCTGTCTCGCACAGACAGGAGCCCGGTACCTTAGTTATGGGAAAGGTTCTGCCTTCTTGCGTACATTATAGGCTGATTATGCTATAGACAACTGGGGGGTTACCATGATCTTTTAGTGCAAGAATGTTTTAGGAATATTCCGAGGGTGAGAAAGTGACAGCGCTAGACAGCTGTCTAGCGCCATCTCTTCTAGCTGATCTTAGAAACAAAAAAAGATAAATCGGTGATTGTGTTTTCGGCATTACACAATTAGCAAAAGTTGCATACTTCCCCAACCATAACATAACATCATCACGCCTGTAATCCCCGAAGGGTTAGGCAAAGGTCTACCTAATAGTAGACCCACATTTCGCCAGTTACGTTTAAGTCCCGTGTAATAGGTGGCGAGTCTAATGCCATCAACTGGGCACGAATCTAGACTCCGTGGCTGCTACTGAGAACTTCCTGATGGAAGAACCCAATAACACTATGCCCCACCTGGGAATCTAACCCGGTACCTCATGCTCATCAATCGTGCTTGCTACCACTAGATCACCGAAGCACAAACTACAATAACGTAACCAACCATAATAATGTATCCAACGATCTCAATATATTTTCTCACATAAAACAGTCTAGCATTTGAACGCGGCCGGTATTACCCACGCCACAGACCGAGGCTTTCACGGCGAACCGGTACTCTTAGCTTATTGGTTCATTTCCTGGACTAAATGCCGACCCATATCCGCCTACGATACAGCATTGGCATGACTGGTCAAATATCATTGCATCGTAATTTATTTTTTTGATTGACTCAAAAATAAGAGAGATGAATATTAATGCTATGACAACCAACAAAGCGTACACCAAGATACATGTTAAAGTACTTGTATTATTTTTATTTTTTTTATATATTTTATACGCTATTGTATAGAATCTGGTTCTTCTAACCTAACAGACAGATGTGTTGCTGGGGAGTTTGTTCCGCCACTTCTTCTTCCCAGCTAAAACACTAGGAAGTGGCGAAGGGCGGGCGTTTTGGGGGACTGTCTCTTGTAAACTCGACGTTCGAAAAGTGCTGATTATCAGCCTAATTTGAATAAAATGACTTTTGATTTGATTTATAGTGTAGCCTTAATTAAAGGCTTGCACGGCATGCATTAAACATAGGAGTCGGAAATGAAGTTACAAAACAGATTGTATTTATTTCGATAGCTTGGTACATAAATACAGTTGATTATTATATAAAGCCGACATACAAATGAAAACTGAAAACTTAAATTAATCAGTTTCTTTTTCCAGAAGAAGAAGATGAAAGAAGAGATGGATGTTATGTATGAGGAATGATATGAAAGAAAAAGAAGTAAATGATGCCGTGACGGCTGACAGGGGAGAATGGAAGAAGAAAACATGTTGCGCCGACCCCGAGTAGAATGGGACAAGGGCAGGAAGATTGACTCGCGAAGACAATGTTAGAAACGCATTGTCATTATTAAAGAGAACTAATTTGCGGGCTTGTCTATTGGGTTGTTGTCAGTGCCAATAGTCCAGAATTTTGATTGTACCTGGCTGTACCCGGTTTATGCCAAAAGCCTCGCCTCTTATTACTAAGTGGCATTCGAAACTTATATATCGGTAAAAAGGTATCATACTAAATCTACCGTTCGACATCTGGGAATGATAGATAAGTGGATTTATGATTGACTAGCGACCCGCCCCGGCTTCGCACGGGTGCAATGTAGATACCTCTTATGCTTTCTCTATTATAATATACATGTATTATACATATTCCTATTGAATCACTCTATCTATGAAAAAAACCCCATCAAAATCTGTTGCGTAGTTTTAAAGATCTAAGCATACATAGGGACAGACAGAGGGAAGCGACTTTGTTTTATACTATGTAGTGATAGTGAATATAGTGATACATCATTGTACAGTAAACGTATACACACTAAGACTTCTTTTATGGTATCACTGTTTCTGTGAGTACAAATGGTACAATATCGGTCTTGTCACTGATGGCGATGTCTCGATGGTTTTAATAACCTTTAATCCAAGTCGCCAAACCCTATGTTTTATATCATCATGTGTTTTGACACTCTGTCTGTGTTAAATACTTAATAGCAATCATAAAGAACCTCCACGACAAAAACGCTGCTGACAATACACATACACACTAAATCTTTGTAACTATGTCCGTGACTAGACTATTTGTGTGAGCAACCTTGCCTGTCCGAGCACAAGAATGTCAGATCGAATCTGTATTACAGTCGTCTTATTGTACCTACAAACGAATTGTGACTTGGAATCGCTCTTATTCAGGGTGAATTTTTCAATTGGGCGTGGATGGTCAAATCCGAAACTATGAGGAACAGTGAAACATAATCAAAGGCATCTCGGGCCCGATTTTGATGTTTGTTCGTTGATTACGAACATAATAATTTTGTTAAATTAATTATCTGTGGAATTTATTTAATTGCATACATTTTTTTATGTAACTGGTAATAATATATTTAACTGACCGCAATGTCTTCGCCGTTTTTTAATAGCATAAGAACACAATCATTATGCACGTATCTCGTTATACAACTTATTTTGATAACACAGTAAATATACTCATTATGTAAAAAAAAAAACATAAACTAAACAACCTGTGTTTATTAGCTCTTATTCTTAATTTGAAATTAGATGGCTAGGTTTTTATTTTATTTTTAAAGATTCTCATGTTTTGTGTCTCGAAATGGTCATAAAACAGATAATTATAATACGCTTCCATTTCGGCATCTTTTACTCGAAGTTCATTGAACACAAAAGAATAAAATGAATTGATTAGTGAACCGATCCAACGTCGTTGGATTTTCTTACCTACTGTTACACTCGGCATATTTTACTCATTTACCGATTGATCGACAAACTAAAGGAAAGAAGCGGATGTACGTTCATTCTAGACGTATATAATTTTATCAGCAAATATGCAAGTGGAAGAAACAAAAATGAATAATTAATTAATCCAGTGAAGCGATCAGATACTTGACTCGAGTAAATATTAAATTTTCTTCATCAGCTTTAATAGTACCATTAGGGATCAAGGGTCACGTCTCCAATGACGCACCAAACCAACACAACACAACCTACCTCCTTTTCGACTGATTGCAAGCTGGCAACGAAAAAAACACATGTCATTTCATCGGACTGTCAGTTCAATAAAATAATAACGTGTTTAGTCTAATAATATTTTTAATTATTACTAAACGGAAATGTCACGAAAAACAATGGATTCTACGAAATCCATCAACGTACTTCAGGTGAATCCTCTGGACTGTCCTTTCAGAGAGTTCCGTGACAATGAATTACAAATAGAAGCATGGGGTCTGGTATGTCTTAAAATTTTGCTTTACATCATCACTTTAGCCGAATGACGTCGACTGCTGACATAGAGCTCCCCCAAGCCCCATCCTATCGACCGGTGGTATGATTCTCGCAACCAGCAGATTCCTGAGGGCTTCATAAGATCATCGGTCTACCTTATAGGAGGCGCTCGAATGCTTCACCTTTTGATGCGTGGTCCCAATCGGCTATCCGTGTTGCTACCAATGTGTCCTGCCCACAGTGACTGCCGCTTAAGCCTGGCAATTCTTCAGGTAATGTCTGTTATTGGTGTTCTTCTGCAGATGTCTTCAAGTCTATTTCGATCAAGCTGAGAAATTCCAAGCATTCCTTCTCCATTGCTTAATATCTATTGGTTTTGTTGTACTATTAAACCCCATTTGCTTTTTTAGGGTACAGCAGCCTTCAAGACTTTGTTACATGCCCAAAGTATTAAGACATCTATGAAGAATGACCCTCGTTCTGGCGCAGCTACCCAGTCGCCCAAGGTTGGTTTTGCGAGTTCAGGCCTGTGGGTTGACGACCAGACCCAACCGCTGCCGAGGTCTGTGCGGCAGTACCTCCATGGATGGATCAGAGCTGAAGATCTGGCAATGGATAGATGGGGTGCACAACTCACTGTTTTTGATGTAAGCTTTGATGTAAATATGCCTTTGTTGTTATGCTGGTATGACCTTCATAAAAACTATCTATTAATTTAACAAAAACCGGAACCGATTAGCTTTAGTAGTTAGTGTTAGCCTACTAATATGAGTGATTATAATCAATCAAAGTCAATGAAGAACGTGGTGGATAATACGTTCCCATAGGATAAGAATATACTTTATTGTACACCAAAATTGAAACACGACGGTTTTACAATACTGTTAATTTCTTGGTTACAATGGCGGTCTTATCGCTGATAGCGATATCCTCCAGACAACCTTTGAATTGACTGTACGAACATGAAATAGAAAAAAAGGGGAGTAGTCAGTGGTGTACTGCCTATACTATCCAAAATTTTAAATAGATATTTCGGCGCTCAAAATTAATAGTGAACATGGTAAATATCCCGTTTTATGTGCTAAAGATAATAAACCTAGTATTCCATATACCTAGAGTGCATAACATAATCAACCTTTAATGTTTCCCACTGTAGCAGCATATGACTTCTGTCTGTGAGAGTTTACAACCCACTCTCGCCAGTTGGCTTTAATCCATCTCGAAGACCGAGTGGATTCACATGTCTTCGAATTTCTGGTTAGAGAACATACCAGTTCCTCACGATGTTTCCCATTACCGTTATGAGAGCAGTGGTGATGCAATAGATTACACAAAGGAATGCAAGAGGTCGCGGCAAGCCACGATGGAGATGGACAGGTTTCGTCAGAGCTAGTAGGAGAGATGCCTTTGATGCAAGTTTGGGTTCAAACCAGGACTAAATTCGCTAGTCGGGGCTGTTGCCGCAGGGCCACCACTGCAATGCGCTTAATTTTTAATCCATTTCCAGGAGATCGACACAGGCAAGATGTCGGCGGTAGACATGCAGTTGTGCCACGCTCAAGTCCTGCTCAGATCTTCATTCTGCAGAAAGGTTCTATCTGCATGTTTTGTGTTGGAGAGAGTAGAATTTACCGTAAGTCCGTTTTACTGAAGAATTTTGGCTTTCTTCAAAAGGCAATTAACACTTAATTGAAACGTTTTCGCTTTCGTGTCGCAATTTTGACCGACCAGTTCGTAGCGAGCTGACCAGCTCTGTTTGCCTTATTTAAGTCGTGGAGGGGGAACGTCACGGTGTTCCATAGTCACACTGAGTTTGGGACTACTCAAACTCAGTTATTGTAACAATTACCGCTTTTGGCCGACCGATTTTAACACGTAGTCACGAGCACCAATATGTATATATGTACTTTCCAAACTTCAAAAGCAATTTTCGCGAGAAATAACGACTATAACTTGGAGATAGGATCTATTTCATAAATATAGGAGTTCCAAAATACTATTCTCGTAACGACATATTTACAATTTTAAACGGAACAGTAGGCAATAATCACTTTTAAAAGTTTCTTAGTGTATATATTGGTGTGTATATTGGTGCTCGTGACTGTACACAGGACTAAGAATATTTGTCATTTACAGGTGGAACATCAATGGGAATTATTTACGTGTGTCTTTGCACCCTTTGAAGGTTGGCGGGCAAAGTACCATATATACTCCCCTGGCCTCAAAGCAGGAGGTGGGCTGCAGCATAAACCTTTGCTGTCTAGAAATGGTATGAGCTTTAATCTCCACACCTAGTTTAATGCTAAGGTTTTATAACATCTTAGTTTCTGTGTTTGTATCTACGAGTATGTTATGAGGATGCTCCAATCTGGACCACATATGTGACGGAAAAAAAACTCCGGTTTCTTGAGGTCCATTCTCAGCTTGGGCTGACTAACTGCTATTGAGTTCCTTCGTCAGGGATTTCTCAGTAGTGTCTTGGAATCTGGGCTTGTGCCCGGTGAATATTAATAGCTTCGCTCCCATTACAATTGGGACTAAAAGATTCGTCAATGCCAGGGGCCATTACAGGCATAATATGTTATGAATTTGTAAAAGCAAACTTTTTTGTCTTTGGGAGATGGATAGCCAGCAGGTCGGGTGAGCAATGTGGCCATTTTTAATTCTTATTTTTTTTTATTAACGTCAGTATTCTAGTTTTTATTATAGAATACACTTGTCCATTTCTAAGTAAATCATCAAGCTGTGTAATGAGAAAGGGATTTGTAGGAAAAGTGTTTTCTATTCGCTGAATATGGTATTGTTTGAAAGTAGGAAACGATTATATCGCACTGTGCTTTAACTGCCGTTTGAAGCACTCGCTAGTCATCGTAAGGAAAAGATGTACATACAGTATTTAGCTCTGAGCTGGCAAATTGAAAAAAATAAAACCAATTAGGAAATTACCTTTTTCTTCTTCGATTTTTGCGAATTTAGTTTCTGATGTGTTTTGCCTTTAGTTGCTCAGATAATTTCGGTCAGATTTAGAGCAAGAATGACTGGGAAGGAAGTTTACAGTATCCACAGTCTGTACGATCACGATATTTTAATCGAGTTATATGCAAGAAAAATTTTGAAGGTACCTACGAAAGCCGACTCCAAATAAATTGGGATTTAGGTAAGAGGATAAAAATAGTGATGATGTTAAGAAAATATCTTTCATCCGGTTTTAACAGATGACTAATTTATAGTAATACCTGCGGAAATTAAATGAAATCAAAGGATCTCGATTCACCGTGATTCAACAAAACGTTGATTCATCAAAGAATTTCTTGCACATCCGCACTTTTTTTTTGTTACTTTTAGTAATACCTTTTCATTCTGTATGCCATAGATAAATTAAATCGCACACAAGTATCCTCACTGTGAGAAATAAGCTCTGACATACCATGGACACATAGATAAGCCCATATGGGGTGTGAGAGCTTACTTAACGTAGATACAATATGAGTGAGCAGGACAACACTATTACACCATTTCAATGTTACTGTCAACGATACAGAACCATCGTCATCAACTGCCTAGCCTTTTCCCAGTTTTATGGGGGTCGGCTTCCAGTGTTACCGGATGCAACTGAATACCAGTATTTTACTTGGAGCGTCTGCCTATCTGACCTCCACAATCCACTTAGTACTGGGTAATACGGTACCCCTTGGATAGACTGGTTGTCAGACTTTCGGGCCACTGAATACCTAAACGACTGTCAAAGGTCTACAAATGGCAGCCGGGACCAACGGCTTAACGTGCTTTCCGAGGCACAAAGGAAACTCGGTATGTAATTATCGCCCATCCTCAGCCCGACCCTGGCAAGCGCGGCTTAACCTTAAGCACCTAAATGCAGAACCATGATCACCTTTAAGGTGCTGTCAATCCGAGCGAACCAGACTGCGGACTAGCTGTGTACACCGGACATGGACACATACATACATATTTTGTTATTTTATCTGTCAAAGTCCTGTCAATTTGACCGCACTGGTAGGGTGAATATAACGATGTTTATTTTCCGGCAGGATGCTATCTAGTGCGTCTATACTACATGGGCGCCTGGCGTTGTGTGTGGGTGAATGACCAGGTCCCTGTAGACACCTCTGGTGCACCCCTGCTGCCATTCTCACCCCTCCTGACTCACCCTCCTGCTAAGCCTGGTTCGACCAGGGTACCTCCAGCTGTCACTGCTGGAGTTATTTATCTGTGGCCTTTGTTGCTGACTAAGGTAAACTGCTTTTTATTTTAAAGAGATTTATCAGAAAATCTACGACTGTGGTTAGGTGTTGTTCAACAACTGGATCACCTATGTTTCGTGGGACAAGATAGGTGGTCCAAATTGTTGCTATCATGAAGGTCATGGAAGTGAAGCTGATGGTTGAAAATAATAAAATTGCAACGAGTGGGAGCCAAATCCGCGACCACTGATGACACACCGTGCTCATGTTCTGACCACTGCACTACCATGTCTGCTCATCTTTAGGCGTTAGATTCCTTAGGGCTGTAAACGTCTACAGGTAACAGTCTAAACCTAGCTAGTGTTATGGACCGAACAAAGCACTATCCTTCCACATTTATTGGGCGAACCGCCAGTCTATGGAATTCACTGCCGGCTTAGCTGTTCCCTGATCATTATAATCTGGATCTATTCAAGGTTCGAGTGAATCGGTTTCTTCTAGGCGCGCATGCTCCACCCTAGGCTTTCATTGCTTCTCATCAGGCGAGTTGCAACCAAACACAAGCCTATTTAGTATAAAAAACAACATCTACAGATAACGGTTTTAAACTTCTCGCTTTCGATAATCATTCGATTAAAATTTGGTAACTTAGTTTATGAAAAGAAACCTTAAATAAAAATTGCTACTACCTGATTAAAGTTACGCAAAAACAACCTCAATAACTTTGCGGCGATAACCGGAAATAAAACCAGAAATTAATGCCAATCAGTAATTTAATTTAAACATTTTTAAATCGCTGACTTGGCTCAAAAGGCTGCCCAACTTAAATGGGACTGGGTTTTACATGTCTGTCGCATGCCGAACGAGCTGTGGGCCCGTAAAGCTCAGGATTGGTGCCCTGAAACAGTGACACGGAGTCGCGGCAGACCACGAAGGAGATGGCGGGACGAACTGGATGTGTTCATTGAGAATTGGAAAGAAGTAAGCCCAGAATCCTGACCATTGGAAGGAATGTAGGGAGGCCTTTGCCCAGCTGTGGGACAGTACGGGCTAGCTATAATAATAATATGAAGTAAAATAAAATAATAATATGTAGCTTGGACCCTGTTCCCGATACCGGTGGGCTACTATTTTTTTTATATTTTTAAATGTTTTATTTTTATTTTATTTTTCATGGGAATATTTAAAAATGTAAAAATAAGGAAGAAAAATAAATAAAGGATATAATATAATAACATTCATGAACGACATGTCCATTTATTCAATTTCTTAGAATTCACACGATGGTATTACTTTACGATATAGAGACCTTATTACCTTCTTCGAAATGAATATATTTTGTTTTGCATATTATATTTATTATTATCAATGACTGCTTCGTTGGTCCAGTTGTCGACTGCTGAGCATGAACTCCTGGGTTCAATTTCCCGGTCGGGTAAAGTGTTATTGGATTTTTCAATTAAGAATTTCTCATTAGCCGAAACGGAGTCTGGATTTGTGCCCTGTTGATGGCAATAGGTTTGCCCCCTATTACAATGAGACTTAAACATAACTGGCGAAATGTGGGTCTTCTATTAGGTTCACCTCTGCCCAACCCTTCGTGGGTTATAGACGTGATGTTATGTTTTTATGTGATGATTTAGAGAATATACTAAGGAATGGGTTCTCAAAGCAGGATTAACTATTCAGAATTATTGAATTATTCTTTACCAAGCACAGCAAATAATTAAAGCAATCAATTAAAATGCAATTAATTAAAGCATTTTGTAAGCAGTGATAGTATAGTGGTATGACCGTTGGATTGCCAAGACATAGGTCTCGAGTTCGAACCCAAGACTCACGGTTTTTCGGAATCATGTGCGTATTGTATAATTACCACTTGCTACGGTGAAGGAAAACATCGTGAGGAAACCAGCATGCCTGAGAGATATTTCTCGACGGCATGTAAAGCCGAGTCAGAGGCCCACGGGCGGCATGAAACTCTGACACTAGGTTAGGCACTAACCACACGATAAAGAAGAAGAACAAATAATTATTGTAAACGTTGTGAAAGACTGCAAGTATTTCTGTTATTTTGTGGAATCAACAAACGAAATTATAACCTTTCCTATACAAAGGGAACTAATACTTAATAGAATTATCGTTACTTTTATCATGTTGTAAGCATTTTGTTATATTGCGAGATGAAAGGTGTCGTTTTCTGCTTCGGGTTACAGTTTTATAACTGCGTTGTGTTGCTTAGATTTTTTTGTTTCTATGAATATTGTTGTGATGATTTCTTTTAAAAAGATACTACGTATATTAGCTGTTTCAAAAACCGATCAATTTCTGCACTTGTGTACATAAAGTTAAATAATAAATAAGTTAATTAAGTTAAGTCAATAAATCTTTTTGAATAAGTACCAGCAAGGCGTTTCTTCATCAGTTTGTTTTTCCAAATGTTTACACTTTTATTATCCTATACTATTAAATGGGCAATATTTGTATGTATTTTGTCATCACTCATCACTTTGTCGAAAACGGCTCCAGCGATTTTGATGAATGTTACAAAATGAAAAATCGATCTAGCTAGGTTTCAGGTACTAAAAAGGTAAAGTTTGTATGTTTGGATATAGTAGATAATCTCTGGAACTACTCATCCGATTTTAGATACCTTTCTCTGATAGAATGGCACTTGTTGTTCTCGTCATTGCGATTATTTTTTTGTTTTGGACCATTCCTCGGAACCTTCTAGTTACTGAACTAGAAGGACTTCTGACTTTTTGACTTTGACAGAGGTATTGGAGGTCAAAGTTACAAGTTTTTCACAGGTTTTGTTTTAATACCAGTTTTTCAGGTTATATGCAAGGTGTTGCTTTGCACCCTCGTCAAATTCAAGGAGGTAACTATGCTAATGATTCTCGACCCGAATCAATAATAAAATGGGTAGGTAATTTCTTTATATTTTTTTCGATAAGTGTACATCACCCGTATTAAAACGCGGCCCGACTAATACTAGTCCTATAACCGCGCTTTCACACACACAAACAAACGCAGACCTTTCTTCGATAAACGGGTGATCGTCCTCTTTTGAAAAGGGCCTCATTCTGAAATAGTGTCAAATTAAAACAAGTAAAAAAAGCAGCGTTTATTATTATTGACCAGGTACCGTAATTTCAATTGATTTATTTACGTCTTCTATGACAACCTCCAGAATTTTGACGAGGATGTAAAAATACACCTTGTATTTACTATTTAACCGTATATTATTCAATGCATCAATTAGCACAATGTTTTGAGTGCGTTACATTGAGCTTTACCAAAAACGTGATTTCCCCCCCCCCCCAAAGAAGTCGTTTCCTAGCAATAATTTTTGCGTAGGGTTACTTACTTCGATGTAAGCACAGAATGCTTGGTTAACGACTTCGTGAAGGGTCCGTTTACACCTTGTATGTATACAAGATGTCGATACAAGTTAAATCCAACCAGCCAATAAGGTAAAAGACCTGACCGATCGACTAGCCCCGGTCACAAGCCACTCCCACATAAACAAAACTGTACACATTTTACTCATTCCTCGCTCATCTCTCAACGGGAACAAGCACAGTAAGCGGTGGTTTATTGCGAAATAAATTGGAGATTTATACCCGTTCACCACAACCGTCGGCAAAGTAATCGAGCGCTGTGGTTCCGCAGAATTCGTAATGAGAAAGTGTTCAGATGGCGACAGCACAGCTAAATTACTTGATGCTTGCAAATTGGGTTATTTTCCTAGTGGCACAACGAATTATGTAAAATGAGGATCTTGTTTGGTATGAATTATTGGATAATTTTTGCTGTTCGTGGTCGCTGAAAACTAGGCCGTGGCTGTTTATTTTGTTTGAATTTTTTTTTTTATTGCATTTCAACTTAATAAGGTTATCTTCTTATAAATGTGACTTAAGCACTTTTAATTTTTACTACAATTTTATCGTTTTTAATTACCAACATATTACCTATATTGAGTAAGTTTTCTGAATTGCCAAGTCCCATTGTCAACGAATTTGTCAGTCAATAAACACTAAAACTGGTTTTACAGCTATCTGACTGATCCATTCCCTATTCACTACCTACACAACAAACTTTTAAACTATCTTAAACTCAAAACTGTCCTAACCAAACTAGCGCCTACAACAATAACAATAAATATTCGTATCACGCTGGAAACTAATTGCTAATCAAAATTAAACAGGCGCTACTCAAGCTTGCAGCTCCTGACATGAATTCTGATGAGGATACGGAGGACGTCGAAGATGAACAGCTTTCACATTTTAACATCTTGCACGCCTTCACTGGAAGTATGAATATCCAGTACCTTATACCTAAACGTAAGTAAATAAGGATTTTATAATGCTGTGATAATTATAAAGTCACGAACGTAGTTCAACAGTGCGTTAACCCGACGAATGTCGTATGGACATAAGAAAGTGTGTCGAAGTACCTAAGAAAAATGTTCTCGAAAGGACCACTTATATAATCATTAAAACCGTGGACCCCTAACGATAAGTGGGCAAGTTTTGTAGGCAATCGCAGGATAAGTTCCTTGGTGTTAGAAAATATGCACATAAAAAATATTATCGGCTCGCAGCTACACAAGCTAGTTTTGTTGCATGTAAAAAGCAACAAATACTTTGACTTTCACTAGCATGAAAATAAGTTTAGCAATCAGGCGTTACTTTGCGAAAATCCTTGCCTGAGATTATCTTATTTAAAATACTTTTCTGCGGGTGGCATATTCCTGGTTTTACTTCCCAGCCTGGATCTAGGTTTGGTGAATTAAAACTAAATCATCATCTGCCACCATCTGCCTAAACCTTTCCCAACTATGTTAGGGCCAGCTTCCAGTCTAACGGGATGCAACTGAATACCAGACTGTCAATTTAGTCTCCACAACCCAGTTACTGGTGAACACGATAACCCTTACTAAGACTGGTTGTCAGTTTTTCGGGATGCTGACGATCCGTGACGACTATCAAAGATTTACAAATGAAGTCGGTTAATAACAGCCCAATCAAAATAAAAAAAAAAAAAATACGCAATATTTTACTAACATAAAAATCATTAAACATTTTACAACAGGTTCCGAAGATTTATGGGCGCGTATTATTTCTGAAGTACCAGTCTTCGCCTGGGATGATGTCGACGATAACAGTACGATTAAAACGAAAAGCCTCAAGAAGCCTACAGCTAAAGAATTAGCAGCGGTTGTTAAAGTAAGCAAAAAATTCAAAATTGACTTTCGTTCCAAAGGAATTTGTACTTTATTGTGTATGACAGAAAGCAGCGGTGGCCCAGCGGTTAGAGTCAAGAATTTGAAGACATGTGACTTCGATCAAACTTAACTGGGTCGGCGTGGTGAACTATGCCCCGCACCCTTCGACAGAGAATAGGACTGTTTCTTAGCTGTGGGTAATTCATAGGCTGATTATATGACCATGGCTAAAGACCAGCGATGGGCCTTTGTCTCACTCGGTGTCACAGCACTATGATGAACGATGATGCCGTATTGCGTGAAAGTCTTCTTCTTTCTTAATTGTGTGTGTTTTGCCTGTGGGCATCATGGAAATAAATGTTTTCTTTTTATTTCTTTCGTTCTACGGTTATTGGTTATGCATGTGTGACATTGAGTTTGTAGATCTAAAACCTACTTACATACATAGACTAACGCCTTTTACCCATGGGAGTAGGCAGATCCAACTGAACGCTCGCTGCGATCCTCACATAATTCTTTGCCTCGTCCACGTTCATACATCTGGTCATGCACGCACGCTGGTTACAAATAACGCACCTGAAATTTTTTAAGAACATCACTAATAAGATCAGTGTACGTTCTTCTTCGGCGTGGCCTTCCCGGCGTCGCCACACACATCTGCCTTGTTAATAATTTTTGTTAGTCGCTCTTCACTCATACTCTCAACATGAGCAAACCATCTAAGCAAACTCTTTTCAATATTTGTCACTGCATATTCTTTTAAACTGCATCTTGGTATTATCACACCATTCCTCAATTTACAAAACCTGTTTATTAATAATACGTTTTTCAGTTCCAATGTTATTATATTTTCTGATGGTTTCAGCGATCTGGTGCAATGATGTACGGCGTCCTAAAAGACACCAAAGATTATCCACCGTATCACCTCCCAGGTATAACGCCTGGCCATGAAATGAGTCTACTCATCACAATGGCTCGAGACGTCCCCATAAAGAAGCCTTTGCCAGAACCAGGTAGAACTTTTTTTTTGCATCATCATCTGCCTAGCCTTTTCCCAACTATGTTGGCCTTGGCTTCCAGTCTAACCAGATGCATCTGAGTACTAGTATTTTACATGGAGCGACTGCCTATTTGCCCTTCACAACCCAGAAACTGGATAATACGATACCAATTGATAAGACTAGTTGTCGGACTTTCGGGCTTAACGTGCTTTCCGAGGCACGGAGAGAACTCGATATATAATGAATGGTCACCTATTGAAGGACCGACTTCAGCAATCACTGCTAAACCTTGAAGATCGACCCTTGTGGCTGTTATAATTAAGCCATGAGGGTGCAACGATGATTTCTAACGTAAATCTGTTCCAGAATTTTAACAACGCTGGTTCACTACTGTGAAGGCTACTGCCCTCGAAGTCATAGGTAGAGTATTTGCGTAGTAGAAGAATAACGCAGCCCAATGATACCAGTATGAACGATCCGGATAAATCGTTCTTCTAGTTTAAAAACATAAGTTGTCATTTTCAAAGTTTGAATGAAGAGGAAAAAGCTAGGCGTTTTTGAAGTTAACCAGAAGATATTCATGGTAGTAGGTGCACACACGATTACAATCTCTACAGCCTCTATTTGCTTCTTCCAGAGGTAGCCTTGTGGAAGTACTACCGCTGGGTAGACTGGGCTAGAGCCCATGGCCTTTATGTGGCTTACGACTGTCCTCGGGACAAGTACCTCAAAGTGAACGGCCTGTTGAAGAGTTCCTACGCTCCCCATCTGTTGGATGTGCAAAGCACGGAATCGGTGAGCATCATATTCCTGCCTTTACCAGAATTGATTGTGGATGGTGCCCCGTGTCTTCTTGTTCCATCCCTACTAGCCATCTCCTTATTAGTCATCTCCAACTCCTTTGTAGCAATTTCACATTATCCATCCATTGTTATGATCAGCTTCGCATTCTTTTTAACTCTTGAACTTCGTTTTGTTATAGATTACATTGTGCTTTATAGAAGAACATGTGAAAAGTACAACGGTGAGTAAAATTAAATAGTTAGAATACTAGTAACCCAGTTACACGTGGAATATACAACACTACTATCTACTTAAGAGCCGCTCTAGAAATCCGTCTCTCTTGTATAATCTATTATCTGAACATCACAGAAAGACGATGATGACGACGCACCAAAGAGAAAGAAAAAGGAAGTGACGAAATCGCAAATGCAACAAGCATTAGCTGTAACAGCACACGCCAAAGCAGAACTTCGAGAATGGATGCAGTTTGAGACGGTATTTTATACTTTATTATTTTTTCCGCTTCCGCTTTTTTCGCTCAACAGACACGCGGGTTTTGTTAACGACTGTTGAGAAAATACATGCTTTAAAGCATCGACGAATCAAGCGCCATGTCAGTTACGCGCCGTGCAACAAGAAAACAAAACAAATGATGCGCGTTCGTGTCAGTCGACGCAACTTACATCTCAATTAAAAGCATGGGTTGACGAAATCTTCAAAGTCCTGGATACACTTGGAAGATACACAAAATGGTGAATCGTAAGAAAAAAGTAGTATTAGTTATTTTTTAACAGCTTTTCCAAGTTTACTTTTAGAGCCTATGCACACGGTGCGTTGCGGAGGCGGGCGCGGCAAAATTTCGCCGCATTGGTGGGCACACGGACAGTGCGGCGTCGCAGCGTTGCTAGTCATAGACGAACAGAGGTTTCAACTGAGCCTTGTCTCGCGAGTAGCATATCCGGTGTGCGCAAGGGGCGACGTGTGAGCGTCGTGTGGCATACCATGGAATTTTAAATGCAGGATGCCGCTGCGACACCACCCCAGCGCCGCGCCGCTGCCACAACGCACCTTGTGCATAGGCTCTGAATGTCATGTTTCAGTTCTTTTCTCTACTGAAGTGCCTCCAAGTGGTATATTACCCATCCCTGTTCAATATGGTAGCAGCGGGCAGTCTCCCACCATTGAGGACCACCAAGTCGGGTGCCGCGAAAAATATGGCAGACGTGGTGGCTCCTGCTTATGCACCTTTATACTTACAACTTGATGGTCCCGAAGAAAATATACTGAGGATATCCTTCGCCGCCTTGCATCCAAGAGTTCTCCTCAATAGTGGTTCTCCAGTAGATGAGTACATAGAACCTGGTCATTTGGTCCTGGAGAAATTTGAATGGTTTAAAGATACGGAAATTCCAGTCATGAAGGCGTTTTTAATGACAAGACGGTACGATGCAGTTGAAATTACTTTCGTGCCCGGGAGACACTTTTTTAGGTGAGGTGCTGAGTTTTTGTGGTAATTTTATAACTTAATTACTACGTCTGTAATTCCCAAAGATTTTAAATCAGTAGTGTAGGTACCTAATGGGTGTAAAGAGACCCTAAGCGAATCCGAAAAGCACCTGTTCTCCCTATTATTTCGATAATGATTTTTTGTTCAGGACTACACCTTCTAGTTACGAAGACATTGGAGGTCACACCTGTACTATTCAATGTATCCATCAGCACAATGTTATGAGTGCATTACATTGAGTGCAAACATAAACCGGAATATTTGGCCGCAAAAAAAAAATCGAATAAATGGGGGGAGGCATTTGTCCAGGAGTGGGTCACACATATTTGAAACTATTTGTTAAATGATAATGTTATATTATTTAAAGCGAAAACAAATCAACTAACTTTTGGAGGCTGTCAATGTAAGTCCAATAATATTCGCTCTGTTTCGACAGGATCTGGACACATTACCGGGTTAACTGGCACTTGGCGATCATCAGCGAATCCTCGCTACTGCTCAGTACAAGAGATGTGATACAGGGTGCTGCGATCCGCGAATGTTCCTGGGCATCAAAGTTTCTCTCGAACCTTGGATCAGCCTTCTTAAGTTGGATCAAAATCAGCCGGGTCGGTCAGACTCCAATAGCTGCTGATAGAGAGTTTTTCAGGTAACAAATTTCTTTAAATCGATTATTTTAGTTCCACTTTTCAGCTTGCCTTGAGCATATCAAATCAAAATGAGTCACTACCGTTTTGAGCGCTACATGCCTGATGAGCCATTTTATGGTGAATATATGAAATAGAATAGAATGATAGTCAAACGCTCATGCAATGCTTATGTCAATTTACACTCAACAGCAAAACTAAGTTTGATTTTCATAGTATGTTATATATGAAAAACAAACTTACCGCTGCAGTTTTACAAAAAGTCCCGTATCTCATAAGCTAAATATCAAATCCTATTCAAACCAATTTTCGTTGAAAGTTCTTTTTACATTCTACAAACTTACATTTTTTTTTCAGAATTTTACCTCTTTCTTTAGAATTAATGACGTAAAATTGTGCCCCTAATGGCACAATTTTACGTCTTTAATTAAATATTGTACGAATATCTTATCAACCATTATTTTAAGAAAAAAAAAATATTTTTGAAGAGTTACACACGTTGACACAGACATGTTTTTGAGAGACGCAGAGTAATACAGAATGTTTGGTAATTGGATGCATCCCTTGAAATGGGTGATACTAGACTTAATTTTTAACAATTTTGACCCTAATATTTTGGGATTAGATTGTGGGGAACTGGATTGTTTTTGAGAAATCGAACATATTTTTTTATTTTAATTTTTCCATCTGTCCACCTTAAACTGCTGATTGTGAGGATTCTTCAGCGTTCAGAATGTTCAGCTGATACTTTTCAGGTAGCTTATCAGCGACTGAATCCTTTGAAAACAATTTGTCAAAAAATACCTCTATCTTTGAAAATTAAGTACCGTAAAATTCTTGTTCCGAAATTTTCTAGAAACTTCTCTTGTTTTTCGAAAAAATAAATCTATGACACTTGTGCAAATTACAGGAACGATTTTCTTATCTCATTAGCTTCTTGAAATGTTACCACAGTGTCCACTTTTACAAACTGTAAGATCAGGACACAACGGATGTTAAAAAATATATATATATATATAATTTGTAGACTTCTTTTTTTCAACAGATCATATCTACCGGACTTGACTTGGGATGATGCTGTGGTGGGTTATGACAGACATCTTCTGCATTGGATGTTCAGACAAGCTCTCCAGTCTCTTCTTTCTAAGACCATGAATCAGACGGAATTTAAGGCAGTTTCCTATGTCTTAAGAAAATATTTCTGCGACCCTGATTTTGGGTTTCCTCCAAAACCTCGACCCTCTAGAACGTTAAGAGAAATTGCAGATTTAGATATTTGTGATTGTTTGATGCCAGAGATTGAGGAGATAGAATTTATGGAGGAGCAAGTACCAGAGGTCCCAGGAGATCAAGATGTCGGACCAGGAGAACAAGTAATATGTATTTATTCCATTTAAATTTTCGTATAATATGTTAAACATGACTCATGTAATATCCGAAGCATTAGCCAGAGATGTGATTCAGAAGCTACACCCACATTTCGCTAGTTTTAATTGAGTTTCAGGTAATAGTGGACGAGTCTTTTTCCATTAACCGGCCACAAATGCAGAATCCGGGCTGCGGATGGAAAAAAAACACAATTGCACTTTGCCCGACTAGCACTAGATAAATATCCAATGAATCTATATAAGACTAGCCTTTGCCCGCGTACTACCAGGATAAAATAGTATATTATACTAACACATAACATACTTTTTCGGGTTATAAACTATATGTGTGCTAAATTTCATACAAATTAGTTCAGTAGATTTTCAGTGAAACGTCTACACATCCATACATCTATTCATCCTCACAAACTTTCGCCTTTATAATATTAGTAAGAATAGTTAAAATATCCATCTCATAAAACGAAATTACAGACGTATGAAGAGAAGCCCATAGTAGCACCAGAAATAATGGCTCAGTTACTAAAGGCACCAGAGCCGCCTGTGGTGTCGCAAGTTTGTGAGTTAGCCACCACTGATATCCACTGCGCCATCTTGAAAGAGGAGAGGGAGAAAATGATCAGAAAACATGAAGCTGCGATTGTTCTTCAATCCTATTGGAGAGGAACTTGGGTTAGGAAGGTCCTCGCGGCTAATATAGTTTTTACTCCTGAGGTTACAAAATACGTAAGTTGATGAAAAATATGTCTATTGTCTGATTATACTGGGTTTAAAAACGGTTTTACATCCGTATCATTAAAAGTTAATAGTTTAAGTACCTAAGACCCAGGCCACACAATATTTATACGCTACATCCACAGGTGATGCGGTGTCGCACCCGGAGGTGAATGGTTTGAATTCCGACAACTCGCGCCGAGATGTTGTATAGTGTGGCATGTCACTAGGATTAAACATCAAGTCACAGATATAACCACTGCAATGGCCCGACGTCACCTCAACTCATACCTCATAATGTGAGGTGACGCCGATCCACTGCAGTACTTGTGTGCTGTCAGACCAAAGATATTGATACTACGAACGTTTATCTAGGTTATGGAGCGAGCATTTGGTACTAACGAAGCACTGTCAAACCTGATGAACGAATTCTTTCTGATGTGGCCTGGTACCATATACTCTTACTCAGTAGCGTCAGCCTTAAGCGGAGTTTATAGTCTACAACAACATAACGGAATAACTGTAGTCACTCCAAAATGCAAGTGGATCCCGCACTTCCAAGGAGTTTTCTACTGTCATGCACACGTCAAAGTCCACTTTGACATCCAAAGCAGTGTATCACATAGTACAGTGAAAGTTTATAATAATGATACCGGGAGAAACTTGCCTCAAGTTTATAATTCTCATATCACTTTCGATTTTGCGCCTAATTATCTTGGGTAAGTTCTTGTTTCTTCTTCGAATCTTATTGGTAAAATAAATATTTTTAAAGTATCGGCTGTTTCCTACAAAAGTGCAATGGACACGGTCAAAGTGCAATGGACACGGTCAAAGTGCAATGGACAAGGTCAAAGTGCGATGAACACGGTCAAAATGTATGAAACAGCAGATTTTTTTTTATTACCGATGAAAAATCTCTATGAGGGGGCTCAGAATGAGGTACTGGATACGTGGTAACCGTTTTCTGGTCGGTGTCCCTTCTACCCTGTATAGATGATACGATATAGATGGTTCTGTCATCCAAACATCTATGCAAATAAATAAAATGTAACGTGTTTTTAATTTTGCTTCAACGCGTCATTGAAATAAGAGATCACATTTTTAGCCGCTTCATATCTTAAATCTCTTTGGTCTACACGAAGAAAATGTTATCCACAGATACACAGTACTAGGCCATGGGACGCTGGCCCATGTAGCCAGCATTGGCTATGATGCTCACTGGCAGCTGACGGTCATGTCCAGCCTTAACAACGCCTTCCACATCTGTGATAACGAAGAGCCCTGCAAGGAGTTGCCTCTCCCTTCATCGACCAAACTCCATATAGACGAGATCTTCTTGCCCAATAGAAGGAATATTTTGGGAGGGATTCAGATTTCGGTGACGAAGTACGAGACAGTGAGTTTTAGGGCTGCTGCTTCTTCGAGTGATGTATGTTTGATTTTTATTAATATTTATTAAGTGGTTGACTTGTTGTAGTTGTGACTGCCTTGTTGGTCCAGTGGTCGTAAGCACGACTGCTGAGCATGGGGACCTGGGTTCGATTTCCAGGTCGTAAAATGTGTTACTGGGTTTTTCCATCAGGAATTTGTCATTAGCAGCCACGGTAGATTTGTGCCCAGTTGGTGGCAATAAGCTCGCCTCCTATTACATGAGACTTAAACATAACTGGTGAGATGTGGGTGCACTATTAGGTACACCTCTGCCTAGTCCTTCGGGGATTACAGGCGGGATGTTACGATATGTTGTTAGGTAGTTGAGTTACTAAATACCAGTCAACCTAATTACCGTTTAACAAAACCAGCCAAGTGTGTGTAGAGACCACGCACAATATAATATTATCAACGGCAAAAACAAGTATGTTTTTCAATGTATTGTATCGAAAAACTGTGATTAACAAAGTCATTTCTGCGGTTGTAACCGAAAACATTCTATAACACGATTTTTTTTTAAATGTGTATTGTTTCTTGATAGAATGTCACCCCTAAGTTTTTCATTTTTTTTCATAATACACAATTATTTAACGATGAAAAATTGTATAAATAGTTTGTAATTTTGCGTGCACTCTTATTTCGCTCTCTCTCTCTGAATGGTAAACAACTCATTATTTCTTTCTCATAAACGACGGTTTTATATCTTTTCTATCTTATAGTTAGAAATGGTGGCAACCCTACGCTCAACATTACCAGGTGGTGGAACCGAAGAGTTAGGGACGTGCGTAGGCAAAGGTGAATTATACTGGCCTTTTATAAGACTGGAGCCAACTTCTTTAGCCAAAAGTTCACATTTTAATTATGTAAGTACAATGAAAGAATTAACTCTTCATACCAAATAGATCAATCTGTAAGGAGACCCATCGCCATTGAATGACGATTTCATAAAAAAATCATTCAATAGGATTAAAGAGGGTTGTTGTAATGATTTTAATGATTATAATTCCGTAAATACATGCGGCCGCAAATCATATTTTTTTCAACACACAGCCTGATCGGCAAATTGCAAAAACATAAGAAAATCTGAATACCACGGAGTATTTACATCATGAGCACCAATTTTTTTGTCGTAAGTTACAATGTGCGCTATCGAAAAAACTGATTTTCGACACAAAAATAAAAATCAAAGAAATTAATAATGTTAATCGTTTTTGCACTATTTGGTATACACGTGCCTAACTCTTCGGAGATAATAGACGTAATTTACGTACTTAGTTCGATGTACAGAATGCGTTGATGAGGGCTATGTGGTGGGTCTTTTTACATCCTAAACACACTTCTGCCCATTCTTCTATTATGAAAAGTTATATTTTAACAGAGTTTAAAGGATCTAGGAAGTGCCCGTTCTCTTACTAAAACTACTCTAAGAAGTCACAAAAAAGGTACACCTCATAACAAGGCCCGTTCTTTATCGAAGGTATTTATTTTATTTACTTCTACACTACTTTTTTGCCGTAGCAGCCAAAATTAAGTTTTGTTTTTTAACACTATGGCATGGCCGGAACGTAGATCTGTGAACTAAACTAAACTAAATGATATTATTTACCGAAAGCACGTGATGCGGTTTCGTCGTGGATCCGGACTCCGGCAGTTTAACGGGATTGAGCGGATCCACGTTCCGGTGGCATACCAAAGGTTAATAGTGGAAAAACATTTTTATTTGTGTTGTTGGGACTAGATACATTTGAACTTACACTATCACTTACGGGATATATTCCGCGATTATTGTTTATATTGAGCTCCCGATATTTCGACGCTGTTGCAAGCGCCATGATTACGAGATGACTGGAGTGTGCGGGTGGATGGTAAAAACTTGTTAGGAGCAGACAAATCTGTCTACCCTCTTTCTTTGTCTTTTGCTACGCGCATTAGTGGAACTCGGTACAAAGTCACGGCAAAACACACTCACAATATCGCTAGGTTTTGTGGGGTCCTGATCCCGACGCCGGCTGTTACTTTTGAGCATACCCAACACTAGATTCCACGTACTTTGAATTTAATTTGAAGCCCTCCTCTCGATTGAAATTTTTGTGTTTTTAGATATTTCAATAGCTTCTCTTGCCAGCCTTGGTATGTAATGCTTGTGCGTTGACAAGATACGTGGCTTGTGTTTTGTCTGCTCCTAACAAGTTTTTACCATCCACCCGCATTCTCCAGTCATCTCGTGATCATGGCGCTTGCAACAGCGTCGAAATATCGGGAGCTCAATATAAACAATAATTGCGGAATATATCCCGTAAGTGATAGTGTAAGTTCAGTTATAAACCGTGAAAGCTTAAAACAGTGTTACATATATTTGGTATCATAGTGGCAGAACACTGCCTCCTAAGTCACAGGACCTCCTAGCTAGGGAGTCAGGGTTTACTCTGCATGAGCGAGCGGTGTCAAGGTAATGATGCTGCGATCTGCCACTGCGATAGCAAAAACTTTTTACTAAAAAGTGTGTTATATCGGTACACAAAATCTTGCTCTTTTATTCATGCGTCCTAGTATACATAATTACATATAAGCAATGTCGAAGGTTTTTTTATAATGTGTTTGTGTAGTGTTCTTTTGACAGACTGGTCGGTGGCATGGATCACCGTGAAAAAACTGAAGCATTATACAATATTAACCTTCCTAAAAATTAATACTTAACATTTTAAGCTGGTTTTTCTTATTTTAGTTGAGGGTAAATTTGACTGAAACCAGGGTGTTTACGATTGAGTAAGTTTATTACAATTATTCACTTTCTTTTGCAAAAAACAAAAACTATACTGTGTAGTTACCTCTTAACTCTGTCTGTCTGTCTGTATGTTTGTTTATTACCTTTACACATATGTATAAGCGGCTGAACTGATTTGGATGAAATTCCACATAATAAGAGATGCGAAGTAAATAAAAACATGTCAATTCCCAGGGTCACATGTCCACAAGGCTGGCCATTAAATTTAGACCAATGGACAAGAGTGAACGAAGTTCGTAACTCCACAGCAGAAATCGCAAATGTAGTACAGTTACCGAAGAAAGGGACTCCCAAAGAGAAAGAAAAAGTAAGAACCAGGAAAGTTATACGGCTAACAGGGTCTGTTCTATAATGGGAGAGGGGGGAGCAGTCACATTACAGCCAAGCTACTAGGATAAACAACACTTGACCATGTCGGTCCGATGATGGGTGACCATACACTACTTACGAGACCTGTCTATGCTTTGGTAAGGACGCTAAGCTGTTGGTCCCGCATTAATAGATATTTTGCAGTCGTACGAATGTATGACAACCGTTTATGCACATAAGGGTCAGTACCCATCAACAACCCAGTTAGTATTGGGTAATACGATTATTACCCAGTGCTAACTGGGTTGTTAAAGTCAGATAGATTCACCTCGTTCATTGTGTCCGCCCAGTGTCATGGATTCCACTATTAAATTAGCTTTCCGATACACGGTTTGTATTCCATAACTGACTGATTGATTAAAGATTTAATGGATCAGGCAGTTCTTCAGTAATTATTTGTATAGTTAGGGAAATCAGGAACAGCAAAAGTGGAGAAGCTACCGCTCATCACGGTGCCTCAACCGATACCTGGTGATGCCTGCGTGGAACTGGAGTGCGCTTCAGCAGTAGGAGGTGGAGCAGTAGCCAAGAGAGATGACGAGAGGGACCTGGAATTTACTGCTGCCAGGAAGTTGTGGGCTGCCTTGGAACCTAACAGGAATCAGAAGGGGGCGCAGATCAGGTCAGTGTAGTGGGGTTGTAGAAGACATGTGGGATGCACAGTAAGGTGGAGCGTCAAATTTATTTTTTTGATTTTTAACTCTGAATAATTCCGGGAAGTTGCATTTATTGCAATATTTGAACCTACGTTTAGCCCTTTACCGCCGTTTAAAGAAAAGCGTAAAAGCAGCACTGATAGTGTAAAATCGTAATTCAGTGAAATTATGATGCCGATGAAGACATCTTTGGAAAAGCTAAAACTATGAACGGTGGTAGAGGGCTAAAAGTAGGTTTGAATATTTTGATTATCAGTTTTTTATGCTCCTTATGACCAAATACAACCTTCCGGAACAATTCAGATGCGAAAATGTAAAAAAAAAAAACAAATTTGACGCTCCATTCTAATGTATTTGCAAATCTCCAGTCATGAGCAATAAAATGGACCTATACACTAAGCAAAATTCAAAAGTGATTTCCTCCCACTGTGTTGATTACCGTTTTATGTTTTCACAAACCAAACAAAGAATTTTGGAAGCCATACTATAACGAAATAGGTCTTAAATCAAAGTAGAAAGGAACCGTTATTTCATGCGAAAAACGCTCTTGAATTTTGCTTAGTGTTTACACTTCATTTCTAGTGACTGCACATAGATAGAGCATGTAACGTCGTAGTCAACGACCGAACAGGCCAGAAATTTAACCTACAACTAAGCGGGGGCTGTTTATCGTAAAAAATCAAGTTCTAAAAATAAGGGATCTATGCGTTAAGGGGGAGATTGCCCCGCCACTTCTTCTCCCCAGCGAAAAAACTAGGATATGGTCAGCTATGCGCGTTTTGGAGGACTGTCTTAGGTGACTGACTTTTGACGTTCAAGCGCTGATTATCAACTTTCGAATATGATTTTTGATTTAGTAAGGCAGATAGATCAGAGACTTAATTAAAGAAGTGGTACTTCTGGGCCCGGCGCATTTCATTACTAGATTCCTCTCTCTAAATCATGATATTGATCGGCTATCTATACGATAAGACTTGATTTTTGTTTTAAGGAAAGATTTTCGCGCTGAATATCTGGTAGTACCTCCACCGCCGCCAGGACCATCACCTTCAGTGACCGAAAGCATGGTTTCAAGAAGCACCAATTTCAATGTGAGTTTATTTTATTACAGACTGCCTCCTAGGTCTACTGGCCGCAAGCGCGACTGCTGAGCATGACGTTCTGGGTTCGATTTCCAGGTCGGAAAAGTGTTATTGGGTTTTACCATCAGGATGATTTTCAGTAGCAGCCACGAAGTCTGGATCTGTGCCGGATTGATGGCAATAGGCTGGCCCCCTATTACATGGGACTTAACTGGCGAAATGTTGGTGTACTATAATTGGGTACACCTCTGCCCGACCCTTAGGACTAACAGGCTTGATGTTATGTTAATAATACCAGCCTGTAACTGTCCCACTGCTGGGCAAAGGCCTCTTATCATACAGAGAAGGCACGAGCGTTGATCACCACGCTTGCACAAGAAGGGTTGGCGATTTCAGACTTTTATTAATTAATTATAAGTCCAGGTTTCCTCACGATGTTTTCCTTCACCGATGTCTGTGATGTCCAAGATAAACTTAGAAAGTACATATGAATTGAAAAAGTCACATGAAAATTGAAAGAAATTTGAACCCACAACCTCATGCATGAGAGGCGAGGCCTTAACCTCTGGGCCATCACGACTTAAAGGGGGTTTTGGTGCCTATAATGTCCCGAACATCGGATAAAGGCCGCTTCACATACAGAGGAGAAGGAGTGAGCTTGATCACCACGCTTGCTCAATGCGGGTTGGCGATGTTATGTTATGTTTATTTTATTACAACACTAGGTTTTACTCGCGACTTAGTCCACTTAGAAGAAACACAATATCTTATGAGACTGAAACAATGCAGCTTTTTATTTGTAAAATATTTTTTGAAAACAGTTGGGTAGTATACGAGTACTACGCATAAAGGTGCTCCCTCAACTGGAGCATTTTCCTGTGATGTAACAATCCAAGATTCCACTTTGTACAGAAACAAGTGAATCTGAATTGAGCATTCACTTGTAATGAGCATTCTAGCGAATGTTGCATTACAGAAAAAATTACGGAAGCGTCCTAGCGAGCATTAAAGGACATTAAATTTGCTTCGAGCTTTCTGTCAAGCCGAGCCATTCTGATTGGTCTGAAATCCTCGTGAAGAATATTTGTTTGACGAGCATTGACAAGAGCCCTCGCCAGAATGATCGTGAAAATGTTCGTAGCGATGTTTGGCTTTATGCTTGGCTCTGTTCGTCGTTCAGTTCGATAAATTTAAAAACGGCGAATGCTCGATGTTCTGTTACAAGTGAATACTCAAGTCTATCAGCACCTTTACGTAAGAGGCAAATGCTCCCGGTGATCGATCATCGGGAGCGATGTAAGATCTTTCTGAAGAACATCACGAAGGCTTATAATAATAATATGTTTATTAAGTAGATCATTCTGTTTTCTAGGAGGGACTGTTTGAGGATGTTGGAGCAGAAGAGGTTCAAAGTAAGATACCTACACGATTTATTCATTTTCTTTACGAAAAATGGTACACGATTTATTTATCTTCCTTTTTTTACATACTTATTGTATTTTTTTCTTTACAGCTGAAGCAATCCAAAGACCAACTCCTGCATCGGAAGCGGAAAGTAAGTTACTGTACAAGTAAACGTGAAATTAATACTAGTATGTCCACCAACCGGGATAACCTTATATCCCTATTCAGTGTCATCATAATATTATTTTATCCAAGACTGCTCTTTGTGTCTCCAATATTAGTACTAAAACACGTTAATACTTACAATAATCAGCTATAGGTGCTCAAATTATCAAGTATATAAATTGTAACTTTTGCGGCTGATTTACATTAAAATTCGCTTCAAAATGTAGTGATGAGATGGAAAAATGCTTAACAAGATTTTTTTTCATGGTTTCATATTTCTGTCTTGTCGGTCCAGTGTTCGCAAGCGCGACTGATAAGTACGAGGCCCTGGGTTCGATTCCAGATCGGGCAAAGTGTTATTGGGTTTTTTTCACAGTAGCAGCCACGGAGTCTGGATTTGGGCCAGGTTGATTGTAATAGGCTCGACACCTACATGGGACTGAAACATAAGCAGCGAAAATAATTATGTGGGTGTTTTTTAAGGTACAACTCTGCCTATCCCTTCGGGGATTACAGGCGTGATGATGTATTGTGGTTTCATATTTCTTTCACAGTGGTTGAAATGACGGTGGAGATTGAAGAAGAGACTCTTTACCTGCTGATGCCAGATATACTACGAGACAAATTTATACCTCTGTACTTTTTGCCTTTCTGTATGAAAGAAAAGTCCGAGGAAGGAAGGTGAGGACTGGGTGTTTATGTTTAGTTTTATATAAATATTCCTATGTCCTTGTCCGAGGAAGGAAGGTGAGGACTGGGTGTTTATGTTTAGTTTTATATAAATATTCCTATGTCCTTGTACCCGTGTGCCAAATTAACTTGGGTTACTTGGGCAATTTATTTATTAACCACTGCTCTCAAATCTGTGAAGGAAAACATCGTGGGGAAACTGACATATCCTAAAACCAAAATTTTCTAAGACGTGAAATCTACCAGCCCTCGCTGACACCGGGTGGTGAATTACAGCCCACTCACTTCCTTTCACAGAAACGACGCTTGGGAAGTATTCCCAGTGTTGAGAATGTCTTAGGCTGATTACGTTAGGTTATATTTTATTCGTCAATACTACATCTGGCTAGACGTGGAGATGGTTGATATTTAATTTTGACTGAATCATGGTCAAGGTTGGGCCAAAGAAACCAAGAAACCAGGGCAATCCAAACGAGTTGGGTTGACGATATTTTCGAAGCCGCGGTAATCAGATGGATGTGGGACGTACAAAACCGAAACAGAAAGAAAAGAATTACCCCAAAAGGGGGTGATTCCAAGCTGATATGATGATAACATTAAAAGATGTAAATTCCTATTATAGTGTCCTCATCACCCCGGACATGGCAGAAGCAGCAAAACAAGACAGACACGCTCGCATAGACGCATCGCTGGAGCGCATGCGAGAACTGCAACTCTTTAATGAGGAGCATGTCTTAGGCAGACAGAAGGCTCGGACCAAGCTGCTAGATAAATTTTTTGTGGGTAAGTAGAGATCTCAGGTGTTGTTGGGACTGATAGATTTCGTGAGTAGCCGGGTGTTAAAAGATTAATTTACACTCAGCTGAACTTTGGGGTGACTATGACCGTCTGATGGCTTTATTTTTTTTTACTCGAAATTGCTTACAGTATTCGTCTTATTTTAGTCAGATTTTCAGAATTTTGGACTATGATAATATTACCTACGGAAAAATTCAACAAAATTAGAATGCTCACCTCCCATTTTAATATTGTTTTCACGAGAGAGATCTCAGCTATTGTCTTAGATTCTTTGAAACAACTAGCCAACCTACATCTACTACGATAAACGAGAAACGACAAATAAACAGATGCCGGCCGTAGGGTTAGTAAAAGGATCTCGGTTGTACCCTCAAACAAAATAAGCTTCTAATATTGACTTATTTTCAAATCTATAATAGAATACCTTTAACATCGGTCCTTTCAGTCTCTCTGCAAAGTTCTTCGGATTTCCAGAAGACAATCTGTTACAGAAATTACTTTTCATTGTAGATGCCACTGTAAAGCCAGAAATATTAGAAGTGATGGATATAAAGGAAGAAGCTATTAATCAAGAGGTTACTCTTAGAAGCTTGTCTGCGACCAAGAAAAAGATGGAGGCTAAGAAGAAGGCATAAAAGGAGAAGGAAGAAGAAGAAGATTATTATAAGAGAAGATTCATTGAAGTTATTTAGTTTTGTTTTAAGGTAGGCTGCATGGTACGATGTAGCGGGGGTGAGTAAGTATAGAAACTTTGGATATGGCATATCAAGTATTAGAAAGACGTGACAGATTCTTCCTAAAACCATGTGTGCCTGAAACAACATCTAAACCAAAAAGTGAACTTTTTCTTATCATTCAAACTTTGTGAAGTGCGGCCAGGAAATTTAACTTGGTCAGTTTTGGGTCAGCGTAGAAAATGCTTTATTGCAGCACAATTGTATGAAAACATGTACAAGATATCCAGAATGTCTCGCTAGAAGAAATCTCGTACTGCTTTTCGATACCGCTCTCATAGCGGGATTGGCACTTCGCATGCCCGCTCCCGCTTTGTCGTGGACTGCAACCTTATAAAGGGTGTACAAGACCCTTAACGAAGCCAAAAAGCATTTGTTCTTCCCGACATTGCGATATTTTTTTGTTCTGCAACATACCTGGGAATCTTTAAGTTACGGAGATATTGAAGGTCAAATTTCCAACTTTATCACAAGTTTTTTTTTATGGTTTAATTTTATTTATTCACTTAAGATACCTTCATGACCCCTGTACTTTTCAATGCATCCATCAGGACAGTGTTTTGAATGCTTACAAACATAACACTGAGTTCTACAGTAAAACGTGTTTTTTCACTCTAAAAAAAAAGTCGTATCCCAGCAATAGTTTTTGCGTAGAGTTACTTAGTTGCTTCGTGAAGGGTCCGTTTACACCTTGTATTTGGTCATACGTTCGTAGCTAATTTTTGTTTCTAATATTGAAAATTTTCGAATAAATAGTCAAAGAACACACGAAGGTTTTCTTTCACCTCTTCATTATATTGAAACTTGAAAAGTGATGGAACAAATCTGAGATATGATTAGGACACTTTGTTGATAATATACAGACTGATTATGGACTCTGTAAGTGTTATCGTCATCATTGAAGACATGGCAGAAATTTTATAACTGTTATTGAACGTGTAGTGCTAGGCTTTCAATAAAAATAAATCACAACGAAAATTTTTGAAGGCCTGCGATTTTATGTTCGCTGACAGTGCCGCCCCACTCGAATCTGAACTGTTACATTACAGAGTACTGCTCCCGGTGAGGGAGCGCCTTTATGTTGCAAACACTGCATAATTCTAGTCTAGTTCCAATACCTGCCCGATCTACCCGCACAATCACACCTGCACAAGTAACAGTAGAAGACAGTAGTCTGGAATGCTGAATTCCAAAGTAGTTTAAAGCAATTTCAATATCGGATTTTCGTGTAGCGAAGTGAACGCATCGATGTGGACCGAATGCTCCGAGATATTGGATCACGGAGTCGGTACCAGGTAATATTATTCAAAGTCGATGAGTCACAGTCGCTAGGTTATATTGAACTTTGAATATTGAGTTACATGCTTTGGATTCGTAGTTTGTTTGGAGTATTTGTTTGAAACGAAGTGGAGTTGTGAAATAACTTGAATCTAGAGTGAGTTTCTAGGGAACTGAATATTGCCGAGAGACGGTAGGTGAAGTTTTAGCAGACCAACAGCCAGATGGGAAGACGACCAACAAAAGATCGCAGGAAAGACTGGGTGAGACTAGCATATACCGTAGAAGCTTGGCACAAATGGGTCGCATATACACAGAAATAGATGGAAGTTTAGTCCACCTATTGCTGAGTATAAGCGACCCAGTGTCGTCAGTGTTCGTCATGATGAATGTGATGGTGTTGCTATAATCTTCAAGTGTCGGTATTCGCCATCCTGGACATCATAGGGCTGTCAAAATTGCTACCAAAAGTGCCAATTGACTCAATTATGAACGATAAAGTTCCTCATGCGTGTATGTGCAGACGCACGTATGAACGTGGACGAGGCTAAAAGAGTATGTAAGGATCGTAGCTTAGAGCGTTCTGTGCTTTCTGCTTGAATTTGAAAGGCGTGAATGCATGAAATTCTCAATTATTTTAAAAGTGATTCCGATACCTATCACGTCTGAGAAATTTCGCTAGCTAATTTAATTTGACCCTGTATATAGTTTGAGTACTTGTTCCTATAATAACAAAAACTATTACAAAAGCATCTGTAGCATCTACTAAAGCTAACACCATCTGAGATTTTCAGCGCCTTCAGACAAAAAGTGACGGAACGCAAGTAAACAGTTTTCAGCTAAGCGCTGAGTTATTGGAGCCCTAAGTGGTAGTTGACGGCGCTTTAACAGAGAGTGACGTAACTGATTTAGTCTATGTAAACATAGTAACAGTGAATAAGGATCTCTTGGCGTTCGAACGATGCTGCCTGGAGGGCGCTATTGGCTTTTGTTCTCACTAGTTCGATTCATTAGTACGATCGTCGAACTAGTGAGAATTATTTTTAATTGATTTTCATAGCGTACCTGTATGGTGCGTTTCGAAGAATACTTATGGTGCGCTTCATCTGGTGCGCTTTAAAGTCGGTGCGCTTGGAGGTAAATTCGACGGTCGAACTACTGAGAAAAATAATTCTTACTAGTTCGACTATCGAACTAATGAATCGAATAAACGACTATTGGTAAACATTTGTTCAGTTATTACAAAACAAGATGGTGGTGGGTTCAATATAGGCAAAGCGTCAAATAAAAGGCTTGATCTTGAACGATACTAAATCAAGATCGTCATCTTTGATCATCATAACTACATTTTATGACCTACTAGCTGAACCGCGCAACTTCGTCTGCGTAACATTTTTGATTGATGCTCCGCTCTTATTAGTCGCAGCGTGATGTTATATAGCCTATAGCCTTCCTCGATAAATGGGCTATCCAACACTAAAATAATTTTTCAATTCGAACGAGTAGTTCCTGAGATTAGCGCGTTCAACCAAACAAACAAACTATTCAGCTTTATAATATTAGTATAGATTATCATCGCGACTGACACGTTGGCCTAGAGATTGCAATCGCGACTGCTGAGTAATGAGGTCCTAGTTTTCCATCAGGAATTTCTCAGTAGCAGTCACGGAGTCATGATTTGTGCCCGGTTGATGGCAACAAGTTCGCCTCTTACATAGGACTTAAAAATAACTGGCGAAATGTGTGGGTGTACTAGTAGGTACACCTGTGCCTAACCCTTCAGGAATTGAAGGCGTTATTTTATAATCGCGTTTCTACTCATCAAAAGAGAAGAAAATGGAATACCAACATAATCTTCTTCTTTATCGTGTGGTTAGTGCGTAACCTGGTGTCAGAGTTTTTATGCCGCCCATAAACCTCTGACTTGGCATTACATGCCGTCGAAAAATATCTCTCAGGCATGATGGTTTCCTCACGATGATTTTCCTTTACCGAAGCAAGTGATAATTATGGGTAATAATTCCGAAAAGTCAGAGGTGCGTGTCTTGGGTTCGAACTCGAGACCTATGACTTGGCAGTCCAACGGTCACACCACTAGACTATCTCTGCTCAAACATAATTATAAATGCCATCAACCGGGCTGTAACTGAGAAATTCATAGGAAAATCCCATTACACCATGCCCGTCTAAGGTAATCGAACCCCTTAAGATCACCCGTACAGTATAACCACATAGCAGTTAAAAACTTTGGAAGTCGGTTATTTTTTGCAAAAAAGTTCTTATTTTACCCTTTTTATTGGTGGTTGGTATCTCACCCAAATACTAGTCAAATATCAATTTCACGCTATAAATAGAAATTACAAGCACATCATCCACATAGACGAAGAATCATCATCTGCCTAGCCTTTTCCCAACTATGTTGGGGTCGGCTTCCAGTCTAACCGTATGCAGCTGAATACCAGTATTTTACATGGAGCGACTGTCTATCTGACCTCCACAACCCAGTTAGTACTGGGTAATACGATATCCCTTGGTAAGAATGGTTGTCAGACTTTCGGGTCACTGACTACCTGTAACGACTGTCAAAGATCTACAATTGACAGACGGGACCAACGGCTTAACGTACTTTCCGAGACACGGAGGAAACTCGGTATGTATGATTGGTCACTCATCCACGGACCAACCCAGACAAGCGCGGCTTAACCTGACAATCGACCCGAGTTGCTGTTATTATTTAGCCATGAGCTAGACGAAGAATCAAAATGCATACCATAGAGGATAACAAATATAATTAATTAATTTAATAAAAAAAAATATGGGACTACCACGCGAGTTTCTTCTATAAAAAAAAAATACCAGCCTGTAACTGTCTCTCTGCTGGGCAAAGGCCTCTTCTCATACAGAGAAGGCACGAGCATTGATCACCACGCTTGCTCAAGACGGGTTGGCGATTTCAGACTTATATTAATTATAAGTCCAGGTTTCCTCACTATGTTTTCCTTCACCGATGTCTGTGATGTCCGTGATAAACTTAGAAAAGTACATATGAATTGAAAAAGTCACATTGGTACATGCCCGGATTTCAAACCACAACCTCATGCATGAGAAGCGAGGTCTCAACCTCTGGGCCCTCACGACATGCATGAGCTTCTTCTACCAAATGAAAATATAATCGCGTAAATAAAACCAGAAATCGGTGAACATAATATGTACATACCTAAATGAAAATCAAAATCAAAAGTCATTTATTCAAATCAGGCTGATAATCAGCACTTTTCGAAAATCGAGTTTACACAGAGTTTATACAGTCCCCCAAAACAGCCACCCTTCGCCACTTTCTAGTGTTTTAGCTGGGAAGAAGAAGTGGCAGAACAAACTCCCCAGCAACACATCTGTCTGTTAGGTTAGAAGAACCAGATTCTAAACAATAGCGTGTAAAATATATAAACAAAGAATCAATTGCATTCAATAATTGTGACATGTCAGCTAGCACACACCAATAATAAAATAAAACATTAACATATATATAATATATATACACAAGCATAAATAAAGCCACAAGACATGAAGAGCGTGCCCGCGTACTTAAAAAAAAAAGATCACGGTCGAAAACATAACCGCCTCCTTTTTTTAGAAGTCGGTTAAAAGGTATGAACAAACAACTCATAAAGTTCAATCTTCCAGTCAAGCACTCAAATTGTTGCAAAAATACATCAATCCATACAATTTTCCATTTTACTGCAAAGTAGAGAACTTCTGAAGACACCATTAGGGAAATTATTGGTCCCATTAAATATCACTTAGGTGACGATTTTGTTGGAGCCGTCATATTGAGTTAAGTAATATTAAAAAGAAAAGAAAAATGTCATGTCTGCCTTTACATAGAGCTGTTAAGTGGTGGGAAGTGATTGTTGAGAAAATTGGAGAAGACTGGCAAGGATTGATTGCTTGGAGAAAATTGTGGAATATAAAATCAGTAGCTTTTGCCCGCGGATTCGTCCACGTGGCTTGGTTGGGAATTATTTCACGAGAAAGTACTCCCGGGATTGACTGCCTCATTGGTCTGCCGTAAGCATGCGGTCCTGGGTTCAATTCCCGGGTCGGGCAAATTTTTATTGGGTTTTTCCGTCATAAATTTCTCAGTATCACTCACGGAGTCTGGCTTTGTGCCCGGTTGTTGGCAATTAGGCTCGCATTTCATTATATGGAACTTTAACATAACTGGCGAAACATGGGAGTACTATGTATTAGGTACAGATCTGCCTAACCCCTCGGGGATTTCAGGCGTGATGTGATGTGTGATGTTATAACATTAGAAAGTAAGTTGTAAATCATATAAAGTTTCTTCAAAGTTGTAATCGAGAACATCACAGCTTGCAGACCAAGTTTCCGCAAAGTTTACCGCGCCCACGTCATGCTCAATTCACACTTTTACAGTGACATAGCCACTCTGGTCTTTTATTTTGACCCTTAATAACAAAAGAGGCGGTAATCATTACTATAGTGATACAAGGATGGTTTGGCAGTCGAGTGACGTTGTACGATGGTTAATAGTAATATGTGAAATTGTTTTGTCAAAAATTAATAGGAATGCATTCAAAAACCAAGATGTCGGCGTTAGTTTCAATGTTGGTCACGCGCCAAAAGATCCTTGTATAGCTATACAATCAAATCAAACTCAAGTCCCCACATAGGGACTGACGTCTAGAAACAATGAATGTCTCAATCAAGTCTAACAAATGTATACTTGTAGATTAATTTTAGTTTTCGAAATTCCGCCACAACATCACACAACATCTCGCCTGCAATTCCCGAAGGGTCAGAAAAAGTAAACATGTTACTGTTAACCTGTATCATCCCACTGCTGGGCAAAGGCCTCTCCCCATGACTTCCAAATTCTTTGATTCAGGGCTAAGGACATGTAGTAAACCAAAATTTCCCCAGTTACGTTTAAAAGTGATTCATACTAACCTATTTAGATTCTGCTAAAGCGACCATTTTAGGCCCCTGTGTTCCATCAATGAAAAGCCCCAGTAAACTAAACATCACTGAATTTTTAAAAAAAAAAACGATCACAGCACACGTTGATTCATTTACACAGTTGGTCAGTGGTCCATGGATTTCATCTCCCGTCGCAGCAAACTAATAAATTCCGTGATCCGAGGTCGTGCCACACTATATGAAAGCCGCCTGCAATACCAGATATTGGTTCTCTATCTCGTGTCATAGAGTAGGCATATGAATGATAGATGTGAAACTGTAAATATGGAACTTGTGTTCGTACCTTTTGGGATGTATTGTTTTTTTTTTTGTAAAGCTGCGAATGGTTTCGTAGTTTTTGATCTGTCATTTCTAATTAGTGAGTCATAGTAGATTCTAGCAGTCAGCTATGATCGGAGGTAGGATGGATAATTATATTATATAGACACATAATTATATTTGTATTTTTATAACGATTTGTTAGAAAATAAATAATTAGTATAATTAAAGTTTGGCAAGAGAAGAATACCAAAGAAACGATGGATGGTTTGCCTACACAATGATAATACGACGGTTGACAGGGAGTGGAAGAAAAAAGGTGTTGTTGTTCCGATGCTAAGTAACATGGGACAATCATGGTAGAAATATGACGAAGAAGAAAGCTCTTTGCGCATCTTTTGAAATTTCAACGCCATCTTGACAATTGTGACCTTAGCTGTACACATACAAAAGTGTACACAGTCATCTAAAACATGTGTCGCATTTACTTAACATACCATCATCATCACAACATTGTTATGCAGAGGTGTACTTAATAGTACACCCGCGTACGTCGCATTCAGACGTACTAAAAATGCGCCACATGAAAGGTCCATCCTATCTGCCTCACATACTTCATCATAAATCTTCGTTCTCACAAAATCTGCGCGGATCACTAGCGTTATTGGATTCTGTGATGTTCGTCTGCTCGTCGCGGAGGCTGGACAGCGCGGTTATTATCATGGCCGATGAGCCAGATTTATAGAACTGAGTGTTGGTTCTTACGGTTATTCGGTTGTTCGGGTGGGAATGTGTTGGGAATTATTTCGTGTGGTATGATTGGGCCAGTAGCTAGCAGGTGTGTGTTTGATTAATGCTAATACGTTTATGTAAAATTTTTCACTAATACTTTACGGCATCATATAAACTTAACATAACATAACATTACGCCTGTAATCACCGAAGGGTTGGGCACAGGTGTACCTAATAGTACACCCACATTTGGCCAGTTATGTTTGAGTCTCATGTAATAGGGAGCGAGCCTATTGCTGCTGAGAAATTCCTGATGGAAAACCTATTATCACTTTGCCCGACTTGGGAATCGAACCCTTTTATACATGTAATACCTTGTTCAGGTATGTAAGTAATTGTACTAGAACAAGTTCATACTACGGCACTGTAAAACCCAATATTCTTCAAGATTCGAGCTTTTACAGTAACAGATACACCACCTATCTTCTAAGCCACGTCTACCAGCAGTTTCATTTGATAGTTCGTAATCGCTCCGCCCCTTCACAGAACATTCACAAAAGCATACGTTAACAAAGTTAAAAATACCTGAACAAGCTTCAAAGTACAAAGTAAACTACTACACATACATAATGTAGAATACGATGCACCTTTAAGTACTTATGAATAGTTTACAGAACAGTACATAGCCGACGAGACAGATGCTAAGTGGACTTTGATGGCCGGCCGCTAATGGTGGTACAGATGTAAGTGAGGAAAGATGAGCGATATAGTACTAAACGAAACACTGATTTCTCTTATAAAAGTGGCTGTAGGCGGTGACGTTATGATTTCATAAATTGGTCAAAACTCGTTCTTGTGTAGCGGCACTACAAAAGTACTACAGCGCCATCTATGAGAAAAAATGAAGAACTAACATCGAATTCCTAAATCGCGCAAGTTAAGTTATCCGAGACTTAAGACTATATAGAATAACCGAGCAACCAACCGTTGGGGCAGTAGCTCACCAGACACAACACCCGTCTGGTCGGAGTAACCTCTTTTTTTCTATGGGGCATGAAGAACTTTACACCTTGTGTAATGGTTGATCAGAAGGCGAAAATAATAGTCACACACTGCCTTTTAAATTATATTCTTAACAAATTTAGGAGGCCGCCAACATCCAAAATGATCGCTCTCCGCACTCGTCCCAAAAAAGCACCCGCCACCAGCCGGAAGTTTACTATCCCCCCTTTTTTATTGTAAAAGATTCGCAACAGATACATAAATTGACATACTTATTACAAAAATCAAGAATATGAGCTATAGGTTTATAAAGTAGACTTTTATAGTTTTTTTATAAATGAATGCTCAGAGTATTAAAGACAAGTTATTAAGACTTGTTCTTCAGCCCACAGAACAAACAGCCATCACGGATCCGGCGGCCGTAGGTTATAACTCTGGCATCAGTTAACTCTTCAGTGCTCTGCAGGACTTAGGCATCTATCAAGCTGTACCGCAGCACCCTCTTCTCTATCTTCCGCATCCAGTATTAGCCACCTTATTAGGTCGTCGGTCCATCCAGCAACCAGCTAAGGGGGCGTCCCACACTGCGCTCAATACACAGTCTCCACTCCAGAGTCCAAAATGAAGGCGTATTTTGCCTTAGTGAAATTCATACGAATAACGAGTCATTCCAGTCGCCTTGAAATTTATTCTACTGGATCTATTGTGGATCACCTACTTAGCATTTTAAATGAACTGCATAACATGAATAGTATCCGCACTCACACATTCGTAAATCTGGAGTTTTAGGGTACTTAATCTTGGCCTACTATATACGCAAGCGGTATATACATACATAGAAATAAGTACGTGGAGAGGATCATATATTTCTGTTAGAAGTTTTCATTAATTCATGTCAGTTATTGTGGCGCTAGTGCGTATAACTTCCAAAGCAGTAAGTGCCGAATCATGTTAGCCGCTATGTCTTCTTACTTAGACCACAGTTGCCGCCATCGGCTGCCACTCATTATTACAGAACGCTACGAGGTCTGCACATCTTAGAGAAAATACTTAACAACTTGCCGACTCATCACATTAATTGTTACGCTTAAATACTGGTTCGTTGCTGCTGAGTTTTACGATTCAGATTTATATGTATGCGAAAGACGTGGTGAGCTAAGTAACTTTGTACGTCTGTAATTGATTACATTTGCTAATCTTATTTGGTATTCCAAGATCAATTTTATTCTAAAACTTCATTCCAAACCTGCTACAATTTTCAATTTCCATCTTCTAATATAACTTGGTGTTCGCGCCATGTTTCGTTAAGCAAGTTAGGCACATCTTTTGTTCAAATTCATCGCGTGTCCGTTGAAAATTGAGTTTCCTTGGAAACGCATCAAACTTCGCCTGTCACGGTGATGGAAGACAGTGTTGTTTTTGCAGATTTTTTCTTGTAATAAAGGTGATTTTACGATGTTCGAAGTTGGTTGATAATGGTTTTTGTTGAGGCCAGGTTCACATGCCGTTTGGTAGCTTGTAAATGTTTATTGTTAAACATGATTACCAGAGATCGGAATAGGTAGGTACAGTATATTTGTCTAAACTTCAACTAATTAAGTAACATGTGGATAATAACTCCGTATAAAATCCTGGAATGATTTTTAATTTTCGAAACAAAACTGTTAAATTAGAGGGTGGTATTGTCCACATATTACTTACTCCCTTGATATTTTGACAAATATACTCAACCTATTCCAATATCTGATGATTACACTTAAATATTACGCAGATAACTGAGTAACATATCTACTTAACTTAGAAGAGGGATAATTATGTCACATTATTTCATAAACAACATTTTTATTAAAAACAAATCTCTTAACATATTGATAAAGAAGCCCTAAGCTAGCTTCTTCAAACGTTTTATTCTTATACAAGTTAACAAGCAAGGTAATCGTTCAAGGATACATAAGCACTCGTATAGCGTAGGTAGATGGATAGATAGAATATTCTTTATTATGTACAACATACAAATTTAAAGAAAACATACATCGGTTGACACAATGGGCGGTCTTATCGCTAAAAGCAATCTTTTCTAGACAAACTTTAGATGGAATAGAGGCAGAGCGAGAAACAATACTGCATGTAGTTTGAGGTATACTATGGACTTAATAATATACATACATACATAAAGCATAAGCTAACCTATATAAATATATATATTATATACAAGATGTAGTTTTGCAACCTCGTCAAAATTCAGGAGGTTGTCATAGAAGACGTAAATAATCAATATAAATTACGGTACCTGGTCAATAATAACAAACGCTGTTTGTTTTAGTTGTTTTAATTTGACACTAATTCAGAATGAAGTCCTTTTCAAAAGAGGAGAATCACCCGGTTATCGAAGAAACGTCTGCGTTTGTTTGTGTGTGTGAAAGCGCGGTTATAGGGCTAGTATTAGACGGGCCGCGTTTTAATACGGGTGGTTTAAACTTATCGATTTCCGATATTAAGAAAAAAAAATAAAAAAATGACCTACCAATTTTATTATTGATTCGGGTCGAGCATCATTAGCATAGTTACCTCCTTGAATTTGACGAGGATGCAAAGCAACACCTTGTATTTGTAGGAAATGCCAGGTCTGTAGCTCATGTTTTAAAAATTCGTCTCCTCAACAATGTTCACTCAACAACATGTTGCACATTCTTCCAACAAAACCCTATAAGCTATCTTTCAGCCGAGAAAATAGTACACACAAAATACGAGTAACCAACTCCCGGCCTAACTAAACAAGAAGTCAGCTAGATTTCACATATTATAAGTGTCATACACGACACTAAATGGATTCGGTAACAGCCACACAGGACAGAGCGCAGACGTGCTCGCAGTTGATTAAAAACAGAACGTGTGAAACGAACCGACAGAGTTATACACTCTACAGTGGGTCCTAGCTGGGCTAATAGAGAAGTATGGAAGAAAAAGACATGTTGCGCCGACCCCAAATAAATTGAGATGAGGGCAGGAAAATGATGACAGTGGGTCTCTTATCCAGATAAACCGAAGATATAAGCAAGGTGGCTGTGAAGATCGAAGACAGTTTGTTGCGCACAGTGGGCATAGATTCGTGAACAAATACTTTTGAATAGTATTGTCTCGCTCACTCATACTGCACATCGAATTTATTATTTCATGCGGGCTTTCGCTCATCTCAGTGTAGGCACGTTTTTGCGCGACCTAAGTAGGTAGCTGAGGGCACAACTATGATTTACATCTACGAACGTGGGTAATGTTATTTTATATACTTTAATAGGAAAATAATGCGTGTGTGTGTAAAAATAGACTTAATGACTTATGGAAGCAAATGTCACAAATTTTACCCGCCATTGCAATCATTTTTGTATGCTAGATATTTTTTCTCAATTATTTTAAATACCACCACGACCCCACTACAATTTAATTTACCCGAAAGCAAAACATTTTAAGCGAGTTACATTGCGTACTACCATAATCAACGTTATTTCATGACAAAAATAAAAATAATTTTCCAGCAATTATTTTTATTAATAGTAACTTTATTTGTTGGGTTATGTGAAACCTAACGGTCTGTTTCGAGCCGTAAGATATAAGATCAAAGGAGTTTTATAGGACGACTTAAAAGCGGACCATAAAGGGCTCCATTGAAATGCATGCGGTAAAGAGTACCGCGTGACCAAATGACGGAAACTTTTAAAGAACCCATAAAAATGGGAGTACTTTAGTTCTTACAACACACCCTTCGAAGCCAACCCCTTTAACCTTTAACCACAATTTTTTTATTTTTTGGGCTTCACCATGAGTGAGGGCTCATGGCAAAGTAACAACTGTAGGGGTGGATCGATCAAAGTTAAACAAAGCTTGTCGCGTCGATCTGTGGATGGGTGACCACTCGCCTGCGTGCTAAGCATGGATGTCTCAGTCCCGTCCCAGATGTCATTCCTAGATCTTTGACGTTCATTACGGGGTAGTTAAAAGCTAGAGAGTATGACAAGTCTTACTCAGTTACTGGGTTATGGAAGTTAGGTTGACAATCGCGCAATAAAATACTGGTATTAAACAGCATTTAGTTAGACTGGCATTCGGCCGCCTTGAAAAGCCTGGGTTGCTGATGTTCAATACGAAAGAGGAATAAAATTTCCCTATAGAACCACTGTAGAAAGCCCCAGCGTATGCAGCAAGGCCTGTTATAATGAACACCTCGGCGAAGTACAACCTTAATTGATTCCATAACTCACAGCGTCGGCACAGATTAGAATATAATATTGTTTGTTAAAATTTATTTATCGCGGGATGCGCTGAAATGGGGTGGGGCGTGTAGCTTGGTAGGATGCGCTGCAATACGGTGGGGTTTAAGGGTGTTCTGTAATTAGGTTTAGGATATACGCTGCTCTGTTGATGACTGGTAATTACTGGTTGCTCGTAATTCAATTAGTGTTATTCTATTGTTGTGGTAGTTGTTGTTTCTATTGTTTTATTATTATGCTTAAGTTTGGATAATTTATTCAAATATTATTGTTACGTGCTTTTTAATTTGAACCGACTTTTAAATAGGGCCTCGTTGATTTAGTGATCGTAGCTGCTGAGCATAAAATCCTGGGTGCGATTCCGGGGTCGGGCAGTGTTATTAGGTTTTTCCATCAGGAATATCGCAGTAGCAGCCACGGAGTCTGGATTTGTGCCTTCGTGTGTGGTTGATGGCAATAGGCTCTCAATAACTGGTGAAATGTGGGTGTACTATTAGCTACACCTTTGCTTAACCTTTCAGGGATTACAGGCGTGATATTATGTATGTATGTGTTATGTATGTTTTAATTAGGGATTTCAATATTTATTTACCAAGCTGACCCTACATCAAGTGAAACGTCTACACATAAAATTAACTTTCTCTAGTCTCCCCCAATGCACTCAACTGTGTTCCCTATCCTGCATACATGCATATTACCCTATACATATGTATGTGTTGTACTTCAGAGTATAGAGGGGGTTGAAAACTGAGCTAAATCAATAGTCCGATGTGAGAACGCATTGTGTTGGACCCTTGTCTGTGAGACGGTACAACAATCATTGTCACACCAATTGTCTGGAGTAGGGCTGGTTAAGAGGAGTGAATATTTGTTTGTTAATATATGTACATACTAGCGAAATAGATACGGAGATTTTTTCAAGATTTGAGTATGAACAGAAAACACAAATGAAACAGTCGAAATCATTTTTTTTTTTGTCGTAGAATCGTTAGTGACCAACGAAAAGCTTTAGTTATTGCAGTCATTTTTATGGGCAATAAAATAATACGAGCCATAAACGCAATATTTCAATGCGTGCCTTATTTATTTATTCTAGTTCCAAATTAATCTCGAAAAATTCAAATCAAAAACATCAAATGTCTAATAAACCGAAAACATCTACGTGGTAAAACATCCGTAATCTCGCTAAGTTGAAAGATTGCTGGATACAGCTCAGATTTATTAGAGACCAGAAAGTCAGATGCTGTGTGACGCTGATGTGATCTTGATTCAAATGACTCTAGAGAACCATGGAGGAAATTAAATCTTTTTTCAAAAATCGCACACAAACACAGCAAAACACATTTAATTTATTTATCATCTTCGTGCCAGCCCTAGAACTCAGAAGTCCAGAACTAGAAGTGGTACAATACGCCATACAGTGCCATAAGTGTACGCAATACAATACTCCGTGGACCAAGTTTATATACGTAGTTCGATTCTGCCACTGTTTCATTTACTCTGTGGTTTGCGAAGGACAATACTGCGCGAATGGGATTGATGGAATGGAATGGAGTATTATTTACGTCGACGAGACTGTTATTTGGTTAGACAGAGGTGTAGAAAGGGAGGATTCGACGTGACCGGGCGAGAAATCGAATAACGTATCAATAACAAAATTCTTTTTTCAAATTTTGTGAAGTCCCTGACTCTTGGTCTTGGTGATCAACCTGTGATACAAGGGCCGGTAGCCGCTTAGTCTTATACAATAATAATATTAACAAGAGAGCGAAGTTTTCCGATTGCTTTGTGTTGTGAAATAAATACTTCAAGGCTGTTTTTTAACCGACTTCAAAAAAAGGAGGAGGTTCTCAATTCGGTTGTATGTTTTTTTTTTGTGTTTGTTACCTCATATCTCCGTCATTTATGAACCGATTTGAAAAATTCTTCTTTTATCTGAATGGATCTACTTCCCGATTGGTCCCATAGAAATTTCATCAAAATCGGTTCAGCAGTTTGGTTTTGAAATCAAAATAGCTGGAAAAAAGTCATCCAAGTAAAAGAAATTGCGAAATTGATACTTGACAAGGATTTGTGTGTGATACGATAACTAAAAAGGGTAAAATAAAAACTTTTTTGCAAAAAAAAACCGACTTCCAAAAAAAAACACTAAAAAAGTGGAGAATAACTTTACTTTCGGAAGTCGGTGGCAAAAAAGTCAATGAAACAAACAATAGTCACCGACTTTCGAAAGTAAAGTTATTCTCCACTTTTTTAGTGTTTTTTTTTGGAAGTCGGTTTTTTTTTGCAAAAAAGTTTTTATTTGGTTTCAAATACTGCCGAATCAAATGAGTGACCAAACAAAAGTAAACCTTTAACTAAAGTACATTTTGTAGACAATTTTTTTACCCTACGTTGGTCAGATCATGTGATGTCAGTGGCCCGAAAGTCTGACAACTAGTCTTACCTGGGGTATTACCCAGTACTAGCTGGGTTGTGGAGGTCAGATAGGCAGTCGCTCCATGTAAAATACTTGTATTCAGCTGATTAGATTGGAAGCCAACCCCATCATAGTTGGGAAAAGGCTAGGCAGGTGAAGTTGGTCAGATCATGTGAGGATCATTCAGATAAGTGTCTGAGATGGTCTTTTTAGGAAAGATCCGCCCAAATTTGAGATGACTTTTCCAGTCTGTGAACGTATGAGTGTCAGTAATCGTGTAGTTCATCTCAATCGTAACAAAACATACAGATCTCACAGTTATCGCTACAGTTTAATTGTGTTAGTAAACTGTAGCGATGGAAATTAATTAACCCACTATTCTCATAAGGTAAACACTAACACTACTTCCAATTCTGCTTACCCAATTACAGCTTACAAGCGTGTTATATTATGTATTTATGTAACAACGGTGTTACACGCGCGCCAATCATCCGAAACCCGACCTCGGCATGTTGCTTAACCGCAGATCGGAATGGTATAACTAGTGTTTACTGTTATGTTTGGTTTTAACACCTCTTGATTACATTATAGGAATGTTAGTTAGACGTCGACTGCCTTTACATCATTAATTAATTAAGACTTATTAACTTCGAATTTACACGTAAGCCCAGAAAAAAATGCAAAAGCATTATTGTTACGTAGGTAAGTAACAAAACCTGCCTTTTCCTGGTGTAAAAAAGTCAGTCTATAAAACCATACAGTTTTTTCACAGTATGTTTTTGACATAATATGACTCTCACCCTCTCTACTCCTCTACTAACTTTGGCACGAAAAGGGGACAAAAGTAATAACTCGTGCCGTGGCGAAAAAATCGGTATGCAGTTGAAGACGGCCTGACTGAACAGCGCATACCATAAGCAAATACCTCCCACAATTACCTCCATGAGCTCAAAAAAAAACATAAAAAATAAAGCATGTTAAACAATACGAACATTAAGTGCACAGTAATCAACCTCACGACCTGTAATGTAAAGTTTAATGGCTCGCCAATAACGTAATGACAATGACAGCAGTACCCACTGCATACGATTTAATAAAAATCTCTACATACCTTTGTTACGATGTAATGATAAATAAGCACGGTCAAAGAACAACAATTGACCATAATTACAGAGGGGTCACTAGGGTAAGTGGCCTTATTGTTCACTAGTCGCTATGGCTTGGAATGTTGACGGATTAAACCATATATTATACCACTTCAGAGTCAACCAGAGAGGAACCTAAAAATTTCCTCATTAACTTTTCGGTGCTGTGGACAGAGGACAGAATAGAATAGAATGTTATTTTGCAAACTTGGGTAATACACATCAGTTGTTATAAATATCAGAGCTCGGCCATATTTTACCATTTGGCATGCAAACATTTACATTATTTATGGTACATGTACTTACATTTTGAAGACCTGATTCAATTAATAAAGTGTAATATTCATCACAATTATCATCAGGTCACTGAATACCCGAAGAACTGTCAAAGATCTACAAATGTCAGCCGGGACCAACGACTTATAAATCAAGAACAGAGAATCGACGGCGATTCTTTGATTACTTTTTAAAGTAGTACTTTTTAGTTGACGACGCTGCCAGTGTGTCTGTCTAAGTTCTTTTTAGGGTTCCGTACCTCAAAATGAAAAACGGAACCCTTAGAGGATCACTTGTCCGTCTGTCTCTCGGTTTGTCTGTCAAGACCCTTTTCAAAACAAGAATCAAGTTGAAATTAGATTTAGAGAAAAAACGTGCATGGTTCGGTTTGGTCGTTTCCTGTGCAAAAGAACTGGCAAAAAACTCCATGGTTGCTCTTTACCTTTTTTTTCTGAAATCTATACAAGGTTATAGTCACACATACAGTTAATATAACCAATTGCTACACGTTAGTCAACCTTACCTCGTCACCTCATGTCGAATGAATGAGTTGGTTTTCAGCTTGCAGGTTTTCAGGGTAGAATTAGATTTAAAGATTATTTCAAGTAGTTCAGTTTCTTTGAAAATATTTGTAAAACCCCACCTCAGTGTGATGGTAGACGGGTAAGGTGTAAAAATGATGGATGCAGCTTGTTCTTAATCTCGTTTTTGCAACTGTTTCCAAGCGTGTTGATACTTATACCGTTATACGATATATGACCATGAATCAATGCGATCAAGGAAACCCCAGGTAGGTGTCTTATACAAGGTGTAAATAGACCCTCCACGAAGCCGTCAACCAAGCATGATTCTGTAGGTACATCAAACTAAGTAACTCTACGCAAAAATGATTGCTGGGAAACGACTTTTTTTAGGTAAGTTTTACGGTAGGACTCAATGTAACACATTCAAAACAATATGCTGATGGATGCATTAAAATTGAAAACTTGTATTTGTGCTTTGACCTACGTATGGTTCAGAGACAAAAAAAAATTGCAATGGGAGGACAATTGTCTTTCGGCTTCGTCAACAGTCTTTTTACACCCATTATAATTGTTGTGGGTGGTAATTTACACATTAGTAAAAGTAGCAAGCCATCTTCTAATTGCTTCTAGAAGCCTGAGTCACGTCAAGCTAATTAAAAAGACTCATTTTCTTGCCTGCATCTAGACAACCACTACAAAAACGCTGTCTGAAGTTCCAACCAAGCTTATATCTAAACTACAGTTAATAATAACCAAAATGCTAAACGTTAATAAACTTAACGATAACTAGTTGTTACTTAATCATTGCCTTGATAGAAAATATAATAACATCAACGCCGCTGATGACACATATAAGGGTTAATGGTAAAATGTATGCATGTGTATGAAAGCTTGCACCTGCAATACATACCTACATGTATGACACGAATCATTTACTTGATGTCTCTGTGAGGATGGCGTGCGTTTCCATTGGATTATGAATTGAAATTGAGTGGGTTTTTAGTTTTCTATATAAAAAGTCACACCGTATTAAGAAATGTGGGTGTGGTGTGAGGGCCACTTTGTTAAAATTATTTTAAAATATGCTTACGATTTAGTCAACATTCCCAAAGAATCGTGCAAGTTGGAATCAGATTTTGTGAAAGTCAAATAAGCGAGTTATGGACTGTAAAGTTGGGTCCTCAGTTTTCACATAGAGGATTGAGGGCCCACCTGTACCGGATAAACTCTGGACACTACAGAAAAAGTCTTTACGCCAAAATCTATGCTAATGCCAAACAAAATTTGTGAAAACAAGATATTATCGCAAAACGCTGTCCTGCTTTGTATATCTTCGTTCAATGGGCCCTCACTTCATATACAAGTAAAAGTTTATTACTCAAATAAAATGAAACCATTAACTTACACCTACTGTTTGAAATGCGATATATTACTAAATAAATTGTGAAAATTTGTGAAAGAAAGAACAGGTCACCACTTCTTGTTGTTTGAAAGTTATGATGGTTTCCACCAATGAAACTGAAAGAATAGAGCTCATCGAAACCATGTTCAAGAACACGCAGTGACATGATGGACTGAAAAGATTGAACATCTACATAGTATCCGTAGCGATTTACATTGAACTATTTATTTTTTGTATTCTTCTTTCAGTATAAGTAGCTGAATTTACCAGTGGTAAAACTAAGCTAGTCAGAAAACCAAAGCAGGCAACATCTACTGATAGACTAGGCTGGATAAGAAGGTATTTATAAAAGGCTAGGATATACCCAGCCATTTATAAATCCTAACTAATAATTAGGATTCCTCCATTAGACATCTAGAAAAATGATCTTTTTAGTTATTACGAATAAGTATGCATTTAAGGTTCTTTGCTGCGCTGATGGCAGTTGACCGCCAACTGAAAATGGCAATAGCACCTTGTAAGACCAGAAGTAGGGGCTGGAAACTGTGTCATCCGTCAAAAAATTCCCGTGTCACAACGCGAACGCTCCCCACTAACCTAACTCATGATACTAAACGGTCAATATGCATCCATGTCGTCGATACACACACACTGGTGTCTCTGTGTTTATGTCTATTAGCTGTGCATGTGTGCGAGCCCTTGTTCGAAGCGGCTGGTCGGCAGAAGACTGTATGTGAGAATTTTTTTAATTACTATATTTTTTAATTATTTTGTTGAAGTAGTGACTTTGAAGGGAGTGTTTGAGATTTGCAGTTAAGGATTTTCATTCAGGTGACGATTTTGGTGTTGGAGAAAATTTTGAATTTTCATGATGTTTTTTTTTTGCTTGTTCAGGAGAGGAGGTGGACAGAGTGTTGTGATGAAGCTTGGGAGAGGTCTAGGTCCAGGACTGTGAACTGCGACAGGTTGAGTTGCTTGGTTGTTTGTCTGATGTTAATTTCTAGTGGTGTTTCATCGAATCGTGCAAGAAATATAAAGGATGGTGTTAACGTCAAAATACTCAACTTCTCACTGTTTGTTCAGGTGATAGACTACTTATGCAACGACAAGTATTGTACATTGTTTGGTATAAACGAGACTCAATTATATTTTTGTGCAAAACAATAGCTGTCTTAAAATAAAATAAAGTAGTTTTCACGTTATTTAAAACAAAGAAACAAAAACAAAATTCAACAACTACATGCAAACTCACATGAAAAACAAAGTAAAGATTTCTAATACCGTGCCGAATCACGCAATAATAGAATGCAAATTGACAACTCTTTTATTTTTAGCACTACAAAGCTAGAATATCAGAAGTTGCATGATACATTCTTGGTCAATTAGAGCGTAGAGCGAGCAGTAGCGGCATACGAGGCCTGTGTATAGTGGCACTGGCACTCAAGACAGACGGTACGTTACTCATAACAGAACACTGTGAAAAACAAACGAAAAAAAAAAAACACGATAATGAAACCAACATTACGATATAAACAAAACACTGAAGAAGAAAAAACGAAAAAATTTAAATTTCGCGCGCGACCTTTTGAAAGTAGTTCGTTCTATTTGAAGTTTTAAAAATAGGTTGACACAAAAGGAGTTTTGAGTTTTCGAGGTTGGATGTTACTTCGTCCATTTCTGTGTGTGTGTGAGTGTGTGAGTACGTGTAAGTGGAGGGCAGACAGAAGCTTATTGGGGTAATCGAATTAGTGGTAATTAAATTAGTTTTGCGGCAAGCCCGGTAAGTCACGCTATGAAAAATATAGGTTGAATATTTGACGGTGTTCAAGTCTTTTTCACTGTTTGTTTTTATTAATTACTTGTTGAGTTTTCTTGGAACATACGATTTGAAAAGTAACTTTTTCGCACGTAAGTAGTTTTTTTCTATGTATTTTACCGTCGTTGTAATGCCAGTAATAAATCATTGTTCAAATAATCTCTACCTTCATCAGACTACGTAAGCGTGAAGTTATTAAAATATTCAAATTATTTTCTTTTCTAACGCTTATTTCACAAAAAATAAATGATCATAATTTGTATAAAATATTTACTTAGGTATCCAATTATATCTTTCTTGTTTCAATACAAAAAAAAACAGGAGCTTCTACAGATAATTTATTACTAAAACCTATTTAGATTACCTAGTATACACGCGCTAACATTAATTACTAATTTACATAATTAGCACAAGTATTGTCGGTGAATATATTGTCTTTCATGTGGTTTCAAATGCGTTATTTGTATTAATTACGTTCATAATGTATGCCCTAGATACATTGTAACTGTGAGTCTCTAGAATACTAAACCACGTATAATGGTCCGGTCCTGGCATCATCATCTATCTACAGACCTTTCCTAGTTTATTTACTGTTACTTATTAATTTGGCTAACCTGAGCTTTCAGTGATTCCCCTTTATAACTTACTAGCTTTTGTTCGCGGCTTCGCTCCCGTTATGTATGGAAATTAAGCCACGGAAACGTTTTAAATGTAACATAATTATGTCACTCGGGAATTATTAAAAAAAAATGTTTTAATAGTAATAATGTAGTTTCTCATTTGTGAATGAATTTTCGATATCGGATCAGGAATTCCGAAGATTACCTCCTACATACAAACTTACAAGCAAATTTTACGTCTTTATAATATAAGTATAGATTTATTACACGAACTTTAGCAAACTTAATAACTGGCAGTAAACAACCAGTGTAAGGACAGTAGCGATTTCCCAACTGCATATATGTTGGGATCGGGTTCCAACCTGACAGCTGTCTTCTGATCAGTAATTTACATGGAACGATTGCTTAACTAACCTCCGCAACCCACTTATTCAGTATCACGATAGATACCCTTTGGCGTACTTTCAAGCTTCATAACAACTGCCACTGTCTTTACCCATCTATGGACCGACCTCGGCGAGCATTACTTCACTTTCAATCTGCCGTTCTTAGTGAGGCAAAAGTCCCACCAGTCTTGGCACGATCTCTTTTAATCAAACTCATTTGTATATCCCTGGAACGTTCCAGTTTTGCCTTGGACTACCTTGCATAGTAACTGGTCTTCCTTGAACTAAATGCGATACAAGGATACAACAGGTTCCTTCACGCCTGAAATACCAAGTTACTGGTTCGACAATAGCTGGTGTTAAACCTTCGGGAGTTGCATAGGTTTAGTGAATTTATTTAGAGAGGCTTTTAGCGACTCATCAGGCGATAACTTACGTATGGAATTTCTACATCTCTTCTTCTCTTTTTCTTTCTGTTCGTTGAAACAGTTTTTCGAACTGCCTCGTTCATCAAGCAGTCGTATGCGCTTCTGCTGAGCATAAGGTTGGGTTCGATTCCTAGGACGAAAAAAACATTCTTGAGTTTTCCATTAGGGATTTTTCAGTAGCTGCCCGGAGTCTGGGTGTGCCAGGTTGATAGCAATAGGCTCACCCCCTTATTAACCGACTTCAAAAAAAGGAGGAGGTTCTCAATTCGGTTGTATGTTTTTTTTTTTGTGGTTGTTTCCTCATATCTCCGTCATTTATGAACCGATTTGAAAAATTCTTCTTTTATCTGAATGGATCTACTTCCCGATTGGTCCCATAGAAATTTCATCAAAATCGGTTCAGCAGTTTGGTTTTGAAATCAAAATAGCTGGAAAAAACCGACTTCCAAAAAAAACACAAAAAAAGTGGAAAATAACTTTAGTTTCGGAAGTCGGTGACTATTGTTTGTTTCATTGACTTTTTGCCACCGACTTCCGAAACTAAAGTTATTTTCCACATTTATTGTGTTTTTTTTGGAAGTCGGTTTTTTTTTGGAAAAAAGTTTACCCTTTTTAGTTATCGTATCACACACAAATCCTTGTCAAGTATCAATTTCGCAATTTCTTTTACTTGGATGACATTTTTTCCAGCAAAAAAGTTTTTTACATGAGGCTTTTCATAGTTTTGTTAACTGTCTAAATGTTAGCGTGCTATAGTTACATCTGTTTACCTTTCGGCTATAAATAGGCATGATGTTGTGTGGAATAATATGAAGACTTTTTTGGTAAACGTAGCACTATACAAAATTGCAACGGCTGTCTGACAAAAGCATTACATAGCTACCTTACGTATATAACGTTTTTACATAACAATCCTTTTTCAATAAACCTCATCACAATCCATTCAGTAGTTTTTACGTGATGCGGAAACAGAAGGGCTGTCGAAAATATTTTTGGTTCAAAAATACATTGAAAGCAATCACACAAATGTCTCCAGTATTTTTGTGTCTATTTTAAAATCCGTGTTCGTTCTGCACAATAGGCATTTCCAGGGCAAATAATTTTGATACGACACATGAAATATGCATTACAGATTAAGAGCTCAAAAAAAAATGTATGTTTTTATATCTGCACTTTTAAAATGAAGGTTTCCTCATAATCAATTTTATTTTATATATAATATTTCACGTCATTCAAACAACTTGGGTTTTGGTAATGTTTTTCCCAATATCTTGGTATAGACACATCAGGTACCTAGAGAGGATTTGTGTCCGTCGTAGATGTCAATGTTGTTATTTTGAAATTCAAATCGAAAAATGTAGGTACGTATATAAAACATAACATCACTCCTGTAATCCCCGAGGGGTTACGCAGAGGAGTAGGTACCCATCAGTACACCCACATTTCGTCAATTATGTTCAAGTCCCATGTAATAGGGGGCGAGCCTATTGCCATAAATCGGGCTCAAATCAAGGCTCCGTTGCCGCTACTGAGCAATGTCTGAAGGAAAACCCAAATAACACTTTGCCTGACCTGAGAATCGAACCCAGTACTTCATGTTCAGCAGTCGCGCTTGCGTCCACTAGATCAAAAAAGCAGTCTTAGGTATATTGGTGGTATATGGCCGATGCATAGCGACTCCCATCGGTGTTGTGGGGATTTTGTTCCGCCACTTCTTCTTCCCAGCTAAAACACTAGGAAGTGGCGAAGGGCGGCCGTTTTGGGGGACTGTCTCTTGTAAATTCGACGTTCAAAAAGTGCTGATTATCAGCCTAATTTGAATAAATGACTTTTGATTTTGATTTTGTACGGTTTTGCTACACAATCGAGGTGCTAATGTCAAATGCTGAGACTTGAATGATAATGATGTATCTTCAAAATCTTAAATTATCTTAGGATACTACCGTATTCCACACCTAAGATGCTATTATTAAATGCTACTTGAATGGTGCTGATCTGACTTCAAAAACTTAAATGGGCCATTGTAGCCTTAACAGTTTTCCCTTTTAAAAGACCTATCCTGTCCGCTTATTCATTCTATGCGTGCAGCGTTGCCAGCAATGGGGGCCATTAGTAATTTATATGTGGTGACAGCGACAGTTTGCATTCAAGGTGAAAGGAATATTATCATGCTCTTGGGACTGCACTCTCTCAGGGGAAATTAAACAGTGTTTACTTACTGTTATTAAAGATAGGCGTGGGTAGTGGACTATCCATAATATTTTTAATTATACCAATAATTTTATGGTGTTCGAGTTTAGGGATGCATATCGATAAAAAAAACTTGACAACAACAAAACGAAAGAAATGAAATAATAATAATAAATATCGCTGGACATTACACACAGCGCCATCTAGTGCCACACTAAGCAACGAGGCTTGTGTCGTGGACACCAGATAGTTGATATACTACATAGATACTTTTTTTTGTTTGTAAATACATACTTATTATACATATAAACATCCATGACTCGGAAACAAATGTCCATGCACATCACACAAACACTTGCTCCTACCGGGATTCGAACCCGGAACCCTATGAACGTAAGGCAGCCTCGCTACCGCTGCGCCATTCGGGTCGTCAAATGATTTAATCAGCCTTGTTGGTCTAGTGGCCGTAAGCGCAACTTCTGAGTTCGATGTCCTGGGTTCGATTCCCAGGTCGGGCAAAGTGTTATTGGTTTTTTTTCCATCAGGAATTTCTCAGTGGCTGCTACCGTGTGCTGCTTTGTGCCCGGTTGATGGCAATAGACTCACCCCTATTGCATGGAACTTAAAATACATAACAGGCGAAGTACGAGTGTACTAATTGATCTGCCTAACCCTTCAGGGATTTCAGGCATGCATGTGTATGTTATGTATGTATGTATGATTTAATCAGCTACATTGAACATATAAGAATTAAAAAAAAATTAAACTGACGTGGTCACTAACATTGTCTTAAGCACATAAAACGGGATGTTTATCATGGTTATTATTGATTTTGAGTTCCCGATATTTCGGCGCTGTTGTTGCTGCTGTTGTTGTTGTTGTTGTTGTTGTTGTTGTTGTTGTCACCATGATGACGGATAAATTGAAGTTATTGCGGGTGGGTGTTTACGAGCAGACAAATCGGTCTACCCTCTTTCTTGTCCGTTTTGCGCTCGATACGATTGCCACCGTCACTCACAACTCGATTCTGCGGGTCTACTCTTTAAGTCCGTCAACGAAGATACGGGCCCGTCTGAAAGTAGATCGAAACTTCGAAATGAACCCTACGCCCTTTTATTTTCGGATTCATGCGTTTTGAAAATACATCGGGAGTAGGGACAAATGTCCAATCGTGTTGTCATTCGTTTTTTAGTTCGGGCCCCTCACTAATCGTATATCCGTAAGTGATACGGAGTTGGAAACGCCCGTGTCTTCGGCCGAAACTACGGGTTTCGTGCTTAGAGAGTAGACTTCCTGTTCCCGATACACGAAACTCACTGTGTCCACTCGCAAACTTTTTTCGACACTTTTTCAAAATTAATAATAAGCATGGTAAATATCCCGTTTTATGTGTTGCACATATAAGATGTGTTTCCTCGAAGGGGTAGTTAGAGAGGTTTCGAAGTCACCACTAAGCTAAAGAGACACACTCCTCACAATGAACTACGTACCTAACTATTTGTGTATTTTCTACTTGTTCTTAAATTCAACAACAGTTTCAAATCCATTTTGACAGACAGGCAAGTCTCAGACAAACTTGTTTGAGTTTTTACTTGTAATGTTAATAAATATAAATTATATTTTCACCTGAGAGATGTATTTTCAACTAATTCATACTAGAATTTGCAATTTTTTCTAACGAAATCAAACTCAACAATGTGGGTCTACTATAAGGTACACCTTTGCCTAACCCTTCGGGGTTGACAGGCGTGATGGTATGTTATGAAAGAACAAACAGAAAAAATTTAGTTGGTATGGTCACTAACACTATAATTAATACTGAAATCGGAATATTTACAATGTTTACTATTCACGGATGAACCGTTTATCCGTAATCATGGTGCTTGCATTAACACCGAAATATCGGGAACTCAAAACAAATATTAAACATGGTAAATCAATCAATCAACTTTATTTCTCACCACAATATACACAAATTATTTTACATTGGTCAGATTCGACAATGACACAAAAAAAATATCCCGTTTTCTGCATTAATATACTAAATGCATTATTACTTATCTGAAAGATTGCCAATATAACAAGTATACAGTAATCCTATGTATCATGAATGTCGATTATGTCGAAACCTGACAGGTGTCGCGGTGTCGCCAAAATTCAACTTAATAGGTAATCGGATTAGATACGATTGGCCAGTTATGATGGTGCGACACTTATAAAAGTAGAAACCCGCTTGGTAAGGCAATATACTATCGTCATGAAGGATATTAATAGACATTACATAGTAGCAAAAGGTTGCAAAAACTACTTCTAAGAATGAGGCCCTGGGTTCGATTTGGGAAAATTGTTATTAGTTTTTTCGGCAGGAATTTTTCGGCAGTAGCCCGCGTGACGAGCACCTCGTGAGAGCTGAAAAGATAAGCAATTCAAGTATTCTTACTTGGGTCACGAAGTTGTCGAAATGTGGGATGTGGACTCGGCGATTAAAAAATAAATAAATATCGCTGGACATTACACACAGCGCCATCTAGTGCCACACTAAGCAACGAGGCTTGTGACGTGGACACCAGATAGTTGATATACTACATAGATACTTTTTGTTTGTAAATACATACTTCTTATTATACATATGACGGCGTAAGCGATGGCTGAGCGATAGCGCCGTTGTCATTAGGGTTCGGTGGTACCGGGTTCATGATGAAAAGTTAAAATAATAGTTTCGGTTTCGGTACACAAAAATCACAGTTTATTATTTAACACAAATTTACATTAAATAACACTAACAAATAATCTCCACAAAATGGGGAAACCGACAGTTTCGTTCTGAAGGAGTGACTTGGTTGGAGTTCCGAGCAAAAGTGATCTCGGCACAATCCCCACTCTACAAAACGACTCTGTCCACGTGCCGCCATTAAAACAACATCTGACGTCACGGCGTTTACCCCTACTACAATGGTCAAATCAGCAACTTGAAGTTTAAAAGTTATCGCTTTCTCCGACACGGCCAGCCTGACAAGTTACACGTCCTCGTGAGTACCTGTAACCAAACAGTCAAATTTGGAGCAACAGTACAGGCTCGGTCAACCTGACCACATCTTTATGGAATAGCATAACTTGAAAATAACAGTTGTCAAACAAAAGGTTCCTCTAAGTCTCAATCATATTTACTCAGCAACTAAATCAACTTCGATCACATACAACGCTCATGGCCCAGCTGCCGCAGCAGCTAGTGACACTTATGCCACCCATATCGTCATCACCTCATGTGATACGACCACACACATCACATAGAGTCTGCGACTCCCAGGTCAGTACAAGACCAAAACAACAATAGTCTCCATTGAGACCCAGGTCCCCGCCGTACCACCAGCTGCCCATCGCCCCCTGAACAGCTCACAAGTGAGCTGCAGTTACGACTACAGACTAGTGCGTACAGTGCGACCAAATAGCCATGGTATGTGTCTACTACTCGGTGGAGGTACTTTCATCACCGTCCTCTACGTTTAACTCATTAGGAACACTACTTAGAGGCATCTTTCGTATACGATCGTGAGCGTACTTGTAGGTTCTATTACCAATCAAAGATTTTAAAACATAGCGATCGTTTTCAAGCAACTCTAAAATTTTGAAAGGACCTTTAAATTTGGGTTCTAATTTAGTTTGGTTTCTTTCTTCATTTTTGATTAATACCAAATCACCAACACTGAAATTAACTACTTTGGCCTTATTTTTGTCAAAACGGGCTTTTTCATAAGCCGCACTCTTCTCAATACCGTCCACCGCGTGTTCTCTCGCCTCTGTTAGGTCAATTCCGGTTTCATCATGGTCATTATAAGCCATTAGCGTTAGAGGCCTAGCAACTTTTCCTATCAAAAGCTCTAAGGGGCTTGATTTCGTAACACGGTTCATTGTGCAGTTGATAGCCAACTGTACATCGTCCAAAGCATCCTGCCACGACCTTTCCGACGTCTCTACCGCGGTTAGCATACCCTTTAACAAACCCATCTCCCTTTCGACTTGACCATTCGCGCGACTAGATCCCGTAGCAATTAAATGCAAGGAAATGTTGTGTGAATCGCAAAACTCCTTCAACACTTTGTTGGCAAAGGAACGACCTTGGTCGGCGATTATACGACTAAGAGAGCCAAATAAAGCAACGCTGGACTTCAAAGCTTTAATAGTGCTGGCTGCTCATGGAGACTAAGCCTATGTGGGCGACGTTGTACCGTACGTGCTGGATCCACTAATCGAATGTTTAATTCACCCGTAGTCACTCCAGTTAACGGTAAACCATTGATAAAAGCATTCGAATACTCATTCAAAAGGGACGTCAACCGGTCCTTGTTTTCGTTTGAAATATCAGAATCAACATTGTAAAGATCAATTACGGGAGGTAAATCGCAACAACCTACATTTGTGACTTTCGAAATACGTAGGGTAGATTCAGTTAAATGTACCGTATAGCCAAGTGTCAAAATATCGCGTCCGATCATAACATCGTATTTCATACAATCGTCGGGTAGTACGTAAAATAAAATTGACAGTTCGTTATTGTCGACCACAACATCACTAAGAATTTGTTCAGTGCTAAAAACATTCGAATTGTTACCGATACCAATTACTTGCACGGTTGAAAGTGAACGTTTGCCCGAGAATTTATAAGCTACACTTTGTTTAACGAGAGAACACTCGGCGCCGGAATCAAAACAAAATGAAAACGACTCACCGGATTGTTGTAGCTGTCCAAGGACGCCGCGAACCTCACATCTGTCCACACGTCGCTGCGGGACGGTGCTCGGACCGGAATCGCTGGTCCCGTGAGCGCCTATGGCTGTGCTCGTTCCAGGTCGGCTGCACTGCGACGAGATGTGACCTTTCTCGCCACATCGGAAACACGTTATTCTTTTGCTGGAACCCGATGAAGTCGCCGCCGGTGTAGTTTTCTGGGCGTTAGCCCCAGCAGGCTGCGTAAACTTCGAACGACAGTTCACCGCTTTGTGTCCCGGTTTTCCGCACTTATGGCACGTGAACATAGTGGAAGTTTGTGGCTTTAAACGCTTTGCATCAGTGGCGCCATCACCGGTACTGCGATCGAACTTTCGCTTCAGACTTGCACTCGCCTTAATCTCCTGCAGTAACTTGTTGCGTCACGTTATTTCGCTAGTAAACGCCAAGCGATTAAGCCGAGAGTCGAACTGAGAGACATGAGCGAGCACATACGACGTGGCTATTTCTTCATGGCTTCGATTCTTCCATCGAGCCAACAGGGTAGTCATTAGGCGGCTGGCGTACGCTGCGAGACATTCGCCCTCCTTCGGCCGGCCGTTGTGGATGTTAACAAGCGATGCAGCAAGAGTTTCAGTGGATGCATAACGCGCAAGGAATAAGTCGCGGAAATGCTGCCACGTCATGCCTGCATGTGAAATCTGCGACAACCACGATGACGCATTACCTTTCAGGGCTTTGCTCAGAGCTATAATAAGCGATGCACCCTCCAGTGGACGTTCGTCGAGGCAAATATCGATAGTATCGCACCAAGCACGTGGATCGGTATCTGGTAGCTCCGGATTAATTTCTGGCAGCATGATCTGAGGTGCCACTGTTGGTGTCCTGATGGCTTCGATCAGCTGCATCATATTCTTCTGCTGCATCTCGAACATAGCACGCCAGTGGGAATCGAGTCCAGATCCCAATTCTGATGACGGCGTAAGCGATGGCTGAGCGATAGCGCCGTTGTCATTAGGGTTCGGTGGTACCGGGTTCATGATGAAAAGTTAAAATAATAGTTTCGGTTTCGGTACACAAAAATCACAGTTTATTATTTAACACAAATTTACATTAAATAACACTAACAAATAATCTCCACAAAATGGGGAAACCGACAGTTTCGTTCTGAAGGAGTGACTTGGTTGGAGTTCCAATTCAATCCCCACTCTACAAAACGACTCTGTCCACGTGCCGCCATTAAAACAACATCTGACGTCACGGCGTTTACCCCTACTACAATGGTCAAATCAGCAACTTGATGTTTAAAAGTTATCGCTTTCTCCGACACATATAAACATCCATGACTCGGAAACAAAATAATGTCCATGCTCATCACACAAACACTTGCTCCTACCGGGATTCGAACCCGGAACCCTATGAACGCAAGGCAGCCTCACTACCGCTGCGCCATTCGGGTCGTTTCGGGTTGTCGATTATTGTGCCGATAGTCGTTTCAGCCAATGTCTTAATTGCCAAGAGCCTCGACGAATACCTGAGGAGGCTCTCGTTAGGCAGCTGGATCAAGGTCTTGATTCAGAAATCGGTAATCCTGGACACGGCTCGTATTGTAAGTAGGTTATTTTCTCTGGAGCCCAGACTGCGGTAGCTTGGACTCTGTTGCCGATACCGGTGGGCTACTATTTTTTTTATACTTACTTAAAAATGTTTTCTTCAATATTTAGATTTTATACAGGAATATTTTAAAATGTAAAAATGTCAGAAAAATGAATAAACGTCAATAATAAATATTGGCATAAGACTCGCCTCGTAGTACTTGGGACTAAAACATTTGTGGCGAATGTAGGTATCTATACCAAGTTTACACATCAGCCTCACTCTTATTTATTTATTTATTTAGGATCTCCAACAAAGAATGTACACAGATCATGGGAAATAAATTATGGACGACAAAGGTATCACGTAGGTGTACTCCTTCACTTACAGGAGACCGCAGCATGCATAATAGAATTACATCTAAGCTAACAATGTTAAAATACTAATAAAAGACATTTAAAAAGTTTACAAGAATTAAAATAAAATAAGAACACATTAGGTAACATTTTGACATTGAAAATAAAATTTAAAAACAAATATTTAAACATTAAATTTAAAAATTAAATTAATATTAAAATAATTAACATATAGATTAATTCTTTGAGACATTTTTTATACATTGCAAGAGATTCACAGATGTCAAGATTCGTTTTTTTAGCTACCGTCATACCGTGTTATATTGCCTACATAGTCTAGGCACAGCGGCGTAATGTCCCAGGTTGGTTTTTGAGCCAGGAACATAGAATAACTCGTATGTGTTATGCCTGGGAGTCCGAGTTTTAATTTTAATCTCTAATGAGCTCAAAAGTTCACTGCAATCTATCGTTCTACTAAGGATTTTGTGAAGGATAATGAAATCTAGTTTTTCTTTCTCCTACGACTGGCTAGTGTATCCAAATGATAATGTTTCAACCTTCAGAGTAGCTACTCAGTTATTTAGCCAAGTGATCTCCGTAGCACAGATGGTAAAGGAACCGCCTTTGGAAACTCTCTAATCGCTTGGTATAAAAATCGTAATGCGGATTCCATACCACTGAACTATACTCTAAAATGGTCGAGTTGAATTCCAACGTCGTGAATGCTACCTACTGTTTCTACACCCCGTGTTGTACACCCCGTGTATGTAGTATCTATTCTCTAAAACCTTTTTGTTACGAGTGAACTGAAAGTAGTGACACTTAAGACACGATATTTAAGTGCATGTTGTTTTGTGGATACTCTTCGGGTATTACAGGCGTAATGTCAAGTTATTTATGTTAACTCAATGTTCTCTCTTAAAAACTGAAACAAACATCGAAAACTACAAACGGCTCCATTGAACTGCCGCACGATATTAATAATGTTAATGTCCTCATAACATAAAAAGTCACTTTATAAATCTCCGCAAAAACTATTACTCATACACAACAAAATCATAATTATCATACCATTACACTTTTCTGATGACCAACAACAATAATTATAAACGCAACTTTCCTTATACAACAAAACGAAAACAATCAAGTCTTTTTCCTTCCTTTTTCGACACTAGTGTTACAATAAAATATTCATTCCGACATTTATTTTGCAGGCGGCAGTAAGCTTTGACAGACTAGCCGAGAGGACACTAAGCTCAGGGAGCGAAAAGGATCTTTGAGGAGCAATTATAAGAAAGGTGAGACGTTTTCAGATGTCTTTATTTTTAAGAGTGTTTTATTTTTAAGTGGCGTTTGGTTTGTTGGTGTTTTGTTTGTATATTTTTTTATGTAAAATTGTTACGTATTAAAAGTTGATAAAATATCACCATGAGAACGTTTAATGTAGATTAAAATTCAACTATTTGCATAGCTTTGTTTTAGCGAATAAATCTTTCGGTTTAATTATCCTATCGTATACTATTAAATGTACCTTGTGTATTTGTATATTTATTTGTAATCACGTTCTCAAAAACGGCTCTAACGATTTCGATGTAAGTTTCAATATAGGCTAGACAAAAAACGCTCTAGCTAGTTCTCAATCTGGGAAAATTCGTATTCTCTATTTTTGATATCGCACAAAATAATCGATGTGAAATAATAAGATATCTCATTCGCTAGAGACGCGTGGCAAGGGGTATTCTCTCTAGAGAATGGGTTCAGTTCCCACGAGAGAATTCTATTTGACAACCCATTTATTTTGATCATGCTTCCTTATTGGCTTTGGGGTGTTATGTGTGCCAAGAGTTTTAGTCATCGCCCTTTGAAAATAGGGGTGGTGAGGGAGCATAATATTTTTGATGTTCTTGATACAAATTCATGTAGATTTTTCATGAAGTTTTGCCAATTACTCTAATTAGGTCTTCTTTTCAAGTGTTAAAAAATTTAGGCCGAGTGGTCACGCCAATAGAGGCAAATTCAGGTCCTTAAAAGTGCTGGTGTTTGGGCACTGAGGGCACTCCGACTTAATGGCACCATTGTTTAGTTTTCCCCCATTTTGCTAGATTGTGCTAGAGGGCGCGATTTGACGTCAGTTCTAAAATTAGATTAGGTTCATTGGTGATCTACTGATCATAAGCTAAGGATGGGAAATATTGATGAGAAGTCATGCAAAGGTGCACTCATGCACTCTATGCAGGACCAGAACTTAACTAGGTTTGTTAATCTGGAACCGAATAATCTAAAACTAACTGCCTCGTGGTCAACTGATCGCAAGCGCAACTGCTGAGGATGCGGTCCTGGCTTCGATTCCCGGGTCGGGCCAAGTGTTATTGGGTTTTTCTATCAGGAATTTCTCAGTAGCAGCCACGGAGTCTGGATTTGTGCCCGGTTGATGACAAAAGGCTCGCCCCCTCTTAAATAACTGACGAAATGTGGGTGTACTATTAGGTACACTTCTGCCGAACCCTTCGGGGATTACAGGCGTGATATTATGTTATTTTATGGATAATCGTCAGTTTCTTAACTAAGGACCCCTACATTGCATACTGAATTGCATATGAGAATAAAGACAAAATAATTACTGTGGGAGTCATCTAAGTCAATACGAGATTACATAAAAAGGGTAAGCAATAGATTCAAATTATGTATTAATTTATCAAGTACATGAAACATGGCTGTTTGAACGGCGATCCTCAAACTAGACATCAGTCTGCATCTTGGGGATCAGAGTTGTATATATTCTTTATATCCAAAAGGTAGTATAGTCACGAGCACCAATATGTATCTATACACTTTCCTAAATTTAAAGCAATTTTCGCGAGAAATAACGATTGTAACTTGGAGATGGGATCTATTTCTAATTAACAATTTTGTAAAGCCGTTCTGTTTCAATTTTGGTGTACAATAAAGTATTTTCTATTCTATTCTATTTCATAAAAATGTAAGTTCCAAAATACTATGTCCGTAACAACATGAAATTTAAATCACAACAGTAGGGGAAAATCACTTTTAAAAGTTGCTAATGTTGACATATTGGTGCTCGTGACTGTACACGGTGATTATCAACAAAATCAAACTAAAAGTAAAGTTAATGAATTAAAATAAAAACAACTAAAATATATATTATAGAGTGAATAAAAAATTAAAACAAAAACAAGATTATCTCTATTTCGTAGTACATACTTATATCCATTATCCATTTCGTCTGCCAAGCACATACGGTGACAACACCACTATCGCTACGGAATCTACACATACACACGGGCGTATCGTAGCAAACAGACAAAAAAATAACACTTGTTTTTGTAAACATAACATCAAAACGAAAGCCGTCACAATAATGAGACGAGACCGGCCATCTGGAGGCACACAGTGAATGCTGACACACAAACAAATCTTGTTTGGTAAATACTACTGCTACCGTTCAACACAAGTGTTCAGTTCGTGTTTCTGTGAAAATCTCTGTAAATAACGCCGTGGGAAAGAACTGTGTGGGAAAAACATTCTTACTACTCCTGAATGCTTGGTATATTCGAAAACAAATGTCTTACTTGGTATTGGTAATTAAAAATGTATTTGTCTGTGTTTTAACTCTACCTATTAGTCGCAGCATCGCTCACGTTATTGTCGGAAATTATTCGAGGGGAAGGTTTTAATCATAGTCTATGACACTCGGGGATAATGTAGCTTCACATTAGTGAAAGAATTTTTGAAATCGGATAGGGGGTTACCATGATCTGTTAGTGCAAGAATTTTTAGGACTATTCCGAGAGTGGGAAAGTGACAGCGCTAGACAGCTGTCTAGAGCCATCTCTTACCCCCTCTCGGAATAATACTATAACATTACTGCACTAACAGATCATGGTAACCCACCTGTACCTTCTTACAATTCAATTCAAATTCAATAGCACATACATACACATATACACACACACACACACATATACATACATACACACACACACACACACATACATACATTTACATTAGCGTTAGCTTGCTCTTTACAATATTATCTAGTATTGATTAATCTATAAAACATTAAGATAATAACGTTTTGTAGCATTAATATGAGTTGACTTGAATTTCACGGGCAATTTTTCAAAGGGTGATAGTACTTGTAACTACTTATACACGGTTTTGATGACCTTTACAGAATGTTTATGGAATAATTCCAGTAAATAGAGAGCCATGTGTGACTTCTCTATTTTTCATTGCATCTTAACTTACTATGTCATAAAAAATGAAAATGAAAAATGTTGTGTAAACATAATTCCGATTCCCATTAGTGGATTCAGAACAATATTTCGAAGTTTATAAATGATAAATGATGTTTATTTTGCAAATAGGTTTTTACAAACACATTTACACGTCTTCTTTTTTTAAAACTAGATGAGGCCGGTGTTTCGTATCTGACTACTCTGAGAAGAAACAGCCGAAACAAACTCAGAGGTCACTGTCTCTTTTAAAGTCCAGACATTCGTTAAATCATATGAGGACTATGCAAATGAGTGTCTGAGATGGTCTTTTGAAGAAAGAACCACACAGATTTGAGTCTACCTGTCCAGCCAGTGCAAGCATTTTTTTGATTTATTCTGAATCCAGTTTATATTAAAAGTAGTCTTTTTTGTAACACAAACTTCTGCTAGGTATAAAAACTTTTAAATTCGCTCATCGGTCTTTCGAGACTTAAAGAAATACAACAACGTATTTCAGAAAATTGTATTGTTTGTACCTAGTCATTTAGGTTTAAGGTTTGAAAACTTATTCCTTCAAGATAGTGTATGTGGATTTATTATTTTAGCCTCTGAGATTGCTTGCGCCTTATTTTCAGTCAACTGTTATTCCGTTAACAATTTTGTTTTTGTTGAAAAAGTAAAGACTAATAATTTATTTTCATATTTTAACGACTTTCTCAATAGTTCAGAATCATTCTGAAACCTAGTTTTTAAACACTTATTAAGTTGATATTTGTTTACGTGACAATAGCATCATAATTATGATTTGGAAAGAAGGATTTTAATGAGGAATCCTGTCGTTCTTTATTTCATGTTCTGTCCTGTCCCCGACCACGAAATTTTGCCAATTTTACTGCTAAATCCTTACCTAAAACAACAAAACAAATATGTAATATTCTCTTCTTATAATAAAAGACGAGACCTCAGGCAATTATAGTACGGACCATGTTTTGTCCTCATTTCTGCTCTTTTGGGCAAGGCCATCTGTTGGTTTAGATTCCATCAAACTTGCCTTTGTACAGTCAAACACAAAAATATTATGTTCATTGATGTATCACTATCACTAAATAGTATAAAACAAAGTCGCTTCCCGCTGTCTGTCCCTATGTATGCTTAGATCTTTAAAACTACGCAACGGATTTTGGTGTTGTTCAAGAGGATGTTTTATATGTATAATACATGCATAATTATAGTAGAAAAAACATTAGTATCTACGTTGCACCCGTGCGAAGCCGGGGCGGGTCGCTAGTATTATATAAAATAATATCGTAGGGTCAATCAGAAAAAAGAGAGAATACAGTTTGTGTGAAAAATCTCATATATACCTTCGGTTTATAAACTTAAAACTTGGGGACGTTAAAGTTCGAGGGGAAGAGTACTAAATAATTAATAATTGAAACACTAATAAATTCATATTTTTTTCTCACACCTAGGTACATTTCAACATATTTTTGCTCTTGACTGTACTTACTATTAGGATCCAAGGCTCATTAAGGCTCTTGTCTCTCTAAATGGAAAAGTTTTTATAAATACAAGCTTGTTCTAAATAAAAATGTGATAATCTGAGTTTTACCCTGTAAGTACGCTATACTTGTCCGTCCTTGGAATTATGTCTATTCAACGTTAGGAACAATAATGTAGCCTTAGTTTTGAAGTTGAAGTTATAACACAACATCACGCCTGTATATCATCGAAAGGTTGGGCACTGTTCTAGAATAGTTTCAGTTTTTGTTAAAGTCTCATGTAATACTCGTAGGGGCGAACCTTTTGTCGTCAATCGGACACAAAAGATTCTACCAAAAACATGATTAATTATTAGCCAAAAAATGATCATTTTGTTTGAACTGGGAACCAAACCCAGGACGTCGTGCTCAGCAGAAGGGGTTGCGACCAATCGATCAACGAACGTATAAAACAGACAAAATTTTAGCATGTTTAATACGAATGCGCGGTATAATCGGTTAGCTCAGTAACAAATTGCACGGATATATTTGCAAAGCTGGTGAACTAACAAATTGAATTACATCTCTATTTAAGTTTACTTCATTTCTGGATGTCTGTCTACACTACACAACGAGGAATACTGTGATTATTTTGTTTGAAACCAGTTGAAACCCTTTCTGAAAAAAAAATGTGTCAATAAAATGCAAATAAATGCTTAATAATTTAGTCTGGTCTTCGCCAACACTTCTGCTGAGCATGACGTCTTGCGAGGATGTCGGTTCGATTCCCTATTCCGGGCAAAGTTTGGTAGGGTATTTCTCGCCGCCCATGGGGCTTAAACATATCTGGCGAGATGTGGTTTACTATTAGGGTGAGACACCTCTACGTAACCCTTCGAAAATTACAGGCGTGATCTTATATTATGTAATCTATCTGTATCTTAGCTTAAAACATGAAGTCACACCAATTTGTCTCATAGCATTCCGAGAGACTTTTCAGAATAGCGTCCAACTGTTACAAACAGTTGAAACACAAACAAAAACTTTTAAACGAGGATTTAAAACTTCGTTAATGAAAGATTTTCATGACGCTACGGCTGTTCTGACACAATTCAAACATATTATCTGTAGTATAGTTTTAGGGCACGGTCCCTCGATAACGATCTATGTTCGTCATTCCATGATATCTCCATCGTTTATGGAAATTAATTAATTAAAGTGTTTGTTTTGACAATAGAGAAGTTTTACGTATTGTAGCTTGTTGTTCAATATTGATCCATTTGATAGGAGAATTAGGTACTGTTTCGCTGGTCTGGGTAGTACAAAACGTTTAACTTTGAGGGCAGAGATTTTAATCAGTGTTATCTCTAAACAAACTAGAATTGCCGCCCGAGTGTCCGCTACTATAACCAGAAAACAATAGTCGCTCAGTTTATAACCGTAAACTAGAGGCTCCGTAGAGACACAAATTCACACACTGTCTATCTTTAGCTTGTCAAAGCTTTCAAGAGCGAGTTGAAAATCAAAATACACATTGTTGACCCATCGAGCAAATGGCAGGTTCATTGGTCCATCGGTCAAGGAGATGTGTATCAAAGTGTGTGTGGTCAGAGAGCCGAATCCGAAATACTGGTATATGCAATCAACAAGGAATGTTTTATTTGAAATTGTTTGTCTGTGTTAGGGACTGTTATTGGTCAAATTAATGGGGTTGTATGTACGGCCAGTGCTAAATAGAAGCCTGCAGATTAAGCCACGCGTGGCGAGGTTAGTCTGTGGATGGGTGATCTAGGTTAAGCAACGGTTGCCAAGGTCAGTATGTCGATGGGTTATCAAGGATAAGCAAACGGTCACCAAGGTCTGTCTGTCGATGGGTGATCAAGGTTAAGCAACGGTTGTCAAGGTCTGTCTGTAGATGGGTGGTCAAGGTGGAGCAATGGTTGCCAAGATCAGTCTGTGGATGGGTGATCAAGGTTAAGCAAAGGTCGCCAAAGTCAGACTGTGGACGGGTGATCAAGGTTAAGGGACATGGTACGTATGTTTATTCCACTGTCCGCACTTAAGACTCCCAATCGTTGTGTATCGTGGATCCAGGCTAGCATATTCGGCCTAGCTCTATTCAGAAGCACAGAAGCTTCCTTACGCACCACATGCATCGCGGAGCGACCTCATTTTTTCGAAAATTTGTTTGCGTTGGTACGTCACGGCCTCGCATTCCAGGATGACGTGGACGGCTGATTACTCGGAAAAGCCCCTACAAGGTAGGCTCTGAAGCACGAAATATTTTCTCATAATTTAATTAAAAGAATTTATCAACAACAAGAGCCCTCAAATAGGTGAAGGAAAACCTCATAAAGAGACCGGCCTCTATAAGAACTTAAAAAAAAGAAACGACTTTTGTGACATCTATAACATATATGTAGTTTTAGACCGTACTAGACCGCGTGGTGGGTTGGCCCAAACCCTTACTCAGCGGAGGCCAGTTTCTCTGCTGTAAGAACATTACAGTAGTACTTGTGTATGTGCTTTCTTTGCCATTTATGATATTCAATGTAAAGCAAAACAGCCTACTTTAAGACGGTCAGTAAATTATTGACAAACTGCACCTTCCACAATTTAATAAACATTCTATTTTTTTCCGCTAAGGTACAAATATAAAGCATGAATCATCATCTGCCTACCTACATGGAGCGACTGCCTATCTGACCTCCACAACCCAGTTAGTACCGGGTAATACGATACCCCTTGGTAAGACTGGTTGTCAGACTTCCGGGCCACTGACTACCTGTAACGACTGTCAAAGATCTATAAATGACAGCCGGGACCAACGGTTTAACGTGCTTTCCGAGGCACGGAGGAAACTCGGTATGTAATGGTAGTTCACCCATCCACGGATCAACCCAGGCAAGTGTGGCTTAACCTGACGATCGACCCGAGCGGCTGTTATTATCTAGCCACGAGCTCATCAAGGTATAAAGCATGAATGAAGCATAAATAAAAATCTATACTAAAAAATACTCAGACTGAACTCCTACCATTTTCTCAGTGTTTGTATTAAACAGAGAACCTATTGTTTTTTATCTGAATAAAAATCTTATCCCGCTCATTGTACTTCTAATTAATTATTATCTCAAAGATTTCTTGCCTTTAGGCTGAGGCTACAGTAGGCAGCGATTTGCGATGCGACTGAAAGAGCGAAACGAGATAAACATGGTGTGGCTACATTATAAGCGAAAATCCGGCGTATATTAGGCGATGACGTGGCTACAGTTCACATGCTACACAACGAATTAGCAAGAGCGATTCATTGGCTTCAATTTCGCTGATACGTTGATGTAGCCGATGCCATGATTACAGTAATGTTGATCCTATCGCATAAATAAATCAAAGATCGCTAGTAATATTTGATGCACGGTGTAGCCATATACGTATGCATTCATTTATTTGTTTTAATCGCTCATGTGTCGCAGGTCGCGTCGCGGCCTAATGTAGCCTCAGCCTTAGAGCTCACTAATTTACGGTCGCTTACCGTTGTGTGCGAAAGAGATAGGTAAATAAACAGCTGTTTACTCCATCTTTTTTAAGATGTCCCATGTTTACCGCATCAAAGCACGATGAATTTTATGAACCTTCAAGGTCGTTGAGGCGTTATTTCAAGGTCACGAAAATCCCATCTCAGTAGACATTAATTGACGCCTGATTAGCTACCTAATTACTTGAAACTTTTGCTATAAATCTTTATAACTTAGGCACAGGGAACGATGATATAAAAATCTACCGATGCGAGTATAAGGACTGCGTACAGAGCCCTCTATGACAGCCGGCCGAAAACAAAGAATAATGGTGTACAAAATGCCAAGAACTACCGGGCATTACGCTTTAATTCATTAATTTTACAACTGACATAACAACTGAAACACAACCATAAAGCTTCGCAGATAGAGTTTAATTTACAATGGTGGTTTGCAAACTAACTTTGCGCAAGCTAACTTCAGTATGCCTAAAGGGGTTGTCATAGAAACTGAAGTTCTGCGCGCGCATCACCTACACGCTTACGCCTACTCACACATAGAACGGTTTCCCCCAACGAGGGAAAGAGATGGCGATATAGTACAGTGTAGCACAACAGTGTTGAAATAACATATATTGTTTGGTATTGTTTTAATTAGGTTATTTGTTAAAAATTGTCACGGGAATAATGTGTAATTAAATAATATAGAAAATAGTGGAATTATTTGGTTTTAGAGGAAAACTGAAGTAGTTTCGTTACCACTGTGTAAATGTAAATTGAGTATGTTGGTTTCCAATTCGTCTCTTTATTAAGGTGATTTTATCAACTTTTAACTTTTTGTTTTTTCTTGTGCGGAAAGCACAAATACATCAACTAAGTTAAGCAAAAGAAATAAATCTCAAATGGGTGTCTTGAGATTTGTTTTTTTTTAAACTGTGTTTACATTAATTTAATGCTTGATCATTTATTTGGATGTAACTCGATAGTAATGTTGTGATTAATTTATACTTGATGATTCAAAATCGTAACATATTATCTTTAATAGTTTTGCCAGAGTTAATTTTTTTGTTGAAATTGATAAAAAATAATAATATTTAAGTTATTAATAAGATGTAACATAACAAACGATTCCATCATCCTATCAACAATAGTAATCCAAAACTAACGTTAACAATTACTTAATTCACCGCCATAAAAAACACAGTAATACTAATTCCAACCAAAAGCACTCTCTACCCAACTGTACTCGAGTCGTCCCTCTCTCACACAGACACAGTATGTTCTAACTATGTGTGCGTGTTTTACACCACAGATTCTGCGCGATGGACCCTAGTATTCTTGCAGCCATGGACAAAGAAGCACTCAAAAAGCAGATTGAAAACATGAAGTACCAAGCGTCTATGGAACGCTGGCCGCTTTCGAAAAGCATTGCAGCGTGAGTAATTCTTTCTTTAAAAATTTAAAAATATTAGTTTTGTGAGTGATGTAAATGTGTAGTGCAAGGGAACGGGAGTCGCCCTATGTGTGTGCAAGCGATAATAGTGCTTTTAACAACGTTTCAAAGGTATAAAATTGCGTGGAGGGCGTGCAACGATTAAGGGATTATGTATGCTGGTTTTTTTCTATTTAATCGATGTGATTAGATTCCCTGTGTCCTCCATGTTTTTTTTTGTGAATTTTGGTACTGTTATCTTTCTGTCAATTCGTCTATGTTTTAACTTAAATATCGTCATAGTACAGTACGAATTCTGTACAATAATGATCATTTGCGCCAATTAAAATGTGTCATATTCGTCCTATTTTAGTTAACTCCCGTAGTGCTAAAGTGTTTCATTAAAATGATTGTTCTGGGCCGGGTTCAACGTTTGCTTGAATCCCAGTAATTTCTGCTGTAGGGGTAGCATTAATCGATAATTGTATTCTTCACATGCCTGCTTGGAAATTCCCATGTCCATTGCAATAACTTAGTGTCTGTGAAACACAAAACTTTACGCTTAATCGATACGAATTCTATATGACTGACAATAAAGTGAAAGTGCTATTTTGCACCTTGTCATAAATATGATTTGGTTCATTTTGAGTAGTACATGGTGGACCCTAATACAACTGTCAATGTGTTTCCATGACAGGTGAAATGACGTCATTGTAGGGGTTTTTTGCTCCAACATTTTGCTTTTATGTTTTAATAATTAATACTCTTTTGGTGTTGTATACTTGAATATTAGTGTGCCTGTATTTGTGTGCATTATTTTGTGCAAAAGATATAGCTTCAATTTTACCAAACCTACTCAAATCTTTGATTTCTATTAATTTTAAAATACTGTTAAGCTCCTTAAATTCAAATGATGAGTCCTAGCATATCAGATCCTTGGGATATGCCAACTTATGACTTAAAAGATACATGATTGGTGTATTTTTTCCTTCCTATTTGCAGTTGGTGCTTTTTCTATCTCTCTACCCCTATCTTTAATATCAATTTAAGTTTGGATACCACAATAACTATTGCTTTATGCGTCACTTTTGATCCATAGATCTGGCTTAAAATTTCTCAATTGGGCAATAACGATCCCACAGCTGGTGCTCCTATTTGTGGGAGTAGGCGATAATTCCCGAAATGTCTTTAATTTTTTGGTTCTAGTCTCTTCTTCTTCCTAGCTCTATACCACTTTAGGTGGGATCGGCTTTCCTAATTTTCTGGCGCCAGGACAGTCTGTCCTGGGTTGTTGGGTCGGGGAATTCTTCCACCTTCCTTAGAAGCATCGTCATGCTAGTCCACCACGTAGCCGGAGGTCGTCATCTACCTCTTTGATTAACACATTGTATTGGCATTGGCACTCTCTTAAATTCAGGTGTTATTCAGATAATTTGGTTCTAGCATATATCTATTTCGCCCATGATGTTTCTCTACGACATATTGGCTTGATGTGTGAGTCCATCAAAACGTCCATCATTTTTGTGACGTTATTCGAGGAAGTTTTTTAATTCTACTTACATTCACATTGAGGATGTGTCGAAGTAGTAATTATTTATATGTAACAATATTATAAGCACGTTTCCTTATTATGACTCGAACCGTAACAACCGATAATATTGTATGAGTTTTGAGTACAATAGCGTTGTTAAATTGTTTACCTTTACCATGTCAAATGGTCTAGAAATATTTTACATGGTAAACTATCAAGAAAAAGAAAGCAAAATTTTGGGTCAGCGCAGTATGTCTTCTTTTTCCATACTTCTATATTACTCGGCATCACAGCAGTCACCCCAAAATCAAATCAAAGCTTTATCAGAAAAATCTAAAGTTTGAACGCTTATACAATTTGCTTGTCTGAAAACTAGGTACTTTGACAAAAACACGAAAAGGCGCTAGGCGGTGTAAACTTCCAAGAATTTATTCAAATATGCTAGTCAGACATGGTACTATTGTTTTCACAAATCTTCATTGTCCCTTGTTTTCAGCAAATGTTATTTCTCCTTTCAATATCAATTTATTCATAAGGTCCCAAGCATCTTCATTTTTGTATACAAGTGTATACTCTTTACAAAACAGTGTGAACGATGAGTTTGCAGCTTCATTATCATGACTTTTTACTGTAGCTACTAATTGTTCAACTTGTCTGTTTCCAAGAACAATACTATGACGTGTCTACGTATCATTCATCGTAACAACAACGATCGTTAAAGTCATATGTCTATTTTTATCTAGAAAAGAATCATTCAAGATGACTTTATTATGGTTCACATACTAAAACCATTGATTTACTAACTACTTGGTTCTCATGCTAAAACTACCGTTGTTTGTGAAGTAAAATGTCTAACAGTAACGTTTTTAAGATTAGTATCAAATTCAAGATTCTAATTTAATTTCCGGCCACCTAAATGATCTCCTCAGTTTTTATCAGATTTCACTTGGCTCAAAGCAATTTTATCGCCTGGATTTTTGATGTACCTATGACCATTGGTAGTGACTGACTTGACCTGTTTTATATCTATATCAGTCACTGTATCTGGTTACTGAAAATCTTAAAAGAAAACTTGTTCTATATTGTCGAGTTCCGACTTGACTGCTTTTCTATTATACCTGATCTCTATCTAAATCGCCATCTTATGCAATTGAAATAGTTCTAGGTAATAATCTATTATTAGCCAAAAATAATACATCCTCATCGAATTCAGAATAGAAATATCCCAACACACCTGCCACATATATCAAAAATACTCTCAGATCTAAAAGAGTTTTCTTTCTTTCATTCATGCTTGCAGCTTTTTATGAATTTTTAATGAAAGCATGCGGTAAGGAACGGCGCGAATCGATGGTAACCACACTCAAAACAGATTGACTAGTACAAACAAATGCGGCTGCCCACGCGCATGTGGGGTTGCCAGACTTAAAATCAAAATTCCCCTAAGTGGGAAAATGATGCTACTCGTTTCTTTTGTTATTTCGGGAAATCATAACATCATGCATGTTTATCATACGGTTAGGGCGAGTTCGTTGCCTTTTATTAGGACAATATAGGCTATTATATTTAATGAGGCAGAGGTCATCGTCCATAGTTAACCCACATTTTACCAGTTATTTGAAGTCCCATGTAATATGAAATATCGGGCATTGTTTTGTTACACCTTGAACTTTGTAGTCAACTTGATCTTTTTGAATAATTGTAACTGTGACTTTTTTCCAAGAAGTACTTGGTAATATCGTAACTTTTTAACGATTTTCAAGGTTCAGAGCTTTTCAAAAGGATTATTGTCAAGCTTCTTACATTTTAATATTTTCGAAGAAACTAATTTTATTTTCATCTGAAGGAGTCTTTCTCCAAGAAGATTGTCGATAAAAAGGCAATATATTTTGTAACATATTCTATGTACAATGAAATGTTTGGGCGAAATAGTGGGGATATTGCCTTGATATTAAGAAAAGGGTAATATATTGAAAACGCGGTGCTACACGCGATTGAATAGATACTTAAGTTCAGTCAAACGAAAGCCGTTACCTTAATTTTAATAATAGTGCTTACTGTAGCAAGGTTTTTATTCATTTCTAGCGCTTTTAACGTTTCATTTTCAATTCCGTTTTATTGATGGTGTTCATCATCATCATCAGTTTCATTTACTGCTAAGTTTTTCACCAATCATCAATAATTGTCTTCACTGCTCTAAACCTTCATGGCCTGTGTGTGCGGTCAAGTACCACCACATAAGATTCGAATATTGTATAAAGCAAATCATAAAAATCAGCTGCTTTGTTGGTCTATAAGTGGTCGCAAGAAGTCTTGGGCTCGATTCCTAGTTCGGATAAAGAGATCCATCAGAATGCGGTTTTCCATCAGAATTTTTTTAGCTGTAGCAGCCCGAAGACTGGACTTGTGTCTACGAGTAGTTGATGACCCCCTATTATATGGGACTTGTACTGTACTATAAATCTTAGATCTGCCTAACCATTTAGGGATATTATCATAAAAATCCATCGCAATTTTTATTAAAGGTCTTTAAGAAAATGCATATTTTGACTCTGTACCTCATAAAATTTTCCCGTTTTTTTTCCATAATTCGGGGTAATTGCCCGCTGGCAACACAACTCCAATCAAAACAACTGTCAATACACGATTGAGTTCGCCTACGACTGCGCATAAGGAATCGTTCTATAATTGAATGCGCCTGTGTTTTATTTGTGTCAGTAAATTGACTAGTCGCAAAGATAGGTCTGATAGCACATGTTGCAGTGTTGTTCGATGTCTTTTTATGACTTTGTTGTTATAATATAGCGTTGTCTCTGGTACTGAGATTGCTTAAGATTTTGCGCTTACTCATCTGCCTATCCTATACATAACCCTACTGGGGTCGGCTTCCAGTCTAACCGGATGCAGCTGAATACCAGTATTTTTACACGGAGCGACTGCCTATCTGACCTCCTCCTCGGTCATTTTGGGCTTAGTGATATCAGTATAATATGTGGACAAAGCAATTGTATTTCTTAAATAGTCTCATCGCCGTGCTTTTTTACTGTGGTAACTCTGAACTCGCCTAAAAAGCCAACTGTTCAGTACCATCGAAAAAATGTGTGGGGAAAAAACACTTTTTTTTTCACGGTTTCTGAATTGTATCCCTTGTAAAAGTTGTAGACAACAATGAGTACAATCAAGTGTTTAATTAGTATCAGTCGCTATTTATAATTACCAGTCACCCTATTTATTCCATTTAATTTCCCGCAGTTCATCTTAATTATAGAAGTAGACAAAGTCCAAGACCGTTAACTACGAACTTTAGTATTACCAAGTAGTCATTCATTTATAACGTAGTCCATTCTATGTACAGTACAAATTCCTTCAAGGAAGTACGGACAAGGAACTCTTAACTAGTACGGACAGGAAACAAGTGCTTGGTTCCACGTATAGACTAGAAAAAAAAACAAATCTCAACCAGATTTATTTGGACAGTAGATCAGTCAAAATCCCACACACTCAATCAACACTGTTTTAAGAATAGAATTCTATTAGGTGTAGCACCTAAAAGTTTCTCCCACGGAGTATAGAAAAATAAACAATACGGAATTCGGATTAGACTGGAACGATTTCGCACGCTGATAACAAACTATGCCTCAACGTAACGGATCATATTATTATGTATGATGAAGGCATAAGTATGAATCTTAATCAAAACGTGAAGAAGATTTAATAAAAAAGAAAATTTAGTTAAATGTGACATATAACTTCTAATTAAAATTCTCCAATATATCTTCTGAACAGAGCTAAGTACAATGTAAGCGTTGATAAAGCATTCAAGTAGACATGTTTTACAGTTTATTCCTAGAAACGAAATAATTTTGAAACTAACAGTTGAACCGAACTCTCTAGTTAACTAATACGATTAAAAATGAATCATTATACAAAAAATAGACCTCCGTTTGCCTTTAAAGTGTCGAACCGTTCAAAATCGGTAGACGCACCATACAAAGCTAGTCACAAACACAGACGTTCATTATTTCGGGTGTGTAATGTATGATATAATAACAAATGCTCTAATTTCACTTGAAATAACGTTCATATAATATAATTCTCATATGCTATAAAATCATATAACCTAATTTCATATGACCTAATGTTTCATATGATATAATTTTCATTTAATATAAAACATTTAGTATAACGTTCATTTTATATAATTTTCAATATGTATAATATTCTTTTTATATAACATTCATTTGACCTAATGTTCTTTTGACCTAATTTTCATGTTTAATGGTCACAGTTCTAACCTAACTCAAATGGCACCTAACCAAATCTTAAAATATTCAATGCATGGTTGAGGGTGGCCTTGGTCGACGGAGCCCCGCTTCGCGGGGCTCCTACTTCTGGATGGTTTATAAAAAAAAAACCACGAAGGGGATGGCGGGGTCTATTCGCTCGCTTCGCTCGCTCACACGACCCCGCCATCCCCTTCTAACCTAACCTGTCCAAGTCGGGGTGCCCTAAAGTCCAGATTGCATCCAATTTCTACTGGTTACAATAGTTGAAGGTGGTAGGTGTATAGGGTATAAAGCGAAGAAAAAAAAACAGTACAATAATTTTTTAATCATAACATAGCATCACATAAATATTACATCTTACCATACCACCATACTAGCAGGCGTTTAAAATCGTATCAGATTTCCTAAATTATATTAAAAGTTATTAGAGATTATGAATATTATAGTAAATGAATAATATACTACATTAATATTATGTCAAATGTGCATTATAGGAAATGTTTATTATATCATAAGAAATTAGATAAAATGAAATTATATCAACAATTCATTATCTCAACTGATCGTTATATTAAACAAAAGTATATTAACTGAAATTAGGTCAAGTGAACGTTAGATTTTTTGTTATTATATCAACCGTTACACACCCCATTATTTCAGCTGTACCACCATTCAGTTACTACTTAATTAAATAACCATAACACCGTCATAATTTGCGGTGTTATAACCACAACTTATGTATTGTTTAAGTTAACCAATTAAATTCTAATAACTACATATCCTGTTTACGGTGTATCTTGTGTATTATTTGTCTGTTTTAAATTGTATGACGTCAGGGGACGCACATGTTTCTTAGTCTGGATGTTTAACACACATTGCCAAACATGGCTTCTTGAAATACACTTCTTGAAACTATTTGAGAGCATTCCTTGAAACGTCTGTGGAGTATCTTGTTCCTACTTTTATTAGGGACTAGGAACTTGGACGAATACTGCAAATTTATGTACGTATCGTAACTTGAATTTTTTGCATCAATATTGCATCGACAATCAAGGAAGCGGTCTATCAAAATCAATTCAAATCAAATAATTTTAATTTCAAACAACCATGGTCCTTATGGTGGTAAACAAGTACACAAAAATGTAGGTCTATGATTTTATTTGCCGAAATTGAAAGTTTTATTCAACAAAACCAAGATGGCGGTGACATAATGGTTATACATGTCCTAATCCCAAAAAAATGTAAGACATTTGTGGCATCTACCAATACAGCCCACTCCCTCTCAGAGAGGAGGCCTGTGTCCCAACTGTGGGCACATTATAGACTGTTCAAAAACAGATCCTAAATAAAAACTTTAGTAGCACCACTCAATATAATGTACTATAAAAACGCACACATTCAACAAAAGGTAGATAGGAAAGAAACAGCAGTGTTGCTATAAAAAAATGCACCTGCAGTGATTTTATTTTGTCTGTGCGCTTCGTCTGTCCGCCATGACTTGAGCTTATTATCGGGATTTTCTTTGAATACCGTTTTCATTTTGTAGCGAAAAATACTGGAGCATGAAAATAACGTGAAAGGTATTTGCTGGTCCATTGTCTGATTTTATTTGTTGCGGAGTGTTACGGTTCAATAATGAACGTACTATTGTTATACAAGAGAGATCCAAAAAAATAAAAAATAAATCCATTATTGTTAATCTTGCACTGGAAGTTCCAAAAACGTTCAAGTAAATTTTATTTTTATTTAAATACATATTTACATAATTTGTAAACTATAAACGAACTTAAAATTATTAAAAATGTATAAAAGCAGAAAAACATCGTCAACGGGAATAATAACGTGGTAGCAATGCCATCACGTTGGATGGCAATGTTGATTTGGTATAAAAATATTAATGAAAGTAAATTGTTGAAATCTTAACGTATACCAATGCAACTTGTTTAATTATTATACAGTTAGAATTTTTTTTTATCTCGATGTCATTGGGTTCCAAAGTTCTTCTAGAAAAGGTTATTGATATTGGAATAATATTCTTATCAAAAGTATTCGCTAAGAAGAGTACTTTCGGGTTATAGTTTGTCGATTGCAGTATTAACTTTTATGCAGTAAGATAGAGGGAACTTATCACATTTTATCGGTTCCTGTTGTTACCGGGTCTTGATAACTGTGCAGCACTGCTTCTAATAGACAAGCTTTAAACTCAGGTAGTACTGAACTGAAAACTGTGTCATATTTTTCTGGCTCTTTGACTTGGCTGTCATTGGTCTTTTTTCCATTGAATTATATTTCACCATTGAAATCATTGCTTTTCCCCCTTAAACTGGCACTCGTTTTCAAAGCATTTCGATTTTCTACGACTATATCGTTATTACTGATAGGAACTTACTCTGTTTACACTCTCTAGGCCTTCTGTATAGTTCACAGTAAGCAGTAAATTACTAACATACATGATACGAGTAACTATAACTTATTCAGGAAACATTCATCATCATTCTTCTGCTCTCATCGCAATTTATTTGCAGTCGGCGCTGCATGTCTTCTTCTTTACGACTCGTCATCAGACACCTCCATTCTTGCCAATCCAATCATGCTTCGCACAGTCCATCCATCGTTTCTTTGGTCATCCTCTACTTTTATAGAAAACATTAATTTAGGAATTTTCGCTGTAGCGAAGTTCATTTTCAAATGCAGTGGCAACTTTCAAAGCTACTCGTATTTTTATACTCTAACAAAAATACTCTACTATTATTTTAAATTAACACTATTCATAGCACTGAACTATGACTGTTAACCCAGGCGACTTGGTTTAATGTTCAAAACCACTGAAGCGTTAGCAAAGCAAGATTACTCACTAAGCACCACCGACCTCAATCCACACCCTGACCTTAACACACCCATTTATTAACCCCTGAACGAAACCAATACAAAAGCTCATAGATTTCCAATCACATGGGAATATCCCATTACTTTTACCTCCGTAATAAGCCTCTTTTCCCATCGGTTATATTTCATCTGCGGCTGATTTATGGCTTGTGTTGTTCAGAAAGTTTCGAGTGAAAGGGTTTGGCAATCTTCTTAGTGTTTTTTCTATATAGCTGGTATTTTTGGCGACCTTTTCTGGGAATAGGAAAAGTAGTGGAAGGAAATATAGGTTTTCTAGTTGAGGTTGTTGTAAAAGGTATCGATTGGTCGTCTTACAGCGTGCTTTACACTTGTGCGTGTAGGTTCATATTCGATTCTTCAGCAACGAAGCCAAATCGAAGCAATTACTATATCGGCTCATTACCATTGGCGTCTAATGTCACTGTATCATGTTCGGGTCGGCTTGGTACTCGTACAAGTATAGCTAAACCGAACAGCTTTACTTGAACATTTATATCAGCACTAGTATTTTCCCGCGGCTCCTCAACCGTTATGGTCCTGCACGTTTTAAATTTATCCTATGACACTCGGAGCTCACGTAGCATCCCATTAGTGAAAAAATGTTTTGAATCAGATCTGTTGTACATCCCAACTTTACATCTTTAAATATTAGTATAGATTTTGTGTGTAGCAAGCCTAACACTACAACAGTAAGAGAGTAACCGAAATGACCGGCTCAGTGAAAGTAAAAGCCCTCTCGGTTCGTCAGTCATTCATTAGCCTACATGCGGATAATGGTTTCCTACTTTAATATGTGTTTTACAGTAACTGGAAGTAAACTGACCGACTGGACTAAATGATAATAACGATTTCTGTTTTCAATTTAGACTTGAATTGAGGTTTTAAATATTTTCATCCTGACTACTTTTTTACTCCTGGCTGTCTCGTTGGTCTAGTTGTGGCAAGAGCTACTGCTGAGGAAGAAGTCCTGGGTTCGATTCTCAGATTGGGCAAAATGTTATTTGGTTTTTCCATCAGGAATTTCTCAGAAGCAGCCAAGGGGTCTAGTTTACGCCGGGTTGATGACAATAGGCTCGGCTCTATTAAATTCGACTAAAACATAACTAACGAAATGTTGATGTACTTTTAGGTACACTTTTGCCCAACCCATCGGTGATTACAGACGTAATATTATGTTATAACTTTTATGGTTAGACCATTGTATTATCTGTGGTTTTTGCGGTAAGAATTAAGACTCTTACCGCAAAAACCACAGATAATACTTTTACTAAGCGTCCCTTTATCACTGTTTTCTTGGTCCTTGAGAAAGAATATTTAAATTCTAAATTCTCACACTTCAATAATTTTATTTCTTCATCCTGTTAATATGCTCACCATCTGTCGAGTTCCTTTCTTCTATTTTTGTTTCATTACTTTGCTCTTCACTCTTTTTATTTTTGCAATTACATTTTCTTTACGCACTCCATTATTCCATCCTTATTCACCAGGAAAAGTATTCTTATCTTCATGAGAGGTAAATACAATTATCTGATTATAACCTTATACGATTTCTACCTCGGAACGGTATGACAATAACCTTATTCTTTTCCTGTCTTCGCTCTGTCATATTTTTTTTTTCGTTGACTAGACACTTTTGCTTGTAAGCATTTCTCTTCTGTATTAAGTATTTTTACGTGGGGTTTGTGCAAGGAATGGTAATGATGCAAACGTTTTGCTTCTTTGTTTGCTTTAAGGATGACGCTTTGTTTGTTGTCAATCATTTCGTCTTCTTAGAGTATATTTGCTGATAAAAAGTACTTTATTACATTTGATTTTGTTCAAGTCCTGTACTTAGTTGGTTTCCGTATTATCTAGGTCCACGATGCCTTTGTAGTGCTTCTCTGATATGCTAATCTCCTCTCTATCTAGTAATTTCTTGTTATTTTAAGCAAAAACATTTTTACCTCCATTGTTTTTGGTTTAGGCATCTTTCTACCTCTTTTTGCCTCAAGGGACGAGTTTTATTCGACTTTCCTGATATGAGTTCAACAATATTAAGAAAGTTAATAATTTAAATTGTGAAAATTGCTGACACTTACAGTTGCCTATAATACTTGTGGATGCGCTAATGTCCATCTTATAAGTATAGCAATATTACCTCAATTTTACTTAAATGAGGGAAAGAGATGGAGCTTTAGTGGACATCTAGCTGCATATCTTTCTAGCACGGAAGTAAGATTTAAAAGTTAGTTGTAGGCCTTAAGGTTGCTTCTTGCAAAACATCAGTAAATCAAAGTTAAATGCAGATATCTGTAATCTGAGCACTATAATGTTCTTTAATGTTTGTTTACCAACAGTTGATGATGATGTCAATCATCTTGATAGTCACACGCATTAGGCATGGTGTTTTATAATTTCCGTACATTTTCAAACATGTCGCAGTTCCTTTGTTATACTTTGGGTCACTTTGGCTAATTTTGTTTTTATTTTGTCAAATATTTTATTTTACAACTTAAACACTTTACATTGCGGTGGTAATAATATAATAAGTATATGTTCAATTAAGACGTATATGACTTTTATGTTTATATTTCCTCATTTACATTAGCGGACTATGTTCACGAGAAATCCAACAAAAAATGGCTACTGAAGGTCATTTACAACAATGAGTGTTGTGTATTTGATATTTTTAGAATGTTATTGACTTTTGAGATATCTCAATAATATTGTTATTGATTATATAAATAGTTAGTCACGAGAAAAATATTTTCATACAAAAAGTCAAAAAACTTGATCTTTGTCATGCGTAACTAACGTACAGAAGTAACGTAGTTATATTTTCAAAAAACATTCTTAACAACACTAACCTCAATTCATATAGCCAACAAATGCTATCAAAGACGTAAACCGAAGAACGACACATGCTGCCAGTGGAACTTGACACATCACTACAACGTTGATAGTCCTGGCAGAAATACAGGGTGACAGGGAAACTGGAACTATTCCTAGGAAGGGGTTATACTAGAGATAGTTAGCAACAAAGTCCTGTTAACTAGGGGTCAAAACTGATTGGTTTTTTACAATAATTTACGATGATTTTTGAGAAAAATTAAAAAAAAATATTGGTACTAAATACCTTTTATTCTGTCATTATGTAAGTTTAGGGCAAACATTTTTTTAAAGATCATTATTTTTTCAGCTTTCAGAATGATATTTACAAATTAAATGTTTAAATTGGATTAGTTCTTTCATAATTAATTGTTTTGGTAACAAGTAAGTAAATTAATAAAAAATTGAAGAACCGACTTAGATCAGTAAGCATCCGGTTTTAACCCCTTATATTAACAGAACTCAATTTGTTGCTAACGATCTCTAGTATAACCCCTTTCAACTGGCAGGTCGAGTTTCTCCGTTTCCCTGTATCCTTCAAACTCACTCCATCCAAATTCAGTTCCTTATTTCGCCACATACCAAGATATATTGGGCACTTTATGCTCATAAACATAGATAACAAAAAACTTCACACTATAAACGTTTCTCTTAAAATTTTACGAGCGGCATCAGGTGGTCTTTCATGTTCCACGTTTCTTCTATAAAAAACGACAAATGCTTCGGAAAAAAGTATTTGAACACGTACGATAAAATAAAGCCGTCAACGTGTATACAGTTGTACATGCGAATATTTCTTGTATATGTATAGTGTTATGTGGTAGCTTTACCAGCTGTGTAAAAAAGTTTTTATTTTTGCGACAAAATTCTGTTTTTTGGGAATACATTACTACGAACTTAAGAAAATATCTAGATTTGTTTATGAGCTTATGCATCAAGTATACTGTATCCACTTCTTAACATGGACAGATTTAATGTTCACAAGAAACGAATAGTCAACGAGGAAAATAACGATAATAACATAAGGCTATGCGTGAAATATGTAATATGTAGAGTATAAAATCATTGTAAATGTCTGAATAGAAACTGTTCTACCTAAAATAGGAGAATCTAAATACAAGGAATGAAAACACAGTATGTTACGATACATACACAGACGAACAAATATACACACACATACTTATGTAGATTGTAATGCGACTCATAGACGTCCTCCATCAAACATGGGTCCTGCGACTCCCTAGAGAGCCATTTACAATAATATACATAACGAGATAGTTACATGTTACAACTGACCCAAAATTCCTCTGTCCATGTGAGGGAGGTTTCACTTACATTTATTGCAAGCATTCTGTCTTTTCAAGAATATTTCATTTGTAAAGATATCATTATTCTGTTTTCGCTTAAATGTTGGACTCAGAATATTGCCTTGGGGAACGCCAGACTTGAAATAATACTCAATTTCTATTAAACTTGATCATTTTTGTATTTTGTGTTAGCCTTAAAAGATGGATTCAAATTATGTATGAAATGTGATCCCAAATTCCAATAGATTCCATCTTGACAAGAATAATGGAGATGGGAACGAAATTAAAAGCCTTCGTGAGAAACCTACCTACAACATACATGTATAGTAGACAATTGACCGAAAATTCTACTGTCCTTGTGACGGAGGTTTTGTTCACGTCTATTACAAGAATTCTGACGATTTTTTAATAAAAAACGATCTTATCTAACTTGATACACACATCATAATATAGGAAAATCCATAGTATGAAAGCAAAAAATGAAGTCAAGTCATTTTGTAATTTTTTTTCGTTTGTTGCATAGCTGAACCTTACTAAGCCACACGAGAAAATTCAATCACATTATCATGACCATTGTTGCCAACATAATTTGAAGTATCTTCATTATGTTTGTCTTAAAACTTGTTCAACGTCGATACTGATTATTTTAATTGGATTCCAGAATTCGACCCCACTATATGGGATGCATTAGGAATGTGGATTTTAAACATACACTGTCACTTCGGTTTAAAGAAATTTATTTCTCAAAAAGAACATACATAGTTCACTTATATATGAGAAACTTAGCATAAAAACTTAAGTAGTAAATTATTTGTCGTTCGAACAATCGAGTACAAAATGTAGGTAGTGGTATATTATTTTTCACTTACGGCATGTCTTCTGCGATTTTTTCAATTAATGTAAGCTCCCGATATTTCGACGCTGTTGCAAGCGCCATGATCGCGGGATGACTGGAAAATGCGGTTGGATGGTAAATAAATTATTAGGGGCAGACAAATCGGTTTATCATCTTTCTTAGTCTTTTGCTACGCGCTCTACTGGAACTGGATATAAAGTCACGGCAAAACAATAATAACACACAATAATTGAAAAAAAATCACGGTAGATATCCCGTAAGTGACAGGGTAAGTTTAAATATATACCCTGAAAATTTGAAACAATGTGGGTATTGCACTCACTTTGAGCATACTGGAAGATATTTCACATTCTAATTCTAATTCATTTATTTCGTCAACACAGGGTACATACAGTAGATATTACAATAAATAAATAAGCTCCGCTGTCTTCCGCCAAAAAGCATACAAAATTTCAAAGGACTTTTTTTAAAACATACATTTTAGAAATTCAAAAGTAGGTAGAATCAAAATAATTATAAATCATGTCTACATAAAATTATTGATAAGATGTTAAGTTAAATAAAATAAAAGGACAACATTTTCGCAGACAAAGAGGCACTTAAAAGCATATCACTTAACATCAAGACATAAAACAAACAAAAACGCGCCTCTACGAAATACCATTGATCAAAAAACACAGCACCAATTGCTTACTTAAAAACCCCCACTTATACACGTTCTTGTGAAATAAGAACGTCATCAACATATCGCCATTTTACTCAGAATAACTGACCTAAAAACCGAGTCACACTGCTACTGACAAGGGGAGGAATTTGACTACCCATAACACCCACCCTATAATAGGGCTGCCCATTGAAGTAACGGCCCTACATTTTCAAAAAGGCTGTTTGACGAACCTCAAAAAGAATGGTGTTAATTTGATGGGTTCGGTTAGCAAAGGTATTGAATGAGGTTAATGCTTTGAGGTTTTCCAGACCATTGGACTAACCCAAAAATATTTAGTAACGCCAACTTTAGTAAAACATGCATACATCATGTCGTTATTTCTGTTACTAGTTCTAAAACTTTGCAAGTAATATCAGGTAAAACCGTTAGAATGGACTATGAAAGCAATATACTTAAGTAAATGATCCTCCATTTTGCACAAAATAGGAAGGCTTACAATTTTAGAAGTTCTTACTTAAGGAGAGATTTAAAGGTGTTACTAAAATTTGAGAAAGTCCTTTTAGGAAACAGTGGCAATAAGCAAAATTTTGCGCCTTAAATATGTCAATCTGTTGCAAGTCTTTGCAAAAATAGAAAACACTTTGAAAGCGATTACACTAATTATCCAGGCCATGTATCATCGTCAGATATTGGAATAGGTTGAGTATATTTGCCTAAACTTCAACGAAGTTTAGGTAACATAAAATTCCGGAATGATTTTTAAGTTTCCAAATAAAGCTGTTAAATTAGAGGGTAGTATTACCCACATGTTACTTAATTCCTTGAAGATTAGGCAAAAATACTCTACCTGTTCCGATCTCTGGTAATCATCCTCCTTCCGATCCCAATTTATTTGGGGTCGGCGCAGCAGGTCTTCTCCTTCCATACTTGTCTATTACTCGTCATCTCAGCAGTCACCTCATTACTAGCCATATCATCCTTCACACAGTCCATCCATCGTTTCTTTGTTCTTCCCTTACTCTTATAGCCATCCACATTTATACTCAAAATTTTTCTCACTACATTTTCCTCCTAGGCATCATAAGTCCATACCACGATAACCGATTACCACGCAATTTCCCAGTCACCCGCGCCACTTTCAGATTTCCTCTTATGTACTCATTCCTTATTTTATCCATCCAGGCCTTCTACTGATCCAAATACCCAAAGTACCGCAACACATACAAGTAGCACTCCACCTAACGACCCAAATATTGCCGCGACAATAAACACAGCTCTGAAGAAAAACCCTCAAAAGGGAAATTTACACGACAACACAAAACACCCGACGTTACTTGTCATGATCAATAACCCGTGTCTAAAGTGGTGATTATAATATTCTAAATACATAAACACATTGCTTCACTCAAAACGGTTGACCCAAAAACGGAGTGGTCTCATTTTATAAATGTGACAGGGAGGATTTTGGCCACCCCTCCTTCGATAGGGCCGTTTGCGGCTTGAGAAAAGAAAAGCTGCCGCTCGCATTCGAGATTTTGTTCCAATGATTTTCCGTGATTTCGGAAGCGTGGAACGCATTTTTTGTTTTTTCTAAAGTAGAGAATCTTACTTATCCGCCCACATTTCTTGTTAATTGGATTTTTCGTCTTATCTTCTTTAATCTAATTACATACTACCCACCATTTTGATTAGTACTTTTTAAGGATATAATAACTTTTCAATATTTTTGTCAGTTCAGTCGAAGATATATACATAAACGCACTTTCCGATACCTACAAGTTTAATCAAAGGGTCAATCAAGGTCATGCCTAGCCAGTCGATTTTTGTTCAAGTCTTGAAAGCTTTTAAGCTGGTATAAAGGTCTACCCTTACCCTTAAACCCATTGGATCGTAAACGTGCCTTCTAAGGCAGAACAGAGATTACTCTCGTTACTAGTAGGTAGCTAAAGATAAAAGAATCGTGGTAGCCCTTTGTGCGAGCAGATATTTTTAGTAAGTCAGTGAAGCGGATGGTTATCTTCAACTTGAACTAGGCTTCTATGTGTTACATCAAAGTTTTTTATTTTAACAGTAGGTGTAACTATAAAACGTAGATCTTTGTTAATTATTGTAAGCTATTCACAAGTTTATGTGATTCTTCAAGAATGTAAGTTTTGGATTATGGGATTTGGATCAAGGCTTAAATTGATGCAGGGATTTTTGTTTTCTATTTAATCTCTTCGGCCATAGGCTCGCCCCCTATTACGTGGCACTTAAACATATCTAGCGAAATTTGGCTGTACTATTAGGTACACCTCTGTCTAACCCTTCAGCGATAATAGGCGTAATGTGATGTTATGTTATTCAATATCTTCCCTGTTCTTCTAGAAATTTCTCTTACGGAAACCATATTAGTTGCCATGAGGAGTACGCCTTTATTTGTGGCAATATTATGCCATTTCTCACTAGCACTAGCCTATGTCTAGCTAAACGAAAATACAATATATATAATATATATAAAATAAATATTTACTTAAATAAAAGTGTGTTGTTAGGTCTTCCACTTTCCGCACTCAGCTCAGCGTCGAAACTCCAACAGCGTGGCTTTATTTAGGCATATTACTTTGAGAACGTTTCAGACATAAGAAGTACGTATAATATCATCTTTTATATGGCCTATAAAACCCTGTCATCAGAATATTTTTCCATTTATTTAAGAAAAAAAAAACTGCTCCAAAAGATATTCAATTTCAGTTGCCAACCCTACTGTCCCGTATGGGCTGGTCATTAGTTTTTATGTATATGATTGTATTTTCTGGACCCGTTCTTATGTACTAAGTCCATATACTCCATCTGTATTTGAGGATAAAAAGCCAGACTAATAGCATGTGCTTCAATTTAATTTTCGGTCACAGCTTTCTTTTGACCTCTATTGATGACAGAACGGTGTGAAGATTTGGTAAAGATTTACTTTTGAAAGAAACTTTTTTGTTGGTTTTCTTATTTATTTATTTATTTATGTACACACAAAACACATTACAGGAAAAATACATAAAGACAAAAGAGCACAAGAGAGAGAGCGCGAGAGTTTTCTTCGTACTTTAGGTCATATTTAAGGGGTACATCGTGAATCGCTAATCATTTATAATTATTGTCTGACTGTCTCATTGGTCCAGCGGGCGCAATCGCGACTGCTAAGCATGAGGACCTGGGTTCAATTCTCTGATCAGATCAAATCAAATCAAAATCAAATCAAAATCAAATCAAAATCTATTTATTTGCCAGAATGTAGGTTTACAATGTATGATCTTAAAACTATAATGGGCCCTTTACATTCTACCATTACATATGGTGTGCAAATATGTATATAATTTTAATATGCACCACGTTATTGTTCAGGCAAATTGTTATTGGGTTTTTTAATCAGGAATTTCTCGGTAGCAGCCACGGAGTCTGGATTTGTGTCCGTTTGACGGCAATAGGCTCGCCCCCTACTACCTATATCGGACTTAAAAATTACTGGCGAAATGTGGGTGTACTATTTGGTACACCTCTGCCTAACCGTTCGGAAATTACAGCCGTGATGTTATGTTGTGTCTGAGAAGTGTGGTCTGCTTGATAACTAGATTATGCGTTAATTCTTTTAAAACATCCTTTTTAAATAATCCCTCATAAGCACCCCGGAGCTGAAACTTGTCCATTTAATAGCAATAGGCACTTTTTTAAAGGTTGAAATATAACCAACGAAATGATGATATACGAAATCTAGGTACCTACAGTCACAAGGACTACCGCGATCACTGACGGTCGACCACTTTTCAACCTTAGCTCGGGTCATAAGGGTGAAAAGTGGTCGAACGTCAGTGAGCGCGGTAGTAACTACTTAAAGACATTTACCTACTGATCATATCAACATAAAAATCAAAATAAAAGCGAATTTTCTCGATGTCTCGATTACAACTCTGAGATTCTTCATACAGTTTTTCAAGACACTTTTCAGAATACATACTCTAACATCTAGAATACTATCTTTTAGAACAGGATAAAACATGTTTTAATAAAATTGTTGCTCAGTGTATACTTTATTAGTGCTCATAACGGAACACGTGTAATCCAAGGAAATATGTATATACGCGTTTGATCGTGTTATTAAATATTATCTCACCAAAACCATCCACACAGCTGACACTCAACAGACCACTAGATATAAGTGATAATAAAGAAAGGAACCTTGAAGAAATAATGTCTTTATCTCACCACACGTGGCGCTCAGATAATAGCATTATGTCGTTATTAACTCATATGAGGACGCTGCCCATCCCCTAGAGGTAAACCCTCTTTATGTGATAGGAAGAGAGGTTGTCTATTCTTTGCTTGCTTGACGGAGGGATATAACTGTGCGTGTGATAGATGTTTTTTGAAAATGTAACGATTTTTATTGTTTCAGGATAATTTAAAAAAAAATGTATTTGTGGTCGTCATTAACAGATGGCAGATATTTTAAAATGCCTGTTATTAGGTCTTCGTAGTTTCTAAAAATCCGGTCCTTTACAAAAATTCTAGCATTTTCTAATTTTATTTTACATTGACGATAACTTAGTTTAAAATCACAAGAATAATTATATCGATGCAAATCAAATATTATTTATTGCCGAACCATGTAGGGACAGCTAGTATTACCCAATGTGACTCGGGGTCTATTTCTGGATTACGAAAAAGGATGGTATAAAAGGGATTGTGTCTAAAAATACGTACATTACTTAACGTGGATGTTTAGGTGAAATCCCCGGGTAAGCAGTGTATTTTTGCCAGCAGCCGCTGTCTGTTGCCAATAGGCTATTTCCCTAGTAGATGAGTCTTTGTGAAATGTGGTTGTACGATGCACCCATAACTGTCCCTTCGGTACAGCTTAAACAGTCATCAGAAATACGGCTGATCTAACTGTAACATGTTACTGTGGTCGCGAAACAGACCTAAGGGCCCTCGCTCATCGCGTCTTTTTGTAGCGATACAATACTGTTGCTGGCTGTGTGAGCAGTGATAGCCTAGTAGTGTGACCATTGGACTGCCAAGTTATAGGTCTCGAGTTCGAACCCAAGACACGCACCTCTGATTTTTCGGAATTATGTGCGTATTGTACCTATAATTATCACTTGCTTCGGTGAAGGAAAACATCGTGAGGAAACCAGCATGCCTGAGAGATATTTCTCGACGGCATGTAAAAGCCAAGTCAGAGGCCCTTGGGTGGCATAAAAACTCTAACACCAGGTTAGGCACTAACCACACGATAAAGAAGAAGCTGGCTGTGTATTTTGTATTCCCTATACTCCACTCTTCATTCCCAAAAACAGCCAACGACCATTGTTGTCAAAAAACAGTCACGCGTCAGCATATACAAGGTGGAAGGGATACCGACGCTAAAACGGTTACCACGAATTCAGTACATCATTCTGAACCCCCACATAGAAATTTTTCACAGGCAATTTAGAAAAGAAAAACAGCTGTTCCATACATTTTGACTATGTAGGTATTGCAGTTTTGTTGCTTTGTAAACAGCATTTTTTTTATTAATCGACGGACCCTGTATACAGTAGCAATGCTGAAACGCGCTTTCATCGTGTCTGTCGCACGTTGCAAACGTGACCAACACGCGTCAGCTTCACTGCAAAAACTCGCCGTGGGTGAAGGGCCTAAGACTTAATTTCCTACAAGTGCTTTCAGTCAGCTTCGATAACCCTATTGAACCATTAGTTTTTATGGTTAGCTCACGACTGTATTTTCTGGTTGGATCTTAACCGATATTGTCGTTATAGTTCAGGGAATGAAGCTTTATTAATACAATTACTTTCATTGCTCGGATATAATAGTTAGAGGTTTCAAGAGCAGCTCAGGGTTGTCATTTTCTATCTTCTGAAGAAGATTATTTTGGAAAAGTAAAACGCGAATCGTTTTGGACGAAAAAAATATTTATAAATATTGAAAAAGCCATTCCATAGAAGGAAGGAAGCAGGCGGTATCCATCCAATGTTAAAATAATTTTATATATCAATGGGTCCCGCCTGCTACCAAATGCGCTTGTTTTGGGAAAAGGCCAGGCAGATGATTATTTATTCCGGTTCTCCTGTACCTACCAAGTACTGACATTCCTTATCTTCGTACTCAGGTAACATTTCATTATTCAGAACAGACTGTCATCTGTTGCTATACCACGCTAAAATAATATTGATTTACTATCAATTTTCTACAACGACTGACAGCTCAATTAAAACTTCACCTCAGCAAGAAACCCGGCTGTCAAACAAATAACTCAACTAGAAAAAAACTACGCCGTAAACACGCATTTATCTGACGTCTACAAGTAAAATAGATTCAATAAAGTCTGCAGGGAAGGAATCATCAAAGTCAGCCTAACATGTACTAATTCACAAGGATGATCGTAAAATCCCCTGTCTCCCTCTGTCAGTAGGGATGTCAGTAAACTTGGGCAGTAATTGAGACAATCTTAACTTCTACAAATGATTCTACAAAAGCAAGTAAGTTGACGTTTGGGTATAAGGTGACCTTATTATCTTTAAATAGGTACATAAAGATGATATTTTGTACTGTTGCCATAGTAAACATGTTTAACAGTGTTTGAACAGGAATTAGCTAAACCTAATGTCTGAAATCCACAAAGGGTTAGACTGAAGTGTACCTAATACACAGAGACCCACATTTTGTCAGTAATGTTTTACTACGTCCTCTTAGAACTTGCTGGTGGTAAAACCCAGTAACACTTTTCCCCTCATGCTCAGCAGTAGCGGTTCCAACTAGTAGTCGCAAGACCCACGAGGCAGTGGAAATAGTACATTTTGATATAAGTGGGGAATGTTTGTTATTGCGGCTGAGGCGAAATACACACACGAGCCTCAGGCGAGGGTGTTATGGAGCCGAGAACTGCAGTAACAAATGCCCACGTGTATCAAACGACGTTTTTCAATACACTTTTAGCTTTTTGGCTTTAGTTTTTAGTCCAAATTTGTTTAAAGTCCAAATTGATTCAATGGAATAAAAAAAAATGAAAAATAAAAATGACTGTGGGCGAACCGCCTCACTGTGGATTTTTTATTTCCGCACTATAGTGCGGGAATATAAGAAGAAAACCACGAGGGTGAAATCCATAGCATATTGAACCTAATCGTAGTGTGATAAGAGCCAGTTTTCGGGGAAGTGTATTGAAAAATAATTACCTGTTTTAAAAATATACATACTTGTCAACGAACTCTAGAAGTATAAACACAAGCATACGCTTTCAGTAATTAAACCTGTAGGCTGTATACAGTAAAACAATCATTAAAGTCAATGCGTAACGTGTACTAATTCGAGCGAATTCGTCTAGTCGTAAAACTCCACTGTCTCCCCCTGTCACTAGGGCTGTGCAATCGTAGTAAATTTAGGTTTCGTTTGTGAGTAACAACCAGGTTACTAATTAGGGTAGTCGTTCTGTTAATTGTCACTAGATTAATAATTATAATCTAGATTGACTTTTCTTTACTGGATTTTGAAAAGCATTCATATGCCGAGCTTCTTCCTAAATATATTTGGCTCGGCTTCTAGTTTACCAGTGTTTTACATGCCGTTATATACTTGACTGCCCCAACCCATCAACTGAATAAGTGGATACGTTTTGAAAAGACTGGTTGTCATACTTTTACACCCGTATCACAAACAAGTCAAAGTGATTACTTGAGTAAATGTCATTATTTAAGAAACGATTTTTATTAAACAGTTTAGTAATTGCTTGATGTTAGAACTGTAAAAAGTTATAATTCTTAGCTTTGCTTTCTTTGTCGGTTCTTACTTCGTTTAAATTATTGCCTATTGCATAAAAAATTACTTATCGTCAAGTAATTACTTTAACTTGACTATAGATACCGGTGTTGGACTTTTGACTGTCCGCAAACTGTCAAAGTACAAGTTTAATAAAAGTTACGATTGTTGCCAGCGTATTTCGTCACAACCTACCTTTAGAGAAAAACTCCAAAATCGAAAACCCACCTTATAAACATAAGAAAACTTTAAAATCTCTGACATAACCTCATGGAACAATCACACATTTTCTATCAAATCCACAATCCAATTTCAGTTTTGTTTATTATTTCGTTTTTCTATTAAACAATCAAAATATTTCCAAACTCTGTTTATTTCTTTTGACTCTTCAGCCACCCCTGCCTGTGAGTAGCAACACCCCCACAAATACGTGACTTCATTGCAGAATTACGCAAATTAACTTCTCGCCGAACATAAAAAATAACGTTACTCCGAACAGAACGTGGCTCGTGTTCCGCTAAATTAAATTATGAGATGAGACTGAAATGTTTATGACAGCGAACGAAGAATAGTGTGATGAACTGATGATGTTGCTGTGTTATTTGTTATAAGGACAAACAAGGTATTTTTACATAACATAAAATCACGCTTGTCATCCCCGAACGGTTAGGCAGAGGTGTACCTAATAGTACCCTAACATTTTTTTTCGAGTTATGTTTTAGTCCCATGTAATAGAGGGCGAGCCTATTGCCATCAACCGGGCACAAATCTAGGCTCCGTGGCTGCTACTGAGAAATTCCTGATGGAAAAACCCAATAACACTTTGCCCGGCCCGGGAATTGAACCCAGGACCTCATGCTCAGCATTCGACCAACCACTAGACCATAGAAATATAAAAATCAGTTCTTATATCTATGCAATAGACCAACAAGGCAGCAAGGAGTTTTTAGTAGCAAAATATGCAAGGGAGTTCATGGGGGTTGATGGATCCCCAATAAGGCGTTACAGTCTTACGACACCGAGACAACAGGGGCAACTGCCAATAAAGAGATTCCCTTGAATTTCATCTGTTTATTTTTAAGAAAACGTGTTCACTTCAGCTCAACAAAAATGTACCTGTAAGGGCAAATAAACTCCACTACCAACTAAAACCTACTGAAAAATAAGCTCGCAGTTTTGCTATTCAAACGTATTGACATAAAATTTTCGTTGAGAATAAAAAATAATGTTATTTTAAGAAAACAGAAATACCTTTCAATTTTTCATAAATAATATAGTTATCTAAGACGATCAAAAATCTAGTTAATTTTGTGATTTTTTGTGTTTTTTTTTTATTTACTTAATTAAAATGCAAAGCCTTCTCCACATTACCAATAACCTATGCTATTTAAAAAAAGTAACCAGCATTGTCCATTACACTTTTCATTCACCCAAGTGTCAATGCACCTAGCACTGGTATCGATCGTCGCAACTTACCTCTTCAATAAGAGTACGTGATAAAACACACCCATAAACCAACGTAGTTACAGGCAATTCATGTAATAGTGCTGCTAACGACTCTATATCGATATAGATAAGATTTTATTTCAATCGTGTGCCCGATCTATTTGAATAGTATTGATATTGCTGCCATATTAGTTGAGCACAACTGGTGGATGTGAGTTTATGGGAGTTTATTGCCCAGATTTAGTGCTCTTAGTTAAAAGGAATGTTAAGTAGAATTCTAGTGCTTAAATAGAGAGCCATTAAACCCGGGTAATGTTAATGAAAATGTATTTCTGCAATAAATAATTGAACTGGCGTCTCTATATCGAATTGGTTTTGAGACCGTTAACAGTTATCGTTGTTTTTAAAAATGAACTGGTTGCATTAAAATAAATCGATCTTTTACATTTTTTAAAATATAATATTTCTAACATAAATAATGTAGTAAAGGTTGCAGATGTATCCAAAAACAACGTTAGTTGAAGTAAATTTTAGTTAACAGCAAACTTGAGATGCAATTTAATACTTTGCTGTCTAGTTCTATTCGCTCACGTTCTCGTAATTATGCAAATATTCAAATTATGTACACTCATAAAATTTAATTTATCATGGTGTTTCGAACGCACTTTATTATGGTGTTTTCTTTCACAAACTCGAATTGAAATAAAAATTAAACTAATACCATCGACATTTAGACCTTCCATCGACAAATCATTCCTATCCAACCCTAGCTCTCTAGTCGGCATTCAGAGTAACAAGATGCGGCTACAGAGACTCACAGAGTGGCACAGGACAGCCTGTGTGTATCTTCCGCAATCCAATTAAACCCTGGTATCTACTGTGAGATAATACTATCGCTGTAACCTTTCAATAATTGTTTTTAACTATAGAGAAAACATGTCAAATCTTACTACTATTATACACAAGGTGTTGCTTTGGATGCTCGTCAAATTCAAGGAGGTAACTATGCTAATGATTCTCGACCCGAATCAATAATAAAATGGGTACGTATTTTTTATATTTTTTTCTTAATATCGGAAATCGATAAGTGTACACCACCCGTATTTAAACGCGGCCCGTCTAATACTAGCCCAATAACCGCGCTTTCACACACACAAACAAACGCAGACGTTTATTCGATAAACGGGCGATTCTCCTCTTTTGAAAAGCGCTTCATTCTGAAATAGTGTCAAATTAAAAGAACTAAAAAAAGCAGCGTTTATTATTACTGACCAGGTACCGTAATTTATATTGATTATTTACGTCTTCTCTGACAACCTTCTGAATTTTGACGAAATTGCAAAACTACACCTTGTATAAATATGCATATGCGAATGTTTGTGAGGCATGCATGGATGTTTGTTACTCTTTCACGCAAAAACTACAGAACGGATTTGGATGAAACTTGGTATACAGATAGTTAATAAAGCATCATGAAATAGCGTGACGTGGGCACTATCGATGTTTACTTAGACCTCCTATCGTTAAATCATTCCAATCCAACTCTGAAACGGTCTAACAAGTTGTGGCACATACAAAGTGACACAGGACAGTCTGTGTGTAACCTCTGCAATCCAATTATGCCCTGGTACTTGCTGTGACCTAATACTACGGTTGTGAGAATTTTTCAGGCTTCATTCCACCTGTAACGACTGCCATACTTAATGTTGTTAACGGAGAATGGATAATTAGAAGGCTTTTTGTCGGATTAAGGACTCGTTGCAATAGATATACATATTTTGCGAGCTGGTGTTACCGGCCGATAGCTCGCAATCGCTTATAAGTGTGTGAGGTTTCATTGGATTTCATACAAGTAATACTAAAATTCGATTGTTTCGGCTCCTTCGCTTCCTTCGGCTCTGATAAGTGTGCGTTTACCTTTTCGCGCCATCCTGTTTCAAAATACATATCGATTTTTCTGCTATTGTCATATTTTTATCAGGCGGTGGACACTCAAAGGTGTGTATTATTGAGTATTGATTATTTGATAAAGTAATGCAACAGCTCCAATTTATATGTCTGTGAGGCATACATTTTTGATATAAAATTTTTCTTCCTATCCAGTTTTGACCTAAATATTTTCTGAAATAAGATAAGCTAATATACTATTCAAAATTATGATACTGTTATGTAAGCGAGTAGGAACTCATTTCGGGTGGTTCATTAGTCTATTACCAATTATCTTTTGTTCTCCTGGTCATTTTGAGAGTTGTGATTCCACAGACAGGTACAAATAAAGTCTACTATAATAATTATGCATGTATTATACATATAAACCTTCCTCTTGAATCACTCTAGCTATTAAAAAAACCACATCAAAATCCTTTGCGTAGTTTTAAAGATCTAAGCATACATAGGGACAGACAGCGGGAAGAGACTTTGTTTTATACTATGTAGTGATCAGATGTTATGAAACTATTCACCCTACAGCAATTTAATTTCGGATCCCACAAAAAAGCAACTGACACCACCCACAAAATTGGATTAAAGCTACAACACATTAATTAATTATGAATTACCTCGTAATAAATCTTCATTTAAATTTAAAATCCCTACCTTTTATCAACATGGGCCAGCTCATTTACATGTATATACACAATGGCCGCCAAATTGGCCTTTAATTAAGTACCATAGTAAAATGTGCGACGAAAATTCGGGACAAATAAAAATGGCGACTGTGTTTTATTGGTTTAGGAAACATGTTTAAATTACATTCGTAATTTTGAGTTGACTTTGATATGAGCCGCCTGAAAAAGGCTTATTTGTCATTGTGTGAAAGTGATGAAAAAAACTTGCTTTTTGTGTGAACTTTTGATTTCTTGTCCAAAAAGTTTTGCTCATAAACGTTTCGACCAGCTTAACATCACTATTACTTTACAACGCTATTACTTTACAAAAAATGAATGGATCTACAGATGGGTGATGGATCCAGTCTCCGTGATTCCCTTGAAGTGTCACAGCCATTTCTAAAACCACCTGTTCGAGCATAAGTCATAAAAGATATAGATATTTAAACAAACAATAATCCTTATTAAGTGATGTTACTTTTGGTGCACAAAAGAACAGACGCTCAAAAGAACGATGACAAAGATTTGGTTAGTTACACACAAAGCTCAGTAGCAAATGTAAATGCAGGCCTAAATTACCTCCTATCCACTGCTCATACGTACTACTGAGTACAGTGACGAGCGGCCACTTTTCAACCTTTTTACTTATGACATAGGAGTGAAAAGTGGCAGACCTTCAGTGAACTCAGCAGTACATTATGTATATAAGTCTTTTTACATTTGTTTAAGAGGCATGTTAACTGGCTTTCTATTTCACCTACAGTTCCATAATAAAGTTAAATATTTCAAGTTCAATATTTTTGCATTGAAGTACGGCTTAGATACCACGTTTTACAAAGCATGATCTAGTATTTTTATTAATCTTGTTTTCTGTATGGCTTACACATATTTGGTATCATATTATACAATAACTGGGTTGTAGAAGTCAAATGGGCAGTCGTTCTGTGTAAAAACTGGTATTCTACTGGTAGCTGCGTCCAGTTAGACTGAAAGCCGACCCCAATATATTTGGGCAAAGGCTAGGCAGATAATGAGAGCGTTAAATGAGAAGTCTTCCTTCAATAGACTTACCCCTTTTCCCCTCGTACGTCATTCACGACATCCTAATCGTAAAAGTTTTATTTTATAATCTATCTACAAGATTTTCTGATCATGTGGAATTTACCAGCATCCCGCGATCTCCACGACCTCTCGATTTTTAACCTCACCTTAACTATGGTTCGGTCAGACGATAGCAATTAAAACGTTCTTAGTACGACACTGATACGTGTTCGCTACACAGCGTCTACGCCTGAAAATTTAATAAAGCGATTATGATTTCAAACTGACATAATTATAATGAAAGGGAAATGAAAATTAGAAATAGGATTCGGGCAAAGGTCTCCCGCATCTGATAACACGGGTCAAAATGGGTAGAAATATATATACACAGGTTCAAAAATGGCTATACAAGCCATTTGAACGAAGGCTTCATGTAACTAAAATTACAGCCTACGGCTCCGACCATCCCAAAAAAGGAAAATATCAGAAAAGATAAAAACGTAAAGTGTCATCCCAAGGGTGGACAGTGATAAATTATTCACCATCCCCCGTCCCACGGATAGGTCTCCAAACATTGATATTACAAGATCTGTCGACCAAAGGAAATTATTGTTTTCCACAAATATCGTTTTTGTATATTTTATGTAGATATATTCAAATTGTGAGATATTGGATGGGAGGTATCGGGTTTTGTTAGAAAATATTGTATTTTTATGTTACCTTGCCAGTTTTGCGTTCAGTTGTTTTGGCTTCCGTAATCCTTAAATTCTTCAATGTTGCAGAACAGCATTTTATGAGATTATACTGCCTCCGTGCTTCGGAAAGCCCGTTAAACCGTTGGTCTCGGCTGTAATTTATAGATACTTGACAGTCGTTACAGGTAGTCAGTTGCCCGATAAAGTCTGAAAACCAGTCTTAGAATAGAATACTTTATTTGCATAAAATGTAGGCAAGTTTACAGTTCAGGTGTTACAATGATTAGAGAGTCCTTGTAAATTCTGCCTTTCAGACATGCAAAATTAATATGATCAATAGAAACAATAACAAAAATAAACTTAATCTGACAGCTTGAAATTAATATTTGATACATCACAGTCAAGGCTAAGGGTAATTATAATTAAGTAACATTCTAAATCTAAATCTAAATCTTACCAAAGGGTATCGTATTACCCACTTTTAACTGGGTTGTGGAGGTCAGATAGAAAGTCGCTCCATGTAAAGTACTGGTATTCAGCTGCATCCTGTTAGACTGGAAGTCGATCCTAACATAGTTCGGAAAAGGCTAGACAGATAATTATGAGTCCTCAAGATGACGACAACAAAATTATAATGAAAATATAACTGGGGAAATAATGGTTGGCAATTATGATGACACAATCAACTGAGACGACTATCTGGGACGGAAATATAAAGCTCATTTACTTAACTAATCAATAATTCTGCGAAAAATAAAAACAAAAACGAAGTGTGTGAGCAAAATTAGGATAACCTACCTACCTTTGACATGAATGACGTAACCAAGATTCTGTAACAACATTTTGATTTAAAAGAGTGTCCATGCAGTTTCTTGCCCATTTTTCTCCATAGGATCTACGCTTTCGTATGGGCAACTACAGTACTTTCACAAGTTATTATGCCCTGTGACTGGGACTGTAGCTTAGATTTTTTGTTGTTTGACATTCAAAAGTGCCTGTAATGGTCTAATTGAAATAAATGCTTTGAGTTTGAGTTTGACCTACCTATGATTTTTTCCCAGAATTTTATTAAAATTAGTTACTTTTTTTTACTATTCTTCGAATTCTGCCAGTACCTGTACCTAAGCATACCGACATCAAGAAATAAATCACTAAAAGACGCATAACCGGCCGATCTTGTAGGTACTCATTTGTCTGGACACATAAAAAACCGAAAAACTTTATAAAAACAGCAGTATAACCTCGCGTAAATTGGCAATTAGGAATAGCAACAGTTTTCACTCACGAATTAAAACTGCACCTACATGTCGTACCCGTTCGGGTTCACAATAGAAAATCGAATACCGCATTACATCGATTGATTAATTCTTCTACATCAATCACGACTGGGAAAACGATTAAAAATTTACGGTATATTACGTATTTTAAGCAGATATTCGGATTTCGGATAATCGAAGTTGTTTCTGTATTATTGGTTGATTAATCTGCTTGGAGATTAACTAGCGGATAATATTGATGTGTAGCAGATTTTGTTATTTGATTTCGGGTATTTAAATTTATGAGGAAATTGGATTACTAATATCAAGTTATTACTAAACGAATTACCTTACAATTATTTAATTTGAACTTTTGGTAATAGTCTCTTATTACATAGGACTTAAACATAACGGACAAATTGTGCGTGTAATTATTAGCTACATCCCTACCTGACCTTTCACAGGCGTGATGTTCTGCTGTGTTGTGCTTTGATTACTCTGTAAGTCTTTAAAGTGTTGGCATGTATTGATTTTACTAGTAGCACTAATAATAAATATCTTGCGGTCTGGTTGCTAATGCTGTGCTGTCAATAAATTATTATACATAAATATAGAATTATCTAAATCAAATCAACCAAAAAATGTTTATAAATATTTATTCTAGATCATAGGTTCCCAAGGGGCGGGCCCCCTAGTGGGCGCTGGAGCTTTTCATGGGGGCGATGGCGGGTCCAAAAATAAACGGGGCGCGCTATGAAATACCTCTATTTTCATGAAAAGTCATTTTATCTAGCCGTTTAAAACGTCTATCTTTTAACTATTTTGTAAAATGGGGTGTTGGTTTTTTTTTAAATGGGTTGGTAGTCCATAAAAGGTTGAGAAACTATGCTCCAGATTATCCGTTGACTCAAATAGACCAGCATGTAATGTTATTTTAGTTACCTGTCTGTATTTCTGTGTATATCAGAATGCCTGCAAATACACTAACGCATACAAACTAAAGAAACACAAACTAAATAAAATGACTAAAGACAGTTAAAAAAAAAAAAAAGTAATTAAATTAATTTTAAAACAAAATAACTTTTAACATACTTTGTTTACTGCGCTATATGATCTGTTAAAATGGTACGTATTAATTGCGTTCTGGCTGCAGACACTGGGTCAGTGGGCACTAATAGCTACTTCAGTATATGTAGGTATCTGTCCGATTCTGATACTTATATATGTGAAATCGCGTTTGCTATTTGCTCCGACACGAACAAATTGACCAAGCCTTCGCGTGTTGGTGATTTTTCAGAATCAAATCTAGCATAACTCCCATAAAAATATAATTATGTACACCACGTTCCATGGCATAGGCTTATTTAGTTTCTTTATTGCTAAAACTTCACAAAACTTTACATTGTGGTCTTGACCCCTAAAATAGGACAGCCTGTATGTCAGGGGCACAATCTTACTTCTAAACCTACATTAGAAATCTCATTTTACCAAGTAAACCCAGTAGATAAACCTAGTCTCCCATTTAAACAGACGCGAAGAAACAACGCCTGTTTTACGCAACTCAAATTAAATCGTTTCATGTCTATGAAGTGTCTATATGAAGGCGTTACTGCCGCATAAATTTATTTAATGCTCAGCTTATTGCTGAGTGAATGAATAAATCATAATTGTATTTATTCAGTAGTCTATTTGATCATGAAATTTTCCTTATTCTTTGTTCTTATCTGGAAAAAAATATGACCTTTTAGAAAGATTATTGACTGAGTTCGTAAAACATTGTAGTATACATAATCAGCTTATGGAGTGCCCACTGATGATACATAGGACCCCTCTCTGTGGGAGGGGGTGGGCCGTAATACATCACGTGGGCCCAGTACGGTTAGATGGGTAATGAAAAAGTATTAATTTGACTCGCACATGACAGAACAAAATTAAATTTAAAAAAGAAAACACCTCCGAAAAAGATTTAAAAAAATAAGACATTTATTAAACTAAATTGCTGCTGTGCGAGGCCAAAAGACATATCGTCAAGGTACTATAACATAAAAAAAAATCACAGCGCAGCGCTGGTATTCTGATGGGGCCTGTGCATAAATAGACACGTACACAAAACAGTATCAGGTTAATTTTATATACATATGTATCTAGTCTGTATTGTCCCTCTGATGGATAAAGGCGCTCTTTACACTTTGCACTCTTTTGTTGGTGTATTACATGATGTATTTCTTGATTATTAAAATTGATATTATTCACAACAGAAACGTAGGGTTGATATAGAATAGAATAGAATAGAATAGAATTATCTTTATTCATGTATCAGATGACTCAAAAAAAGATTAGTAAAACTTACAACTACATATAGTAAGAACGGACACTTCACAAAAACAAAAAACAAACAAAGAGTAGTGGCTCACCGTTGTGGCAACCCATGTGAAATGGCGCAACAGCGACCCACGAAAACACAGTCTAGGCATAAGTCAGTCTCAGTCTATATAGTCCGATAGCATAATCATAATAAGCCAATAATGTATCCACTACGGGTCACGGGTCTCCTCAGAATCCGATAGACTAGAAACGAAAAAAAAAAAAAACAGAAGCATACGACTACTTCCACACAAACAAAACAATATAACAATCGTTATTAATATAACAACCATCCACATTCCACAAGTTCCTCTTCCTCTCGAGATGTAATCGAAGAGCATTCTCCATTGAAAACTTCGCAGACGGTATTCCTTTAATTAAAGTTTGAGTATTAATTGATTTCGTTGAGAGTTCTACCCATAAAGGAACTAAAATTGAACTCAAGTGGCACATAAAGGTGGAGACGGGAGATATAAAGCGCTCTCGTGATTATTTAAATTGGAATAGTTTTAAGAACTTTTAATTATGGTTACTAAACATTTTAGCTTTGTTGAAATCTGTGAGGAGTTCTAGGCTAACTAAGGAACGACACGGGTGGGTGATTTCTATGTAACTCTGTGGAAACGCTTCTGTTGGCGACATTGCCGCCTGGTACCGATTTCATGAAGTAACTTGGAAACCAGTCGTATAAATATGTAGCTGCGGTCTATCATTGCGATTCGGAGGCATTGTCTGCAGTTTGAGGAAGTGGTAGCCTCCAGTATTTCATTTTTATAATTTAACATTCTGATTCTGTATGTAACTCATCATCTTCTTTACCTTGTCCCATTCTACTCAGGGTCGGCGCAACACGATTTCTTCTTCCATTCTCCCCTGTCAGACGTCACGGCACCATTTACTCCTTTCTCTTTCAGATCATTTCTCACACAACCCACCCATCTTTTCTTTGGCCTTCTTTTCGGACTCTGTATGTAGGTAGTAACTTATTAAGTCACGGGTATCAGTACTTTATGATGGAAGGAAGGGAATTTTCAATGTTATGAGGAAGATATATCAAAGGAGGGATGAATGCATTGTACAAGTGATGTGCCTAGATGGAAGTGAATACTAAAATAAAAAAGATCTGTTAAACGTTTAGTATGAGAGTCGCGATGCAGCTGTGCAAATAAGGAAACGGTTGTGTATGCAAAAGACAGTTTATATGACATATTGTGTGATCATTGTACGAAGAAGAATGTTATTGAAATGTTTTTAAGTGCCGATAGTAATAAATTGGTAATCTTTCAAAGTGATGCCTGTTTTCTCTAACACTCACCATCCAAGTGTCGCCTACTGTTAGTGAAAACCGACTTAAAGTAAACACCATAAGAAACTTATAGGGTTATAGTAAATCTAATATGGTGGATAGTCGATACGGTCAGCTTGTGTGCGACAGCCATGATTTATCGGCATGACACGGCCGTATCGAGGCCTTGCATTTTCCCATTAGGTGTATAATCTTATAGAAGATTCACTGCGTGGTTTGCTGTCGCTAATAGATCTTTTTCCAAGGGAAAAAGGCCACCGAAGAAATACCCTAAAACCGAAAGTAACTAATTGCTCAACACTACAAAACAAAAGAGCAAAATCGGTTTATTTCCCAACCGTACTCCCCAAGTTCTTAACAACAATAATATTGCGAACAGAATAAAAATGTATCCAAAGGAAACAAAGTAAGAGCCGTATTAACATGCCTAAAAGGAAACCCGCATGATTCACCAAAAATAATGTTGCCAAAGAAAATATTCGAAGTTTTCCCTTCATTTCTATTAATCCGACCTTTTTGTTACAGGATGCGGGAGTATGTGGAGGAAAATGAAAAGAACGACCCGCTCATACACGCTCCCGACAAGAAAAATAACCCTTGGGCTGAAAAAGGGAAATGCATCATTATGTAATCATACTATACATAAGTAAAAATATCACCAAAATTCTAAAATATTCAGTTTAAGAAGATGGATCCGAGTCTGGTACACTCTGACCGACGAGATCGACATTCTATCCGACACAGATGGTAACGGGGTTACTGCCAGACAATACAAACATGCAAACTTAGAACCAAACGTCGTATGTTACTTTTATTCATTATTATTTTGTTTAATGTAGTTTTTGTTCCCAAACGAATCTAGTCCCTTATAATTGTAACGCAAAGAATGTACATTTAGACTGCGCGAAGCAAGGATGTACTTATGAATGTTTTTTGTTAAAAAAATGAAGTTTTAAAAATGGTTGTAAATACGTTAAATTTTGTATTTCTAGTAATAGAATGTTTGGACATGATACTATCGGTAGAGGTTTATGGGAAAAGTTAAAATGAATGGGATAATGAAATTGTAATGTGGAAGGTATAAGCTAATCTTAATTGAACGTTGACAACCGAATATTATTTATTAGAAGTAAATCTAGACAAGTATTACCTTGAAAATTGTTTAGAATATATTTTGTAGAGAACCCATGCAGTTCCATACGAATATAAGCAACTTCCTTTTTCATCTGTTTGTATGGATTTGGGATGGATTCTATTCAAACCAGGCAGAGTGTTCAATGTCACCGCGCCTGGTTTCAGACAGACTTTGCCACAAGTTTAGAGGATAAAATAAAAATTAAATGTGAAGATTCTTCGAGCTCACGAATCTTCGTATTTAATAAAAAAAATGTATAATGTTAAACTATAGGGATAATCGCAAATCACAACTTAATACATATTCGCTGAATCACGGATTAGAAAATGTTAAACTATTGGCAATAAAGGGAATGTAGGAAGAATAAAGTTAAACGATTAAAAAAAGTTAGAGAAGATGAAAAAAAAAATGTAAATTTAAGAGTAATGCAACATAATCTTGTTTGAAACTTAATGTTAAGCTGGTAAGGATACTTTTTTATGAACACGGTACATTCCACAGTGCCACTAACTTAGTTGCTTCTAGCTATAAACTATCTTCTACTCTCCTGTTCTAAATATAATCGCTACTAAGCAAATCTATCATTAATTTCCCGCTCTCTAACATCTATGATTTCATCCCGACACCTTATAACACATTAAAAACTAAGTATTTAACCTCAAACTATCAAGATACAATTTAAAATGATCTAGCACTCATTTAGCTTAATATAATATTCAAAATTAAACCGACGAAATTCTACCTAAGTCATTGAAAGTTTTCTTATAAAGCGATACGTAGTTTCCATATAAAATTCTTCTAAATTCGTAATCTAAGATTTCTGTGACTGTACCTCAGAATTGTTTGGTGAAGAATTTCAATTCGGATCGGAACAATTCTGGTGGTGCCCAGTCCAAGTAGCGCTACTAATCTAACGTTCCAATTAAACGGATTGAATTAAATCCTAATTTTTGATTAAAATAGAAAATTTAAACTTACGCACTGTAGATAATTATAGATTAAAAAAAAAATTAAATCTAACTTAAAACTTAAAAAAAAAACTCTTTTAAAATTTAAAACTTCCTCTACCATATCTAGACACGGTGTATGGAAAATCATTCTGGCTGTGAAACGATTCTTGATTTATTTAGATGATTCGTCGCTAGGTACGTAATATATCTACACGACCATCTTACACTATTGCAACTCACATCGACAATAAAATCATGCGGGTTTTATACATCACAGCTTTTTTCACAGCATCAATGTCTTTGGAACCTATGTCAATTCTTTATACGTACTTTTCTATGTTATTCATATACACTGGCCATTTCTGCTTCCCATATAATTTGTTCGTCTTTCTACACACATAAGTTCAACTATCCTTTAGGCATAAAAATAGTTATTAAAAAGTTAGAATCTTTAGTAAGTAAAGTAGTGTTAGTTAAGTAACGAAAAATCAACAGTTGTTTGTTAATCAGTATAATAAAAAATGCAATTCAGAGATTTTAACCTTAGATTAATTAATAAACTGTTTAAATTAAATTTAGTGAATGATAAGGGATCTTATATAAATGTAGTGGCAAATTCTGTCATTGATTTCTATGTTAGCGGGTTGGGGAATTTTCAAGGGAGTACTTTTATGATTATTTTATGTTTTTTTTGTAATAATTTTATTTCCTTGTTATTCTGTGTTATTGAACCAAAGATTTTCACGGGCCGAGGTCCTGAAATTAATGACTATCACACTATCTACTGTCATAATAAAATTTTAACACCGACGTATTAGTCGTTAAAACATCTAAATGTTTCACTTGATTACCTTTGTTTAATTTATTAATATTAAGAAGTAATAAACTGTAATTTTTAATGGATTTATCCGTTATTAACTAGGTAAGGGTGATATTGGAAATGATTTTTTTAGAATCAATAGCTATAAGGTATCGTATGTTATTATTAATTATGTAATCAGTAATCACTGAAATAAATGAAAATCTGTAATGTGTGAAGTTTTAATTGAACTGCCTGAAACATACTCTATGTTAATAAGAGTCGATAGTATTGCCAACAAATGGGCATAAATCCAGACTCCGGGCAAATTATTAGTGTAAAATCCCAAGTATAATTTTGTCCGACCTGGGAATCAAACCAAGGATGACATGCTTACTTGCGACCGCTCGACCATAAGGACTCTCGAGATCACGTGAATAGTAAGTATTTTACATCTTGGCATATCTTGACATAACAACAGTGTGATTGGTGACCGCAGTATCTTCTACCTGGCGCATACCAAGTTATTTCTGAACATCCTCTACCAGAACATAAAACATTTAAAATTCCAAATTAACTATAGCAAAAGTATTGGAAGAAAACTCATCAAAGAATTTTATTTCGGCTCAAGAACTACAAGCTACAAGAACCCTAACACCGTTTACAAGCGTAAGTATGAAAGTACTTTAACAATGTTCATAAAGAAAACAAAACAGCTGGCTTTTGTATCGAGAAAACTAGTAAAACTTCATAGATTTTCAAAGGGTTAGTCTAACAATCTGACACCGATACTTTCACAAACTTACCACTTTGCTATTTATGGATGTTTATTTATTTAGACAAGCAAAGTTCAGTGGGTTAGACTGCCTCATCGGTGTCGCAAGCGAGACTGCTGACCATGAGGCCCTGTGTTCGAGTCCCGGGTGGGACAGAGTGTTATTGGGTTTTTACATCAGGAATTACTCGGTAGCAGCCGTGGAGTCTGTATTTGAGCCCGGTCGATGGCAATAGGCTCGCCGCTTATTACATGGGACTTAAAGATTACTGGCGAAATGTGGGTGTACTATCATGTACATCTCTGCTTAACCCTTTGGAGATTAAAGACATGATGTTTATGAAATTCTTTCACACAAAGAGCTCGACTATTAGATACTCGTTACGGGTATTGATTTTGACATATGAGTAAATTCTCACCCTCTCTTAATGATAGAACCTATTGACTGATTTAATTTAATAATTGAGTAAGCAGGTAAATGTCTAATGAGGGAACGTTAAATCGGAATAAAGCGATTACAAGAACTCTTCTGTACGTACTGTCGTTCGATTACCAGGTCTAGCAAAATGTTATTGGGTTTTTCCATCAGGAATTTCTCAGTAGCCGTCTAGAATGTAGAGTTGTGCCCGGTGGCAATGGAATAGTCCATTGCCACCGGGCACGTTACACACAAGTTACGTTACGTTACACTCAGGCATTATTGGCAAATTGTGAGGATACTCTAGACTCACATCTGCCAAGCCCTGCGGACAAAATGGGCGTGATATTGTAAATATTGAAAAGAACAATAGAACGGAAATAGCATAAATCAAATTATTTCCTAGAACCAAAAAGTCAACCAATAAAGTCAAATGAGACTTAACTTCGACACCCTTCATTTCTGAACCGTATTTTTCTTCGTAAGTGAAAAATAACATGAAATAAATATGTTTTCTACCATTCCGGAGTCGAAATGAAAACAATAAGGTATTCTGGAGGCGGAAAAGGCAAACAATTCAATATTCTTCGGGACAAACAATGAGGCTCAAGTTATTTTTTATCCTGTTCCAGAAGATTTCCAAAAACCTTTACCGTCTTTTTATTCAATTGATTGTTTTAATCTGAACGTGAATTGCAAGACCTGATGAAGAACTGTTCAATGATATCTCATCGAATCTCATCCCAGGTAATATTTTTAGTAGATATCTTTTCTAAGACAAATAGAGGCACGGTACGTGATATCGTATCCTCATCTACCTAGCCTTTTTCCAACTATGTTATGGTCAGCTTTCAGTCTAACCGGATGCAGCTGAATACCAGTATTTAACATGGAGCGACTGCCTATCTGACCTCCAAAACCCAGTTAGTACTGGGTAATAATGATAACCAGGCTGGTTGTCAGACTTTCGGGTCACTGACTACCTGTAACGTCTGTCAAAGATCTACAAATGACAGTCAGGACCAACGGCTTAGAGTGTTCTCCGAGGCACGGTTTTTGTGATATCGTATATGGTTCTAAGATAGCAGACAGCGAGAAATAGGTTTATAACACTTATTAGGATCTGTGACATAACATGCCTGCCTGTAATCTCCGAAGGGCTATACAGAGGTGTAACTAATAATACCGGCATCTTGCCATTTATATTTAAATGCCAAAATATAATAATAGGCAAACCAATTATTCGGGAATCCCAAGCGGATTTCCGGCCACCGTAGGCGCGGGCTTGCGGACGGCGAGCAATGGGTAGCTCGCCGTCCGGTAAGGTCCGGGTCGATGGCGCGTTGTGTTCCACGCGCGCCTCAAAGAGATGTCAGCACAAACTGATGGGGTGCACTAGGACCGATGCCTGCCAGGGTTGCGGGTTTGTTCGAAAGAGTTACCGTGGCCCTTGGCACAGGCAACTGAAGGAACACGGGTGGGTTTTAGTCAGTAAGAGTCTGACACGCCCTCCCTCTCCACCCAAAGCGGGAGGGACATTTGATGATTTCCCATCCCAAAAAAAAACAAGGCGAGCCAATTGTCATACCCATTGTGAACCGGGCACAAGTCTAGACTTCGTGGCTACCACTAACATATTCCTGATGGAAAAACCCAATAACACTTCTTCCGACCTAGGAATAGAACCCAAAACCTCAAACTCAGCAGTTGTGCACGCGACCAATAGGCCAACGTGGCAGTCTACTATGTACATATTATGTATTTCAATTATAAGTCGAACAATACAGTAAAGTTACTTTCTCAAACTTTCTGCTAACATCCACGCGAACCATGGTTTAATGTATTTTGCATGTTTCAGTAAATGATGAGTAATTCTCATTTCCCGCCGTGTTCTGCTAACTACAGTTAAAGGTTGTTAAGTCGGCTTCTGTCAGCAATTTGTACCTTCATATGAGTTGTTATAGGTATTATTAAATGAATGATAATGGGTTAACGAAAATACTTGTTGAATATTTTAACCTGATGTCGTGGGGGTTGGGTCAAAATGACCCAACACGTTTTATTCTGTTGATCTAAACTCCCCCGTTTCTATCGTGGTCATAAGCGTGATTACTCAGGGTGGGGACTCGGGTTCGATTTCCGGGTTGAGCAAAGTATGATTGGGTTTTTCCGCCTGAAGTTTAGAAGTTTAGAAATTTCAAGATTTCTTTAATTTATGCCAGTCCAATAATTTCATAACTAGCTTTTTCCCGCGGCTTCGTTCGCGTTATGGTCAGAAATAATCCCGCAGGATCGTTTTAGGTATAGCCTATGCCACTCGGAGATAATGAAGCCTGTTAGTGAAATAATTGACGGAATGGGATCAGTAATTTCGAAGATTACGCCCCACATCCAAACATACATAGGTGAGGGTGATGGGGTAGGTAGGTACACCACGCTTCGTGGTAGGGAAGTAAATATAATTTCCCGTCTCTCAGAAATAACCTTTTCCGTTCTAACCTTCAAAGACTCTTCACATAATTTGTTTACAGCGGCACCGCACCTGATGCCATGTTTTTCTTCTAAGAGTATTTACAAATCGGCTTATTCTAATGAAGCAAAATACAAGAAAGCTTTTGACGTGATTTGATTCAAAGAAAGGAAAAATTTATTTCAAACGTTATGATGACTTAACCTTTTTGCCACCGACTTCCGCAGTAAAGTTATTTTCCATTTATTTGTGTATTTTTGGAAGTCGGTTATTTTTTTGCAAAAAAGTTTTTATTTTACCCTTTTTAGTTATTGTATCACACACAAAGCCAAGTTGTCAAGTATCAATTTCGCAATTTCTTTTACTTTGATAACGTATTTTTACAAGATATTTTGAATTAAAATCCAAACAATTGAAAAGATTATGATAAAATTTCTATGGGACCAATCAGAAAGTATATCCTTTCAGATAAAAGAATTTTTCAAATCGGTTCTTAAATGACAAAGATATGACACAAAAAAATACATAACCGAATTGAGAACCTCCTCCTTTTTTTGAAGTCGGTTAAAAACTAAAAAACATGCGGTATAAAAAAATTTAACGCTGTTGCTGATGAAAAGATTTCAATTCGATATAATTTATGTTATTCTAATAAATACAAGCTACTATATTTTCTTCAGCACACACGGTAGAAGATGAGTTACTGTGAAATATCAAAACCAAATAAAATAAAAATAAATATTAAGTGAATATTTATATATTAACTTAATATCAAAATGACTATGTTAATAATGTATTTCTAATGTTAAGTAAGTATTTTATAAGCACTAAAATTTTATCACTCCGTCTTACATAGCTTTAATTACTTTCACGTTTTATATTCACGATTCGAAATAAACTTGTTTGTGACTAAACAAAAAGAAGCTTTGTAATAAAATCATTAAGCTTGTAAATCATAAAACAAAAACTGTTAAGACCGCACTCGCAGACGTCGATTAATGTTAATCTTTCGATTACTTAATCAAATCATCCCATAAAAACTAAGCTTCCGGTTTTCTGTTTCATAAGAATGATTCAAATTAAAAAGACAAACTCGGGTTGTATGGATCATGAATCCTGATATACATATTTTAAATTAACTGTTGCCAAAAATATTACTTCTCTATTTGAATCAGATTTTGTTAACAATTTCATAGGTTTTTTTTTACAAGGAACCCTAATTCTTTTTGTGAAATAAAATCCTAAGTTACTACTAATTAACCTAAGTTGCTCTTTATAACATCAGCTGTCAGTGAAAGTGAAATCGGTCCGGCTGTTTCGGACATTATCCGGAACATACGGACAGACTGACAGTGCGTTTTTTGTTATAAGCACCGTAAATACTTTCATTAATTGAATAAAAAGTTGTTATTTTGAAATTACAAACAACTTCAATTTTATTTATTTGTATAATAGATGTATAAATATAGAGTCTTTAAGTAACTAGCTAAATAAAAAATAAATTAAATTCAAGTGACTGATCTACCTGTGGTCTTCAGCCCAAAAAGCAAGTCCGTTTTTTTTTCTTATCGTAACTACATAGGTATCGTAACCCGTACCTTGTATATTTAAACAATAAAAGCCTTTCCGACTTGTAAAAATAGTAAACAAAGAAACGTCTATTTGTGAACACAAAAGGCTAAATTAATAAAGCGCAACCATAAATAGTAGTAACTTCCGGACCACTAGCATGAAAAACCTCCCAACTCTCACACGGAACATTGAAATAAATTCATTCGCAGATTACCCAAAAAAGCCAGGCTTGTAAAATTTATATTCCTATCACCAACGCTTTAAAACCCACGTCAACCTGGCTACTGGCCAAGGCATGGCTGCTAACATAATATACAGGTTGATTGGTAAAAGTGGGCTCTAAGGAAGTGAAGTACTCATAAACATGAGCAACTTTTACTATTGGACTAACTATCAAATACCATAAAATACTGCCTAGATTTTGTATGCGACCAATAATGTATGAGGCAGCTGATATTTTTTGCGATTTTATGGTCGGTCTCATATTAAAAGTTCATTCATTTTGATGAGTATTACACGCCCTTAAAGTATTACCAATGTTTAACAAATCGCACACTATAACATCATACGAGTACTCGTAATTCTCAAACGGTTACGCAGATGTATACCCATAGTGGCTGGGCCAGACTGGATACGAAAGGTTATGTCGTGTCTAGCAATGGTCTGCGATAAACCGAGTTGATTGATTGTACGAATAATTTATCCATATTTATCCAGTTATGTTTAAATCCCATTGTCATATAGGGCGAGCCTATTGCCATCAACCGGACACAATTCCAAACTGCGGGTTGGCTACTGAGAATCTCCTGTTTGAAAAACCCAACAACAGTTCGCCCGACGTCGGAATTGAACCTAATACCTCGCGCTCAGCAAAAACTCTTGCTACCACGTTTCCAACAATGCAGTCGCAGGTGACCAAAGAAAAACCAAACTTGTAAAATTTATAACCCTATCAACGCCACTTAAAAAAATCCACGTCAGCCTGGCGCACAGCCAAACCGTGACCGCTATAACTTCTATATTTACTTAAATACAAACTGAAATGCATATTTATCCAAGCTGCAGGCAATTTGTTAACATTATGTACACAGGAGGTCACATAATGATCTCCCGAAGCCGCCATTACACGGCCGTTTACTGGTTATAACCGGATATATCGGCTTTCATTAACTTTTAGGGGTTGACGGCCTTTTGCGGTTGAGTTTGTCAAATGTGGCGTGCGTGGTTACTTCATTGTAGGTAGGTGAGGTAGAGAAGGGTTAATATTTCTGAAATGACCGTGGGTCAAAACAGTGCCTTTGTGATTTTTTTATGTCACGTACGACTCCTCTTCTAAAGAAGAGCAACTTCTGACTAAAAATGACTGTAGAACATTAGTATTTTTGTACTGTACTGATGCTCAATAATTATATGCACAAAATCAAAATATAGTTTAACAATTTTTCTTCTGGATTTAACATACTATTACACCTATAATCCCCAAAGGTTTACGCAGAGAGAGAGGGTTAGGTATATCTAATAGTCGAGGACACGGTGGAGCATACGGTGGAGGTCTGCCCCGCTTGGGCGGAGCAACGCCGTGTCCTCATAGCGGCGATCGGCGGCGGCGACCTCTCGCGTCCGGCCCTGGTTCGAGCCATGGTCCGGAGCGAGACGGAATGGGAAGCCGTCACCTCCTTTTGCGAAGCAGTCATGCTAGCAAAGGAGGAGGTGGAACGTGAGAGAGAGCGTTCCTCCTCACGTCCCAGCCGCCGCGGGAGACGCACCGGGCGTCGGGGGCCACGTGGTGGCCCCCGGCCACCGTAGACGCGGGCCTGTGGACGGTGAGCTAAGGTCTAGCTCGCCGTCCCTCCGTCTTAGGACGACAGGCCGTGTCGAAGGCGCGTTCATGTTCCACGCGCGCCTCAAAGAGATGTCAGCATAGGGAAGGGGCCCGCAAGGGCCGATGCCTGCCGGGTGCTGCGGGTTGATCGAAAGAGATACCGCGGCCCCGGAACACAAAGGGCGATGGAGGAACATGGGTGGGTTTTAGTCAGTAAAAGTCTGACACTCCCTCCCGCTCAGCCCAGAGCGGGAGAAGTCATTTGATGATTTCCCATCCGGAAAAAAAAGGTATATCTAATAGTACACCCACATTTTGCCGGTTATTTTAAGTCCATTCCATATCCTCTATTGCCATCAACCGGGTACAAATCCAGATTCCGTTTCTGCTACAGAGAAATTTCTAATGAAAAAACCCAATAACAATTTGCCCGACCCGGGATTCGAACCCAGTACCTCATGCTGAGCAGTCGCGATTGCAACCACTAGGCCAACGAGGAAATCAATAGTGTTTGTGAATAAATCCCCTAGGTGTATTTAGGTAAAGAATGGATAAAGCTACCTACAGTCTAGCAACTATACAAGGTGTAGTTCTGCATCCTCGTCAAATTCAAGGAGGTAGGCAGGATACTTTGATTATATAATGTCTAGATGGAGCGTCAAGTGCGCGCAAACGTGTCAAAAACTGTCAACCAACTATTGGTTCACAAGTGCTTGCCCGCCAATCAGTGCAGATCGTGTCATACACCTAAAACTTATCTTATTTAATAAGTCTATTTTTTTATGTGATTTATGAGAGAATTGTAGTAGCTGGTATCATTATTTACGCACACAAAGACATAGACGCATAGTGTAAAACGACGCCTGCACGCACACATACTTGAAAATGTTGACTCGTTTTCTTTGATACGATTGTAGGGCGACGCTCTATCTAGACATTATATAATCAAAGGCAGGATAGTGATTCTCGACCCGAATCAATAATAAAATGGGTAGGTAATTTTTTCTATTTTTTTTTTTCTTAATATCGGAAATCGGTAAGTGTACACCACCCGTATTAAAACGCGGCCCGTCTAATACTAGCCCTATAACCGCGCTTTCACACACACAAACAAATGCAGACGTTTATTCGATAAACGGGTGATTCTCCTCTTTTGAGAAGGGCTTCATTCTGAAATAGTGTCAGATTAAAACAACCAAAAAAGCAACATTTATAATTATTGACCAGGTAACGTAATTTATATTGGTTATTTACTTCTTCTATGACAACCTCCTGAATTTTGACGAGGATGCAAAACTACACCTTGTATATAATCCTTGAGATATTTTCCACAATATAAGGTGGCTCATCTTTTGCTAAGTCGCAAAGATTTATTTCCACAGACACCATTTCCACCTCACCTACCGTAACATACAGACTGATCAAAGACACCGGTGATCCTCCGGGTTCGGTTACTACCCGTGAAATCCGGATTCATCCGCTTTTACGAGACACCCGGGTCGGTATTGCACCGGTTGACGACATGCATTTTATCCGACAAAAGTATCTCGCTAGGTCTTTGTCGGAGGTACGGGTTTTGTCCGACTTTAGATTGGAACTTGTTTGAAATGATGGGATTACTGCGGCTATGGACTGTGAAATGGAGAGTATGAAGAAAGGTGTACTTTGTTGTGTGGTAATCGCGAAAGGGTAGTGGGTGGATAAAAGGTAGCTCAAAATACATTAAGACTCTTATAACACGAATGTGAGCTTACTGAAAACGAAGTACCTACTCCAGTACTACAATTTCGTAACACACTATTTCAATCACTTGAATTTTGATGAAAATTTCTAATCCAATGATTGGTGGTTGGAAAACATCGTCTGCTAAAATAATACAAACAACGCACTGACTGTTTTTGAACTGTACTAATGAAAGATATTGAAGTGTGTTACGCAATGAAATTACACTGCAGTTCATTATGTTTGTTACGTTATTATTGTTATTTATTATGTTGATGAAACGAATATGAAACGAGTACATGATTAAAAAGCAAGCAGCAAGTATTTGTAAAAATATAGTCTTCCTTCTTTCTTATGTATATTCAGGTCATTTGAAAATTGGTTAAAATGCTAGATAAATGACAGGGAGATCAAAAAATATTTTCTTTCTTTATCGTGTGGTTAGTGCCTAACCTGGTGTCAAAGTTGTTATACCGCCCATGGGCCTCTGACTTGGCTTTACATGCCGTCGAGAAATATCTCTCAGACATGCTGGTTTCCTCACGATGTTTTCCATCACCGAAGCAAGTGATAATTTTACAATACGCACATGATTCCGAAAAGTCAGAGGTGCGTGTCTTGGGTTCGAACTCGAGACCTATGACTTGGCAGTCCAACGGTCACACCACTAGGCTATTACTGCTTCTTTTACGTTTTAAATAATAACTCAGCAATGTCTACCAAAATCACTATGATCGAATAACCACAGAACTGACCTCTAAAGAAAATACATCTACAGACAAATAATTTCACAAAATGCACTGCCACAAACCACAATACACTTTGTCATCCACCGAACATCCCCATTATATACTACACAAGACTATAGCAAAGACACAAGTATTTCATATACCTGAGCTATTGTTCCAGCACATAATATATAACGCCGAACACACAGTTGGTAGGTAGCCAACTCGCGCAGCCCAGAATCTTTGACGCCGTACTCTCTGCATAGTTGAAAGTTAACTATTTGGATTTCTGGCGATTTGTTATGTTATGTTTCAGAGTACATGTAAGAGCTTAGATTCTTGGAAAGCTGTGTGTAATATCAATACTAGTCTTATGGGTAGGTATAAGAGACGACTTTTTTAAATAAAATAAAGATTTTGTTAACACTTGTATTTTCGTTCATTTAATTAAATATGACAGCAATTTTCTACCAGCCTTTTTCCAGTTACTGGCTAATGTTGTACCCCTTGGTAAGACTGGTTGTCAGACTTGCGGGGTTCTAACTACCTGTTACGACTCTTCAAATGACAGCTGGAAATGTCAGCTACCTGCTTTCCAAAGCACATTGATTTGGATATGTAATGGGTGGTCTTAAGGTGTATCCAGATCTAGCGAATGCGCTGCTTGCGACTTCGCGCGTCTCTTGCGACCTGTGTGCCCGCTGCTCGCGTGCGGTTACTGCCGTTTGGTGCGCCTCTAAATGCACGCGCGCAGGTCTCAAGTGGCCCGCGAGCGGCACATTCGCAGCGCATTCGCCAGATCTGGACACACCTTTAGACACTTTGCAATCAATTTGTTGAAAATGTCAAAAGTAATTTGATATCTGAAAATAAGAAATTCTACAAAAGGGCCCTAATAACACACTGGGAAATTCTTGAAAGAAAAAATAACCTGAGTAGGTACTTCATTCCCACTTCATAACACGAAATAAAAATTCATTTTTAATTAAAAACACTCATCTCTTAACAGATAATTTGCTCTACAATATCTCTTTCATAAACTATATGAAACACAATATTTTGAGCGTTGCAATTAGCACGATGGTTTTAATGCATAGTTCGTTTCAGTCGTACAAATTAATTCAATTATTTCACACTCTAAACTGAACTGTTTTGTGAAATAATGTAATTTCTGTACTAGTTTTGTTAATGAAATTGTAATTGGTTTTTCGTTTTGTTTGTTATTATCCATGCTTACATTCATACTAATATTAGTCATGCGAAACTCTGTGCAGCCACGACCAATGAAATGTATACACTTAGCAACATTTAAAAGCCATTTTCTTGTGAAATACAGCCCACCAGCCCAGCCCAGCCCAGCTCATCCCGCCGCCGCGCGCTACACATTGAGTGTGCGCAACCCCGCCATTGAAAATTATTTTTCTTATTAAAACCTGAGGATTCTCGTAAAATAAATGGACCTGTATCTGTGAAACATTGTGAACTTATAGTGCAGTGTTGATTTTTGGAGTTTCAACCATTCTACCGGTGGATTAATCGAGATTTTCTCGCCGACCGGCAAGGATACCTGCAGCCTCACGGAGTCACCCTTCAAATCTCCCTGGAACTGAGTTGTGGTCTCAGGAATAGACAAGGTACGTGGGCTTTTTGCTGCAATCGTTGTATTTGTATTGGTGTCTCATGGATTTCATCGATAGAGATTTAATAAGCAATAAGGTGTAGGCTATTTACACGCCACACCATATTTTTTTTTTATTCTACATCTTGTGTGTTGATGACAATTGAAATTGAGTTAGCCCAATATTTGGCGACGAGTTTGGCACTTTCAGTAGCGTCCATCAGCTCCTGTGATGTGCAAACAACAGGACAGGCAGGACACGGTATCAAGTGACCCATCGTTTGTGGGGCAGCACCACATTTACACTCCAGGGCAGAGTCATCTGTTGCGGATTTGTTCGAAAAAGTTACCGTGGCCCTTGGCACCTTGGCACAGGCAAGTGAAGGAACACGGGTGGGTTTTAGTCGGTAAGAATCTGACACGCCCTCCCGCTCCACCCAGAGCGGGAGAGGCCATTTGATGATTTCCCACCCAAAAAAAAAAAGGGCAGAGTCATCTATGAATCTCCCCTGAACAGGTTTTTCTTGCTTCGGCCAATCTGTGTCCGGAATCTATTTATAAGACTTAATTCGTAATGGTATGGCATCTTAAGGCAGAAGCGTTAGGGTAGCCCGCGAAATTCAAATTTTATTTTAGTTTTTTGCAATTTGCAGGACAGTGTTAAGCTGTATTTATGTTTGCGAACGTAACACGTTATCAATATAACCCTCGAAGTTCATTTAATCCCGATCTATGACTATTTCATGGAAAAGTCATTCAATAGGATTAAATGAAATTAAGTAGTAAAACAACATTTATTACGTACGCAAATCGTATTTTAATCGTATTTTGTGCGTGTGCAGATATTGAAGTGGTGGAGGAATACAAGTACCTGGGTTTAGTTATAGATAACAGCTTCTCGTGGAAAACACACATAACACACCTATGTGACAAACTCAGATCTGTGCTTATATAGTTCCACCACTTCAGTTTTGTACTGAAAAGGGCCACTTTGTACACGGTCTACCATGCGCTGGTGCACTCGCTACTTTCATATGGTAATACGTTTAAAACATATTTGGATAAAATAAAATTATTACAAATTACATTTATGAAGATGAAGAATTAGAATTTAGAACAAATTAAAATAATACTAACTAAACTGGTCCTGTACGAGGCTAAAAGGCCCCTATCTCACCATGGACAACAACAACAACAAACAACACAGACAACACAACACAACACACAACACCAAAAAGAGATACAACTTCAAAAAAGTTAACTTATTCTGGACCCGATAGAATCAACATTTTTTCACAAAAAAAACTAACAGTAATTATTAAGTGGAATCGACTAAACAAATTTACACAGGAGTCTAATTAACGAAGAGTACTCGGCTCCTCCGAGTTGTCGATCTAGTGGTGCGGTGTGAGTGATAAGCGGTAGCGAGATGAAACAAAGAATGGAAAGAACAAAGTTTCTTTCATGTATCAATGTTATGTATGGAAATAGGGGGGAAAAGCTGTCCAGCCTCAAAAGGTTCGGTATCTACCAGGTATCTACCAACAGCTGTCTGACCATATCAGCTTCGCATCATACATAGTTGGCTAATCTGATGAACCTAGAAACAATACCAGCCTATTACAGCACCTCTACAAAGCAAAGGCATGCTAAAAGTATTAGAATTAGAACTTTCAGAATTAAAACGTGCTTGTTTAAAAAAATGTTTACTATACAAGGTGGAATTGACACTGACGCTGAAACGGTTATCACGTATTAAGTACATCTTTCTGAACCCCAGAAATTTTTCGGCGGATATTTAAAAAAAAAAATCTGCTGTTCAGTACATTTTGACCGTGTAGGTATTGCAGTTTTGTAGGGAACAGCTGTTTTTCAGCTTCCACCCTGTAGGTACAGCTCATGGTAAAAAAAACATTTTATTAATCAAGCTTTTAAATATAAGTTCTTCACTTTACATATTAGAAATATCGCTATTAGTAAAATCCAATCCTAATTTGTTTCCCCTACATTAATAGTACAGGTAGAAATAGACGCGAGAAGTACAGACTTTGACTTTGACCATCACTCTCCGCCAAAACAGCATTTCTAAGAAAGAGTGTAACATGCATGATCCCATTAATTTACAATGAAATTCCGAATTCCATTAAAATAATGATTATTAATTCATTTAAGAGTGAACTAAAAAAATTGTTAATTATTATGGGATATTATAATGTTAAGGAAAATTTAGAATTTAGATAATTTAATTATGTATTTTAGTTTTATTATTTTATTGTTTTAATATTTTTTCACTATATTTTTGTGTTGGTATTTGAATTGATTGAAGTTTGACTATAATTTAATTATTTCCTGATTTATGATTTCAAATTAAGTATTATAAATTATTTTGTACGCCGAATATGGCAAAACAACTGTTGAAACACTATTATGAAACTCATTTTCATCCATTTACACACATATTTATACAAATAAATAATTTTTAAATCTTTCTCAGCAAAACCCTTCCAATTGATATCCATATCTTGGGAATGCATAAAAAATAATAAGTCCGCCATTTTTGGGAGTCCGCCATCTTGGATTTAGAATGATGTCACTTGGCTAACCATGCATTGCTATCTAAAGTAAACGTATATGCAAAATTTCAGCTCAATCGGTTGGGGATAACTGTTTTAAAATTCGGTTGCAAGAATTGACCTAAACAAAGATACAAACATTGCGATTTAAATAAAAGCTTGTAAAAATAAAATGAGCTTATCCAAGATAGATACTTACACTCAACATGGCTGCTATATGATTCGCAAAAAGACAGAATAAATGTCAAATATAATAAAAGTCGTTTCTGCGAACACATTTAATATCTCACCCACTTCCTATAACTTGTACCCCCCGTTGCCCCGGTAACTCAAATGGTACACTTCACAGATGAGTTTGCGCGGGAATTCCAGCGCGACCGCAAACACACGCCGACTTTATTGCACCGTTCAACTGCCCATAGCCTGTAGATATGCTATTAATTTGTTTGTCGAACTCGTGCTAAGTTAATTGTGAGTGTGGCTTGTGAGGGCAAACATTTTAATTGTTTTTACACTGTGGTTTTTGTGCATAGCAGAGAGGCGACTGCGTTCACATCAACTTTAAATCACATCAACTTACGTCGGTGGACGGGGCGTAACACTTTGACGGCACGGTTGGTGCAATAGCTGAGCGACTGGCTGCTGCGCTCCGCGGCGCGGGTTCGATTCCCGCCTGTAACAACTATTTGTATGGCGCACAGGTAGTTGTTCCGGGTCTGGTTGTTTGTGTATGAAGGTTTAAAATGTTTGTAAAGGGTAGGGTGGAGCAACGTTTTTTATAAGAAAAGCACGGTCGTAGAGAAGGATATTTTGTCACCAATAACCATGGATTATATTTATAACCGACATCATCTACTTAGCCTATTCCCAACTATGTTGGGGTCGGCGTTCATTCAACTGGATGCAGCTCAATACCAGTATTTTACATGGAGCGACTGCCTATCTGCCCTCCACAACCCAGTTACTACTGGGTAATACGATACCCCTTGGTAAGACTGGTTGTCTGGCTTTCGGGCCACTGACTATTGTTACGACTGTCATAGATCTACAAATGACAGCCGAGACCAACGGCTTAACGTGTTTTCCGAGGCACGGAAGAAACTCAGTATATAATGGGTGGTCACCCATCCACAGACTAACCTAGGCAAGCGTGGCTTAACCTGAAGAATGATCCGAGCGGCTGTTATTATTTAGCCACGAGCTCCTCCTATATTTATAACCGACACTACAGCGATATATCAAAGTGCTTGCGGTATCGTTGGCCGGACTGCGGTCTGTGGTGTGATGCTGTTACGGCGGTTGTGGGGACTAACGACCAACCAATTAGGGGCGATAATGAGCTGAATCTCTTGATTATTTTACAGTGTTTATGTTGCAGCCGTAGGTATGAAAGCAATGACAGGACCGTCACAATTACCTTGTACAACAACGGCATTTATTAAGCATAGGAAACTAGAGTAGCTGTTCGCTGAAAACAGGTCCAAAATCCGGCTACCAGCTACCACGATGTATTTATAGTAAGTTCTTTTCGTGATACACAATACTTAAGGCTAGGCTGTGCAGCACATCATTTTTACAACCTGAGCGTTAGTAGCTGCATGAAGAGCGCAAGCCTCGAACTGAAAGTATCTGATAGTACCTTCACCTTTACGTTTATACAGGAACGGCCATAAAAGGGCTTATTCCCAGGCGCTCCATAATTTTATTCCCGGCGGCTCCAAATTAAAAAGTAATATGAGTCGCTAGGAACAATTTCAATATTTTTTTTAACTAATAATATCATGGAACTCTTGGGAATCAATGTATTCAGAGAAATTGTATGGAGAACAAAAGCTCCTGAGAATATGCCCATAAAAGCAATAAAACAAAACTAATTATGCTAAACCAATTGCCAGATAATCAAATAAAATATAAATAAAAACAATTGAGGTAACGCCACGCCAACTCCAAAATCAAAACAACCGGTGGCGTATGTTTCATGTCGCCTCTCCAACTCTTTTGTTCGCAATTCTAACACAACAATAGGTAAGCAGAGTCTCAAATGGGGTAAAGGATTACCGGAATCACAAAGCTTTTGTTTTAACACAAAAGGTGAGATTAACAATGACAGTGAAGTTAAGTAAGTCGGTCAATGTGTCGTGTTGTGTCGGAGCGTAAGACCATTGTGTTTTCGTTTTATTCTTACACACAAGAAAAGGCAAGTTTTATGACGAAAAGTTTGAAAACTCTTTTGGTCCAGTTGTTAAGAGTTGCTGTTGTCAGTTGACTGGTCCTAAGTTTGGTACACGACATGGTCCGAAAATGTTTAGAATTTCAAGAGAAGAACCTCCTCATTTTGTCAGCATTTAATCCGTAAGTATCAATGTAGTACCTAGTAGTAGTAGTATATAATATTTAGCAAAGGGAATAACAAAACGAGTAGTAGTTACCTACGTGTTACTATGCCTCGGTTGTTTTCTATCAAAAACACGCATTTCTAAAGATCACAGTCTGATGCAATAGTAAATTTGAGACACGAATTTTCTTTATAGAATATTTTCTTGGCGGTTCAATTGTATAGTTACATACATAATTAAAAACTACGAAAATATTTTGTTCAAATTCATGAACAAAAACAATTTACAAAGTTCTTAAGTACCACAATGTTTAATGCATGAATAGATTATTCCTGAACCCAACAGTGCCGTCGGTCGGTTTAATATCTGAACAGAAACTTGTCTCATCAGCGCCTACGTAAATATTAATAGCAATACGCCATCTCGAGACTTCACGCGTATTAACTCTGACAGGTTAACCGTAACTTGACGTTAGTCGTGAAGATTAGATTAGAGATTTACGCCGCTTTTATCACCGAGACGGAGAAAGTGACATTTATTGTAATTAGTATTAAAAAAAAAAAAAAAAATCCCGTGTGAAAGAAATGGAAGGCACATTTTAAATTCAATAAATGTTGGAAGCAGGCGAAACCTTTTACTTTTTATTCGATTTGTCGTTTCGAATTACTTTTAAAAATAATATAAGTTATTTATAATTATGTTTGTACCTTTAAAAACACTTCATTTTGATACCCCACTCGACGAGTTTGGAAGAAAAGGAAATTCGAACTCCACAAAATAGGGCCCAAAATCCGCAGAAACATTTTTTTATGTAGGTAGCCCATGTATCCAAATCGGTTCATCCGTTTAAGAGTTACGAGGTCACAATGGAACGGACATACATACATACTTCGTTTTGGGTCTGTCGGGTAAAAATCTTTTATATTTGCTTTTATTAAAAACTGCGTTCTTATTCGTTTATATATTATGGTGTTAGATCGATGATAGACAACATATTTTGGTTTCGACAAAAATTTGACTGAGTAACTGTTAGAAACGTCGTAACGTATGTTTCCTTAAATTTATTTCTACACAAGTTCACAGTTAAAGTTTGCGTGTTTGTGTACTTTGTTCCTTCCACGTGTATTTAGGTATATCCTTGAAATGGAGCGTTATATCATACAAAGCGTGTCTGTCATCACTTACTACGAACACTCGTATGAACCGAAAACAGCTTCTGTGAAAATTGGACAAAGGCCACTACTAGGATCGGGGTACTATTTCAAAGTGCCTGGTTACCTTAGATAACTGTAAAGTGTACTGAAATAACAAATCAAATCAAATTCCGAAAAAGGGTAAACTCGTCGCTATAAAGAGGTTAAACGATGGAATGAGATTAATCATGGAATTTCGAAAAAAAAACACATGGGCAAAAATTACGAAACTTCCATACAATATTTCATCCTTTGTAGAATGAATTATTAGGTTAAGTATGAAAAGAAATCTTCTGCAAAGTTCCATGATTCTATACCCACGGGTTTAAACAGTACGATGTGTGTCAGCGAATGAATAAATAAATAAATATAAATATCGCTGAACATTACACACAGCGCCATCTGGTGCCACACTAAGCAACGAGGCTTGTGTCGTGGACACCAGATAGTTGATATACATAGATACTTTTTGTTTGTAAATACATACTTATTATACATATAAACATCCATGACTCGGAAACAAATGTCCATGCTCATCACACAAACACTTGCTCCTACCGGGATTCGAACCCGGAACCCTATGAACGTAAGGCAGCCTCACTACCGCTGCGCCATTCGGGTCGTCATTGAATGAATTTATGATTTTATTATGGAGAGAATAACTCACGCCATTCTCCCATAGGGGTAGACAGAAAGTAAAGAACGCCAAATGCTACGATCCTTCCATACTCCTTACACCTCATCCAAGTTCATACATAACATAACGTAAAATCACGCCTACAACCCTCGAAGATTTAGGAAAAATGTGTATCTAATAGTACACCAACATTTCGCCAGTTATGTTTTATTCCCATGTTATAGGAGTCGAGCCTATTACCATCAACCGGGCACAAATCCAGTCTACATGGCTGCAACTGAGAAATTCCTGATGGAAAAGCCCAATAATAATGTGCCCGACCCGGGAATTGAACCCCGGACCTCATGCTCAACAGTCGCGAGGCCGTTCATACATCTGGACATTTCTCCAGAAATTCAATTCAATTCAATTCAATTCAATTCAATTCAATTCAATTCAATTTTATTCAAAGTCAATAACTAAAACAACTGATAACTAACTGGAAATAACTGATTAGTCAAAGTTATTTTAGCACAATAAAGTAAACAAGGATTACTAATAATCCCAGTACTTTATTTCTTTAATTACTTATCTCCAACATTTCACCCAAATACATAATACCAGCTTAGATAGATTCTAAAATCAGCAAAAACTCTAAATTGAGACCCCTGGTCCTCGTTAAAAGCCAAAATGACATCGCGAAACAACTTTTTAACACGAAAACCAACCCTTTACGTCACAAGCTTGTCAAAGGTCCCGTTTTTTGACGAAAAAAAAAACCATTAAGCCCGCCCAAGCGGTATCCGCCCAAATAATGTTGGGCGGATTTTGTATTGTGTAAAAAGTGACCCGTTTATTATGTTGTGTGAGTATATTAATTGTGGTAATGTTGGTTATGGAAATGTCTTGTGGTTGGGTACTGGGTAATTTACACACTTATTTACACACTTGTTTGTATTGATGATTTGGGTTTTCGTGCGGTCATTTGGTTAGTTATATTAGATGGCGATTGGAAGATGGTATTCTTATAAACAACAAAGACTAACTGTCATAATATTGGTGGTTTTTTACACTAAATAGGCTTGTGTTTGGCCGCAACGCCAGATGTGAAGTGACTGTGCAATTATGCGGCCTAGGATGGAGCACGCTTGCCTAGAAGAAACCGGTTCACGCAAACTTTTCAGAGATTTAGATTATAATGATCGAGAAACAGAAGAGCCGTCAGTGAATTCTACAGACTGGCGGTTCGCGCAATTAATGTGGAAGCAAAATATGTGGTTCGGTTAGCATGCATAAAATTCAGACCTATTTGATTAAATTGTGCACCTGTTAAAAAAACGAAGTGAAAACTACACTAAACTTATTCCTCAAGAATTTTTGAGTTGACTTCGAGTCTAACTGGATACAGCTAATAATAATGTAACGCCGAGAAAGATAAGCAAATCAAGTATTAGCTCGCGAAGTTGTGGACATGTGGGATGTGAACTCAGCCATCGTTATGCCGATAGTCGTTTCAGCCAATGGCTTAATTGCCAAGAGCCTCGACCAATACCTGTGGAGGCTCTCGTTAGGCAGCTGGATCAAACGCTTGATTCAGATAGCGGTTCTCCTGGACACGGCTCGTATTGTTAGGAGGTTCCTCTCTCTGGAGCCCTGACCTCCAGTAGCATGGACCCTGTTACCGATACCGGTGGGCTACTATTTTTATATTTTTAGGAATGTTTAAAAATGCAATCAATAAGTTAAAAAAATAAATAAAGAAAATTAATAATAATAATCATTTTATTATCAGGCTACTGAGGCCCACAGAAAAAATACACAAAATAATCTTATACAATAATAAACTAATACATATTAAACACCCTAAACTATTTAGTAACTATACACGTAACGTTGTCGGCGTCGTGTTCCGCTGCGTGGTGTCGCGTAACAGACCTCGGAAACGTCAATCAAAGTCCTCTTTTAAGAAGGTTTGTAGCTGGTGGGTTGGAACTCGTACCACGAACGACTTAAAGTTGATGTTGTGACATGATTCCAACCATTTGACCCTCAGAGTCCGGTTGGTCTTCTCTCTCAAATACTCCTCGACTTCCTCAATCTTCGTGGATTAATGCAGATGCGAAATGTACAGCTGCGTCGTAGGTACAGCAGGACGCAGCAGCATGTTGGGTCCACTCGGTGCGGGGAACAGGGCTTCTTCTTCTTTTCCACTTTAACGAAGCCCTTTCTTTGCAAGGAGCTACGGACCGCAGACAGGGCAGGTCGAGTACCCTTCTTCAGTTTTTCCCCTATTTTGGTTTGTCGCTTAGGCAGCAGCGACTTGCGAGTCGTGACAATAGCAGTGTAGGCACGTTTAGGAGTTGACGTACCTACGCGTGACGTTTCCGCAGCCGCAACGTCCGTCGACGTGATCAAACGTGACGGGGGGCAGTTTACTAAGCTCCCTCACCACGAAATCTGGCACGTCGTCTGGGTCCGTCTTCTTCAACATATCAATGATTTCTCGAATGCTCTTCTCTGTTCCATCTTTGCGGCGAGACGGCATCTGGTCCAGTTTGCCAAGTGACTGGAACAGTAACAGTTTACCACTGCTGATGTCGTCCTCCTTGAAATTGGACTATATATCTGCAAGATGCTCACCTCGTCCATGCATGGACTAGGAACGGAAGTAATTCGTTTACTATGAGTTGTTTGGAACTCATAGTGTTTACGGGCAGCGGCTAGGGCCGCGCAACACGTGAATAAAATTCGTTCCGTGCACAGTGGAAACACATCCGTGTTCGAGCGCGCATCGCACTCCACTGAAATAAATACCAGTATTTCTCATGACGTGACTGCCTGCATTTTCCAAGACATTTACAAAATATTATGTAGGTATGTATAATTACATACAATTCATAATGATACTAATATTAATTAGAGTAATTAGCATCAAAAGCCTAGAAGAACGTCTATCATGCTGATTGATAGATACAGACACTGTCACTATGATTGTATTTGCCGACAATGAAATATGAGAACAACTGATGGCGTAGCGCGTAGACATGTCTACGAGCTACGAAGTTTCGTAGCAGCGTAGCAATATGAATCTGTATGATTGGAATTACGAGTAACTTGTGTGTAATATTTAATAGGTACACAGCCTGATTACTCTAAGCCCTATCTTCCAATTTTATGCCACGGATTGTTTTCTTTTATTAATTTCACAAGCAAAAATGGCAAAAACGAAAACCCAAATTTAGTCCTTTCTGACTCAATCCATTATTTTGTCTTATTGTGAACATGTATGAGTATTTATGTCTGTGGATTTGTGCCTGGTTGACGGCAATAAGCTCGCTCCCTATTACATGGAACTCAAACATAACTGGCGAAATTTGGGTGTACTATAACCACACCTCTGCCTAACGCTTCGGGTATTAAAGGCGTGATGTTATTTAATACATTCACGAGGGTACTTTCCTCCATGAAAATAATGCCATATCTTCTATTAAACTCTAGATTACCACTCCTAACTCGATGCTAAAATGATTAATTAATGAGAAATATTAATGTTGTACTAAGGTTGTTGATCTATAACTAATCTGTGTCCCCACTTATCTTAACGGTTATTCACTACGTGAGTGACAGTAGCCCTGGGATATTAGCAAACGTTATTCATATTTGACTGAATCTTTGATGTAATGGTCGCAATCGCGACTGCTGGGGTACTGGGTTCGATTCCCGGGTCGTCGAATTGTTATTGGGTTTTTCCATCAGCAATTTCTCAGTAGCAACCGTGGATTCTGGATTTGTGTTCGGATAATGGCAATAGGTTCACCAACTATTGCATGGGTCTCAATAACATAACTGGCGCAATGTGGGCGCAATACTATTAGGTACACCTCTGCCCAACCCCTCGGGTATTACAGGCGTAATGTTATATTATGTATTTGTTATCAATCTGATATTTTTCGGAGGCACAAAACACACATATTTAGCCTTGCTTCTGAGCGGTACTTACTTATATTACGCCCTAGAACTTATACAAACACATCCCCCAAAAACATCGTTAGTTACGAATTTATATCAGCTCTAGTTTGAGCTTAAAATTCCTAAAATGAGCCGCTTTTCTTTGTGTTCCGCCGACAACCACTCTAGGGCTCTAATGAACAAACTTCAGCTATTTACCGCTAGAACTAAAACTGGGGTCTTAGCATATTAATTAAAGTGTCATTACTCTTAATATTCTTGTTGAATGGCTGTGACTGGCCATTTTGCCTCCCATTTTAGAATTTTCGGAGGAATTTTCGTAGTCTCAGATTTTTGGTTGGGGTTAATCTATGCTTCTTTGAGAAATGGAGCTTTATAAAAGTAGTTTAGAGAAGTTCTTTAAACTTCGTTCTAAATAGCAGTTTAAGTTATTGAAAGTCTGGACCGAGGTTTGGTAACATCGACAATCATCTGCCTTGCCTTTTCCCAACTATGTTGGGGTCGGCTTCCAGTCTAACCGGATGCAGCTGAATACCAGTATTTTACATGGAGCGACTGCCTATCTGACCTACACAACCCAGTTCGTACTGGGTAATACGATACCCTTTGGTAAGACTGGTTGTCAGACTTTCGGGCAACTGACTACCTGTAACGACTGTCAAAGATCTTCAAATGATAGCCGGGACCAACGGCTTAACGTGGTTTCCGAGGCACGGAGGAAACTCGGTATGTAATGGGTGGTCGCCCATCCACGGACCAACCCAGGCAAGCGCGGCTTAACCTGACGATCGACCCGAGCGGCTGTTATTATTTAGCCACGAGATCCTCTTGGTAACATCGGCAATGATACACAGAAACTACGCGTCATTCTGACTTCAGGCAAAATTCTGCATCGCGTACTCAAAATTATCTGTGAGCTATGCATAGGTTGCATGGAATAGCCGAAAGATGTCAGGCAGTAGCCCATCAGACACAACGCTAGTCTGGTTAGGATCCTGCCTATTCTATGCAGGATGAAGAACTTTACATCATGCTTCTCGTACCTCTATGGGTTTGGGTTTTACAATAATACAAAATCGAATCGTAACGGTCAAAGGAATTTGCGAAAGACTTTAAACGTAAGATCATTATGCTTCTCATCATCCTCTCAATTTTAATGTTTGTTTATTATTTACGTGAGAACATGACGTTTCCTTTATCAATATTCAATTCTTTATTGCATTGCTCCTTGAGTTATGAGTCGAGCTACACGATAACTGACAAATGCTTGCACTGGCTGGACAGGTCCACTCAAATCTGTGTGGTTCTTTCTTCAAAAGACCATCTCAGATACTCATCTGCATAGTCCTCATGTGAGTTTATCAAGATTATGTCTGGACCTTAAAAGAGACTATGACCTCTGAGTTTGTTTCGGTTGTTTCTTCTCAGAGTAGTCAGATACGAAACACCGGCCTCATCTAGTTTTAAAAAAGAAGACGTGTAAAAGTGTTTGTAAAAACCTATTTGCAAAATAAACATCATTTATCATTTATCATTCCACAATGTAGGCTTAGGTGGTAAACATTTCTTTGGAAACAATCGTGGACCCCGTCGGGCACAGCAAAAGTAAGATATGTGGAGAGGGCTTATCATTTAAGTATCTTATAATCTAACTTATTCTAAAAACACAGACATTAACAATACGAAAAACATTATTCTTCAAGTTTGAAGGATTTATCATTTAAATTCGTCGACATTGTAATAAAGCCCTTGAAGGGGATCAGTAATTTACTAATCAAATTATACGGGGTGGAAGGGACACTTACGCGAAAACGATTACCACGTACTCAGTACATCATTCTAAACCTTTTTTACATCGGTATTTTTTTTTTTAATCTGGTGTTTCCTACAAAAGTGCAATACTTACACGGTCAAAATGTATGGAACAGCTGATTTTGTATTTATTATTATTCGTACAGGTGAAAAAGTAGCGTTGTTTGTGTTTCTGCACAAAAAATAAGTCGTCGCCGTGTCTGTATTGTAAAAAATAAGTCGTTTATTTTATACAAGGACTGTGTACCCGCATAAAATTAAATTGATCTCTATTAATAACACCAAAAAGCTGGCCACAACAGCCAATCAATTTCCCCAAACATTGGAAAGAAAATTGGCCATTGTGTGTATATTTAATTACTTTTTGTACGCAATATATAACAGCAACGGTTTCATATTAAATGCACCTGTTTCCAACCCCTGTTTTAAAGGAACATTTTGAAGGCGTATTTTAAAAGCCGGCATAAATTAGGCTCGGCTTATAGTTATGGGGGAAACGTGACGATACACCGTCAGCGCTGACGTCACATGGGGTTAATGAACTTGATATAACGTACCATCAGCATGAAACTAAAGATGGCTTACGATTTTTTTTTTAATTAATCATATTCAAATACATTACCGTCAGGTTTTTTACTTACTGTTACTGTTAGCCTGTATCATCCCACTGCTGGGCAAAAGCCTGTCCCCATGATTTCCAAATTCTTCGATCCAGGGCTAAGGTAGACCACTGGTCGTTGGTTCTGTCCAGCTCGTCCCGCCATCTCCTGAGAGGTCTACCGCGACGCCTTCTGGCTGTGTCAGTCGTGGTTATTTTGGCACACAGCTCGTCGGGCATACGGCAGACATGGCCATCGCAGTCCCACTTCAGCTTAGCGGCTTTTTGAGCAACGTCAGTAATTTATGTTTTGGAGCACAGTGTGATGGATTGCAGATCCCTCCTTTTTACAGAGAGGAGTCCTGTGTTCCAGCAGAAGGGACGTTATACGCTGGTTATACTAAAGACATTGGAATATTATGCATTCCTACTATTATAACTGACAGCGATGAATTGGTTTTGAACACCTGAAAACTGCAAGAATTAATTGAACCCTTCTATTTCGGGATAACTATGAGACAGTTTCAAACTCAAAGCATTTATTTCAATTAGACCATTACAGGCACTTTTGAATGTCAAAAGACAAAAAAAACTAAGCTACAGTCCCAGTCACAGGGCATAATAACTTGTGAAAGTACTGTAGTTGCCCATTCGTTTGGCACATTTCTTCCAAAATAGAATTTGCCACACATTTTCATTATTGTAACAACTTTTATTTCATGCCAAACAAACAAAATTGAATAAAATTCATACAAATCTGAAACAGTTATGGTGTGGGATAACAAATATTTCTTCTATTCTAAATTCGGAAAACAATCGTTTTTATTTTTAGTTTCCGTTAGTTTTTGTACAAAAAATGTTTGCATATTCAATTGAACTGAAACTAAAAACTATTGTTAGATTATTTTTAGTGAAAAATGGGTTTCCATGGAAACATGGATATAAAATAATATAAAATCATGATGTGGTTCTATGGAAATGTTGCGGAACAAGTTTTGGAAAAATCTAGAATAGGTTTTTTTATCTATTCCTAACAATGCGTGTGACCGTTGGACTGCCAAGCCATAAGTCTAGAGTTCGAACCACCACGCACCTCTGATTTTTCTGAATCATGTGTGTATTGTATAATAATTATCACTTGCTTCGGTGATGAACGACGGTCTCGACGGCAGGTAAAGCCATGACAGAGGCCCATGGGCGGCATTAAAACTCTGACACAAGTTTAGGCACTAACCGCACGATAAAGAAGAAGAAGAAGAATGTACTTAAAATGTTCACCATTTAGATACATTACATACTGTACCTTAAGAATTGCACTGAAGATGAAAAAAATTCCTTAATATTAAAACAAAGAAGGTTTTCAAATCTGAACGTGTGTCCAGTTGGCGAAAACATAAAAGTAATTTAATTAAGTTTTACTATGTGGACACGCGTAAAATTCTTTGCGTGTCCAGATGACGAAATAATAAGGCATACTAATTTTGATTTTCACTAACTGGACACACGTGTGTCCAGTCTGTCGTGTCGAGTTGGTGACTAACCCGAACCAACTAAACTAAACTTTTCTAAAGAAAAGACTGCTGATTTATAGTGGTTTCTTCTATCTCTTTTCATTATATTCCTACACAAATAAAGACATACCACTACCTTTAAAACATTACATTTTACTCAACATTACAGACATTTTCCCCTGACGAAAATCTACCGTACAGTACACAAAACTATTCAGAACACGTCACAAATCGAGCCTTCACATAAACCTGTGTTGTTTTGCTGTCGCTACCTCGTCTGGTGCATCAATAGCGTATAGGGCTGCTTTGTATGCTCATTTCGAGTCCCTGTGGGTTCTGGCGCACCGCACTTTTCAACCGCATACGATGAAGTGCAAGAGAAAAGTGTGCTGCGGGCTCCATTGTTTTTTTTTAATAAAATATTATAACAAAATGGCTGACATTCACGGGGTGTTGCCCTGTGAATGTCAGCCATCTTGTTTTTTTATTCGGCTGATCAAGGGTGTGTTCAATGAAATGCTGAAATAATATCTTTGAACGTAAGAGACCTAGAGACGTGCAAATTTAATAAGAAATTACGAAATTTTACCCAAAAATTACTTATTCTTTTTACATTTTCTACTCTAGTGCAAAATTAACCCCGGAATGTTGCGTATGTAGTAATGTTTAATCAAGAGTATTTGAATCATCCTACAAAATTATATCAAACTATTGACTCATCACCAATTATTTTAGAAGTTACAGTTTACAATAACGCAGGTACCCGTTCTTTGTTTGTGCATGTAGATAAGGCACCACATTTACGAGCAACCCGTGCGCCATTAATTTACCAGAATAACCAAATCATTTTATCAGTCATGCAGTTAAGTTTTACTTAACCGTAAAAACACGAGATTCTTCTACAAAGCGTGAGCTTTTAACAATGGGAATAACAAACAAAATCGCTCACCCCTCGTAACTTGTACCACAAAAGTAAGGCGCATAACGTGCGCGCATTATCCTAGTACACAGCAAGGCAAAACCAGCGCACTGTGTGCTTATAGTCACGACCTGCATCCAGCACCCCTGCGTCCTTGTGCAATGTGCTGATCAAAATACTAAGCTGAACTCCCTAGGTACATACGTGCCAAAGACAGGTATATTGAAAAAAGGGTGGGTTTACCAGACTTTGTGACAGGTAATGGAATATTTATTGCGATACTAGCTGTTGCCTGCGACTTCGTTCGCGTGAATTTTTTTATGTGTAAGTGTGAGAAAAATACTATGTGCTGTTCCAGGCTATAATTTATCTCTGTGCCAAATTTGTTCCAAATCTGTTCAGCCATCCATCCCTCCAAACTTTCTTTTTAATAAGAAGTATAATTTTTTTTATATTTTAAAATGTTTTTTTTTGTATTTTTTTATTAGGAAATATTTAAAAACGTAAGCAATGTTTAAAGGAAATAAATAAACGAAGTATAATAGATAGTAGCTACATCATCAGTCACTGTATGTAGTATTTTAGACTAGAACCGATCCCACGGCAGTTGGAGAAAAACTTGGAGATGTGTAGGTTCCTACATGCATCTAATTGTTTGTATGCAAAAAGAAACGCATTTTTTGATAGAACGATTCTTGTAATTTTATGTGAACTAAGCGGTTCTTCTAATTACAAGCTGCTGATTACATTACATTATCCTAGTACCCGGCAAGACAACACCAACACCCTGCACCCTGCGAATCGATGTAATGAGCTGATCAAAATAATATACTAAGCTGTAATATTACTCCCTAAGTATGTGCCAAAGCAAAGTATTATACATGGTTAAATTTAACTCGTTTTAATCCTCCTAAGGGGTCATTGTACTCATTATAACGAACAACTTTTACTATGGAATGAAACCTGAAATCGCGAAAAAAAAATTCAGCTGTTCAGTACATTTATGTTCGCCTAACTCGTCAAAGTGTACTGAACAGCTGATTTTTTTTCGCGATTTCAGGGTTGGTCCCATAGTAAAATATGTATGTATATTGAAAAATAATGCGGGTTTAACAGACTTACCGACACTTTATGGAATACATTAATTTTTGTGCAATCTAAAATATTTGCATTCAGCTGCAAGCCGACCCTTCCATGGTTAGAAAAAAACCTACTAATCCGTTTACATATGTAGATGATATTTAATTTTTTAGGTTTGTATACAAAAATAATCGTAAGTATGTTTTTGTTAACGTTTTTTTTTGTAGAAGTGGAGTTGCTAAATGAAACGGAGCCCTTAATTACATACTACTATTACAAGGCAATATCGTGAGCTCAAAGGGTACCTAATTACTCTGTTCCAAACTTAACAAATACCTGGTCTTTTCCCAAAAATGTTGGGATGTTAAACTGGCCGCTTTAGCAAAATCAAAATACGATAATACGTAATATTAATCAAGTTAAAATTCTTAATATGGTCACAGACGCTGTTAATATTATGAATTGTCACTTTGTGACTTGATGACTTAATGACTTGTAACGTAATTCATATTATTAACCTATCATGATTCTGTTAAAGCGGCCATTTTAAGCCCTCAGTATTTTACAAGCGCGACCGCATATCTGACCTCTACCCCATTACTGTTACTTAATTACTCTTTTACTGTATCTCACTAAACTGTTTTATCTCAATGACAGAAACTAACACCACGATAAAGAAGAAAATACATGGAAATGGAAATTCATTAGTTATATGCTTTCAAATCTTCATATTTTTTTACTAATAATTGGTTTCTTTTGTTCTTTTATTGCTGATTCGTTCCGTTTATAAGATTTTATTTTATTGTAAAGGATGGATCGACACACATCTATTTATTGTCATTTAACTGTGTTTAATGGCTGATCACTGTCTCTTAAGATACAGGTTTACCTAGTTTAAGAGGCAGGGTTATAATACTGAGTTTAGATCTAACATAGAACCTTTTTATACAATGTGTTGTACCTATTTCATAAGGAACCTAGGCTTCCATCTGTATTTTTGTTTTTATGCAAATAAATTATTTTGATTTGAATTGATTATGTGTAGGCTCTCGATGGTTACAGGTTGGCAGGAGATTGAGCATGATTGCCGTTCTCTAAGTACGTGCAAGGTGGTCACCAGACATCTCTCGGTTTCAATGGGCCCCAGGAGTTTTGGACTGACTACTAAACATTCATACTTTATCAATCTTAACCTCATATCATAACCCCGTCATCGAATTTACAATGTTACAAACTCAAACAAGTCTCTAAGCCCGGAACAAATAGCTGCAGGCCAAATAAATATTGGTTCCGCACGAGGATCAAACACCTTTAGTACAAGGGCTTCTGATGAGATTGAAGGACTCATATATTATGGACCAACGTCACGGCTGTAATTCCCGAAGGGTTAGGCAGAGGTGTAGTTGTGGTACACCCACATTTCACCAGCTATCTTCAAGATGCATGGGGGTGGACTTATTGCCATCAATCAGGCATAATATGTGGATATATTCAGAATTCGGGCTGCTACTGAAAAATTCCCAAATGGAAATGCCCAATAACACTTTGGCCGACCTGAAAACTGGACCCATGATCTCATGTTCATCACTTGTGACCATTCGTCTTCGTGGCAGCACCAACAGAATTCTGAGCGCCATGGTCGGGAGACATGACGGCTCGTCGGTGGGGTCACTAGTCACCTGCACGCTGTCTGTGTTTTCAGTTAAGTACACACATCAAAAGTATCTAGGGATCAACATATATTTTTGCAATAACTTTTCTCCTTATTGATATTAATTAAAATTTTCTTTAAGGATTCATCAAATAAAGTGTTTTCGTTTGTCACAGTAACGATAAACCAAGTCACCTTTGCATTAATAAAGAAATTTGCCATTTTCCTAATAAAGGGATTTTTGACATTTGAACCACTAACATTAAAGTTCGAAAAAAAGACTGAAATAACAGTTTTCTTTAAAATTTTATTGGGTAACTTAAACAATTAATAATCCGTGTTTCTACCGCGAACACTAACAACACAAGAACATCGGTTTGGCATACTCAAAATGAGTTCATCCAAATCACGCTGTGGAATGGCCGCCCATGTTCGTTGCAACAACAAAAAAAGGTCTTCTTGCGACTGGATACCCTCCATATTCGGCAGAGCTCTTCTCTGTAGCATATCCCATGCATGCTCAATCGGGTTCAAGTCTGGCGACTGAGCAGGCCAGGGCAGGACATTGATGTTAGCTGCGGCGAGAGTCTGTCTTACAACTCTTGCGGTGTGCGGTCGTGCATTATCATGCATTAACTGAAATAAGGGACCGATTTGCACTTGTAGAGGAACGATGACGTCTGATACAATCGTCTCAGCATAAATTTGAGCGTTGAGGTTGCCTCTGATCCAAATCAACTCAGTTCTTCCGCCGATCCAAATACCCGCCCATACCATGATGGTTCCACCACTATAAGGATGGACTTCCTGGCAGGATTTTAATCGCTGTTGGCGTCCAGGGGTTCTCCAGTGTCGTATACGTCTTGTATCCGGTCTCATACCAAAACGAGACTCATCAGAAAAGCACACGAAACGCCATTGTTCTTCTGCCCAATTTCTGTGTTCAAGAGCCCATTGATATCGAATCCTACGATTGTGCATTGCTATAGGTGGTACCCGTAGCGGTCTTCGGGAATGAAGGTTCACTTCATGCAAGCGGTTTCTGACTGTTTGGTCGCTAATTAAGTTCCCTGAAGAGTGATGAAGCCTCACGGCTAACATCATGGCGGTTATTGTTGGAGCTCTTCGAGTTAAGATTTGAATGTATCGGTCTTGTCTCCGTGTGGTGCAGCGATACCGTCCTCCATGGCGCTCAGCCACGGTACCAGTGCTTCGGTAACGTGTCCAAAGTCGACTGATAACACTCTGACTTGTATTCAGAGCTAAAGCCACAGTACGTTGCCGGGAACCAGCTTCTATCATTCCCACGGCTCTGAGCATTTCTTCCCTGCTTAAATGACGTCGCCGCTCCATAATAACGTTGGTTTTAATCAGTAGTAGGGAAACAGTAGCACTAATAATGTCTTCAATGCGTTGTATGTTTTTATAGGGAAAATATTGACAGCTTATTTTCATCTTTTACTCGAATTTGATTGAGAGTTCCTGATTCAAATTATGAAATGCACCAAAAAGGATCCATATAAATTTATAAAATCATAAATTTATTACAAAGCCACATCTCAATCTCAAGAAATCCGCATAAAAATGCTTGATCCCTAGACACTTTTGATGTGTGTACTAACATAGGTTAAGAATATTGTCACTAACCCAATGGATCTCCGTTATCTGTAATTAAATAAATAATAATAATTGGAGCTACGAGGCAGTTTCCAAGTCGGGAAACAACAAGAGAGACACATAATGTATGAACTAATTTAAAATTGCGGGGAACAGCTACTTTACAAAAGAACTTGACCTCTAATCACAACACTAATTTACCCTTGTCATTTCAATAGACACCCAAACAAAAGACGACCCAAACAGATTAATTAAACAAAATAATTAATTAAATTTCACGTAAAATATTGATAAATCATCTTCTATCTAACCTTCATACACAGACCCCGTTTGAAAACACGGGGTCTGTACCACCATCTCTTATGTACTAGCGACCCACCCCGGCTTCGCACAGGTGCAATTTACCAACAACAGTGCAACCTAGCAGGTCCAAAATTATCCTATCTTTAATCTGGAACCAACCATACACACTTACATAATTTTATTGAAATGGGTTGGGTGGTTTCGGAGATAGTATCTTCGAACATAGAGACACGTGACTTTTATTTAAAAAAAAAAGTTGTTTTATAAAACATTGCCCCATTCCAGGAATTTCTTCTGTATCGTAGGTGTGTTTACAAACATTTAAACTCACGTACACAAGCAGCAAGACAGAATCTGTACAACTACTTGTAGGCCATACAAATATTTGTTCCGGGCGGGACTCAAATCCACGACACGCAGCGCAGCAGCCAATCGATCAGCCTCTGTGGCAACCGTGCTATTAAATATTATTAATAAAATAAATTTATTTCAGTTAACTTTACAAACTTCTAAAATATTTAATCATCCATAGAGGTCTCCTTTTAAGTATGATAAATACCTGTGCTAGACCCCACTCTTCTAAAACTAGAAACAATAATTAACAAAAGAAATTAAACTTAAATCTAGGAGCATGTGTGTGGTGCGTGTGTGTGTGTGTGAAATTACTTCAATCTTTCTTCAGTGTATGTAAGAGATGGAGCTATAAAGGACGTCTCCCTGTATCTCTTTCCCACACTCAAGTAAGATTACAATAACACTGCTTTAAGAGGTGCTGGTAGGGCCCAGTTAACGATCAATTAACTTCGACCCTATTGACCACAGGTATATTTTTGCTATAAAATTTTAACGGTACCGTTACTAAGATCGGCTGCAATTCTGCTGAGCTAGTTATCTTTATAGACGCGTAAAGTTTATAGTGTGTGAACCTGGCTTTACGATGTCACGGCTTGTGTGTTGAGGGTTTTATGAGATTACAAAGGTACCGTAGACCGTATCTAGAAATTATGTAGGTGTGAAAAGGTTAGGTACAAAAGTCTGGATGTGGTAGAGAGACCACTTCAGATTAAAAGTTAGGTACCTAACTTTTGAAGGTCATCTTTTAAAAGCTTCACTCTTTAGAGGTTATTATTTATTTAAAGGTGATTTTGATTCTACCGAAATTATTATTAAAATCTACTTAGTAACATCCTTAATGATCTGAAAGACAATAAAAAAACTTAAGTGGCTGGATCGAGAAGATGGAAACATTTTTGTACAAGGGTTCCTTATTTGCGAAAGGTTACGACTAAGTAAGGTATTTTGAAATTACATCATCCATAGAAGTTTAAATTGTTCACAAAATAAATCCTTTGCAGCTTTAATTTTAGTCTCCATTGTATAAATAACTTACAGCTCAAAAGAAACAGTTTGACAAATTAATTCTCGGAGTAACTTAATTATACTGCTACCCGTTGAAAACTAAAATATTCCCCCGTAAATCTTCCAAACTCAGCCTGAAAACTTAATCTCGAAATCTTTCAAAATACGAAACAGCAAAATATAATAAGTTAAGTATAGAAAGCGACACAATATCGTAAGTTTCGGAGCAAAAACTAACAAAACCAACTAATTAACAGCGTTGAGTCTGAGAAAGTTCGCACTTCATTACCGAACGGCTTGCTACTTACTTAAGGGAAGGCGTTCTGGAGATAATTTTATTATTTCTCGTTTATTTATTCACGAATGTCTCCAAGTCTATACACAAGAATTTACTACTTTAAATAATAAATAAATCAAGACTGTATTTTAAGCGCGCCTGCTGAGTGAGAAGTCCTGGGTTCGATTGACTTGATTTGTGCCCGGTTGATGGCAATAGGGTCGCACCATGTTACATTGGACTCAAACATGGCCGGCGAAATGTGGGTGTGCTATTAGGTACACCGCTGCCTTCGGGGATTACAAGCGTGAAGTTATGTATTTCATTTAAATAAAATCTTTACGCATGACCAATCCTTTTTACACGTCTAAATAACTCTGGTATACTTTTAATCATAACAATAAATTGTGGATATTTTTCGATTAGGAAGTAGAACACGCTAAACTAGTTAATTTTCTTTTTTTTTATGAGCCTCATGTGTCCCACTGCAGGGCAAAGGCCTCCCTTCCCTCTCTCCATTCTTCTTTAATTTTCTTTAAAAAAACCAATTACAAAACACATTGAACTATATAAAATTTCTGTATTAAAATCAGGACATAAACAAATTCCAAATAGCTAGTTGAATTAAACTGAAAGTTTGTCCCGTAGACGACAAATTCACCAACGCCTTTTTCCGTAAACAAAAGAAAGCATAGACAACGCCGAGAAAATTCTACTTAGCACGGAGAAGTTGCTCTATTTTACTTTAATTTACCTTTTGAATTTTCGTGGGAGAACTGTGTACATTCCTGCTTACCCCGCGGAGCAATTTACGCGCTATCACGTCTGTTTTCCGATAGTCTTACTGTTTTGCTACTTAATCACGACTTATAAGCTTCCAAGTTCAACTTTGAACAAACAAGGGGGTATTTTTAAGCCAGTCTTGTGAATATTCATGTGTTTTTGTTGTTAATTTCTGCGGTCAGTCAAGCGTGTGAGATAGAGGTTTCTTAAGTTGGATGTGGAATGCTTAATGTTTTAATACTTAAATCGCTTTTTATTCGTCACACATGCCTTTGATTTTCATACTGAGGGGAAAGTTTTAAAGGCTTTTCCAGAAAGCTTTGTTTTCAGAATTCTTCAATGTCCGGGTGGAAATTGCTGGATTATGCTGAAGACAGACTGCAGGTTAAATGCGAGGAGTTCCGCTATCCTTCTATATTATATATCTATATAGAAGGGAAAGAAAAAGAAGGGAAGGAAAGAAGGGAAGGGAAGGGGAGGGGGAGGGAAGGGAAGGTGGATGTTTTTTTTTTATTTGGCGACGAGCTCGTTTAAAATATTAGTTAGGAGTTTGACAAATTCAATGTTTTACTAAACCATCTTTCTTCAAGAAGATCGAGCATCATAAGTTTAACTTCAAAACAATCTTCTTCTTCTTAGTTTACCAGAGTCAGCTGTATATTATAACAGTCTGTTATATTCTAGCGGATAAGCAAAAACGAGTTGTTGTTTTGACAGAATAATAGATTTATTGCTCCCTAAACTGCTTAGAATTTTGTTCGTAGAGTATGTCGTCCACGCTGAAGCTAGGCGATGATTTACTGAACTTATGTTGGATACGAACTATTTGAGTATAGTTTATTATCTATTTTATTTATTCGGAAGAACTAGTTTTTGCCGTGGATGAAATGTTTGGAAACCAACCAAACCAATAATTGGTAAAGAAAGAAACTTTCAGGCTTCTAAACAACCTTTACAGGGATGTATATTTTGATTATGTTATTAGCTTAATTTTCATGCAGCTTGCCTATTTCGTCGACGAGCCTACAGGCAGGATTGGTACACTAGCTCAGAATCGAGAGACATGAGACAACGAATGCTGAAATTGAATTTTCCCATTGCCACCTTACTGATTGGTTAATGTCAGGGTGCACATTATAGTGATTTAAAAGAACCAGGAAAGCATGACATGAAAAGGGTGAGGCCTACACTAAACAAGGCTACTAATGATGATGATAATTCACATTAAACTCACAAAAAAACGAAATAATAATAAAAAATAAATAAATATTTAAATATATATATTTTTAATATTTTATAATAATTAGCACGCCGTAAGTTAGACTTTAGCTGATCTCATTAATTTATGTACAACATCTTATTATACCTGTACCTACATTCAAAGCAAATAAAGTACAGATTCCGATTCTACTATGAGAAAGATGCCTAAATACATGGATCTCCAGATCAGGATCAGGATATACAGTGAATAATACTAGAATACTATCTTAGTCAACTATAGCATTACCTTCGCTTCACCTACAACAAATCCCAATCTCTCTCGTAACAAGAAACAGAGCAAGTTGCAGCAACGTGCAACACAACTTGGATGTTCGCCACCGAAGCAGTAGCAAACAGATTAGGAATGTTAAGAGCTGGATATACGCCAATGACCTTGGTCATATGGGCGTTTCGACGATAAAGCCCCCCGCGTGCGCCTCGATTACGTAAAAAAATCCATATAAATAATTAAGAAAGTTATTGGCAAAAATAAGCCAAAGGTCCCCTCGGCATTACTTAATATAATATATTGATGGCAATAAAAAGATCCTATGATTGATAGTTTAGGAGAAAAATGGTAGTTAGTTACAAAAACAGAGGCTACTTTGCGTATTTATTTATGATGTTTAAATTATATTTTTAATTTTTTTAAAGCCAAGAGGACATGCTTTACATTGTGTAGATTAATATATATTTTTTGGAAAAAACATCCGGCGATGGTTACGGAACAAAAAGGTTCTAATGTATCCTAAATGAAGCTCAATTCACGTATATCCACGCCTTAATGCAGTAGTTTGTCTTACGTGTAACGTGGTACCACTGTCGGTAGCGTAATCTGTGAGCTATATGTGGCGTTAGTGGACGAATGACTTTAGAATTTATGACGATGTTCGTCATAAGATTTTTGGTGTAACTGTTGGAAGTACTTATCCATATTTTGGATACAAGTATCTCGGCAGCAAATGTAATTGAGTTAAAACTTGAAATAAAAAACGTGTGTTCACGTGAACAAAATATAATCAGAATAGAAACGCCGCATTGAGAGCGACCACAGACATAAGAGCGACCACAGATAAAATATACAATTCTTAGAGCTTAGACATATTCTATACTAGATGCAAGTCAAAGTCAAAGTCAAAGATTTATTTGCAGATAAATATGGTTACAAAAGTTCTTAAAATGTTAGGTAATATTAGTGGCTTAGCATATTTAATCATAACATAATGACATGCAAATTTTTGTTATAGGTAGATACAATTACATTATTACTTAAATTTAAACTGAAATAATTCTTTTTGCACTTACATCATACTATTTTTATATAAATAAATAATAAAATAAATAAATCTTTATTCAGAAACTTAAAAGGTAAAATACAATATGAATCAAAAATTTACAATGTAGGTAAAAAATGTTAGATGCCTGTACTAGGATAATCCTGTATCACAGGCTGCAGGAGCTGCAACAGTATTCTATAATATGTAGGACAGTAGTTTTTTGTTTAATATTTACATAATGGCAAACTTATTTTAATTAACTTAAACTTTAATAACTTAGAACTAAAACACAAGATTATTACAGGAAAGTATTTGCGTCAGCAGCATAAACTTGGTCGCAAAAACATATAAAGTAAAAAAAAAAAGTAAAGTAAAGTATGACGAGCTACACGCCCTCGTAGTCGATGGAGGTGATGTATGTACCTATATTCTGCTAGTTTCCTAGCAGGGCACTCAACATCTCCCGTTCTATGGCTAAGCAACAAGTATGTTGATATTTTGGACTGCCTTTTTGTTCCAGAGGTCGCAAGCGCTGCTGTTGAGCATAAGACCCTGGGTTGAATTCCCAAATCAGAAAAGATATTTTTGAAGTTTCCGTAGTAACAGCCGCGGAGCAGTCTGGATCAGTGCCCGGTTCACTTCGGTAACTCAAACACAAATGGCAAAATGTAAGTAAGTACTATAAGTCTTCCTCTGCCAAACCCTTTATTGAAGTAAACCTACCCTAAGTGTTATGTTGTTACGTTTATTATTTTTAAAAGGACAGTGTATCAATCAAAAACAGTTAACATTTTTTTTTTTTAATAAAAATGGTTAGGTCCGAACACTGAACTTTGTACAGTCTACAACGCAAGTTTAAATCATAGCAAACTTTACTAATCTCGCGACTGAACTTGGACCCGCCACTGTACTGGGTTCCAATAAAAAAGTCTAGAAGTTTCAGTTACAGTCATAAAGAGGATCAGAGGAAATGAGGGTCCAGCGCTATTGAAATGGTTTGTCGGTTTGTGCATAAATATGTATCTGTTATGTAAATTAAATGTTGAAAAATCTTTATCGAAATGTAGCATGTGTACATATAGGCATACAGTTTACCCATTGGAGAAAGCAGAAACTACAGAACGCCACCTGCTAATTTTATTCCATTTGAAAGAATCTTAGTACCTATTCGTTCACATACACAAGGTGTAGTAGTACAAGGTGTAGTTTTGCATCCTCATCAAATTCAAGGAAGTGTTAATGATTCTCAACCCGAATCAATAATAAAATGGGTAGGAAATATCGGAAATCGGTAAGTGTACACCAACCGTATTAAAACGCGGCCCGTCTAATACTAGCCCTATAACCGAGCTTTCACACACACAAACAAACGCAGACGTTTATTCGATAAACAGGTGATTCTCCTCTTTTGAGAAGGGCTTCATTCTGAAATAGTGTCAAATTAAAACAACTAAAAAGCAACGTTTATCATTATTGACCAGGTAACGTAATTTATGTTGATTATTTACGTCTTCTATGACAACCTCCTGAATTTTGACGAGGATGCAAAACTAAACCTTGTATAAATAAGATAATTACATTTATTACTTCAAACTGAAAAATAAATTAGGTTAAATAATAAAAAAAATATGTTCGCTTTCAATATTGATTATATCTACTTACAATTCTTACAGATTGCTCCGTTGGTTTAATTGTCACAAGCGCGACTGCTGAGCATGATGGCCTGGGTTCGATTTGGTTCCATGGAATTTCTCAGTAGTAGCCACAGAGTCTGGCCAATTGATGGCAATAGGCCGCTATTAGAATATAATAGAATATACTTTATTGATCAAAACATGGGGCTTAAACATAACTGGCGAAATGTGGGTGTACTGTTAGAAATACCTCTGCCTAACCCATCAGGTATAACAGGTGTGATGTTGTGTGTGTTATTTCTTTAGTTGTAGAAAACACAGAATTTCGTGCAGATGAACTTAGAAAACATGAAATGCAGAACTACTACGCCTTGGCAGTTGGATTTAAAATATTATCCGCAGTAGCACTTCAGCTGCCTGTGGATTTTTAGTCTCACGAAATGGCAGATAGAACTACATGATTTTGGAAATAAAGATCTCTTCAAAGTTAGAGTAAACAGGCTTCTTCTGGGTAAGCTCGCTCCATCGTCGACTCTGTTTCTGTCACCTCTGGCCTAGACTAGAGTCAAGAGCAAACCCATTTTAAATTAAAAAAAAAACCTTGTAGTAAAACATTATTATTGTTTATCTAAAAACCCAAGCGAACCCGTAGCATCAATCTAAGTGGAGACAAAGTTTATAGTAGTGGTTGTCATTGGATATTTCCCATGGCGCGTCGGCCGCACCATAGAGTTATTGCCGTTACGTCTATTGGCCTTTATTAAATTTGAACCCAACATGTTACCCATCATTCTATTGCATCTGTTTGTTAGAGGTACCTACTGTGTTATTTACTATGAGTGTTTATGATAAGGAATTACTTTCTGGTTATTCAGATATTTACGAGTACTTCAAGAATACTCTTTATTAACGTGACATAAATTCGATGAAATTTTTAATGAACATTCGGTTATGCTTGCCGCTAAAGATATTCATAATATGTTTACCTAGATACGATATAACTTATTGTATGTGGAACGAGTCATCATCTGCCTAGCCTTTTCCCAACTATGTTGGGGTCGGCTTCCAGTCTAACCGGATGCAGCAGAATACCAGTATTTTACATGCACCGACTGCTTATCTGACCTCCACAACCCAGTTCGTACTGGGTAAAATGATACCCCTTGGTAAGATTGTCAGACTTTCGGGCCACTGACTACCTGTAACGACTGTCAAAGATCTACAAATGACAGCCGGGACCAACGGCTTAACATGCTTTCCGAGGCACGGAGGAAACTCGGTATGTAATGGGTGGTCACCCATCCACGGTCCGACCCAGGCAAGCGCAAGGGGAACGAGTATTAAATATAAAACTATATAACTGTACGAGTACGGACTCACGTTAAGATCGCATTGCGCGTGCTAACGCATTGCGCGTTCGTGCTAAGAAACACACATAGTTCTGTTGATATAACAAATATATTGTTGTTGTGTCCTACATCATCAACATCGTCATCAACAGCCCGACGTAACCCACTGCAGAGTGTAGGCCTATCTTTACTTGTGCAAATACTCTACGTTCTTAAGCCAACCTCATACAGAAACAAATAAATAAAGAAACATAATGTTATATTACAAACTGCATGCCTTTTAATAATGTCTTCTACGGATGAATCTTACCGTCCCGTTTCCCAGCTTTACAACACAACATAAATCACTATACTCGATAGTTAGAAGTTCAGTCAGTTCACTAGCTATTGCAGTGCTCACAATATAATAATAAACCTTTATTTATACAAAAAACATACAGAGTTTGAAATACAGCCTAATATTTGGTTTAGAAAATACATTTAAATAGTTTATGTTGCAAATTCTGTACAAGAATAATACTCTACCTCTTAAGCTAGGGTATACCGGTATTATAAGAGGTAGTTTACTTTCAGTTAGATAGTGTTAGTTTACGGTCAGGTATATAGTTATATAATAACTCTATTGATACAGGAAGTAAGCTTGTCCCATTTTCGATAATGTAGCTAAGTCAAGTCTATACGTACATTAATTATACTATAGGTACATAACGGCATAATTTGTGCTAAAGTAAATCCTACTTAAGCTTAACTTAGCTCACGGCTTAGGCATATTCCTGAGCGCAGATGTGACCTTAGCATAAGTTAACACCTGCTGTAATTGCTACTTACATCTCGACATACAATATTAGCTGGAGATATGGACTAGCATTACAGTGCACCACACAGCTTAACGTCACGACAGCAGTTCAAGAGGGATTAGGCAGAAGTGTGGTAGCACTTCCATGTTTCGTCTGTAATGTTAAAGTCCCCACATGTGACAACAGCAAAGAATAATTTTGATTAACGAATTGGATTTTGAAATGGGAACGAACTTCAATTAGCCGCAAATTAGGGTAAGCGCCCTTAAGACTGCATAGACTTTAAATCTAAATATAAAAAACAATAAGTTCATCTTCATCACACCTGAAATGGCAGGAAATGTAGGCAGAGGAGTTGGGACCTAATAGTACATACACCCGTCACCCACATTCCCCAGTTATTTGGGTAAAAAAGGGAGAAAATATTGCTTTCAGAGAAAAAAATACCCGACTTTGCCGAATCTGTGCCAAAAATCCTTTTAAACCAAAAAAGTACCTTACTCAGGTATTAACAGAAACCCTAGACCTTACCTGAGTTAGCCAATAGCCACTGGAGCTCAATGATACCCGCATAAATTGCCCGGAACAGATGAAATTTGACACGTTTATAGCATTGCCCCGAATCTTACGGGCAATATAGGTAGGTAAGTGCAAAATGGCGGATCGATTTCCTGAACCAAGTTTAAGGATAACGCGTCTCACGTACTTCGTAGAACAAACTTTGTGACATAAATTATTTTAATCGCTTCTGTATGTGTACGATTAGTTTTGAGGTCTGAGAGCCTAGCCAAGTGGTAAGATATTTTTTATAAATAAACTCTGCTCCATTGCTCCTATGTGTCTAAATGGATGCAAAACTAGGGTCACGAAGTCGCTATTGACATTGAATTATAACAAAACTGAAGATCTACTTCAGATATCGATTGCTTAACCAAATGTTATTAATATCTTTATAATTATATTTACACCGACTTACAAAAACACAAGTTTTTTTCACTATATCTATCTCTACATCACACACATACACACACCCATACAGAGGTACAAAAATAGGCCACATCATAGTTGCAGTATTATATTATATTATATTGTAAACTGATCAAATGTCATATTGTAATATAATAATGTCATACTGTGCTCGTACTACAACTACTGTTACAAGCTCAAATCATAGGCGAGGACGCTGGCACCCTAAACACAAGTTAAATCTTATATTGGGTGCCAGAGCTCATCGAAAACACACTGTTCCCTAGTTGTAATGCTGCATAGTGTTTAGATAAGTGTTTTCTTGTACAATTATTTAAGGTAATAAATTTTTATTTATTTATTATTTCAAAGCGATTTGTATTCTTACAATTACTTTTACTAGCATATATTGATGGAAGCATTTAGGTAGCTTATGTTAATTCAATATTTTTTTACTTGTCAATCATCACAATTGCATCGTCGGACTAGTGATCGCAAGTGCGACTGCTGACCATGACGTCTTGAGTTCGATTCCCGGGTCGGGCAGTGTAATTTGTGCCCGGTTGATGACAATAGGCTCACCCCACATTACATAGGACATAACTTTATACATAATTTTAGTTTGTTGACTTTGCCAATTTAATTTTAACAAGTAATTATAGTGAAATTGTGTGTTGTGTTTGTATTATTTTTCTAGTATTTTTTTATTTAATGTGCCTAATGATAATATGATGAATGATAATTATGATATGATCCAACTTGTAGAATGAAATAAAGAAATTGAATTGAATTGAATTGAATAACTGGCGAAATGTGGATGTTCACCATATGTGGTAGAGGTACACCTCTACCTAATACTTCGGGGATTACAAGCGACAGTTATTGCTGATCGAATATCACTTTCAATTAGCTTTCCAATTATTACTAGGCCTTTCTCAATCGCGTTCGGTCCTCGATGCAGCTGAATACCAGTATTTTACATGCAGCTACCGTCTAACTAACCTACACAGCCCAGTCAAATAGCGCAGACTGGGAACTTCTAAGATTTATTTTTCACATTCATATGTATACATGGTTAAATTTAAGTAGTTTTAATCCCCCTAAGGGGTCAATGTACGTCAATCGCGTAAAAAAAAATCAGCTAAATGTATGGAACAGCTGGTTTTTTTTCGCGATTTCAGGGTTGGTCCCATAGTAAAAGTTGTTCGTTATAATGAATACAATGACCCCTTAAGAGGATTAAAACTACTTAACTTTAACCATGTATACTGCGGTAAAAGTTACCAGTCCAGTCAACGTGATGGTAGAAGGAGTGACCTGTGCTCCAGACGGATTTATTAAGTATTCTCCTTTAAACTCTTAAAATTACACCAATCTTTCTGTACCACCTTCCATTATCAAAATTAAGCGGCAAAGAAATTATATCCAAAGCATTCTACCATAATCCTCTTGAGATTATGAAAACAATGTCTCCACCGCCATCACTTATGTATGGGATGACTTAATTCTGTGGAAACTCGTACGGGGGTGCTGGCGGAAATCCAAGCCCCCTCTATATACCTTGTCATAATTTTTGTGTGGCGCCAGTGACAAGAGAGAGTAGGTAAGAATAAATCTAATTGGGATATTGAGCACACACAACAAAAACAACAGTAATAGGTACCTCCTATTACCCTTGTTTTCGCAAATGTGTGTTCCGTTGACTTCATCATCAGGGTATGCCGAAATAATTGTCACGTAATCTGTACGGCATTGCACTAGGACCAATCGCTACTGCTGAGTCTGGGTTTCGATACCCACATCGGGCAATATCTTATTAAGTTCTTCCACTTCAGATGTTTTACTAGCATGCCGGTGGCTTGATGTGAACTTTAATTGATGGTAATGAGCCTATTTTGTATGGGACGGAAACTGATTAAATGTAGAGTGTCGTTCGCCTTTGGGAAATACAGGCCTGATGATTTTGTATAGTTCTTAATGTTTACCACCACTTTCTTATTTCAGTAAATTTTAATCATTCTCCTACAAAATCGCTATAACTGTGACACCATCCCCTCCACCGTACAGCTTACATTAATCTTTCTAGAGACAATTTTAAAATCACCTGAGGATAGCCCGGTACGCGGTGTATCAACGATGCTCTAACTTACAATGTGTTATAAATCATAACTTTATACCTCCGTCTCTTCAAGTTATGCTGGAATGGATGTGTCTGAATTTGGGAAAATAGGTTATAGTGCTACATGGCTTTTTTGGCGCGTGGCCATTGTCGGAACTAACGTCGACATCTTTGTTTTTCAATGTCTACCAACGCGTCGCGGCAGACCTCATAGGAGATAGTGGGGCGAGCTGGACATTGCCAACGATTAGTAGTCCATATTAGCCATAAATTTATTTCGGCGGTCTCTGCAGTTCTGGAGCCTTAGCGCTAGATGGCTCATCCCTCCCAGTCTGCTCCGACTTTCGGTATCTCGGTTCACTCGTTTAAAGCGATGGCGAAATAGATCGGAGTGTTAACACGGGATGGATGAAATGGCGGCGGAGAATGATGATGAGCCCTAGATTGAAAGAACTGGAAGTCATGAGGAAAGTTCTTTGCCCAGCAGTGGGATAACGCAGGCTGACAGTAACAGTAACAACTCCTGACAGTCTTTCAAGCGCTAACAGGACTTTGCGGCAGCATACTTTGGAATTGTTGAGTAAATCTTTCTAGAGACAATTTTGAAATCTCTTGTGGATCGCCCGGTTTGTGCGCGGTGTTTCAGCGATGCTCTAACTTACAATGTGTTATAAATCATAACTTTATACCTCCGACTCTTCAGTTATACTGGAATGGATGTGTTTGTCTGTGGGCATATTGGTTACCTCAAAGTTCCACTGAGAAAACGTTTGCTTAGAATGCTGAATCTAAGTATGAATTGCCGCTTCTTTTAAAATATATTCGGTAATAACTAATTCAACGACATTAATTTATCTTCATTATCGCAGGATTTTTTAGGTATGGTTTCAGTAGGTACTAATTCATAGGTCAAATGAAGAAGTTTCGCGCCTACCCTGACGCTTCCCCCTTAAACCCGTGTTCCATACAGACAGGTGTTCCCGTGTTCCGTGTTCCGTGTTCGTGTGCCTATCTATATTGTATGGAACACGGGTACCTTTTTTAAAATTCCATGTAAATATTAATGTTTACACTTTAACAAAGACCAACTGTGTCGCCAAGTATTGTAAACGTCACGTTATACTCTAGGGCTTGTATTTCTTGTATTATAATACAAGGCAGGCTCTCCGTAGTGTTAAAGGCTTATAACGAGGCCGGTTGGGGACTAGTTCTACCACGCAGCTCTGCTCTCACGATAGATGACCGTTTTCTCCTAACTAGAGATTTCGGAGCATCTGATGCTTCGGATCGAAATGTTAGCTTATTTTCTAAGGTTAAACACGTTATTTTGTAGTTCACAATTTGAAATGTCAGATATATATGAGTATAATGTAATATAATATAATATGTAATATTATTATTTAATAATTAGTATTTAACTTTATTTGCGGCACCGTAGTACTCAGTATTAACTGGGTTGTGGGGGTCAGACAGGCAGTCGCTCCATGTAAAATACTGGTGTTCAGCTGCATCCGGTTAGACTGGAAGCCGACCCCAACATTGTTGGGAAAAAGACTAGGCTAGGGATGTTTTTTTAAGACATTGGTTTCTGGAATAGCAGTTTAGTAACAATACTAAATATTTATGAAAGGCCCGAATGGGTTTTAGGAGTAGGCAAAATAGTTTCGATTTGAGTACTGTTTATTTGTACGTTTCACGATCACGATTTTTCATGCTTTGATCAAAGTTTGTTTATCAATTACAAAATAAAAACGCAAACGCTTAGTTGACGCTTCACGTGACCCAAAGGCTGGCTTTTACCTTGGCCAGGGGCTAAGTGTTGCCATACAACGTGGCAACGCCGCCAGTCTCTTGGGCACATTACCGGCTGCCAGCGTTGAGGAGGAGTTTTTTGATGCCCTTTTATAGTTTTGTAGTAAGTTTATTTTAGTTATTCTAATGTATATAGTTAATGTAAAAATTGAATTAGACGAATAGTATTACCAAAATTGTGTACATACATCCCAATTCAACAAACATTAAAGGAGCGTTTCTGATTAATTGCAGTCGTCAGCTCAGGCAAATAGCGCGGTGTTGTTGTCTAAGCCGAGATATAATTAATTGTATGCTATTATCATACTTTCGGGAAAATTGCTGCTTTAGCAATTCTAGAAATTTCTATTTGAGAACCCTTTTCTCATAGGCAATAAATAATTGTGATATCAATGTGCAGCATCTACACAAATAGAATAGAAAGACAAATAAAATCTGACAAGAAAGTGGCGGTTTTTACAATGAACATGAACTGAAATATTATATTTATACCAAATGTTGGGTAATTACTCTATTTTTAGTTTGAAGCCACTTTTAACATAACGTGATGCAAAAAAAAAACAAAGGCCGTAGTTCATTATTTCATTTTGTAACGTATATGTAGTTTGACTGAATAATAAATTAAACAACGTACAGACTGCGACCGTACAAAGCTCGTACAATTCTCTAAGAATGACCTAACTCACTATACAGCATTAGATCCGTAACCGATGAGCTATATAAATAAAATAAATGCTCCTGTCCCGGTTTTACCCCGGGACATTATTCAAGCTAAATCCCGGGATTTGCCGGGACTCCCTGCGAATCTCTAAACATTACCGTTAAATTGTTTTATGGCGGGAAAAATTGCGGACGAAATTAAATTTCCGGATAGATATTATGGTAATTAATTTATAGATAGACTAGTTGTAAGTTATCTACACTAATATTGTAAAGAGGAGACTTTGCAAGTTTGAATGTAGGAGCTAATCTCACGAATGGCTCATGCTATTTAAAAAATAATTTAATTGATGTAAAGCATTACCGAATGCCTTATGATCTGTTTCTTCAAGGCGGACAAAGTTGCCGTCCGAAGCTATTGTTTCATAAATTAGTAGTAAACACACAATTACGCCTATAATTCCCGAAAGGTTAAGTAGAGGTGTACCCAATTATAATACACCCACACCCACACCCACACACCCACATTTCGCCAGTTATGTTTAAGAACTCTATTTAAAAAACCCAATAGCACTTTGCCCGACCGGGAATCGACCTCAAAACCTCATGCTCAGCACTTGCGCTTGCGATCACTCGAACAACGATAAATGAGTAGTTGTTGAATGAATGAATGAATGAATGAATGAACAAGCCTTGCATTTGTTACACACATAGAAGAGGCAAAACTTGTGTCAACTTGCGTTTCACAAATTCAAATAAACGAGTTGTTTTTTTTTTGTAACATTACGCAAAGATGTAGCAGACAGGTCTGTAATTTCACTGGCACATAACGAAAGAAATACCGCAATGTTTTATGATGAATGGACCTAATTCAAATCACTTCCGGGTTCCAAAAAGCGTTCTCAATTCAACTGAACCGGTTCAAATTATGAAATCTCATTTATACTTGTAGAATTAATTGTTTTTCGTCAACCAATTTCAATAGGTAGCAAGAGATTTGACGGTAGGTTGATTACTTGATTACAAATCAGGCTTTGAGAAGCTGATTGCTGTCTTGAGCAGCTGTCGTGTTCCAGTTTGGTAGGTTAGGATGCTGATCTATGATTACAGGTCCATGAAATCTTACTTCTATTATGAATGCGCAAGTTTGGGAAGATGGATGGATGGATTGTTGATACTTTTTCACGCAATTTAAAAGCTATAGAACGGATTTGGATAAAATTTTGCACGCAGATAGTTTATAACCTGGATTTAACACAGGGGTTACTTTTTATCCTGGTAGTACTATCTTGTGGGACAGTTACCGAGCTCTACGCGAGCGAAGTCGTGGGCATAAGCTAGTATTTCATATTACTGTGGGATGACGTATCTTCATTGAACGTATGTGAAAGGCGAAGGTGTTTACTTACAATCGAGTCAGTCATCAGCTTAATTGCCACCTTCATTATCAAATGCCTAACCTTTTCGAAACTATGTTGGAAAAGTTGTTGTTGTATGTTGTGTTGTTGTTTGTTGTAGTTGTTTGTTGTTATTGTTGTTGTTTCTGCTAGTTGTTGTTGTTGTGGAAAGTGTTGTTCATGCAGTCTAAACGGATGCAGCTGAACATCAGTATTTTACATGAAGCGACTGCCACCCTAAATCTCTATATAGCCCATTCAAATGAAACCCTACCGAACCACACATAAGCCCCTTTTCATTCAACACAAACGACTTCGAACATTCATTCAAAATTAACTAGTCGGACCGACTCAAAGAAAACTACTCGGCTAGAACTAACAATTGCGTACAGTTGCCGACTCCGTTTGAGTTACATTTACATGTGATCAGCTGTGCAAGTACTTGTCTACCTTTGAGCGAAGTTGGGCAAAGGATTCTAGTGGTTAAGTATGTAGAGTTTATTAGGTTTCTAGTTGGAGTGAATTTTATAAGTTGGCCGATGACGCTAAATTATGATAGAATGTACCTTACTCCCAATAAAGGCAGTATAGGGAGGATTACTTTATTTATAAGGGTTTGATCAATGAGACAATAGATGATCTCTAATAATGTCCACCTCCTATCTCCAGGTGTCACAGTGCATGAATAAGCAAGCACCGAGGTAAACTACACAGGAGGACAACTAGTCCAATGTGAGTGCACAATACAACCTTAGTTATTATTTACACTAAACCTGTTATCGGATCATTGTACTTATCACCATGAACAACTTTTACTAATGGACGAATCCTGAAAATGAGATCAAAAGTTCGGCGATCGAAATCCAGGCACGATGATGATGTATTAAACTGTGAGCATCTTTCCGAAAACCGAGAAAATCGATATAAAACTAAACATTAGACAGTTCACAGAACCTCGGGTCCTGCTAGCATACCAATGTCTTCCGATGCAAACGCCTGGCGGGCAGCCAAGCTGATGCTCCAAGTCTTGCCCTTTCAGCCCAAATAAATATTTGTTATTGCTCCAAGAAATATGGCTCTTACATTAACTTATGTTTCTGTTTTTTCGCGTCTTATTATAATTTAGGAGCCATAAGGAGTTGTGAGTATTCTTAGAGATAATAGTGAGAGAAAAGATGGCGGCACTTACAAAGTGGACCGGCGAAGTGGGTCATGATAAGACGGGTAGATAATAAGTTGTGCTTATCCTTGTCTGACTAAAAATAGCTTGTTTTTTTTTTGCTGTGATATCTATATGAAGGTTGCGAATTTTGAAGTGGTTTTGTTTTACCATTTTGCAAGGTTTTCAGTGATAACCACGATGGATAAGTCGAAGATCTGGATTGACAATTATCACTATTCTAGGCACATTGGTTTTGAAATCTTTAGTGATATCTTTAACTCTTGCCAAAACTCGAAAATATTTAATAAGAAAATGTTTAAATTGTTGTTACTGAGAAATGGCAAAACCCAATAATACATTTATCCGCCCTGGGAATCGAAACTAGGACTTAATACTCAGCAATAGGGCTTGCAACCAGAACAACAATGAGACAGTCACACAATATTTGGTCATCATTAAGATCTGTATAGTTTAACAGAGTTTTTGAATCTCATTCAAATGACATATTAATTCCATTTCCTGGCGATATTTTGCGACTTATAAAAGGGCAAACATAGACAAGTAACATTTTTTTTTTCAATAACAGGCAAAATTCTGAAACTTCACATAAGAAAAATCCAGAAACACATTTTTCGAACCTAAAATCTAACCGAAAAACTTAACGCTTGCAGAGAGAGCTGGTTAAAATTAACGTAAAAAGTTAAGGCGAAGTTTTCCACCGCTGCTGTCAGTCCGTATTTAAGGGGAATCAGCGGTGCTTGGGGTGGATTTTGGCACGATTCTCTAAGAAAACTTTACACTTTATTCCTTAAGGGTTAAACGAGTTAACAGTTTCTGTCAAGTATCAGAGTAATTGAGTTGTAATAGAATTTTATTTCCTGCGGTTTCTGGCAGTGGATATTTATAAGCTTTGGAAGTCTTTTTTTGGGTTAAGGATTTTATTCTACTGAAACCAGTTACCATGCTGAGAGCATGCAGCAAGCATGCATGGCAGCTAAGTAAGTAGTGATAGCCTAGTGGTGTTACCGTTGGACTGCCAAGTCATAGGTCTCGAGTTCGAACCCAAGACACGACTCACACCTCTGATTTTTCGGAATCATGTGCGGATTATATAATTATCACTTGCTTCGGTGAAGGAAAACATCGTGAAACCAGCATGCCTGAGAGTTATTTCTCGACGGCATGTAAAGCCAAGTCAGAGGCCCATGGACGGCATAAAAACTCTGACACCAGGTTAGGTAATAACCGCAAGATAAAGAAAAAGAGATGCTGAAATCCAAAACAAGGAGTCTCTTTTGAGATGCCTCATCAGTATTAAATGAACAATAAATGATTTTCTATAAAAATTTCCCTTGATCGTGCATTGCTCTATTTACCTTGTTCGTAGTAATAAGCTTTTCCCCAAAAAATCTTAGACATCATCATCGTCTGCCTAGCTTTTTCCGAACTATGTTGGGGTCGGCTTTTAGTCTAACCGGATGCAGCTGAATATCACGATTTTACATGCAGTGACTGCCTATAACCTCCACAGCCCAGTTTATACTGGGTAATACGATACCAATTGGTAAGACTGGTTGTCCGACTTTCGGGACAATGTCTACCTAAAAATCAAAGACACGATAGCGTTAATATGCTTATTAGTTATTATGCTTAATTAGTCCGATTGTGCTTACGCAAACCTTCAAAAAACATCCGTAGTACAATAATAACATCAAATTCAATACACATCATTTTCAAAAACCCTTTGCAATCCATTTTCAGCCATCCCCCCTTACTGGCAAGAGTTCGCCAAGTTGTGGAGATTAGCCAAGTTACGCCGTGACCGGCCAAGTTCGCCTCAATAACTCTTGCAATTTTAAAACGGAATAAAGATTCTCAGGGATGTAAAACTGAAGTTTTTTCTATTAGGAATTCTATTGGTCGTTATGGTGATTAGTTTCGTAGCGGTCTTTGAGTGCTTGTTTGGCTGTATTTCTGAGGAATTCTTAAAATGGCTTTTAACTTTGATGCTTTTCAGTCATGTTGCGTTTCCCTTTAGGAAAACTTCAGTCAAATGGAAAACCTGTCCGCTCAGAAGACATACACTTATTGAATTTTTGAAAAAAAAAACTCTAATGAAATGTACACTTGACTATTTCTCAAATGTTTTTGAAGGTTATACTAATCCATACAGAGTACGAGAAGTGTATCAAAAATCAGTAACATGATTTTGGAGAAGCTGTGTTTCTGTTTGCACATATGCGATTTTTTTATTACTTCTATAGTATTGACTATGACTAAACAGCCATTTCGAATACTTCAGGAAACCTTTAAAAATCAAAATAAAACCAATTTTTTCGAGTACGTTAGTTACAGGCACTTTTGAAATGTCGAATATAAAAAAAAAAACTATGACCCCATTCACAAGGCATAATAACTTTGAAAGTATTGTAGTTGCCCATTCCAAAGCGTAGATCTCTATGAAGAAGAAACTCCATGGACACTCTTTTAAAAATCAGAATATTGTTACAAAAACTTAATTACATCATTCATGTTGAGATTGTAAATTATGTTTAATTATGTAAATATGTTTAATTTATGATTGTAATTTAGGACGATGTAGTAAGACGTGAAAAAAAGGAGGTGTCCAATGAGATGACTCCGACCCCAAATAAATTGGGATAGGGGCAAGAGAATCATGATGATGTAGCAAAACGTGCACGTCGTACATTTTAACACCTATAAAGGGAAATAGTGCAAACGGCTTATAAAACGGCAGGCTTGAAACACTCGTCCAACTCAAACGCCAATCCTCATCTATATTTCAGATCTCTTGCAGCAAAACCAGTCATATCCAATCGAAACAGCAGGAGCCATTCAGAACCTCGTCATATATTCTCATTGTAGCGATATTCACTTGTCTGGCAGTCTGTTCTGTCTCTTAAATAACTCAGTGAGCCTCGTACTAACTGAGTGAGCCTAAGTCTAACTGAGTGGGCTCTGGCTGTGCAAAATTGAGTCGGTCGCTTGACGAGAATTTTGTCGTTCATACTAGGTACTTAATTATGAGGTTGGCAAGGAAAATGGTCATGTAAATTGTATGAGTTTAATGGGTAGCGGTTAGTGGTTACCAAGGACGTAAGTCGTGCTTTTAAATTATTATGATTATGTTTTGGATGTGGGCTTTTTGTTTAGGAAATTAGATGCAGTTCCAGGAAAACTGTGAAGGGCATGGCGGACTGATACTAGTACAGTGGATCGCGTAAATGTATAAGTAGGTATCTCAAGCCCCTAACTCTTGGTAGTAAATATTAGGAACCGTGGCGTTTAAGTTGGTAGGTGTACGACATATCCTTTCGTTCTCAACAGACGGAAGTTTTTTCATGAGGACTTCGCTTCTGGCTATTATTAATAATGTATATCGTCGACCTAATTTTAATATGGTATAGTCATAATAACTGTCCATGATGCGGAAAAAACGTTTTGATCCCGTAAAGTTCTTGGGAAATTTAAAATTAATGTTTTAAAGAAAATATTGTTTAATTTGCTTTAATTTTACCGTTTTGCTAGATACTCGTATACGTAACACTTCTAGATCACTGCACCTAAATTGCAAAAAAATCGTCGCTTAGCCAAATTTTGACTTACGCCATATTAGAATTCGGTCGACGATATTACACACTATCTTCATTTAGACCTTGAATATTAAATGAATCAACATTATTACTCTTTACTTTGATACAACACGGACTACTGAATTACATTACTTACGGTAGCGACATTACTGTAGCGGTTTCTAGAAAACTTACTTTCAGCGACGATTTCAACGGAATATCGTAATTATATTTGATTTTATGTCTCTGTTTACTGGAAGCCAATCCACTAATTGCTTACAATATTCTCTAATAAACGTTTATTAGTTATCAAGTCAAACTCAATAAGCTTCAATATCTCACATCATATAGTGTAAAATGGTATAACATCAAGATTAGATCTAACCATTGCGCTAATGTAATTGGATGTGTAATGTTATAGGTATACCTTTGAAATACTCGTAGACGGATAATTAGTTCAAGGTATTAATTTAGTTGTCATACTAATTGAATAGACTCGGTTGGGACTTTATAATAAAACTAGTGGGCTGTATAAATATAGTTATACGAAGCAGGTACGCCAATGAATGATACATAACAATTCACTTCTAGTTGCGCGCGTTCCGTGTATGTTTACATTTTGGCAGTGTTAAATTATTAGCGATTACGCTACCTTTTAGAATATTTTTGTATGTTGTATTTTTTTTTCCAAAACTGTACGTTTAATCAATCATGTTTTTAAATTAGTAAAATATTTCTCATGTACATAAGTGAAATTTCTTATGGGAAATAAAGACATCTCAAACCTTTAAAAAAATCATACAGTATCTTATGGATACTGGCTAACTTACCCTAAATTAACGGTAAGTGGTGGTGAAAAGGGGCGTTCAACTGTAAGTTTTGTAACACCAGCATATTTTGAAACTAAGCAGAATTTTTCAACACGAATTTCCACATAAAAGAGGCGATTTTTCTATCTGAAGTAAAAGTTCTTGTTTGAGCAAAAATTTAAATGTTCCGTGGTTAATGAGTTAGAAATGTGATTATTACGTTCTTTTGTGCATAAAAAGAAGTTAAAGGTTCTCAGTTAATACCAAATTGCCTTTACTGTGTCAGCGAAAAATAATAATAATATACTGTCTAACTTATATTTTAGACATTTAGCTATTTGTGCGAGCCGTTTAAAAAAGTCTTAATTTTGTTTTTCCGCTTCTATGCAAATCATAAAATAAAATCGCTTTTCGTATCTCTCTGTGACCATGTTTTTCTACTCAAAAGCAATGGATTTTAATGTAATTTTCACCATCACTTAAAGAATTTATCCCGAAAGTATTATGCGTATAATACGTTGACATTTAAAAATAATAAAGCTGCTACTGAAAAAGTTGATATTTAAATTCCTGATGGAAAAACCCAATAACACTTTGCCTGACCTGGGAATTAAACCCACCGACCAATGAGGCAGTCTCTATTTACAACCAACCCTTAAAACTAAAAAGCATCTTATTTACCGTCAACTGTAAACAATACGCACAATAAATTATAAAGGTGGATAAAACTAACGTCAACATTTTAGACCCCCAGAGGGGACAACATTCTTCAGATTTATTTCAGGTCTACATGGAGGTATGAAAGTGTTCTGTTTTAAGAATGGAGTAGCTATCCAAACATACAGCTTGTATCTGAAGGGTGTAGTCATATTTTAAGGGGGTGTTACAGGTACTTTTGTTGTGATCAAAAATTTGTTGTACCCTATAAAAGTCCAATATCTGTCCGACCCAAATGTATGGGGTAGCAGATTATTTTTTTGGAATTACAATGTTGAATGTGGAATAAGTAGCTCAATTTGATGGTCTGACAATATCTTCAAATATAACCACACCTTTATGATACACGCTGTATTCAAATCACTACTTAAGTCAATTTTTCTTCTGATCACTACCATACAAAATGTCGCCTCTATTTTTTTCGTAGCTCTCAGCATATCAGGTACGGCCAGACCCTAAACCCTTATGACGTCAGCATTCGTGTGACGTTTCCTCTGAGTTATAGCGGTGACGTAATTTTAATGCGTTCTAAACTTCCCTTTTAGCCCCTTGAATGTCATACGGGAGGTAGGCAGAAATGTAAGTGATATGGCGTCCAGTTTGCAAGGGACATAAATTATGTAAACGTGGATTTGGAAGAGAAAATAAACGGTTTTGGAATTTTGGGTGTATCAATTAAAAGATTACAAATCTAACTGACTGCAGGCAGTACTTTTAACTGCATGGACATTTTCTTACACCGTGCAATTTTCTGACATAGAAAGTATTCTATGTTACTGAAGAATAATGTAGGTTTCTATCGGCAAAATAACGTTTGTAACTAAAACGTTATATTTAGAGATTACCTGTTACAAACACAACAACAAGTTCACTTATTGATTATCTACCATTTACTTGCCTTAAGAATTCTTCATGATTATAATTACTATGTCAACTTTATCAGCTGGCTAATAATAACTACGGTATAACCGACCGTGTTCTAAGTTATAATTTTAGTTCCAAAGTTGCGAATTGATTCGATACGTAAACAGAGATGATTGAATTATCTCGATTGACACATGAGTTACCGTTCAGATTTGATTTGATATTTCCTTTGTTGGTCCCTCGTGAGTTCATGTTCAGCCATTTGAGGATAACTTATATAGAAGGATCGCGTTTACAATCTGATGTACCTTTGTATTTATATATCATCATCATTCTGTCTAGCCTTTTCAAAAGTATATTGGGGTCGTCTTCCAGTCCAGTGGTTAGACTAGAAGCCGGTATTGAACCAGTATTTTACCCAGAGCCACTGCCTATCTTACATCTGACCTCCCAATTATCTTGGGGTTGGCTTCCAGTCTAAACAAATGCGCCTGAATACTACTAAATTACATAGAACGACTGCCTATCTGACCTCCACAGCCCAGTTAGTACTGGGTAATAAGATACCCCTTAGTAAGACTGGTTGTCAGACTATCGCCCCACTGACTACCTGTAACGACTGTCAAAGATCTGCAAATTACAGCTGGGACCAACGGCTTTATGTGCTTGCCGAGGTACGGTAGAAACTATGTATGTAATGTAATGGGTAGACACTCATCCACGGACATTCCATAACATACACAGAATACAATAATCAGGCAGTATATATGTGGAAAATTACACATAAACTTTTCTATAGTTTCATATTATTATACCATACATCGCACCGCATAACTTCCTATGGAGGCATCAAAGGAAATTGCCATAATCGGCAACAGTGACACTCTGATTGATGGCAGGAAATATTGATAACACCGTGCTGTGTGTTACATTACCTATAGAAATTGTAACAACTGCATGCTAATGTTCTACACAAGTATCTTAGCAATGTTGAGAATTATGGAAACATATAAGTTACGTTAGATTTTTGTGTATTTCTGTGGCACCGGTGATCGTCAAAGCTACCTAACAGATTTTGAAGCAATCATTCAGAAGATTAACGTGCACTATACTTTCAATAATTCACTAATAATTTTTACATCAAGCAGGTTCTATTCTTAATTCCATTTCAACCACTTTTTTTAACGTTTTTTTTTTAATATTTATTATTAAAAAAAAAAGTTACCAATACTGAAGAAATATCTGTGTTTAGTCAAGTAGTAAGAACTGTGCAATGCAGAGACCACTAGTTAGTTAATAATACCAGAAATCAGTAAGGGTTTTTTTTGTGACTGGCATCTCGCAGGTCAACCTAGGAGGTGGTCGACTCCAGACTATTCCGTAGGTGCCTTGTGTGTTAGGGCTCCAGCCAGGGCAAAAAACTTACAAACTGAACTACTACTACTTCAAGGGCACCCCCTGTGGGGTTACACAGTGCCCATCTTTTATAGTTTTCACTGTGGCTGAAAATCCTGCTAGCCGTTATTTTCATTAAACTAGCTTAGTTCTGTTTACCTTATAAAAGACAGATAGCGTGTTAGTTGCCTCCTATTTCAGTAAAACTAAAACCAAAACTTAAAAACAATAGAGAAACACCACAGAATATATCCCAGTTATTCTGTAGCAGTTACTACAGTGCTATAAACTACAAATACTACAACAAACTTTACGGGGCTTGCGTGAAACAATATTCTGTGAAAAATATGTACTGTGTTGTTTTTTTCAATATAGCTAACCTAATGGGTCATTTACATTAGGTCGTTTGACCGATTCGGTTGCAGCCCATATTTGGTCGATGAATCAATTCGGTTAATTAAAGTCGCCGCATTCGGTGACCGACTAACAACCCGTTCACACGACGACGATTCATTTTTCTTCACGTATCGACTTTTTTCACAATCCGTCACTTTTTTTTGACGGTGGCAATGCTTTTTAAATGCCCCAGTTCACACGCATCACCAATCTTGAAAAATGACGGACACGTCTGAAATCACGTTTCGTCTTTTAAAAATCAGGTATGTCAAAAAACACGAATCGTATTTTTTTGTGACAGAATCGCTGATGCGCTGGCTCCCGAAAAATCACGGAACTAATGTGAACACCAATTCGTTTTTTTTTTTGCTGGATCGTGATAAAACACGATTCCGTATACAATGTGAACGTCCATCCGTCATGACGTAGATATCGTGTTTTATGACGTATCGTCAATGACGGAAGCCGAGTGAACGGGCTGTTATTGTAAACGGGCCATAAAGGTGCAGGTGTCGGCAGGCGACGTTAAGCAGCAAAGTCTTTTAATCGCTATGACAGACTCAGTGCCGCGTTTATGGAACCCCTTCCAGTTTACAGAAGCCCCAGTACTTCTGAGCTTCGGGAGGGCTTACTAGCATTAATTTACATAAAACTCCACTGTTCAGAGTTGCGCACGATCTAGATTCGAGTATTGTTTCCGGTGTAGAAACACACTTGATAATTAAAATGCTTCCTCCACTCAGATCCTTAAAAAGCATGAAAGTACTTAAGGATCTCTGCGCTATGTACCTCTATCTTAGACCACAAGCGGCACGTGCCAGGAGAGTGAGAGAGCGATATCATGCGCATCGCTCTGTTGTTTGTTTTGATTTAAATTAGTTCCGACGACGTAGCCCCGGTTCCTATTTCTGTTTGCAGGGTTTAATGTAACCTAACACGAATCTAACCTGTCCGAGTCGGGGTGCCATAAGCTCCGAGCTCGCTTCGTTCGGTTTTAGCGGTAGGAATACATATCAGTAGCTAGTATTACGATTGTAATGCCTCCCGTATTACAGAACTAAAAGTAGAAGATATTATGTACAGTACTGTCCAATCTCCTTTCCAAATTATGGCCACATCCTCCGAAGAGGCATAACAATGCATTTACCAATGAATCGGTATTTTGAAAACTATTCACGACTGATTCCATTCTATCCGTTTCTGAACACGTGTGCACGTGTTTTTGAACCCTGAACTTTGAACGATGCAGGTTTAGAAGATGTTCAAAAATGGTCATGTTAGGTTCAAGTGTTTGGACGGTGAACAGTTGTTGCTTTGTGAAGAAATTCTAATGAATGCTTCTTTTTAAGTTTTCTTTTTTTTAAATCTTCGTTTTATTGTCAAAATACCACTTTGTTTTGTCCAGTGCGAGACGAATAAATACTTTTTCTTTCTTTCTTTCTTTCTTCTTTGATGTCGTCATGGTGTAAACTTAAAAGAATATTAGCTTGTGATTTGTGACACGTGGCCATGCTGTGCGTTGAATTTACGATAATTTTATGAGTAAACTGTACAACGTAATATTTGTACACCTACGCTTGATATACACGGCAAAGCAAAAAAATCATGGCATCTGCCTTTTTTAAACTGCGGAAAATTTTTACGTTGTATACTGCCCTACTAAGCGCAAAAGCTGTATCTCAAAAATAAGCGTAAAGTAGATTTCGGTGCCATCGGATAGCTTAAATAAATGAAGACATGAGTGGATGAAGGTGATATGTCGCATTTTCAGATTTTCGCTGTTCTATGCATGAATGATGGTGTTATGTGCATACGAACAATTTTAAACCTTAAAACAACCAAGTTTCTGGCTATTTTAGAAATTCACTACTTGATGAAGGTGTCATGTACACTGTTTTTTAAAATCAATATTGGATGAATGTGGTATGGGCACTTAACATTTTTACAGATGCCTAAAAAGTAAAAAGTTAACTTTTCTGCAATGGATGAAGGAGCTATGTGGCATTGCACAGCATTTTCAGTGAATGAAGGTGTTATGTGCTGCACATTTCAGTTTCATTCGTAAAACGGCGTCAACATTCCGTTCCGTTCATTCCCGCCCTTTTGGCAATCAGACGCACGAGTCGGTTATTCATTTTTTATCGATCATGAAATAAGTTCAGAAAATAATGAAACGCATACATCCAGTTCGTTAGGTGTCAAAGATCCAGATATAATAGAAGATTCCCAATTTGAATTAATAAACATTCGAACTTCCTTTGCGAAATAAAAAAATCTATACTGTTCTTGAAAATGCAACTTTTTCTGATGAAAATGACAAAGATTTTTCTTCAAGAAGTGATGATGTTTTTATACCAGAAAGCTCTTCAAGCTCCTTCACTTCTCAACCTTCTAGTGAGATAGGTGACAGAGTTTATCAACAAGATCTAGAATTTGGTCGGATTCATGTGCCGGACACAACAAAAATTTCAATTTAATATGTCTTTACCAATACTTGATCTTAAATGGATATTTTAAAATAATAGACCACAAATTTCCCGAAGTGGGACATTCATATTTGGATTCGGATCGAGATTTTGGGAGGATCGAAAAAGTGCTTCGAAAAAATGATACAATCTATGCACCTGAACAATACCGAACCATTATAAGCAAAGCTTCACGAAACAATATACATAGTTATTGATATGACTGACCATTTCAGGAAAATAAACGATTTGCAAGTGAATTTAAATTTGATTAACAGGAAAAAAAATACAAATAATGGAAAAATTAGTTTTAGGGATGGCGTGAAATGGATCAGAATTGATGAATACGGTTCATATTTATACAAAGAGTCATACGACGAAATGACACCGTTCCAGAAAGTTGACATTTTAAAAAAAGGGGTCAAATTAATCCAAATTTTGAGGTACCACGTGTGAATGGAAAATATGGTACTGTATCAGTAGAAAAAAAGCTAATATTAAGGACCAACTAAAATATTATGTTAAACCGGAATATTGATATTATTATCAGTCCATTCTTGAAGAAGAATAATCGTTTTTCGTAATTTTTTGTTTTTTTTTCTAATTTCTTAAGTAACTTGTCTCCTTCAGACTTAATTTTCTCAAACTGATTAAAATTTTCTTTGCGGAAGAAGGAGTTATGTTCAGTTTTTCTTAAATAAAGTACTAAAAATACATTTTATTCTTTAATTTCTCTCCTATTTTAAAAATATTAAACGGTTGGCGCCGCCAGACACCCTTATTGGATAAATACATGTAAGGCGTTTTGAAATATCTTAAAATGTTTATGCGAAACTTTGAACTCAATTTTCTCGAAATTAGAATTTTGCGACATATCACCTTCATCCACTTATGTCTTCAAATACGCACCTAATGAACTAAGCTTTACAAAACTTCAATTTCCTCGAAACTGGCTATCTTTGAGATACCGCTTTTGCATTTAGCACGGCAGTATACAGCCGGCTGTTCAATTTTATTAATCCCACAATCATTTACCAGCATACCAGGTAATAGCTTTGTAACATCAATATTATATCTGACCTGACATATTCACAATGGAATTTATCATCAAAGGCTACAATTATGGAAATTGTTAGGATTAACCTGGAAACGACTGATATCAAAGAATAACAGACTTCTATAGAATTGTGACAAGTCAATTACTTCAGCCATTTTGATGTCAAGTTTGTATTGAGTATTCATAAGTAGGGTTAGCAAATAATTCTAGTTTTAACGACTCGTATCATTAAAAAAAATTGTAAAAAAATATTTTGCAAGATTTTTGCCGCAGCAACAAATGTTTCTGTTGTAGACAACTCTGCTCAGCTTTGTTTTCCAATATGTAGGGTCCTCAAGAAATCATGTTACAGAAACAATGTTGTTCAGCTTTGTTCACTAATGGATACGGCCACCAAAACACACATTGTTTTTTTAACGCACCGTATATTCGATTGATGAACTTATACAGTTATAAGTGGTGTATTTACATTTTTTTTCTGCTATTGGCTCTAGTCTGATCTGGTCTCATATTATGCTCTCACGCAAGTGACCAAAAGATGCAAATAAAAATATAAAACTCTAGGTACTGAAAATGCCCGGAATAATTTCCAGCTGAAAATACACAAATAATTGCCACCGTAAACATACATGTAAATTGTATGGGCTTCCATGAAATTCTGTAAAGGTAGCTGAGCTCATATTCCAACGCAATGCAGCTTGCATGATTCCCGAGAAGCCCCGAGTAATTACGAATTCACCCGAACTGCCCGGTAAGCTGATATGAATGCCGGGCAGAGCTGGGCAGTATTACATAAATAGTGCTGTGGGTAAAGACCCGTGTCGATTTTATGGAATGGAATATTCGGTTTCGATATTCGGGGAATTTGTTGTGTATGTTACAGATTCAATGATTGAATGCAACTTAATTTTATACCAACGAAAGAAAGACAGAAATCTCGGAAAAGACGTTAAACCTTTAGTCCCAGCTGTCAATTTTAGTTCTAAAAAAAAAAATACCAAAACATTGAATTATGGATGTGGAATTTTATGACTCCTGCGATAGTTGGAACTGTGTTGCAGGAGCCAGTGTCATTTCCCTAATAAAATGACATTATACCTGTCAAAATACGCAATTGTTATCCATTTGTTACAGCTGTTGGTTCTTCTACTTATAAATAAATAAGGAAACCTGATAGTCTGAGCACCAGTTTTACCAAGGAGCATCCTGTTGCCTAGTGATTGAATTGTGAGGTTGGCTGAGCAGCCGCTTCATGTAAAATACTGATATTCAGCTACATCTCTGGTTAGACTCGAAGCCAATTATATCAGATACCTAGCCTATTCCCTATTACAGTACAATTCGATATGATCCGATGATGTAATGCGTCTAAAAGACTTTAAAAACTTCATCGAGGAACCCGACGAGGTATTAAGAGGCGTATTACAAAAAACGCGAAATTGCAAGGTTTTCTCGTTGAAATTGTATGTTATCCGTTCGTTGTTTGAAATAACAATTACTTGTTGAAAATAGTTCGTTTCCTCTTCTACAATAATAATAAAGCGAATTTTAGATAAATTATTAATTTATTCGGTAATAATCATTGTCGCGATGCATGTTTAGACAAAAACTCACGGCGAGGTGATTTGGGAGCTCTAATTTGTAGATACTATTGAATATTGACCATCAAAAATTTTTTTTTCTTCTTACAAATATCCTTAACTTCAATAATGATTGAATACATTTTCGTTATATGCCTTTATTGTAAAGAAAAAAAAATAGGACCTAATTCAATTATTGACCGAAAAGACTTCGAAACAAGCCCCAATATCTCCGAAATTGTACATCATTTTGACGTAATATTTATACCAAAATAATCTTCAACATTTGCGTAAACTATAGTTTATTTTTTATTTTATTTTTAAATCGTAACTATTATTTTTAAAGAATTAAATAAAAGTACAATATATTTCACTGCGCCTGCCATCTGCGCTCAGTACGCCTCTTAATTAATCGTGAACCATCACAATCAATTGATCTTCATTCATCTACAATGTACAACACGCCACTTATTTCGTACAGGCAATATTCGTAATGTTTAATACATTAGATGTATATCGAAATGTAAATTCGGAGCATCCGAGTAGGTATGCCAAAATATTTTATCATATTTCTTACCGCGGAGTTTGGCGACTACAAACATGTCATGGGCAGACTTGAAACAATTTATCACTTGGGTACGTTTACTATAGGATAGTGATGTCTTCCTAGTATTTTGAAGAAAGAGAATAGAAAAAAAAAAACATTTTGTAACATCATGCTTGTCAAGACAGAAGTATATCGACGGTCCCCACGTACAACGCGACATATATGTATACACCCATGGTTTATAGGAGAGCATTATAAGCGCCATCAAAAACTCTCTAATTCGAGTACTAAATTCCATTAATAAAAATAAATCTAAACGCTTTATTTTTATTAAAATAAATAAATATCGCTGGACATTGCACACAGCGCCATCTAGTGCCACACTAAGCAACGAGGCTTGTGTCGTGGACACTAGATAGTTGATATACTACATAGATACTTTTTGTTTGTAAATACATACTTATTATACATATAAACATCCATGACTCGGTAACAAATGTCCATGCTATCACACAAACACTTGCTCCTACCGGGATTCGAACCCGGAACCCTATGAACGTAAGGCAGCCTCACTACTGCTGCGCCATTCGGGTCGTCAAAAAATAAAACATTTTTTAATAAAAGTAAAACTAGAATCTTTATAAAGCTTCTCCTGTAAACCATGTGTTTAGACATGAGGCTTTTCTCACCTATGTTTTCCCAACATTGCAATAAGTTTAGCACAAACTATTATTATCGATTGCTAATGACTGTCAAATACCAATGGCTTTTAAGAGTAAGAGGAGTCTGTAAAGTTCCTCATCACCTATTGAGAAGGTAGGATCCTCCGAGCAGACGGGTGTCGTGTCTAATCATGATATCGCGAAGAAAGATGTTTAGTTCTTCATTTTCGTCATAGATGACGCTATAGTAAGCGCCAGATAAACGTGGAAAAAAGTTCATTGCCCTTTCCTTAATTCCTCTACGTGGGTACGCGGATAATAAATTATGAATCGTTTTTCACTACTAAAAAAAGGAAAGGATCACGATAGATGTCGATTCAGGACAACTTTATGACATTATTATTGTTTTCGGAATTAAGTACGTCAATAAATGTGTGTGGGTCAATGACCGTTATTACACGTTTATCTGGCGCTTACTATAGCGTACTTTTTATCAACTTATTTATGTCCGCTACAGCCTAACCTGGAAATCGCACCAGAGCTGCAATGCTCAGCGTTCATGCTTATGGGCACTACACCAACGAAACACGAAGCAATACGATATTTTTTCTGTTAATTTACATAACAAAGAGTATTCTATTCAATTCTCTTTTTCCTAGAAAACTGTCTTAAAAATAGTATGAAAGCTTTTAATACAGAAAGGCTTCAGTATTGTTCTCTTGAGAAAAGGGATTTGTTTGTTTTCCAATTTACTTTGAAGTAGACATTGCGTGAGAGGATTAATTGGATCTGGGTTTTTTTACTTTACGTTATTGGAATTGCAAAGAATAGAGAATTTATTGGAACAAAGTCTTATTAGGAAAATACCGACCAAGTGCACGTCAGTCCGGTCACAATGGAGGGATCCGCGGTCGGAATCAATATTTACGCATTCACGTTATTGATTTTATAGGCAGCAAGTATAACTAGTATTTTATGTTTGTTTTTTTCTAAAAACCTATGTAAAGTAATTATTATTTCTGAGGTTTTCATCGAAAATATGCCATAGCTCAAAAAGTCAATTAGTACTTAAATCATTGTCTTTTTAAAGGTTTTATTAATGCAATTTGGCTACGGCTGCTCAGGGGCTAAACACTTCGAGTCCATTTTGCATTTGCTTGCTAATTTTCACAATTTACACTAATTTTTGCGGGCGTGAGGGCGGTGCTGCATCCCGCATAAAAAGCAGTATGTTGTGTTCGCAGAATCAAAACTAAATATATCGAAAAACATTTAACATCATGGATTTCCGCAAAGAGAGGCTTGATGCTGTTACTTTCGCTACGGAACTCTATAAATGCTGTAAAACTACTTTTTCACCTGACCGTACCTAGTGTGCAAAAATATAAAAGCGCAAAACAAATAAAATCTTTTCAAACAACCAGAACTCGTTACCAAGGAAAGTAATTAGAATCAAAATGTGGTGTCAAGCAATTTTAACCTCAATATTACCTTACCTGGCTTTATGTCTAGACCAAAATCCTTTAAAGTTTGGTGTTGAATATTTTAAACATAGAGATATCAAGTTTTTATGTTTGCTAACTTGTGAAAAAGATAGCTTATGTAAGTTACGAACCGAACCAAGCATCACCTAAATTGACGCTTACAAAGTTAAGCGTTGCCTAATTCCGTATTGGCCCAATTTAGGAAGTACCTATTTTCGCCCAAGTGAACTTAATGTCGTCGCTGTTAATTTAGCATTTCTTAATAGACTAGTTATCGGGAATTGTGTAACGAATATTTATTATTACCGGTATGGTATGGTAGCAGTATTTAAATTGGTCATTTTCATCAAAGAAAACACAAATAAATTAACCGAATAAACTATAGCATAACCATTTTCAGGGTCATTTCAATTCTCAAAATATTCATCGTATCTTATGATGGCCACGTCAGTTGCATCTGTAGACAACTCTGTGACCAACATCATTAGAATTGAGAATTGTTTGCATCGAAAATATTACCCAGTTGGAGTCATTCTAGATGCTGGTTGTGGGAAATCAGGAGATCTTATGAATTATGTAAGTATAACCTCATCAATTGAAAATCACATTTCTATTTTCACCATATATTTTGTGTCAGCTAGTTCAATCGGTTTCTGAATGAGAATTTTAATTTGATGTTGATCTGCCTCACCCTTCGGGGTTTACAGGCGTGATGTTATGATTTTATGAATCATTATCATTGTTATCTCCTTTATTTATTTTTCTTTCTTATTTTTTACATTTTCAATATTCCCATATAAAATAAATAAATAAAAAAAAAACATTTAAAGATATAAAAAAATAGTAGCCCACCGGTATCGGGAACAGGGTCCAAGCTACCGGCGGTCAGGGCTCCAGAGAGAGGAACCTCTTAACAATACGAGCCGTGTCCAGGGGTACCGCTTTCTGAATCAAGCCATTGATCCAGCTGCCTAACGAGAGCCTCCTCAGGTATTGGTCGAGGCTCTTGGCAATTAAGCCATTGGCTTAAACGACCATCGGCACAATGATCATCATTATTATTACCGTAGTCAAAGTCTACTAATGCAATACTTAATTTGTTTGATATGAAACTCAGACATTTAGTGCGAGCGAATTAGGACTTTAATAAAATAAGTTGTTCTCATTTGATTAATTTACCTCCGAAACCTATTCTGCACGCACTCGGCTGAACGTTGACCTTTTTTAAAAGCACATAGTGCGTATTGTTCCTTATTAAATATTTTACCGTCTTTGTTAGTAATGCTATGATTTTTACTTTTTCAATTTTTATTCGTAAGAAAATCGTGGTTCTGTGTTACATAAACAATTGTTATTCATTTACTATAGCCGTTGGTATTAACTTTCTTCAACTTTAAACAAACTTTCAGTTTTTGAAAGGAAACTTTAACAAGAGTATCATTTGTGGTACGGTTGTATGAAACTTATGGCCATGAAACTCAAATGACCTACCTAAGTGAAAATTATTTTTGTCCTTCGATTTTTCACAAATTGATAAAGACCGGAAGGTTTTGTTACTTAATAAACCTAAACATACATTGATTATTATTTCTGTCAAAGAACAAGGCTTCTTCATTTGTTTGTAAATGTGACTGATTACGGGATCAGCATTAGTCTCATTTATTGATACCTATAATACTGTTATCAACAATCGGGTTACCAAACGCGAAGATTGATGGGGATTACAACAAAAAGCTGTTAAAGCCGTTGATACTATGAGCTACATATGCGGGGTGTGTGTTTTCGCAATGCGGGGCTTACATATTTGGTTAGCCTAGTAAACTGTTTTTTTTTTTCGGTGGAACAGAACTAATCGATGTATGTCCAACATGTTGCCTATCTATTTCAAAGAAAACTAAGACCGACATCAAGAAACATTGCTTAGCACGTGCTTAGACTAGTTTCCGTAATTCCGTTTTGCCCTAATTTCTTCAAAATTAGAGTAAACAGGCTTCTTCTGGGTAAGCTCGCTCCATCGTCGCCTCTGTTTCTGTCACCCCTGACCTAGACTAGAGTCAAGAGCAAACCCAATTTAAATTTAAAAAAAAAAGTCAATAGTATAGATAGTCCAGTTCCTATCTTGTAGTTCTACTAAAGTGTCAGGTTTATCAGGTACTAGCTATTGCCCGCGACTTCGTTAGCGTCGACGAAGTTTCATATAAACTTTCAACCCCTATTTTAACCCCTTAGGGGATGAATTTCCACAAATTCCTTCATAGTGCATACTTACGTCATTTAAGGAACATTTGTCCAAAATTTCATGCTTCTAGAGCCTGCGGTTTCTGCTGTGCTTTGATCGATCAGTCCGTGAATCAGTCAGCCAGTCAGTTTCTTACTTTATTTATATAGATAGAAGATAGATATGGAATTGGCTTAAGTTGTTTCCAAGTACCTGTATACAGCGTCGCGCCGACAATACGACAATAAATTAAGCTGCGTATACCTCATGACGTTCCCAGTCTGTATACGAAAATTCAATCAAATATATCCAATAGTTTAGTCACATGACCTTATTTTTTATCATTTTCTACTTGATATAGATTATCGGTTTATACACTAAACACATGTCCAGTCCAGGAATATTAGGGGTTTCACCTCAGAATGAGAGAGAGTCAGCTATTAACTTGTATTGTATAAACCTTTATTTTGACACCCTAAAACTTGTCTCAAAACCTACTTATCCACATATCTTATACTTATCTTAGGGTGTCCGCTACTACAGATATTCCAAGGTCAAAGGTCAAAAGTCAAAAGGTTTGATCTTGGAATATCTGTAATCGTGGACACCCTACGATTTGACCCTAGGTTTTGAGACAAGTTTTAGGGTGCCAAAATAAAGGTTTATACAAGTTTATAGTTGACTCTCTCTCATTCCGAGATACTTGCCCTCATTTGACTAATATTCTTGGACGAACATCAAAAAACATTACCAAATTCGTTCCTCTTTGTTGTTCTATTTCAGTGTGGTGTTCTATTTCAGTTATTCCATTTGGGGTATTAGTTGAAAGTTTTATGATATTTAGTTTGTTCGATTTTATGGTTTATTTGAAAGTTTAAAAATATTCCTATGAACTCGAGTGTTTTTATTTATTGACGTAATCGTCGCCACCTTGTATAAAAAATGTACTGCCACAAATGTATGGCGGAGCATCACTTGAGGACGGCGGCATTGTGTTCGTAATTGTCAGGAAAAGGTTTATTATATGAACAAAATTTTTGAAATACCTATTTTAAATTTCTTCATTAGTTAATCTCACCCGTGCAAAACCAGGGCGGGTCGCTATTCGTTCATAAATACCAGCCTTAGTTACTAACCCGTAAATGCGACGAAAGACAATGGCCATCTAACTAAAATTCAAATAGTGAATTTTTTTTGTATCTGCCAGATAAGGTTAGCAGAACCTTCCCGAAGGTACTGAAACTATTTTTGTTTTGCAAGTAACTGACTAGCTGGCCAAGGCGTACATCTATGTTAGAAGTTGCCGACACAGTGGCCCAGTTTTTGTAACCCCTTAAATCATGCACGTGATTATGTTCCTAGTCAAGGGATTATCTCTTAATTGATTACCTACCCTCCGCCGACAGAAACTTTTGTGTTAGTAGAACTCACAAAGTGCATTTGTGTTCTTGAACAAGATTAGGTACTGGTAGAATTGCGTAACTTTCTGTTTGTGATGGCGCCTGTGTTATTGAGGCTCCTTACGTGACAATCTATCCAATATAGGCGTACTTTGAAAATTGATTTTGATTCAACTTAAACTTGAAAGTAGTCATTTGTTTCATACACATGGTCTTCTTATTTATCGTGTGGTTAGTGCCTAACCTGGTGTCAGAGTTTTTATGCCGCCCAAGGGCCTCTGACTTGGCTTTTACATGCCGTCGAGAAATATCTCTCAGGCATGCTGGTTTCCTCACGATGTTTCTCCTTCACCGAAGCAAGTGATTTTTTTTTTTTTTTTCTCTTTATTTAAGGAATTTTTATACATTTAGTATATGTCAATTCCATCGTAACCTAACCTAAACTAAAAAAACATCTACTCACTAATTATGGCTTACGGCTAAATAACATAAACAGCGCTTTGGCGGCTTCAGACGAAGGAGAGGACAACATTTCGTGGAACATACCCACACTGGTTCTGCTCAAGTAAAATGTACTTATCAGCAACTCTCGATCCGTCTCGTAACGCACACATTCCACCAACAAGTGATGAACGTCCTCAATTACACCGCACACGTCACAATTTGGAGAATCTGATTTCTTCATCATATGCGCGAACTTGTTCAGTGGAACGTGGCCAGATCTTAACCTAAGCGCTGTTACAATCAAAGATCTACTCAAATTGACATTAGTGAGCCATGGTATTCGAGGAGGCTCACATTGTATTGTTTTGTACCAAATTCCTTTTTCTAAAGATCTCTCGTTAAAATATTCCGTCCAGTTATTATGGCAGTACTTTTTGTATTTAGGCAACAACTCAGTGTAATTTGGCAGTATTAAAACCTCTTTTCCGTCTACTGCTGCTTGTCTCGCCAACCTGTCAGCCCCCTCGTTACCTCTGATGCCGATATGTGATGGAATCCATTGCAATTTCAATTGAGTGCCCTTTAAATTGTTTTCATAAATTTCAGCGAGGAAAGCAAGTGATAAATATAGGTACAATAGGCACATAATTCCGAAAAACCAGAGGTGCGTGTATACACATGGTGTTAGTATCGCACTTATGTATGGAACGTTTTTAATTAATATCTCGGAGATGTTTCAATAGGAAAATCAGTAAATTTTCATGAGGACCTGCTCCATTCCCTTAAAATACGTAATTTACTGCATCAGTAGGTATCAAAAAGTAGGCACTAACGCGTAAGGTAGACAGGTTGGTTTTAAACAATTAATGACCAGTGAGAACAAAATATAATGCTAATCTGTACAAAATAGATTTAGGTTAACAAGTAAATCAAGTGACTGCCACGTAGGTCACTTGTGGTCAATCGCAACCGCTGAGCATAAGGTCCTGGGTCGGGCAAGTTGTTATTGGGTTTTTCCATCAGGAATTCCTCAGTAGCAGCCACGGAGTCTGGATTTGTGCCCGGTTGATGGCAATTGTCTCGCCCCGCCACCTATTACATGGGACTTAAACATAACTGGCAAAATTTGGGTGTACTTTTAGGTACACTTCCGCCTAACCCTTCGAAGATTACAGGCGTGATGTTATGTTGTGTAAACCAAGTGTCAATTTCCAGGCATCACAAAACATGTGGTTAGACTCAAGTCACAAGTGGCTCCTTATCGACGATGATGAAGCTGAAACTGAGAGCTTTAATGATACTGATATCAATACGATCTTATTTGATAAGGACCGTAACGCGACCCTAATTGAAGTGCTTGATAACCTAAATGTTAGCGTGGATGCTGATATTGTGCTGGCTAAGAGAGGTAAGGTTTTTATTCAAGTAATCGATCCGTTGATGGGTGACCATTCATTTCATATCAAGAATCCTCTGTGTCTCGGAAAGCACTTTAAGCCGTTGGACGAGAGCAACTGTCATTTGTAGATCTTTGACAGTCGTTACAGGTAGTACGTGGACCAAAAATCTGGCAATCTGTCTTGCCAAGGGTGTCGTATTACCCAGTAAGTGGACTGTGCAGGTCAGATACGCAGTCGCTCCATGTAAAATATTAGTAATCAGCTGCAATGGTTAGACAGGAAACTGACCCCAATATAGTTGGGAAAAGGCTGGAAAGATGATGATGATGTAGTGTTTGAAGTTTTTTTTGAGAAATTATTGGATTTGTTAAATAAATATGATTCAGTTGAAAGTCATAATCGTGTTGACATCTTAAATGTTCTTGGCATGTAATTAAAAATACCATTATATAAATATATTACATTATAATCATTATTATAAATTGTCGAATTAAGTTAGAGATCGAAACTCCGTAGGTGTGATGGGTCTCGTTATCTCTCTATCTTAAGTTAAGAAAATAAACTACGGTTCGGTGGACGTCACTTAGCTCAAGAAACACTGAGAACGAATCAAATTATATAAAATCCTTGCTATGTTAATACCTCAATCATAATGCAATTTTTTTCAGTGTTGTCCGTACATAAACCACATTTATTATTTATGTCGGAAACAATATATTAAAAAGATGTTATAATACACTTGAACAGTCTTCTGTCTATCTATTTATACAAGGTGTAGTTTTGCAACCTCGTCAAAATTCAGGAGATTGTCATAGAAGACGTAAATAATCATAATAAATTATGGTACCTGGTCAATAATAATAAACGCTGCTTTTTTTAGTTGCTTTAATTTGACACAATTTCAGAATGAAGCCGTTTTCAAAAGAGGAGAATCACCCGTTTATCGAATAAACATCTGCGTTTGTTTGTTTGTGTGAAAGCGCGGTTATAGGGCTAGTATTAGACGGGCCGCGTTTTAATACGGGTGGTGTAAACTTATCGATTTCCGATATTAAGAAAAAAAAAATACCTACCCATTTTATTATTGATTCGGGTCGAGAATCATTAGCTTAATTACCTCCTTGAATTTGACGAGGATGCAAAGCAACGCCTTGTATATCTATCTATAAATAGATAGACAGAAGACTGTTCCAGAATATTATAACACCTTGTAAAAACAGGATACGAACTATCTGTAGTGAAGGAAATAAGATGCCTTTACTTGAACGCCTCGACGACGTCATTTCCTGTTCTTTATACTGTTACTTCCGTTGTAGGTACTGTGTTTAGTTTTATAGTCATTCTTGCTATGTTGTGTTTTGATTTTAAATTGCTCCGTTATTGTTTCACAGAAATAACACTTTCCTGGAACATGATTATTTTGTTAAACATGACGTTTGCCAAAACTGTCTACAACTACAACAAAACAATCAATCAATACGTAGGGCCCCAATAATAGTATAGTGTTTTACCATCTTAAGGTTATATTGTGTCATTAGCACGTAACAAAACTGGCTGCGTGCCTAGATTTTTTTTTTATAATAATATAATAATAAAATATTGTTCCAATAAAGATTATGATTATGAGATTATTTGCAATCACTTTCAAAGTGTTTCTTATTTCTACAAGGGTTTCCAACAGGATCGATGTAGTCTTTTCGGTAGCTTATGTCAGTTTTCACTTTTTTATCGAAAAAGTGACTAGAAAAAGTGGCGTTTTTCTAGCCAAATTAGACAATTTGGCTAGAAAAACGCCACTAGGCGCCACTAAGTTTGGCTAAGGTTGAAATGGTCACGCCTAGACAGGCGTGACCATTTCAACCTTAGCCAAACTTAAATTTAGTGGAGATTGTTGTTGGAAAAGATAAAACAATGTGTTATACTAATCTTTTAATTAATTCAGACTAAAAGGCCACCAACCTTTAGAACACTGTCAAATTAAGTCCCATCCATTCATCTGACCCTTATATATTGGAAGATAAAGAATTAAGTGGGAATTAAATAAAGTACAGGAAGAAAAGAGGTCTATTATCAGAACTCAAGGCTCTTATCTATAAAACTAGCTAACTAACGATGTGCAAAAGTGGGACTTAAGATCTTATCAATAAGAACTTATTTGAAAAAGGAGTAAGTAATTTACTTTACTTAGTTGAGCGGCATCGTTAGTCTAGTTAGTGGTCGTATTGTATTTATTTAATCATTTGTATATCAATTGGCAAAAAATAGCGCACTATCTAATTTTAAAGATCTTGTATGTAATTATTACCTATTTTTAACAAATAAATTATTCTGATTCCGGTCACAATAGCATTTCCGAGGTTTGATTGGGTCGACTGTGCTCGTATTCTGTTGGTTCTCCTGTTTATAAATAAACAAATGATTGGCATAGACCTTACGATAGTTTATGTCAGTCCCATACACTTTGACCCTGCCACTCTTCCACTAACTATGAAGGTGACCCTACTGACTTTGACCCTCTTCCACTAACTATGAAGGTATCGCAGATAAATTGTCACTTTATCTCTCGTTAATATGTCACTTTATTAAGGCCTGTGTTGTTTTATGTGTGTACTTTTACTTTTCGTGGTAAATTAAGCGGTTCGACTAACTCAATTTTCCTAACCTAATCCAAATTACGTTGGTTAGTATCAGTTTCCAATCTAGCAAAATGCTGACCTGGATTGTAGGCGCCCGTAAACGGGTAACTAACTGCCTGTAATGACTGACATAGATTATTCGCATGACAAGGTGGACTGACAGTTTAATAGATTATTTGAAAGCACGGACAGGAGCAACCAAGCAGCAGCAGCAGCAATAACCAGTTTGCGAGCAGGTCAATATGTAAAGGACCGTAGTCTTTCAGAATTTCACCAAGCGGTTGATCGAGTCTTCTCGTGACCAGAGGCCTGGCCTATTTTTTGGTCAAAGAATCAGCATTGCCATTCAACGTGGCAATGCTGCCAGCCTTCTGGCCACTATTCCTGTTGACAGCGATGTGGACGAATTTGTTGATGCCCTTTAATGGTTTTCTTCTTTTATCTATGTACATTTTCGTATTATTATTTTAAGTTTTTATGTGTTTTCATGTATAGTTTTTATGTGTAGGTCCTTTTCAATGTACAGTAAATTAAATGTTATAAGTAAAGGATTAAATGTTGACATTGAATAATAATATACTAACATAGTTATAAGTACATATGATTTACTAACAATGTATGGAATATTTTTTGATTCTGACAATAAATGAATTATTATTATTATTATGTAAAGGATAGTATAGTCATTTATCCACTGATTTGCATTTAGCTAGCATTGTATTGTCTGTAAATATGACACCGTATTTGCTGTTTTCTTGTATTATTGGCTAGTAGGTGCAGGCTAAAATGCAATAAACAGGCATACTCTTTAAATTATTTCTTGGTAATCTTTCAGGGGGTTAAAGTTCTCCAAAACAAGTTTTACTACTTAATTTCCTTCATTTTATTTATTTTTGATACCTACGGCATACATGCGGTCAGCATTAGCAAATACCTGAGTATATCCCTCGTTTAAATTTACTGTTCCTTTTGGGTCATCAGAATCTGTCTCAATCAAAATTATAGCTATGCAATTAACATCATAATTTTCTTTCAAAGATAACTCAAGCTACACCCTCTACGATGTATACAACTATGGTAAGATCCAAGGCGGCAATTTAATTGTACATGAAGTTGGATCTTGGGACGTCGATAATGGCCTTCATTTAGATATTAATTTGAATGGGTACAAGTACTATCGACGATGGGATTTCCAGAATATAACAATGAAGATGATTTTGGTTGTAAGTACATCCATTTATCTTCTACGAGCTTTTGTCCCTAGCTTCGCCCATATAGGTTGGAAATTACACAACATAGATATACTACTGGGATATAAAGACCACATAGGCTAACACAGGTTATGGTCTACCTATTTACAAAATTTCATCAAAATCCATTCCGCCGTTAGGTTAAAAGAGTAGGCAAACAGACAGAGAATCTTTGGCATTTATAATTTTAGTATGGTTATTTATTTATTTTAACAGAGCACAACCACATTACATACGATTAATGAACATTATAAGTCAATATTTTTACCATATTTGGACCGTGTCCCTGTAGTATTGTCTTCTTTTAGGTTCAACCAGCCCCAAAACAATTCGTCCCACAATTGTTAACTGGTGTAGAACCCGTTCCTGGAGTTGCCATGGTAACGCAAATAGCTGCTGCTGTTTTGTACATTGTAGCTAATATGCATAACATCAGGTAAAACTACTTTCGTTATAAACCTTTTCTGCAAATATGTAAATCGCAAAATTCGCCCTACCACGTTAAAAAATTGTTCAGTTTCTGTTTCGTTGATATTGGATTTCATCCACAGATACACAGTGTTATTGAATAATATTTCGATCAATCCTACAGAAAATAGCTATGTTTCTATAAGAGATGTGTGAGGTAACTGTGTACACTTTTTCGCAAGACCTAAGTATGGTGTGGGCACATCTTACAATTTAATTATTTGCTAACTTGTCATTCAATAGAGCTGCATGAAAACAAGTCCTTGTGTATATCACCACACTTACTTAATCATTATGTTTACAGATATATTCCCACCATCACTGATAGGTGGATTGGTACATACGAAAGAAACAGCTCTAGGGTAATTTTAATTATTTGTTGTACAGTTGATTAACTAATGTGTTCTCTTTTGTGGTTCTTACGACACGAATATACTTGGACCTATTGTTCACCCTTGAGAAACACCTGCTATAAATTTAGTTTGTTTTTCAGGTGGTATCGAATACTTTATACTTTAGAGAACAAGACCTGTCACCGATAATACGACTGCTCAAGAGTGTTCAAGAAAACAACGACGTATTGAATCCACCTCTGACTGCGATCGAGTAAGTTATTATTTGTATTGATCGATTCATTCAAACGTGCTTATAAATACCAATCTGACTGGTGTAAACTCTAAGCAGATATATATGCCAAAATATATTTTTGGCATAGATGTGTCCTCTGGGATTCAGATAGCAAACATCATCGATCTCCTGCCCTTGTCCTAATTTTTTTGGGGTCGACGCAGTTTGTCTGCTTCTATAATACTTTTAGATAAGTCGCCTTCTCAGCTTCCATTCCACACATCTGATCTTACAAGCAGTCCATCTAAAGTTTCCTTGGTCTTCCGTTACTAAGCACAAGCTTACCTGGCGACATTTTTTCTTAATACTGATGATGACAATAAACTAGAATGAATTTTCATGATCCACCATGAGTCACCACGCTGGCGCATGAGGGTTCATGCGCCAGCGTGGTGACTTAAGGCCGCCCCCCCCCCCCCCCCGCACAGAAGAGGAGGCCAGGTATACCAGAAGTGGGAACGCTAGGTTATTATGAATCATCATGCCAAGACTATTGAACATGACAATTTCACAATTCATAACATCACGCCTGTAATCCCCGAAGAGTTGGGCAGAGGTGTACCTAATAGTACAACCCACATTCCGACATTAAGTATGTTTAAGACCCAAGCCTATTGCCATCAACCGGGCTAAAATCCAGACTCCGTGGCTGCTACTGAGAAATTCCTAATGGAAAAACCCAATAACACTTTACCCGACCCGGGAGTCGAACCCGGGAACTCAACAGTCAACTTCACAATTCAATTATTCTGCAGTGAAGTATATACACACATCAAAAGTGTCTAGGGATCAAGCATTTTTATGCGGATTTCTTGAGATTGAGATGTGGCTTTGTAATAAATTTATGATTTTATAAATTTATATGGATCCTTTTTGGTGCATTTCATAATTTGAATCAGGAACTCTCAATCAAATTCGAGTAAAAGATAAATAAATAAATAAATAAATAAATATCGCTGGACATTACACACAGCGCCATCTAGTGCCACACTAAGCAACGAGGCTTGTGTTGTGGACACCAGATAGTTGATATACTACATAGATACTTTTTGTTTGTAAATACATACTTATTATACATATAAACATCCATGACTCGGTAACAAATGTCTATGCTCATCACACTAACACTTGCTCCTACCGGGACTCGAACCCGGAACCCTATGAACGTAAGGCAGCCTCACTACCGCTGCGCCATTCGGGTCGTCAAAAAAAAAAAAAGCGAAAAAAAGCTGAAAATAAGCTGTCAATATTTTCCCTATAAAAACATACAACGCATTGAAGACATTATTAGTGCTACTGTTTCCCTACTACTGATTAAAACCAACGTTATTATGGAGCGGCGACGTCATTTAAGCAGGGAAGAAATGCTCAGAGCCGTGGGAATGATAGAAGCTGGTTCCCGGCAACGTACTGTGGCTTTAGCTCTGAATACAAGTCAGAGTGTTATCAGTCGACTTTGGACACGTTACCGAAGCACTGGTACCGTGGCTGAGCGCCATGGAGGACGGTATCGCTGCACCACACGGAGACAAGACCGATACATTCAAATCTTAACTCGAAGAGCTCCAACAATAACCGCCATGATGTTAGCCGTGAGTGAGGCTTCATCACTCTTCAGGGAACTTAATTAGCGACCAAACAGTCAGAAACCGCTTGCATGAAGTGAACCTTCATTCCCGAAGACCGCTACGGGTACCACCTATAGCAATGCACAATCGTAGGATTCGATATCAATGGGCTCTTGAACACAGAAATTGGGCAGAAGAACAATGGCGTTTCGTGTGCTTTTCTGATGAGTCTCGTTTTGGTATGAGACCGGATACAAGACGTATACGACACTGGAGAACCCCTGGACGCCAACAGCGATTAAAATCCTGCCAGGAAGTCCATCCTTATAGTGGTGGAACCATCATGGTATGGGCGGGTATTTGGATCGGCGGAAGAACTGAGTTGATTTGGATCAGAGGCAACCTCAACGCTCAAATTTATGCTGAGACGATTGTATCAGACGTCATCGTTCCTCTACAAGTGCAAATCGGTCCCTTATTTCAGTTAATGCATGATAATGCACGACCGCACACCGCAAGAGTTGTAAGACAGACTCTCGCCGCAGCTTACATCAATGTCCTGCCCTGGCCTGCTCAGTCGCCAGACTTGAACCCGATTGAGCATGCATGGGATATGCTACAGAGAAGAGCTCTGCCGAATATGGAGGGTATCCAGTCGCAAGAAGACCTTTTTTTGTTGTTGCAACGAACATGGGCGGCCATTCCACAGCGTGATTTGGATGAACTCATTTTGAGTATGCCAAACCGATGTTCTTGTGTTGTTAGTGTTCGCGGTAGAAACACGGATTATTAATTGTTTAAGTTACCCAATAAAATTTTAAAGAAAACTGTTATTTCAGTCTTTTTTTCGAACTTTAATGTTAGTGGTTCAAATGTCAAAAATCCCTTTATTAGGAAAATGGCAAATTTCTTTATTAATGCAAAGGTGACTTGGTTTATCGTTACTGTGACAAACGAAAACACTTTATTTGATGAATCCTTAAAGAAAATTTTAATTAATATCAATCAGGAGAAAAGTTATTGCAAAAATATATGTTGATCCCTAGATACTTTTGATGTGTGTACTTGACGAGTCGATACGACAAATCCATGCATACCTACGAACTTCCTAAAAATAATAATACAATGAAAATGAATAATGTATGAAACGCAAATTAAAGAAACAAAGCCTGAACCGTAAGAATTATTGTTTGACATGCAAATATGGTTCCGGGTCCGGGATTTAAATTCCAAACCGTTATCACAATACGTAAAAGCAACATTTAATTTAAGATTCACTTCAAAAGCCTATATTTGGAACATTATATTTCATTACTACAAATATCCCTCCCTCGCACCCTATTAAATTGAACTCAAACATAACTGGAGCAATGTGGGTGTACTGTAGGCCCACCTCTGTCTAACCTATAGGGTGCAGGCGTGATATTAAATTATTTATCTATGCAAAATGGGGGGTTCTAAGGTACACTTATCACTTATCACCAACCGCACACTTCAATTAATTTAAGTGGTCTATAATCTTAAACGTTGACTGCATTTAGTGGTCGCAATCATGTCTGCTTAGCGTAGTTTTGGGTTCGATCCTCGGGTCGGGCAAAGTATTATTGAGCTATTTCGTTAATTGGTTTAGATTAGCAACCCGGATTAGGCAATAGAAGCAACTGTCGGGGTCTATTATATGCAAATTATAACCTAATTGAAGGTACAGCGGGTCCAATATACAAAATTCCCAACTCATCCTGTGAAGAGATTCACGCGTATGTTGTGTTAATAACAAGCAATAGCGGCGATTTACCAATTCTGAGGGCAAATAAACAAAGTGCATACTTCAATGTAAAAGTCAAAAATGCATTGGATTAACTGAAGCTACCAAAAAACCTGTGTAAACCCTGTTGAAAGTTATTGTATAAAAACGAAACGCTCAGTAATTGCCACTTGTCTAAGACCTCTAAACCTCAACAATTTTTACGACATGTATTCCTCTTCCAGAACTCGCTACTACTACCGCATACCAACAGTAGGTCCTGGAAAGTTCGAGAACCAATTTCTACGACCCCTCAGCCCTACAGCATGGTTGGCTGTGATAGCAGTCTCAGGACTATGTGCTGCTCTACTTCTGTTGTCAGCATTGTTGGAACAACGTCCAACGTCAGTGCAGTATGCAGCGTTCTCTGTTGTTGCTTCGATTTGTCAGCAGTGTATGTTAAACTTATGCGTATTTTCGTATAGGTTTGTTCAATCATTTTGTATATGACGGTGTGTCTAATGATTACATGGTGTATTTTACAGTTTTCCAAGACATTGATGATGGTGGAACAAAAAGGGTTTCAACAGGTAAAAAAATACTGTTATTTCTATCATATTTTCGTGTCGGTCTGTCTATATGTTTTGTGAGACCACTACCGTATAAAATGGCGAAGGGCGAGCGGTTTGATGGACTGCCTCTTGTAAATAATGACTTTCAAAAAGTACTTATTATCAGCCTAATTTGAATGAATGACTTTTGATTTTGATTTGAAGCTGTTAGTTGGGAAGATCTATGAGTAATAAACAAATTATACGTTCAAATTAAACGTCATAAAACTTTGATATAGCATAGAAATGTTGGTGATTTAACATATTGCGATTACACCTATACGAAACATGAGCGGGTCGCTATCGTAATTACTTTCCGTGAAGTCTTTTTAACTTTTTTGGTTTTGATCTACTTGTTATAATCTGATAAATTTCAGCCATCGTTAATGTAACTTCTGAAAGCTATCCATTTATTACAAAGACTGACACGCGATTAACTTTCCTTGATAGTGATCGAGGAAACTTGAATCCAGCGAAATTATCAACGTTGAATAATGTTCTATATTCATGTCAGGTCTAAATTTAGACTTTCACAATGCTTTAGGCCTTATTATTTTAAGCTGAAGTCAAGCCTATGCATACTAGATCATACCTACTTGTAAGTAACCGAAAACTAACTGAATATAACATAATGTTCTTTAAAAGCAATTACAATACTAGTGAAAAATGCCTACAAGAAGGTTAAATCTTCAAGTGTTTTTAAATACGTGTTGTTAGTTAAAAAATATAGAAGGTAAAAAACATTAGCCGTAATTTAGAAAGTATACTGGTAAAACAGAAAAAGAGAATTTTAATCTTCTAACACAAGATTCAAAAGGATAATATTTCCCGCGAAATAACGACAACAACTTGCAGAAGAGTATGGTTTCGAACATACATAGGTTCATGTTCGTAAGACTGCCAGTAACTTTACTAAGAGATACAAGAAATGGTGTTCTACAAATACTAGAAATGACTTATAGTTATTTGTTTATTCTGAACCCAGCTCGCAAGGTCACAATCCTGGTGACTGGTCTGTCCTGCGTACTGCTTTACAACTACTACACCAGCTCAGTGGTCAGCTGGCTGCTGAACGGTCCACCTCCTTCTATCAACTCCTTGAAGGAGCTGCTCGAGAGTCCTCTTGAGCTGATCTATGAAGATATTGGGTATACACGGTCCTGGTTACAGGTATGGTCTTTAGTCTCATAACGGTCCAGTTATGGACCTCGTGAATAGGTAGGTAGTAGGCTAAATTAAATTGACGACCCGAATGGCGCAGCGGTAGTGAGGCTGCCTTACGTTCATAGGGTTCCGGGTTCGAATCCCGGTAGGAGCAGACCCGAATGGCGCAGCGGTAGTGAGGCTGCCTTACGTTCATAGGGTTCCGGGTTCGAATCCCGGTAGGAGCAAGTGTTTGTGTGATGAGCATAGACATTTGTTTCCGAGTCATGGATGTTTATATGTATAATAAGTATGTATTTACAAACGAAAAAGTATCTATGTAGTATATCAACTATCTGGTGTCCACGACACAAGCCTCGTTGCTTAGTGTGGCACTAGATGGCGCTGTGTGTAATGTCCAGCGATATTTATTTATTTAAATGGGTTCAGTTATGCTGATCCTGAGGGTGTTGATCGTGGGCTCAAAAACCAATTCGACTCTTCGAAGAAACAGAATGACCGATTCAAAAGAAATATTTTTACTAAAATACTGTCTTGTTTGATATTGCTATTCATGGACATTATAATGGGGGGATTTGGAACTTTCGAGTATATGTGATAATAGTTCCAATAAACCGACCAGAGATAAACGTCTTTTCAATCTCATCTCAACCCTAAATTCCTCACCTACAAAACTACGATCAACCTATTGAATGGCTGATCAATACCATAACCTTGCAGACCCCTTCATACTACTTCAACAAAAGGAACGCTAAGATCGAGGACGAGCTGCGCAAGAAGAAAGTATTCAACAAGAAGAAGAATGCTCCACTATTGGTTGACCTGGTCGAAGGGATCAAAATGGTGCAGAGAGGAGGTTTGTCTGAAATAAACGCTACCCATTTACAAAGTTTATTTTGTACCAAATCAAATTAATGCTATTTATTGTGTATAATATGGTGATAATTATCATATATAAAGTCATGGTATTTCACGGGAACGTATTAATGGGATAAAAATTATGTCATGGTGTGCCTTTTATCTAAACTCGTTCAGCTGCAAACAAACAAAATCACTTTCACATTAATAATTTTTCATCAGGAATTCCTCGTCTTCGTCCGGTCTGCTTTTAACCCTTTTAGTGAAACTTTGGGCCCTATTAGTTACACCAACTATAACTAAAACAATACCCACACACTATATTTCCCACATCTATTTAGCAGCCCCATAAGAGTAACACGATCGATTCTCTCCCAGTTCCGTCAGATCCCTAAGGTTTTTACACATGGACCCGAAATTGGAGTTCCGTAATAAATTGCCGTAATTTACTACGACCCGGATCGTTTTTCTATGGTATTAGATTTGTAGGAAGGTCTTGCATGGAAAAAGTTCAAGGATTCTAGGTATATAGGAACATTTTTGTTGATTTAAAACTGCTTTGTCCTAGGAGTTTATTACATAAGCAGCCGTTCGATATTTTAAAGTAGAAAGAATAGGATCACACGTCAATAACCAAAAAAAACAATAACACATACGCAGTATGCAACAGCCATATTGATCTCAAAATTATACAGCAAAATAACGAATAATATAATTATATAATGTAATTACAGCAATTCTGAGATCTCCAGTAAAATAACGACTAAACGAAAGCAGAAATTTTGTAATTATAGCAATTCTGAGATCTCCAGTAAAATAACGACTAAACGAAAGCAGAAATTTTGTAATTATAGCAATTCTGAGATCTCCAGTAAAATAACGAATAAATAAATGCAGAGATTTTGTAATTATAAATCTCCAGTAAAATAACGAAAAAATAATTGCAGAGATTTTGTAATTCTAGCAGTTCTGAGATCTCCAGTAAAATAACGAAAAAATAATTGCAGAGATCTTGTAATTCTAGCAGTTCTGAGATCTCCAGTAAAATAACGAATAAATGTATACAGAGATTTTGTAATTATAGATCTCCAGTAAAATAACGAATAAATAAATGCAGAGATTTTGTAATTCTAGCAATTCTGAGATCTCCAGTAAAATAATGAATAAATGAATGCAGAGAATTTGTAATTATAGCAATTCTGAGATCTCCAGTAAAATAACGAATAAATAAATGCAGAGATTTTTTAATTATAGCAATTCCGAGATCTCCAGTAAAATAACGAATAAATGTATGCAGAGATTTTGTAATTATAAATCTCCAGTAAAATAACGAAAAAATAATTGCAGAGATTTTGTAATTCTAGCAGTTCTGAGATCTCCAGTAAAATAACGAAAAAATAATTGCAGAGATTTTGTAATTCTAGCAATTTTGAAGTTACTTCTGCTCACAAAAGGGTGCACGAAAACATGAGGGAAGGAGGCCTTCGGAGATATGTTACGTTCACCAATGACAACCCACCCTTTCGCACGGAGAGGAGGTCATGGTTATCCTCTTTATGCTTAAAGTGACTACTAGAATATGATGAACAGAACAATGTACCGACATAGTTTGTACGCTAACTATCACGAACCAACAATCCCAAAGGGCTGAAAGTTTGTATTTCCGCATTAAACTTGAACTGATGAAGTTTGTTGCAGAAATGTTTGATTAAACTCATAATAAGTTCTGTTAATTTTTGTAACATGCTGCTCTGTAACTTTTGAACAAGTGAACTATGTAATCAAACAAGAGTTTTACCTAGAAACTTTATAGTTTTTCCCGTGTTTTTCCCTGTCTTTATCTCGATTTCTTTGCTGTTGGTGCAGCATGTTTTCTTCTTCCATACTTCTCTATTACTAGTTGTTCAATGAGTCAGTTCCTCATATTATCTTGCACACAGTCCACCCATTGTGTCTTCGGCCTTTCCTTACACATTTCGTATAGCTGTCCACAATCACACGCAGAACTTTCCACACGACATGTACATTTTTACCATTCAAATATTTGCAAGGCCATATATAAGCACAGGATTCTTTATTTTAAAGCCTACCAATGTTTACAATATCACTCTTGCTTGTGTAAAATTTACATTAGAAGCCTGGTTGTCTGACAAGCGGTGTTCGAACTGCTCGTTGGGGATGTAAAATAAAAGTGGACTGTATAAAAGCTTGGTGTATTGCCGATTAAATTTACAATTCCAAGGGTCCCGGACAAACATGAATTAAGTTGGCGCTTGAGAGTATCGTCCGTCGGGGTGGTCTCTGCGAAAGCGAGATTCCGCCGGCCCGGCCTGCTCACCCACCCGCACCTCCGCTCGCTCGCTGATGACGCTGATGACGCGTAGCTTTGTCACGTCGCCTGCGCGTGCCGTCTGCGAGTTTGTTGGGTGCGATTCCCAACAAGCAGTCTTACCAGTCTTAGCAGTCTTCTTAAGACTAGTTGGTAGAATTAGTTGTATTTAGGAGGTCAGATGTTCAATCGCCATGTAAAATACTTGTATTTAGCTGCATCCAGTTCTACTGAAAGCCCAACATATTTGGGAAACGGTTAAGCAGACGATTGTGATGATCACAACCAATAAATACTTTACAGGCTACGCTTACCATACCGAAGTGAACAGCGCCAACGCTCTGATATCAAAAACGTTTACCCAGGATGAGCTATGTGAGCTGGGTTCCTTACAGTCTATGGAGAAAACCTTGCTGTACACAGTTCTTCAGAAGCAAAGCCCTTATAAGGAGTTTATGACTTGGAGGTACGAATTACAACACACTTACCTCTAAACTACCGAGGACCTAAAACTTTAGCTTTCTAGTCATTTGGCTTCAAAACTATCTTAGTTCAAGAGTTGATTTCTGGTGTTCCAATATCAACTTGGTTTAAATGCGTAGCATAGGTACTCATAAAACTGCACAATTTTTATAAAATCTAACTACAAGACATTGTAGTTAGATTGTATTAAAGACATCTTTTTTTTTCTTTATTAAAATTCGCGATTTTGTTCCACCAAAAATCTTCAGACTCTTCGGTATTGGCGTAAATGCGAAAGTGTTAGTTACAACTCAACGCACATTTATAAGAACTGCACGAGATCAGCATCAAGTCAAATCTAACTCTTCGGAATTATATTCTATTCTTTCTATTAACTCCGCAGTGCAACGTAGTTATAAGCACCGAACGGCATCGCCTCGGATGGGCGTAAGCTAGTGAAAATGAGGTGATGTGATTTCTATCAAGTGCAGAGTTATACGTGTGCTGTGAGTTTTAGCCTGGTTTCATCTTCATTCGTATGAAACCACCAAACTTCTTCTTTAATCTCCTACTTTCAGTCTAATGCGTCTATCAGAACAAGGCATAGTCTCCTGTATCCAGATACGCCGATCATCATTTGAAGTTAAGTGCGAGGGTAGTTCCCCTCGAGCCCTCGCCTTGGGAGGAGCAGCACCTGCTTTCATACTCCTGGCTGGAGGGTACATGCTGGCTACAGTCATCATGTTGGTGGAAAGGTAATATGTGGCATTGTCTAGATATAGTCGACCTCGTATGTAATTTATATATACCTGTGCTTGCAGAAAATCGAAGCTTTATTAATGTTGTATCTTTCTGGTACATTGGTCTTGTAAACAAAAATAGACCTTACTGCCTAAAAAGTGACATCAGTTTTAATGATAACGAAAATGTCAAAGTGTATAAAGGACTGATAGTTGAAAAGTCCCTGGGCCCTGTTACCGTTTGTATGACGTGCAATCGACATTAAACCCTGGGTTGGTAAAGTGATTACGTGGTCGGCTACACCCACCTAAATTAATATACGGGGTAAAGTTAATTTACTTGTTGAGAAAGAAGTTTTAATAAGATTTACGTTTTGTTTCAGAATGGTGTACAAAATTAAACATAGTCACGACATTCCGAAATAGATTCATTGTAATGTGTTTATTACTGATCACGGGGCACCGAGTAATCCAATTTACGATTTGTAGCATTAGAATGAAATACACAGGATACAATTTGCACAGGATAGTACCGCACCTGGCCTGATTATAGTTTGAAAAACTGTTACTAGAACCAAATTATGTTTTTTTTTGAAGTTCACGAATAAAATAAATAATACGCTTTCTTGACATTTTTTATTTAATTTAATATAACATTACGTCAATAATCACTGAGGGTAAGGCAGCACCTCTTCTTAACCTTTCAGTGATTACAGGCGTACCTAATACTACACCCACATATCGCCAGTTATGTTTAAGTTCCACGTGATAGGGGGGGAGCCTATTGTCATCAACCGGGCACAAATCCCTTGGCTGCTACAGAAAAATTCCTGATGGAAAAACCCAAAAACACCTTGCCCGACTTGAGAATCAAACAAAATGCAACCCCTCGACTCCACTCGTCTGAAAATGAAAGGGACAGAATTATGCTTTATATAAACGCATTCAATGATTAGTAGTGCAAGCGGATTTAAATCTGTAATTCAAATAATATGTAAGTCGCTTTCCACATGAATATATTTTTGTTCAAAAAGAAAACAATTCCACATCTATTTATTTTCAATAGCACCCGTTTCAATAGCCAATACCGCATTTTGGCACTGGACCTTTTACATCAAAAACAGAAAATACAAGTTTCCAAGCATCGAAGCGACGATTTTCAATCAATGGGCTGGCAGATCGCCACGGATTATCAACGATCTATTAAAATAAATCCAGTTGTGACTAACATACTGACATACAAGCCCTTTGTTAGTGAAAATTGGACATACATACTGCAGTGGAAAATTCGGGGACGTTGAAAAAGGAAATTCAGTTGAACCCGTGGCCTGATTGAAGGTTATTGAATCTGTTATGGAAAAACTCTTTGTGAAAAGGAACTATCTACTATTTTCCTTATTTTTGGCAAACAGCATAGCTCTAACAAGATACTCGTATATAAGGCTTGGTGTGCCGTTAAACAGTGTATGAAATGAGTGGAATATTTAATTTTATCAAAGACGTATGTACTACCTGTGTAACATAATATCACGCATGTTATCCTCGAAGGGTTAGGCAGAGGTATACCTAATAGTACACTCACATTTCGCCAGTTATGTTTAAGGCCCATGTAATAGGGGGCGAGCCTATTCCCGTCAACCGGGCACAAAACCAGGCACCGTGGCTGCTGCTGAAAAAATCCTTATGGAAAACCCAATAGCACTTTGCCCGACCTGGGAGTCGAACCCAGAATCTCATGCTCAGCAGTCGCGCTTGCCACCTACGTATACTAATATTATAACTGGAACAGAAACTGTCTCTCGGCCTGTTTGTCTGGTACCCTTTCACGCCTAAACCGCTGAACGATTTTCAATGAAATATGGATGGCATTACGGTGCCATCGTAGTTTCAGAGACGTCCGTGAATAAAAGTTTGTACATTATATGAAGCAATGACAGGGCTTTACTTTCTACGTAATCTAGCGGTCCCCAGAAACCGTCACTGCTGGCCATTCTCCTTTGTCGCACAGGCAGACCATGTCCAAGGTTAGTACATGGCTTTTTTTGTATTTCCTCAGGGGATAATTTTTAACCTAGCCAAGAAGAAAAAACAAAAGAAGGGAAAAGGAATACAATCAAAAGCATCCACCAGACTCCTAAACAATATACATAATATATTGCCAGCACGTTTCATCCCCTTAATCAACAAAAGTAATACCACAGACAAACATAAAACGTTCGCACAAACTGCTTACTTTGTACAACTACTACAGTTTGTGTTAATTATGCAACTCTCTCTCCATATTGCTGTATGCAACCACTTGCTTTTACCCGCGGTTTCGCTTGCGTGGCGGTCGAAGGTAATACCATAGGAACTTGTTTCGGGAATAAAAAGTATCCTAACCTATGTTATGGAACTCAAATTGAATTGGGCAGGACTGGGTGATGGCAGGTGGAGCAAAGCTGTGACAGTGGGATGTTCCAGGAATTGCAAGAGTGTTGTTCTTCCGGCGGCGAAGATGGGCAGACGACATTATTGCTTTTGCGAGTAAAACCTGGATGAAGCTGGCACAGAAACATGAGCCGACCCCAATAAAGAAATCTGAAATCAATTCAATACAGAAAAAAAAACCGACTTCCAAGTCGATGACTATTGTTTGTTTCATTGACTTTTTTGCCACCGACTTCCGAAAGTAAAGTTATTTTCCACTTTTTTTGTGGTTTTTTTTGGAAGTCGGTTTTTCTTTTGCAAAAAAGTTTTTATTTTACCCTTTTTAGTTATCGTACCACACCCAAATCCTTGTCAAGTATCAATTTCGCAATTTCTTTTACTTGGATGACATTTTTTCCAGCTATTTTGATTTCAAAACCAAACTGCAGAACCGATTTTGATGAAATTTCTATGGGACCAATCGGGAAGTAGATCCATTCAGATAAAAGAAGAATTTTTCAAATCGGTTCATAAATGACGGAGATATGAGGTAACAAACACAAAAAAAAAACATACAACCGAATTGAGAACCTCCTCCTTTTTTTGAAGTCGGTTAAAAAACAAGAAAGAAAAAAAAACTGGTATTTAGCTGCATCCGGTTAGATTGGAATTTTACATGGAGCGACTGCTTTTCTGACTTCTACAATACAGTTAGTACTAGGTAATACGGTACCCCGTGGTAAGACTGGTAGTCAGACTTTCGGGCAATTGACTACCTGTAACGACTGTCCATGATCTACAAATGACAGCCAAGACAAACGGCTTAAAGTGCTTTCCGAGGCACGGAGGAAACTCGGTATGTAATGATGGTCACCCGTCCACAGACCGACCTTGGCAAGCGCGGCTTAACCTAGAAGATCAACCCGTTCGGCTGTTATTATTTAGCCACGAGCTCTATCAGTATGTCACATTTTAACTGAATCTGTTTAGCCGGCGTGACAAACAAACAAACTCACCTTCTTTATAATATTATTAGAATGCATAGATACTTAATTAGTTTGTGTTGTTTATCAAATAACCGGTTGTTGTTACAGTTCAGTTAACTCAGTTAGTTTAAACTTTGAAGTTAATTTGAACTCTGAGGATCATCTAGATGGTTTGATGGCTTTAATGGAAACTTGGACTAGGTAGCGGCTAATTGGATGCAATTAGAATTCGTATTTAGATTGCTAGGAGATTTTGGAAATGAAGGAAATTATCAACTGCATTCAGATTATCGGGTTACCCATGAATATAATGAATATATATTATGTATGTATGAAAGTTTAATGTTTACGTTGCGAATTGCTACTTCAATGGGGGCTATCACGCATGATTTCGCCGCTAGAGGCGCTTTTTTATCACGTAGTTTTATTAATATTCAAGAGTGTGGTCAAGATTGAGGCATTCCTGATTAATTATGACTTGAAGATTGTAGGTAGCAAGTTGGGAGTTCTAATTTGTTAGTACTTGAAGGAAGAATTATTTTTAAATGTGTCATGCTTGCTAATTTTAGGGACAATGTTGTAAATATGTACCTTAAGTTTACACTATGTTGTTAAACGTAATTAAATAAACTTTTAATGAAGTTATTGGTACTTTAAAGTATAAAATAGAATTAATGACAAGACCTTACTCGACAGTGGCGCCATCTGGTGAGCTCAAAAACGATAGCCCTTATTTTTTTTTATTTTTTTTTTAATATCGCTGGACATTACACACAGCGCCATCTAGTGCCACACTAAGCAACGAGGCTTGTGTCGTGGACACTAGATAGTTGATATACTACATAGATACTTTTTGTTTGTAAATACATACTTATTATACATATAAACATCCATGACTCGGTAACAAATGTCTATGCTTATCACACAAACACTTGCTCCTACCGGGATTCGAACCCGGAACCCTATGAACGTAAGGCAGCCTCACTACCGCTGCGCCATTCGGGTCGTCACTTGTATTGTAGCGGCAGTACAAAAAGTACACAACAACATACAACAAAAAGTACTACAGCGCCATCTATGACAAATATGAAGAACTAACATCAAAATCCTGCATCGCGCAGTTAAAATTATCCGCGACTTAAGACTATATAGAAAACCCCGACAGCAACTGTCTGGCAGTAGCCGACCAGACACACCCGTCCGGTCGGAGAATTCTCCCTATTCTATGGAATGTTAAAGAACTTTACACCCTGTTCCTCATACACTCAAAGTATATTCCATACTTTGTTGTCTACTTAATATCATATTAAAAATATGTACATAGATAAAAGAAGAAAAACATTAAAGGGCGTAAAAAAATTCGTCCACATCGCTGTCAACAGTAATAGTGCCCAGAAGGCTGGCAGCATTGCCACGTTGAATGGCAATGCTGATTCTTTGACCTAAAAATAGGCCAGCCTTCTGGTCACGAGAAGAGTCGACCAAGCGCTTGGCGATGTCCCGAAAGACTAGGTGCGCACTCGGACCCCATGGCCCTAGTATTTCAACCACAAACGGCTTAAACACATACATAGCTACCAATGAGGTTATTTTATTTGCGCCGTTTGAGGTTTTCAGCACCTGCAGCAGCCGCCCCAGCACAGCCCGCCGTGTAAGGAAGATGGGTTGGCGCAAGGGTGTCGACACATGTTGCATTCCACACCAAAGACCGACCCAACTTCCAATGCATTATGGTCATTTGTTTACTTTAATATTATAATTGCGAAAGTACCTGTCTGTTTTCGTGTTACATGTTCGCTTCTGAGAAGAGAACAGAAATATAAAACTATAAAATATATGAAAAAGGAAATAGATAAAATAAGCCAGCCATTGGAAACTGTGATTTTTTTCTACTTAAAAACACCAACCAACAGAAAAAGGTAGAGACATAAAATTCACAGAAAAGTGTCGCAGCGCCTACATAAAACTCAAGAGTTTGTATGTACTACAACGGCGTCATACAAATGATTTCTATACTACCCTCGAAGATTTCCCCGGCGACAGCAAGGGTCACAAATTGGATGGTAATACAATTACTGTAATGGATCGAGAGTCATAGAAACAACGTCACTTCAGGTTTACTTGCGAGCTAAGTTCGAATTGAAATGACCTGCCGGGACATTGTGACGTTTTTGCTTTACAAACCTTAGTGAACGTATTAAAAAATGTGTTAAAGTAAACGATACTGTAACGTATAGGTACTAGAATGCAATCTGCCCAAGCTTTTCCCAACTATGTTTGGGTCGGCTTCCAGTCTAACTGGATGCAGCTGAATACCAGTATTTTACATGGAGCGACTGCCTATCTGACCTCCACAACTCAGTTATTACTCGGTAATACGATACCTTTGGTAAGACTGGTTGTCAGTGCTTCAGGGCACTAACTACCCGTAACGACTGTCAAAGAAATGACAGATGGGACCAACGGTTTAACATGCTTTCCGAGGCACGGAGGAAACTCGGTATGTTATGGGTGGTCACCCATTCACGGACCAGCCTAGGCAAGCGCGGCTTAACCTGAAGATCGACCCGAGCGGCTGTTGTTTTTTAGCCACGAGCTCCTCCCTAAATGTACGTATAGAATACACAAAACGATCGTAAATTTTCACAATTTTCCTATCCTTATTTTGATCGTGAAGTAGAAAACCAAAAGCAGACCTATAAACAAACCCTAATAGAATCCTTAGAAAAAAAAGCCATCTCTATAAAACTTTCTATTTATTATTTTTCATTGAAAATCGTCTTCACTACCCCATTGGTGGATCCTGCAGGGTGGTATGCAAGATGTACTGCAGAAAGTACATCCCTAATATAGATATACTTCACCAGTTTCACCGCACACAAATTAATATTTGAATTTTTCATGAAAAACCTTCCCGTAACAAGTTGAAAAGTTTCTACTTCTTGCGATCTTGCATGGATGCAAGAAAAACGGAGGAGGCAAATAACAAAGTTTTTTTTTCACATTAAAGTTTATGAGAACTGCTATATGGCCCATATGCTACTAGGCCCTTATTACCGTGGTAGGCAATATCGTCTAAAATGGCCTCGGAAAATAAAGAGCAAAACTCATACTCACAGGCTGGACTTACGAACAAATTGAGTAGTAGAAGCATAAAGGGACCAGGGAGCACTGTGAAACTATATGCAGCTAGAATGCACTGCCAGCTTCTCTGTTCCCTGGCCGTAATAATCTGGATCTATTCAAGGTTCGAGTAAATCGATTTCTTCTAGGCAAGCGTGCTCCACCCTAGGCCGCATCATCGCTTCACATCAGGCAAGTTGCGGCCATTGAAGGCCTTCTAAATGATTTCGAGAGTGTCATAATTGCGTATGTCAAACCTGATACGACAGTTATCTTTCGTGGCGCTATGGTAATCCCTATGTTGTGCAGTCGACCGCATATGGGGTGATTTTAATGAGTGTTGAGATAAAAAGTTTGTTTCTTTCCGTCTTCCCGTATTGGACATTTGAAAGTCCTGCAAATGCGAATTTCTCTGGAGTCTTTAAAAAGCACTAATTTGAATCCGTTTTGAGCCAAAAGTTCAATGACACGTCTGAAATGAAAATAAAGCAATTGAATTCAGCCAGTTAGTCTGCTGCAGATTCATACATAATAACTTCATTTATATTCAATGGAACCATTACAGAAAACATAACACTCTGTTATGTTCTCAACGATAAAATATTATGTATTGCAGAGCTCTCTAACTTTTTTAGCTAAAGCAGTTTTTTTTGATTAGAATTTATTATTGCTTAACATAGCTAGGGCACCGTTTACCGATGCTGTGAACTTTGCGTTGTTTTGTTGAAAACATTCTTAGATCATTTGAATTATATAAAGAAGGTAGATCCTACCTTATATGTACATACATGTTGGTTATGTGTATTGGTTCCTTTAACCACCTTGACTGAGGGTACTGTTTCAGATGGGTTGGTGATTGATGGGTTTTTTGTGACATAGAGAAGAGGTTTTGTCCAGCAGAGTACTGGAACTGACTGGTTTTCTTTGACAATGTGTCACCAATCATAAAAATCACGCTCTTTCTACTAAAGAACTGCCTAGACTTGATCTAGACCAGCAAAGTAGTGAATGCAAATGTGACGTCAGAAAAACAGATAATTTGATTATTTATTTTCCCCTTCTCCATTGCAACACTATTTCCCCCTGATTTATGCAAACAACTGTACTTTTCATTCACTCTCAGAATAAAATAAAACTAAAGTTTTATTTCTAACTATAAAATTGAAAATATTTCCAAAGTTCGCAACTGGAATGGGTTTGTGAGCAGTCAAATTTATGATATCTAGTGGATCCTGGAATTATCCTGGCTAGCTTCCAGGATCTTTTATCATCAGTCCTGAACTACTTCTTTGTGGCTAAAAGCCATGAAATACACTGCCCTAGACTTTGTCATATTTCTATGATCATAATATGCAGCTGCCTCGTTGGTTGATGTATTAAGCATCGGGCACTAGTTGTCCGGCATTTTGCTGAACTGGGCCTATTTGGCGCAGCCGTGAGGCACACAATATTTCTTGGTTAGTTTTAAATTTTATTTTTATTTGCTATTTTTATATTTTGTATTGTGTACTTGTGGCGTGTGCCAATAAACGTTTTTTCTTTCTTTCTTTTTCTTTAAACATGGATACACCTCAGCATTAGTATAGGTATACTTACTCACCCATATTGCGCCAGATATATTTAAGTCTCATGTACAAGGGACGACTCTATTACCATCAGCCGGGAACATATTCAGACGACAGGCTGCTACTAAAAAAATACTGATGAAAGAACCCAATACTATTTTTACCGGCTGGAAATCGAACCCAACACTTCATCCCTAGCAGTAGCGCTTGCAACCACTAAACCGACAAGGCAGTCGTTTAATTCTATTTTTCTCATAAAGTCGTAAAGAATACTTTTCTTTTATTTTACGATTCTTTTGAAACAGAACACAGAAAGCTATTACACTGAAGTACTAATATAAACTCAAATAACCTAAATAAAAGAAGACTTCAATTAAGGAGAGGATTACATAACAGAGACTTGCATTAAATTAGATTTGGAATTCCAGAGATAAAAAGTTCTAGAATGCTGCATTTTTAGTTTTAGAACAGCTTTTATATCTAGTATTTGAGCCACGTCTGTCTGTGTTTTTCAGCTAACTCTTTCATTACACAGGAACATGCGGTCCGTTCAGAAATGTTTATTTTACTGCACTGCTGAATTTAGATTAGTTTTAAGTTTAACATATACCTACACCATCATTGCATAACACACCTTCAATCAATTCCTAAACCATTGCGGCATATGTCTGAAAAACTCTTTGGCCCTGCGGGATAAATGTCGCAATGTGTTTGAAAGCCTTGTCAAAATTAAAGTCATTGTCAATATAAGCGTGTTACACAAGTACTCCGCTGGTTTTTGAGGTGATAAAGTCGATCCCAATATCTGGTGAATGTGTCGTAAAATAAACTAAAATATTTTATGAGGCAGGCAACATCGTTTTAATCCTGTTGTTCCAATTTGTTTATTCTTCAGCCCTGGAAGTTACTGTTGTTCCCTGTGTCAATCGCATTCTGAAGGCCGGAACAAATGACAACCGTTTTGTATTTCCACAACGATCCTTTCAACTAGATTAACCTAAGGTTTTCGGTAGCTTACGTCAGTTAGTTCTATCGTCTATTTCACTCTGGTAGAATTTCACTTTATGTAGACCCTGTGAGGCCCTAGCACGAGCGCGCGGTGTAAACGTAACGTAAATATGTCGATTTTTTAATTTAAAATACTCGTTTCACATACAGGGTGGCGCCGACAATACGACTATAAATTAAACGCGTATACCTCATGACGTTCCCGGTCTGCGTACAAAAATTCATTCAAATATATCCACTGGTTTAGTCACAGGACATTATTTTTCATATTCGGAATTTTCTACATGATGTAGATTAATAGGCTAGCACTGGTTAACGACCCCCGCATCGGTATAAACACACGTTGTCAACTCGCTATTTCAAAGACCTCTGCCAAATTCGTTCTTGAAATGTCTGGAAATACCAGACGCAATTTTAGTGCAAATTATACCTAAGGTTGGTAAATCAATATTTATTAATGGTGTTGTATTTCGTTAACAGTTTTATGCTATTTAGTTTGTTTTTTTTTTATTTCGATGCTAGGATTTTTTTGATAGTTTAAAAATATTGCTATGAACGAGTATTACCATTGTTTTCATTTATTGTCATATTGTCGGCGTTACCCTGTATAATATTTTCATAATTTTAAGAATTTATTAATATCTTTGTATGATACTGATTGTGATTGTTGCAAACAATTTAACTAAAATGCAGGAATTTACTAAAGGATAATTGTTTTGAGGGTATTTTCAATTAAAAAATCGACGTATTTACGTTACTTTTTGTGTAATCATATTTAATTGGCGTCGAAGTCTTCTTTGTTTTATCTTTGGCTTCATGACTTCAGCCAGCATCCCACTGACGGATACAAGACTATCTCTTCTCAAATATCTATTAATTAAGCTACTGCAAGCCACCCAGTGAAGATCTTCGCTCCACCTAGCCTAGCGAGCCGAAATTCTAGTGCAAAATTTCATACTTCTAGAGGCCAGAAACTTGAAATTTGCAGCCTAAACTGTGTAAATTAAAAGAGAAAGTTTAAATTAAAAGAGAATCGCTAACACAACTTCCTTGCATCCACACAGTATTAAACGTAAAAACAGTACCTACATTATGTGTACTTGTCGGCCCTTTTTCACTCTGGTTTAAACAATTATGTTCATAGAATAGTTGTACTGTTTATATTATATATAATCAAGTTGGAACATTTAATGGAGCCTACAGGCAATATTGCAATTAATATTAATTTAGTTTTTGAATTATTATTATTTTTTTTTCTTTTATTTTTTATTTTGTATACATAATTTTTTTTTCTCTCTTTTCAAAGGAAAGTAGAAATTTTCGTTTGTTTGTTTTTTTTTTTTTTGTGTCATAAAACAAATTTTTCTTTTATTAGGGGAGGACACTGGCTCCTGCAACACAGTTTTAATTATCGCAGGAGTCAGGGAAATCCATTGCATATGTGTACAATGTTTTATGTCAGTAATTTTTTTTTTTTTTTTTTTTTTTTAATTTAATTGGTATCGTTCATGCGTGTTCAGTTGACATGTAGTCGAGGGGTGCGACGAGCCCAAAGGCATCGGCTTTGGTGTGTAGGCTTCTGGGTTTCATAAGTATGAGACACATCTCCATAGGTTTGAAGTTTTTCTTCTTCTTAATGAACCTTTGGCCAACCCAAGGCTGAGTGTCTGAGTGGCTGGGTCTCTTCCAAATTAAATTCTCTTAACTTAATTGATCTTAATTACTGTTTCTTTGGAGTTCACACCGAGTTGGTACTTCCATTAATTTGAAGAGTGAAGTCATTTCAATAGCTCCTTCAAATTGTTACATAGCAATCCAATGCGTCTTAAAAATAAAAATTTTGAACCGACTTCTACGATATTTTCATAGATCGAGTCGAAATCTTACGAAAACTACAAGACAATTTAGCTGTCAGCAGTAAGTAGCCTACTAAAAATAGTCCATTGATAAACCATCCTTTACACAAAGCCAACTCCACACGACACATTAACAATCGTTTAAAGTCACAAGTTGGAAATATACGCGCGTTAGTTGGGGGCGGCCGGCGACGCGTGCGGTCACACTAAATTAATTGTGATGGCCTTAATAGTCTTGCGGACTTGCGGTCGCTCCTGGTGGATCTGGCGTTATTAAACTCTCTGTTTTCTACCGTACTATTGTTCTTACACAGTTTATTTGTCAGTTTAAGTTGACTGACATGAGGTTTCTGTAAAAAATGTGCCACTCGACATAAAATAAAATAACTGTTTTGGCTTATAGGATGTCTTTTTTCGGGTCTGGCCGTGAAGCCGAGATCTATTAGCGCTACTTAGCGTGAACTTTGACTAATCATTATTCATGTCACTGCCTCACTGTCAAACAACAATTGAAAAAATAAGAAACTTCCAAAAAAAATATTATTTTCGGAAGTCGATGACTTTGTTTGTTTTATTGACATTTTTGGCGTCATTTCCGTCGTTTTCTTCTGCAAAGAATAGACTATTCTCTGTTAGACAATTTCTAAAGATCCATGTTTTCGAGCTTCCAATTACCCAGCTAGAACCTACCAGCATACAATGCCAGTTTACTCACAGATCTTCTCAGCCATTATTTTATCACCACTAACAATCGCGAGTGCCCGCTACATTTGTCACCCCGTATATTCCCACTATCGCACCAAACGGCTAGATAACAATATTTTACGATTCTATTCGTCCAGAACGTTTGCGTCCAGTGCGCCGTGCGCAGTCGAAAGAAATCCATGGTTTATTTGGTTTTATGACCTTTTTAAACGAAAGGCTGAAAATAAATATGTAGATAGGAGTTAACTGGTCTTTGTTTTCTTAACATTCTAAAGTACATTCTGCAACGATAGTGTGTTTATTTTACGGTGGAAGGGCTTTCGACACGTAGCTTTTTACCATAAATTCAGTTGGTACAGTGACGAGCACCAATTTGTATTAACTTTCCTAAATTTAATTTTTGCGAGAAATAATGATTGTAACTTGGTGATAAGATCGATTTTATAAAAGTAAGATTTCCGAAATGTTATGTTAGTAAGAGAAAATCACTTTTAAAAGTTGCTAAGTGTTTATATATTGGTGCTCGTGACTGTATATTAGTACATACATCTTGGACCCACTAGGCGTTAAACTTTTTCGTCGATAATAATACTATCTATATTAATACTATAATCAGCTATTTCATACATTTTGATCACGACCACAATTGTTCGAGTCCTTTTCGAAAGTAACAAACTACATACTCGTATAGAGTAAGTTAGAATCCTCAAAAAGTTTTAATATTTCACTCATATTGAAAGTTTTTAATTGTAGTTTGAATTGATGACAATCATTATTGAGACATCGCCACACTTCAACAGTCGGTTATTATTCAACCAACCTAAAAAGTTTTCAAACATAAATCATTTTCCTAGATTTTAAATTACATCTCGTTATTTACCTATCCTCCTAACGGTACCTCACAGTTTATTTTTAAACTTACACCTCTTATCTCGAGGAACTGAGTGGTCCCAGGTTGTAACACCACTCTATCTACACCCCCGAGGGTTGGCAGCGGTATCGTATTGAGTGGATACGGACCTCGGAGGTCCGTTCCGTTAACAATTTTACGAAGGCTTGAGTTGCATTTCCCTTGTGACTTTTTGTTACAACGGGCAGTATACAAGTTTAGTTTTGAAGTATCTAAAGCCATTGAGATAGATATTATAATGAAAATGACTAGCATGCATGACAGCCACATTAACCCTGGGTCCCATCAGCGCAATTATGCAAGCTAACGGTAAGCTGGCTTAAAAGCGCTGTAAATGGAAAACCGTGCCTCCAGGAAACAAAATTATGTTAGCGACGGGAAATGAGATTTTTGGCAAAAATAGAAATACGTCAGGAATGAATTCTCCAATCGATTAAGCTGGACTTTAACACAAGCTATGATAAGAAAATTATGTTTTTAAACTAGCGATCCACGGGTACAACTTAGTAATGAAAAATGTCAAAATTTTCTTTCATACAAACCTTGTTCAGACACCAACACAACAAGAAATAAATCGGTCAAGTGTTGCTCCGTCTTACATGTGTTTTTTTTTTTTAAATAAGTATGATACAGAGACTTACCTACTCATCAATTCCGTCACAAAAAAATAATAAAATAACACCCGCTCGATTTGATATTCTCTGCAGACATTTAATTTCCAAATCCTTCGAAAAGTCCTGCCATCTATCAAAACCTAATCTTGAAAATCAAGTTCTTTATATGCATAGCTTGCTTACCAGAATCTAGAATTATATGTGCGATTTCAGGACCATTTTTCAGGAGATTTGGTCACGTACGCTGAAGGGTAGTTTTCATATATTTTATGGATATTCTTATTATGTGACGGGAGATTGAAAATGGGTATATTATTTTCGCCCTAGTTATTTTGTTAAAGATAAATGAGAATTTATTTTTATAAAAATGGCCACAGTACAAATTGAGTTTTCTAAGATCAGATATTAATAGACTGTCTGGTTGGTCTAGTGGTCGGCAGCGCGACTGCTGAGCATGAAGTCCTGGGTTTGATTCCCAGGTCGGACAAAGTGTTGTTGGATTTTTCCATCAGGAATTTTGCAGTAACAGATACGGAGTCTGAATTTTTGTCTGGTGGGTGGCAGTAGATTCGCCTCCTATAACATAGGAACTAAACAAAACTGGCGAAATATGTGAGTATTAGTAGGTACACCTCTGCCTAACCCTTTGTAGATTACAGGCATGCTGCTATATTAATAGAGTTTAAAATAGTGTCCTACACTACGTTTTGCAACCAAAGACCATACGAACCTATTTTCGTAACGAACACAGATATCATCTATTTTGCTGTAATTTTAAAGATGAATGCTATTAGAGCCTTTTTTCTAAAAAAACGAAAATTCATAATGGATTATAAATATGGAAGTTGTAAATAAATAATAAATAAATAAATATCGCTGGACATTACACACAGCGCCATCTAGTGCCACACTAAGCAACGAGGCTTGTGTCGTGGACACTAGATAGTTGATATACTACATAGATACTTTTTGTTTGTAAATACATACTTATTATACATATAAACATCCATGACTCGGTAACAAATGTCTATGCTTATCACACAAACACTTGCTCCTACCGGGATTCGAACCCGGAACCCTATGAACGTAAGGCAGCCTCACTACCGCTGCGCCATTCGGGTCGTCAAAATAGTGAATTAAGCAGTGAAAGAAAACTAACATTTATTCAAAGAAAAGAAGCATTATTTTTCTCAGTAGACTTCGAATAATATGTGATGATAACGTTACATTTACTTATATTTTAAAACAATAATATATTCAACTTCCATTCATTTGCATCACATAACTACCTACAAAACAAAACTTCTTTAGCCAATACAAAGCAACCAATTTCCCTCCAAACCAATATCATCAAAAGCAATAGTAATTCATGTATAATATAATAACATCAATTTCCATTGGCCACGTATCTTTAAGAACATAAATCGTACCGAGACAGGAGGTACAAAAATTTATGGGCCAGACTGTGCCAGGAACGGCGAGAGCGTTATTTGATGGACAAGGCATTGGAGCAAGCGGTTAGCAGAAATTTTAAGCACTGTAAAACACTCCTGAGTACAGCGAAGGAATGGTGTGACCGTCGGACAGCTAAGGCATAGGTCTCAAGATCGAACCCAAGACACGTACCTCTGATTTTTCGGATTCATGTGCGTATTGTATAATTATCACTTGCTTCGGTGAAGGAAAACATCGTGAGGAAACAGAACATGCCTGAGAGATATTTCTCGACGGCATGTAATGGTCAGAGGTCCATGGGCGGCATAAAAACTCTGACACCAGGTTAGACACTAACCACACGATCGCCCGGAGGACACGGTGTAGCATACGGTGCCCAGCTTGGGCGGAGCACCGCCGTGTCCTCGTGCAGGCGATCGGCGGTGGCGATCTCTCGCGTCCGGCCCTGGTCCAGGCCATGGTACGGAGCGAGAGGGTATGGGAAGCCGTCACCTCCTTCTGCGAAGCAGTAATGCTCGCGAAGGAGGAGGCGGAACGCGTGAGGCAGAGGCAATCTCTGCGCCCTCACGCCCCTAGCCGCCGCAGGAGACGTCCCGGGCGTCGGGAATCCGATTCCCGGCCACCGTAGGCGCGGGCTTGCGGACGGCGAGCAATGGGTAGCTCGCCGTCCGGTAAGGATCAGGCCCGGGTCGATGGCGCGTTGTGTTCCACGCGTGCCTCAAAGAGATGTCAGCACAAACTGACGGGGTCAGGGTCGGGGGGGGGGGTTGCGGATTTGTTCGAAAGAGTTACCGTGACCCTTGGCAACTTGGCACAGGCAAGTGAAGGAGCCCTCTCTATGACGTAACGGGGGGAGTTTTGTACACCTCACTCCCCCCCGGGACGAGGCCCGCAGGTCAAGCGGGCCGACACTAGTCCGGGGCAGCGGAAGTCGCATTAGTTCCCGCTGCCCCCCCACGCAAGTGTGCGAGGGAACACCGGTGTGGTTTTAGTCAGTACGAGTCTGACAGACCCCTCCGCTCTCCCCAGGGCGGAGGACATCCATTGAGGATTTCCACATCGAGAAAAAAAAAAAAAAAAAAGGCAAGTGAAGGAACACGGGTAGGTTTTAGTCAGTAAGAGTCTGACACGCGCTCCCGCTCCACCCAGAGCGGGAGAGGTCATTTGATGATTTCCCACCTAAAAAAAAAAAAAGGCACTAACCACACGACATAGAATTGACAGTGTCTTTTATTTTGACCATACAATTATTTTATTCAATTATTCAACGAATTTTGTTAAGGAATGGATTACATATGGGAACCCCCTTGATGCCTGAGACAGACAAAACCGAGTGATCTGGCGATGCTTGGAGGAGGTGTATGGACAGCAATGGATGTCTTTTGAATGACTTGATGATGATTTTGACGAAATAAGTTACCGCTTAACGTCAGATTTGTATTGTGGTAGAATCACACAGAAACAATAACAAAATTCTAAAAATACATCCTTGGCTATCTCGGAACCTCCCTTCGCTCACAACTTACAACCAAAAAAAAACCGAAAACTTATCTACAACTTTGTTATTGACGTAATAATATGAAGTAGGAAGAAAGGGTGAGCAGTGTTCGAGGTCAATTGTCTGAACTAAACGTTTACTATGCCGGTGGCGTAGGCTGTTACATCGCGATTCTGTGCTCATGCCGATCTGGGATATATTGAGGAGTTTGGATGATGTATTGTTTGGGAGTCACGGTTGGTAATATGTTCTGGTTGCATATGTCGGATAAGAGGTTAGATGAATTACTTGAGACTTTGAATTAATACCGGGAAATATGCCAAGAAAAGGCCTCTTCTTATAATATCCACCGCGATATAGTGCTTTGTTGGTCCAACGGTCGCAAGCGCTAAAGCTGAACATGCTTGGGTTTTTTCCATAAGAAGTTTCTCAGTAGCAGTCCAAAATCTGATTTCTTGCTCGGTTGATTGGAATTCGAGTAGGTTCGCTCCCCACTGCATGATCATTTTTGCCTATCCTTTATGCAACAATGTTGGGATCGGCTCTCAGTCTAACCGGATGCATCTGGATATCAGTTACTTACATGGAGCGACTGCCTATCTGACCTCCACAACCCAATTAGTTCTGGGTAATACAATACCTCTTGGTAATACTGGTTGTCAGACTTTCGGGCCCCTGATTACCTGTAACGCCTGTCAAAGATCTACAAATGCCCCTTACTAAATGGGACATAAACACAACTTGCGCAGTATGAGCGTAGCTATTGAAGCACACCACGCGCCTTTCGGGGATATTATGTTCGAAGCTCAAGAATGGTAATAATTTAAGGCTGGATATGTCGGATAAAGGGCCAGATGAATTACTTGAGGCTTGAAATGAATAGTGGGATGTATTTCTTGTGGCTATTTTTGGCAAGAAAACCGGCTTCTGAGACAATTGATTGGCACTTAACATATTGGCAGATTTTCTAGAAAGACTTTTCGGAAATCAATCAGAACCAAGATGGGCTGGTTCATTGCTCATTTAATACGGACCATGTTCTTAACAGATTTTCAACACAAAACATACTCCTAACCCCCAGTGGTGCTAGAAACTTTCGAGGTACCACTGTCTTCGGCCAACATCATCATCTGCCTAGCCTTTTCCCAACTATGTTGGGGTCGGCTTCCAGTCTAACCGGATGCAGCTGAAAACAGTATTTCACATGGAGCGACTGCCTATCTGACCTCCACAACCCTGTTAGTACTGGATAATACGATGTCCCTTGTTAAGACTGGTTGTCAGAATTTCGGGTCACTAACTACCTGTAACGACTGTCAAAGATCTGCAATTGACAGCCGGGACCAACGGCTTAACGTGCTTTCCGAGGCACGGAGGAAACTCGATATGTATGGGTGATCACCCATCCACGGACCAACCCAGGCAAGCGCGGCTTAACCTGACGATCGACCCGAGCGGCTGTTATTATTTAGCCACGAGCTCCTCTTTGGCCAACAGAACTCTTTAAAAAAATGCTAAAACAAAATCTGCTATTGTTACTGAAATAATATATATTTTTATAAAAGCAAATTATTAAGAAAACCCAAAAACTGTTACTAATACAATAAACTCGGAATTCAGTCAATTTACGCCAAAAAGCTAAAGTAATACACGAACACATTCTCGGTAACTACACCCAAGTTCGCACAAAAAGAGTCGTAAAAACAAGACATAATAATATACGTGCTTTGCGTACTCGGTATTTCATATCTATACGTACTTATCTTCAAACTTTTATACTGTAATGTGGAAAGAACTCGACAATATTGTTGTGATATAATAAAGAAGAACAATCATATGTTTTAGCTCTTTAGTTTGTATGGAAGATTTTTGTGGACGAAGGAAAAGTTATATGTCGGTAGTCTAACGGACTGCGATAATCATTAAGAGCGTGTACGCCGTACGGTATTTCTCCGAAATGTCTTATTAAAAAAAGATAAATGGAAATTTCTGTTTTTATGGAAAATTTAAAATCGGTCTAATTTAACTGTAACACAATTTTGAGAAAATGTTTTTCACTAACTTTTTAGACCTATGTATCCTGCTTAAGGGTATGAAGTTTCATTAAAATCAGTTCAATCATATCGAAAAATAAGGACTTGTAAATTTGTATGAAACGCCGTACAACGTACACGCTCTTAAAGGTACCGTTTTACACTGACTGAGAATTATCGAATGTACCGTCAGTATAAATATGCACTGAACCTCCACAAATTAGAGCTAGCGTTCCTGATTGTTTTATCAGCAGCTTTGTAACTGTAGGCCGTTTTCACATAGTGGTCACAAAGCGCGACTGCTGAGCATGAAGTCCTGGGTTCGAGTCCCAGGTCGGGCAAAGTGTTATTGGGTTTTTTCCTTCAGGAATTTGCCAGTAGCCACGGTGTCTGGATTTGTGCCCAGTTGATGGCAATAGGCTCGCCCCTTTTTACATGGGACTTAAACATAACTGGCGAAATGTGGGTGTACTTTTAGGCACCTCTGCCTAACCCTTCGGGAATAAAAGGCGTTTTAAAAAACCTCGTAAATATTTGAATTTATTTTATAAATAATCATGTATAATGTCCACAGCTGGGACACAGGCCTTCTCTCTGCGATAGGAAGAAAAATAATCGGTTACAATATATAAAGTATACAGCCAGCTGCAATAGCAAGACTGAAAATGGCTACCTATAATAGACTATTCATAACCTTCTAGAAAATTCAAGTTTCTATCTAAATAGGTCTCAATAAATGTGAGAATCCAGCATCTGAATTAATATCCAGAATTAATGTTCCAAAGATAGAATTTATGTTTGAGTAAGTCCGCGTTTGTACCCTTTTTGTGTGCGAAGTTTAAATAAATAAATCACATTAGCTAGCAAACTCAACTTCTATCTTTTAACTAAAAGATCAAACAACTATTTAACGCTGGCTTCCAATAAATCAGGAACAGCACAAGTCCGTTCTCGATTAAACTCCCCAGACAATAACGCTATAAATCGTCCGGCCATTACAACTACCCCCCGTTTCGCCGCAACTTTTTTTGTTGAACCTACCATTTGACACTTTCGAACTGTCATTTGTCCTTTTGGATACAAGTGTCATGGCTTTTTTTGTGCCTAAGTTACTGTTGGTTGTATCCAAAGAGGTGAATAAATTCATCATCATTTTCATTCGCTTTGATAGCTAGTTGTCGCAAGCGGTGCTTCAAAGATCGATTTCAAAGGTTTGATTGGTAAGTCAGGTTTACCTGACTACTACTCCAGCAACCTGAATTTGTGCCCGCTTGCTGGAGATAAGCTCACCCTCTGTCACATGGGACTTTAATATAACTGGCGAAATGTGAATGCACTGTAGGTACACACCTTACCCTTCGCAGAATTCAGTTGAGCTTGTAACGATGTTATCAACGGCTTACGCAGCTTAGTTACCCTGTGAAGATAATTGCTCCATCCGACTTGTGGGCATCACCACTCTAGATCTCGTCTACCATAATTGGCTGTTCTATTTCTACTGAATATACATAGTACACCAGCAGAAATAGAAGCTTTAATTACTTCTAAATTGCTGGTTTTAGGTGAGGAGACAAGAGCTCTTGGAAAAACTGGGGGGAGACCTTTGCCCAACAGTGAGACAGTAGGGGTTAACAAAAAAAAGGTTATATCATTATGCCTATGTTTTGGTTCTTATTGCCTCCTCTCGATCTCCCTGCTATCTTGCAGCATGTAGGTATTCCATAGCTATTCGTTGGCATTTCAAAGAATTTTCAATTTCTTTGCAAGAACCCAGCTAGATATCATCTCGTATCACGTATATTGGTGGGAGAAATTGTACTTGTGATATGGAAATGCAATTGGATTGAAACATACATACATACATAGGTATGAAGGTTCGATCATAAAATATTGATGTCTCTATCGAGTAAATGTGCTACCTACGATAGTAAAGTCCTATCCTATCGTGCGAGTGTTGTGTTGAATTTCAATAAGTGCTCAATTTATTTTAGTACACAATTTCAAATTGAGTCATCTAGCGACACTCCGCAGATGTGATGGGTGTATATCTAAACACGATACCATCAACTGCCTAAGCTCTTCCCAACTATGTTGGGGTCGGCAGTCTAACTGGATGGGGCTGAATACCAGTATTTTACATGGAGCGACTGCCTATCTGACCTCCACAACCCAGTTAGTACTGGGCAATACGATACCCCTTGGTAAGACTGTTTGTCAGACTTTCGGTCACTGAAACTACCTGTATCGACTACGGGACATACAAAAAATGATAGCCGTAAAAAATCCACTGTTCCATACATTCGACCGTGTAGGTATTGCACTTTTGTAGGAAACAGCGGATGTTTGTTTTAACTATCGATAAAAACTTTATTGTTTATGAGTTGATGTCCTTTCCACGGGAACCGATCACTTTTCCGATTTTTTTAAAATTTGAATTTTATTTTACCGAAAACTATTGACCGACGTCTTTTTTGCTACATGCATTATTTGACATATTTTTAGATCATCGAAGTATCATGTGTCATAGGTATTATTTACCGAACTATATTTCGCCGGTTTACAAAAAACTTTTTGCTATTGGCCGAACCCTCTTTTGAACTTTTTTCATTTGCCAAATGATTTATTTGCCATATTTTCACCACACCGAAACAACATTTTACGAAGTATAATTTGAATGTTATTATAATTATGCAAAGTGTAATTTTGCATCCTCGTCAAAATTCAGGAGGTTGTCATAGAAGACATAAATAATTAATCTGTAGTAATAATAATAAACATTATATTTATTACTTGTTTTAATTTGACACTATTTCAGAATGAAGCCCTTCTCGAAAGAGGAGAATCACCCGTTTATCGAATAAATAAATGTGTGTGAAAGCGCGGTTACAGGGCTAGTATTAGACGGGCCGCGTTTTAATACGGGTGGTGTACACTTACCGATTTCTGATATTAAGAAAAAAATACTATCCATTTTATTATTTCTTCGGGTCGTTAAACATTACTATAGTTACCTGCTTGAATTTGACGAGGATGCAAAACTACACCTTGTATAGCCAGTTACTCGGTAGCATTTTCAATATTAAATTAAAATAGTGTCATAAAAAGTCAATATGTTATGCTACAAAATTTAGTGAAAAAAACGAATCGCTGCAAAACCGACTTCACGCAGTCTGGTCTGGCCTACCCCTAGAGTGTATTTTAAGCCCATGTAGGCGCGGTGGTGAGTGTTAAAACCATCTGCGACGATAAGCTCGCGTGGGGCCGCCCAAACCCCGCAGCGCCGAAGCCGTGATAGAAACAATGCTTGCTGCATGTTGCATGCCTGCTTGCGCGCTGCGCAATATAGTAATCAAAACAGTAGTATAATGAATATTCGGAAACATAATACATCGAACAATTAATGTTATTTCGGCTAAGTGTAGCTTTGGCAAAAAGTTTTTCGACCAAATTAAACGTCGGAGTAACGAAAAAAATCGAATTGATAATAGTTCAACTGATACAGTGGCAGACGTAACTTCGAAAAAAAACGAAACGATAATAGTTGAAAAGTTTTGGGTGAAATGAAATTCGGTCAAATATTTTTCGAACTTATGATAGGTAACCCCTTTCCACCCTGTATAAAATGCTTTTAAAGCGGTTGCCGTTTGTCTGACCCTCTGGTTCCCTCACAATCTTATCGTTCTTTATACTTTAGAAGCGGGTCCTACAAAACTAATATTGTTGAAGGCAAGTCCTTACATTGAAGTAGCCAGATTACAGCAGTATTAAGACTTGCATTCTCATCTGGGAATCCTTACATATTCTAATTATCTTTGTTGACTGGAGTTTTAAAAATGAATACTGTAACCTTACAAAATAACATTGTTCATTCCATGTTATTAACATTGTTTGAAACAACGCTTTTAAAATATTCCCTAATAACTTTTTATTATACGCGATCTGAAAGTTTTAACGATAGCGTTTTGAGGTTCTATCAAAGCTTAGGGTTATTGAGGTTACGTCGGTTACATTGTGGCCAATTGTAGTTTTTCATTTGTGTAAGAGAACTAGCAGATAGCTTACTAAATGTGTAGCTATATCGTTGATCTTTATGCCATTTGATGAAACAGTCCTGTTTCTTTGATATTTACCTTTGTCGAACAAATAGTGGTCGATACTGGAACAGTGGCATAGCACTCTTACCATTACTAACTGGGTTGTGGAGGTCAGATGGACAGTCGCACCATGTAAAATTCTGGTATTCAGCTGCATTCGGTTAGAAGATGATGATAAAATAAGTAAATTTAAGTTTTGAAATGCACATAGGTATATCCTCTTTTGCAAATCTCGCAATCGAAGTAAGGTCTGCTGTAAGAAAACCCAATTCTAGATTAAGCTCGTCGTTCTACATAAGCTATATATTGCAATTTGTGTGCACTTCTTTGAATTTTTAAGAATAGGAATAAGATTGATGATATATTCACTGGATGCAAGAAGCACACGGCCGGTCGATGTGACGACGCTTCGGGAGACCTATGTCTGGCAGTGATCGTCTTTTGTCTGAAATGATGTTGATGACAAAGATACAGAAACACTTCAAACAGGAAACTTCAACAATGCCTTCAATTTAAAATGGATCCATGGTTATCAGTTACGAGCTCTAACTGTTTAGTAAACGGGATCACAATAACAAATTCTATTTTCTAGGACAATTTATTACAATACCTGTATGAAAAGCACAATGTTTAAAACTCGCACATTTTTCCCCCGTTTTTCATTCGAGGAACCGTAGTACCACCAAATTCGCCAATACGGCATATTGTGGTAATGTCCCCGGCGGCCGGTGATAAATATGTCAACCGAAGCCATCTTCGTGATGAGGGTACATGTTAATTTAAAGTCGATTACCGAACGACTTTCATTTCAAGCCCAAATTACCTAGCTTGTAATGTTTACTTTGCATAATGTGGGCAATGCTCCAATTTTTAGGGATTTTTTCGGTATTGATTTTATTTAGCGGAGCTTTGGATCTAACCACTCCCAATAATAAAGAGGGTTTTCAATATTAATAGATACTAATTATAGTTTACAAAATTCGTCACTTTTGCCGATTGTAAAGCAGTCACCCCGTATGGGATTCGTTATACATACGTATATATACATGTATAGCTCTTGAAGCAAACATGCTTCTGAATTGTTTAGGCTGTGTTTTCTGTTCTTGAAGAAATTAATAGTTTATTCATCTGCATATTATTTTAGTGTGCTATGTTAGCCTGTTTTACTAGAGGGCCTAGCAAAAGCTTTCAAATCGTTTCGTTTTTCTGTACCGACTTTGAATAGGATCGACATTTTTCGGTAGCTTATAACTTCTTCTTCATTTTTGACTTCTTCATTATAGTTATCGCAATGTGTCTTCTCCCAGGTATCTCCTCCAAGGTAGTCTTTAAAAGATCCCTTTGTCACACTTTGTAAAACACCACATAAATTTGTTATTTCATAAGGTATTCGTAATAAAAAGTATTTATCTCCAATCTATCTGTCCCTGATACAAGGTCAATTTGTCTAGACCCTAAGCTCAACAGTTTACTCTACAACAAAGCAAACCACAATCAAATTCTCCTCGAAGAATGACTACATACATTATGCCACAGTTACAGTAACAGCAACTCCTTCAGTAGCAGTAATACAACAACAATTTTATAACAAGTTGTATACGCGTATCACTCAACTTCGTTTTAATGTTGACCCGAAACTTCTACAGCGTTTTGTTGGCCATTCGTGACTAGCGGTTTTGTGTGCTTGGAGCGCTTTTTAACCGACTTCAAAATCGAGGTTCTCAATTCGGTTGTATTTTTTTTGTGTTTGTTACCTCATTTCCTCGTCATTTATGAACCGATTAGAAAAATTCTTCCTTTATTTGAAAGGATATACTTCCAAATTGGTCCCATAGACATTTTATCAAAATCGGTTGAGTAGTATTGTTTTTAAATGAAAATAGCTAGAAAAAATATGTCATCCAAATAAAAGAAATTGCGAAATTGATACTTGACAAGGATTTGTGTGGGATACGATAACTAAAAAAGATAAAATAAAAACTTTTTGCAAAAAAAAAATAACTGACTTCCAAAACAAAACACTAAAAATATGGAAAATAACTTTATTTTCGGAAGTCGGCGGCAAAAAAGTCAATGAAACAACCAATAGTCACCGACTTACGAAGGTAAAGTTATTTTCCATATTTTTAATGTTTTGTTTTGGAAGTAAGTTATTTTTGTAATGAGCCGAGATTAATAATTTTTGCCGAAATATACGAGAGCGGGTCAAAAAGTTCGCGGAATGGAGGGGTTGGAGAGGGGTGAGGGTATTTTTTTTTACCTCTCACTACTTGTCAACTCAATACAACTATAAATACTAAGTTTCATTCCAATCGGTTCATTAACCTTTGAGATATCGCTGGATATACAAGTCAATCGGGAAGAAAACATCAACTATGGAGAAAATTGAGTTTCGTGCCGTGATTAAGTTCCTCACTAAGCAAGGAAAATCACCACAAGTGATCATGGAAGAAATGTTATCTGTTTATGGGGACTCTTACCCTGAAAAAACAATGATTTATAAGTGGCATAGTCTTTCCAAGCAAGGTCGGGAGTCGATTGAAGACGATGAGCGCTCAGGCCGATCGATTGAAGCGACGTCCTCAGACATTGTCGAAAAAGTTGAAAAACTTGTTCTGGATGATGCCCGTTTAAACAAGAAACAAATCGCAGAAATAGTTGGAGTATCACCTACAACCATTTTGAACATCCTCCTTGATCATCTTGGCATGTCTAAGGTCAGTGCAAGATGGGTTCCGAGAATGCTCACACCGCTTCAGAAACAACAGCGCGTCGAGTGTTCGCGCGAGTTTTTGAGTCTGTGTAGTGAAAACAGGGATGAATTTATGAACCAAATTGTTACTGGAGACAAAACTTGAGTTCATCACTATGAACCTGAGTCAAAGCAGGAGTCTATGCAGTGGCAAAAAAAAGGTGCAGCACCTACAAACAAGTTTAAAGTGTCGCAATCGGCCGGCAAGGTTATGGCTACGGTCTTTTGGGATGCAGAGGGTATTTTACTGACCGATTATAAAGAAAAAGGTGTCAATATTACCGGAAAAGATTTCGCTACATTATTAGAAAAATTAAAGGCCGCTATTAAGGAAAAAAGAAGGGGAAAATGGACTCGAGGTGTGCTCCTTTTGCACGTCAATGCACCTGTTCACAAGAGTCATGTTGCGATGGCTGCCCTACACAGATGCGGGTTCGGAACACTGAACCACCCTCCCCATAGTCCAGATTTAGCCTCATTAGATTATTATTTATTTCCAAATATGAAAAAAGACCTTCGAGGAAAAAGATTTACCGATGATGAAGAAGTGAAGTCGGCTATTTCTACGTATTTTGAAGGCCTAGACAAAACATTTTTTTTAAGGTATTAATAAACTTTATGAAAGATCTGAGAAGTGTATTAGGCTTAAGGGAGAATATATCGAAAAGGAAAAATAAATTTGGTTTTAATTTCGCGCCCCTTCCTCTCCATTCCGCGAACTTTTTGACCTCCCCTCGTATTACAACAACACCACGCATTTTGTCCCTGTAGGGACTGACAGGGGTGTATAGTGATCACAAATGCAGAGTTGTGTTATTGTTTTGTCTCATATTTAGGGGGCGAGACATGCTCATAGAAGAAACCTTTGCCTGACCTGGAATTCGAACCCATGACGCTGCCACTCTTAACAGTCGTGCTGGCAGAAATCCAATACGGTGATAAGTCCTCTTCTCACACTGATAATGAACTAAGCGATGGGAATGAGAAGCACAATGACATACCGTTTTGGCGTTTTGGATATACCTGAATAGTAGTAGAAACTGTTGTTTGCATAGTTCCATCCCAAATTATCGGAGGAAAACTTCACTTGGTGTATTTTTATCGAGCCGTGACCGTGAGCAATGGAGAGGCCCTTTCTCAGCAGTGGGGTAATACGGACTCTTAACATTCCTAATTATATTATATACACAAAAAAGGGATTAGGTGGCCCAGTGAATATCTAGTATCATCTCCCTGATAACAACCTCCTCTCCTATAATTTAACGTCTCGAACACAGAGTGCAAGAGCACTCTCAGCTCGACAGGATTACAAACAAAACTACGATCACAAACCTGACCCGTTCCTTCATTTTACTGCAGAATGGAAACCAAATACCAATTCACCGAACTCACAAGCATCTATCGCAAAATGCATACAGTTCCGCCTCGACAGGCTTAAAGTTTCGACATTCATTGCTGGCAATAGTCCGAATGGTTCACAAAGAATGCTAGGCCGGTATGCAATGGAAGCGTGGAAACTTGGAATTGTAGGCATAGTTCGCGATGGCGCATTGGCGTAGTGTGGTACCGTTTGCTCTCGATTGGTTCTCGAAGCTGAAGTTTTGAGACTAATAAGGGTTGTTCGAGACTTTACAATTAGTATAGGATTTGAGCAACTGTTTGATTTGTAATCTGTGTGAATGTTTGTCTAGGCTCTAGTCGTACCATTTGTGAGTGTTAGAAAGGAGTTCAAAGGAAGCTTTTTATGTTCATTTCCCAAGTGTCATTGAGTTCTTACATCAGGAATTTCTCAGTAGCTGCGGCAATAGGTTCTCATCCTATTATGTCGAACTTAATCACAACCAGCGACAAGGTCGTCGACAGTTGTTGTATTACAAGCGTGATGTTATGTTATGGATACGATAATAAGCATAAACGGTACGACAATTCCATAAACATAACTGTTTACCCATTGCCCGATGCATAGTTGTGATGCCCCGTTGGTTGGTAATGGGCTCGACCATACATACACATACGTAGAACATAAACATATCTGCGTATATACTCGTAATCGAGGTAGTCATATATAAATAGAAAAGAGGTTTTAACTTCTAAAAATACTGCAAAATAAAAAATCACTTCTATACATTTTAAAAACATGAGTAAGCACAACTTAATCAAAACAACGTGCACAACCTATTTTCTAACTCGGGTTTTGTTCCTTTTCACTCAAAATCGGAACCAATGAAGTGTATGTAGTAAGCGGTGAATTAAACAACTTCCGGTTTAATATTTCTATATTATGAAAGTTTCTACACTTCCTTTTATTACAATAACTTAAGACGACGGAGGACAATTTACTTGACATGTATAAAATAGGTCTAGGTCTATGAAGTAAGTCTAGATTTAGTAGCGAGTTCGAGTGCGTACTGATCAAGAGGCCCGAACGAGTACTCGCTAAGATGACAATGCTAAATTGCTTTATAGCAAGTCATATGCTCCGACGGAGGCCGAGTCTAGCCGAGCGCACCCGAAGTTGCGTTCGGAAAGGTGGCGACCAGCATATTACAATGTTTGATTATATTTTGTACAGTGTAAATATTTATTAGTATTGGTAGAATAGGTTTTTTATGTGATATAAGTATAGCGATTAAATAAATGTGTAGATATATTTCTGTCAATAAATGTAAGTTTTTATCCAAAGACAATGATCGTGTTTTGAGTTTGATGTCTATGGTAATTTGACATTAGTTCGTATTTGACAGGTCTGTGTAACGGGTGAATAACATGTACTGTGAAGTGTTTACAATTATTATGATTTTAAGTTTAAAATTAACATTTAAATGCCGGTGTAGCAATGACCGCTACACTACTCCCCCCTTGAGACCGTAGCTACGGGCGATAGTAGTCCGGGAAACGAACAGTGCGGCCGGAGCGTGTTTTTTTCTCAACGGCGACGGTGGGTAGCGGAGCTGTGTTTGCGACCGTTGTTGCACCGGGGGGACTGCAGTCTGCGTTGTTGAGGTAAGCGGGTTTCAACCGATCTATGGTTACTGTGGTTTCCCTTCCGTTTACCTCAATACGGTACGTTTTGTCGCCTCTTTGCAGGACTCTGTAGGGCCCGGTGTACGGTGGGTCTAGTGGCCGGCGCACGGCGTCATGTCGCAAGAATACGTGACACGCAGTTACCAAGCTGTCGGGAATGTAGAACGGCTTATTGCCGTGTCGACTCGCCGGTTCTGGAGATAGCTTCGTCATGTGATGCCGGAGCCTTGACGCGAAGTCGGTGTAGTCGACTGAGCTGGTGAGTGTGGGGGCGATGAACTCGCCTGGGAGCCTTAGGGGCTCGCCGTAGACGAGCTCTGCTGACGATGCTTTGATGTCTTCCTTCCAGGCGCTGCGGATGCCGAGAAGCACCAGGGGTAGTGCCTCGGACCAGTTGGTATTGGTATGGCACCGGATGGCCGCCTTCAGCTGGCGGTGTAGGCGTTCCACCATGCCGTTGCAGGCAGGGTGGTACGCCGTGGTTGGCCGGTGCTGGCTACCGAGGGTAGCTGCGATGGTGTGGAACAGCTTGCTCTCAAACTGTTTGCCCCTGTCGGTAGTGATGCGATGGGGGCAGCCGAAGCGGGACACCCAGCCAGTGATGAAGGCGCGGGTGCATGTCTCCGCTGTGATGTCTTCGATGGGGTATGCCTCTGGCCAGCGTGTAAAACGGTCAATCACTGTAAGTATGTACCTGTAATTAGATGAGACGGTCAGTGGCCCTACTATGTCCATGTGGACATGGGAAAAACGTTGTGATGGGACAGGGAAGGCAGAGGTGGGACTGGATGTGTGCCGCGTGATTTTGTTCTTCTGGCACTCAACGCACTCTCTGGTCCAGGCCTTGCAGTCCTTCTTCAGACCAGGCCAAACAAAACGCGTGGAAATTAGTTTGACCGTGGCCTGTCTGCCGGGGTGACTCAGCTGGTGAAGTTTCCGGAACACCTGTCTCCTAAAAGGTTCTGTAACATAAGGACGGGTGTTACCGGTGGAGACATCGCAGTAAAGTTCTGTGCCTGTGTCTGCGAAGTGCACTTTATGCAGATTGAGTGACGTGCTGTTGTTGTTTAACAGCCCCTGCAGCTCGAGGTCTTTATTTTGTGAGTGTGCAAGTGCTGCGTAATTACACGCCGGTACTGCCACTGACTCCACACGTGACAGCGCGTCTGCTACAACATTGTCCCTGCCTGCTACAAACCGGATATCTGTGGTGAATTGAGCAATGTAATCTAAGTACCGGTATTGCCTCGGTGAACAATTGTCACGGTTGTGTGCAAACGCATATGACAGGGGTTTGTGATCCGTGTAAATGGTGAAGTGCCTTCCTTCAACCATGTGCCGAAAGTACCTTACTGCGTCGTAGATGGCTAAGAGCTCCCTGTCATACGGGCTGTACTTCTTCTGTGACGCTGACAGACGCCTGGAGAAGAATGCTAGTGGGTTCCATGTGACACCTGCCTTCTGCTGTAATACTGCGCCCATTGAGGTGTCTGAAGCGTCTGTGAATATTGCTAGCTCGGCGTTGGTCTCTGGGTGAGCAAGCAGAGCTGCCCTAGACAAGCTACCCTTACAAGTGTTAAAAGCGTCTAGCATTTCTTGCGAGAGAGTAATAGCTTGTGTTCCCTTTGTTTTAGGCCCTGCCAGTACGACGTTGAGAGGCGATTGCAAGCGAGCGGCATCCGGAACAAAACGGCGGTAAAAGTTAAACATACCCAGGAAGCGACGCATCTCCTTGACGGTCTTGGGAGCTGGGAAGTCCTGAATTGCCTGCACCTTCTCTGGCAACGGGCGAACACCTTCTGCAGATACTTCGTGTCCTAGGAAAGTGATGGTAGTACAGCCGAACTCACACTTTGCCGAGTTAATAATAATCCCATACTGGGATAGCCGCTTCAGGAGCTGGTGTAGGTGTTCGGTGTGCTGGGCTGCTGTCTCTGAGAACAGAAGAATGTCATCTAAGTAGCAGTAGCAGAATGGCAGACCACGTAGCACCTCATCCATGAACCGTTGGAACGTTTGCGCGGCATTCCTGAGGCCAAAGGTCATGAATGGAAATTCGAAGAGTCCGAATGGTGTGGTGATTGCTGTCTTGTGGATGTCAGCTGACTGGACTGGTATTTGATTGTATGCCTTAATGAGGTCAATTTTGCTGTATATTCTACTGCCAGCCAGCTGATGTGAGAAGTCCTGTATGTGCGGGATAGGGTATCTATCTGGGACAGTGCGGGCATTGAGTGCCCTGTAGTCACCGCATGGCCGCCAGCTGTTGTCCTTCTTAGGAGCGAGGTGGAGAGGGGACGACCACGAACTCTCTGACGGCCGTGCCGTGCCATTAGCCAGCATGGCCTCAAACTCCTTCTGCGCAACTTTTAGTTTGTCTGGGGCGAGACGGCGAGGTCGGCCGGTGATGGGCGGACCAGGTGTGGTGCGAATGTGATGCACGGTACCGTGACTAACCTGTCTCTGTGTTCCCGCAGGCCGCGTGACTTCCGGGTACTGGCGAAGTACCTCGTGGTATTCCGTGTTGCCTCCTACGGACTTCACTGAGGCGATTACTGCTGCTGATCCGGCCGCAGACGACGCTGGCGAAGACAGCTGGGTCAGCCCATCGATAAGTTGGTAATTTTTAAGGTCGATAAGGATGTTGTAGTGTGCCAAGAAGTCGGCGCCTATGATTGCCTTGGTGACGTCAGCGACCACGAATTTCCACGTGTACACGCGGCGAAGCCCTAAATTTAAGTGGAGCTCCACCCAACCGTACGTGTCGATGGCAGTCCCGTTTGCCGCGTACAACTGGTAGGTCGTCCTGCTGCGCCGCTGTCGTAGTGCTGCACGTGGGAACACGCAGAGATCGGACCCTGTGTCGACTAAAAACGTGGTTTTAGAGTCGCGATCTGTCACGAATAGGCGGCGTGGTTTGCTAGGGCAGCCATTTGCCGCTATTTCCGGCTGCCGGCGGCGTTTCCCGCGTACGTACATGGCGACTTGCACCGCGTGGCCCTGTCACCGAAATTGTTGTGGTACCAGCAGTGAGCCTCGTTCCACGTGCTGCTGGAGCGCGAGCGACTGCGGCGTCGGCCTGGGGTCGGCTCTCTGCCACCATGCCGGTACCTTTCTGTTGGGCGCGAGCGATGGTGTACCTGACCTTGTCTCTGTAGAGCCGCTACTTGAAGAATTAACTCTGCTATGCGCTGTTTCAGCTCCGTCATGTCACTGCTGGTGCTCGTGCTCGCCACGGCGAGAGGTGTCGTGAGCGCTGGGGCGGGCGTTGACGCGATCTCGTGCACGCGGTCGGCCAAATCTTCTGTTTGGGCAAACCAAAGTGTCGGCTCCTCAGGCCAGAATGGCGGCAACTTCACGCCGACTCTGCACACGTCTTGCGTGTCCTCTGCTGCGCCTGCCCCTGTTCCGGTAGACATCATGGATACACGTGGCCTCTGTGCTCCTTGTCGGGGTCACCAATGAAGTGTATGTAGTAAGCGGTGAATTAAACAACTTCCGGTTTAATATTTCTATATTATGAAAGTTTCTACACTTCCTTTTATTACAATAACTTAAGACGACGGAGGACAATTTACTTGACATGTATAAAATAGGTCTAGGTCTATGAAGTAAGTCTAGATTTAGTAGCGAGTTCGAGTGCGTACTGATCAAGAGGCCCGAACGAGTACTCGCTAAGATGACAATGCTAAATTGCTTTATAGCAAGTCATATGCTCCGACGGAGGCCGAGTCTAGCCGAGCGCACCCGAAGTTGCGTTCGGAAAGGTGGCGACCAGCATATTACAATGTTTGATTATATTTTGTACAGTGTAAATATTTATTAGTATTGGTAGAATAGGTTTTTTATGTGATATAAGTATAGCGATTAAATAAATGTGTAGATATATTTCTGTCAATAAATGTAAGTTTTTATCCAAAGACAATGATCGTGTTTTGAGTTTGATGTCTATGGTAATTTGACATTAGTTCGTATTTGACAGGTCTGTGTAACGGGTGAATAACATGTACTGTGAAGTGTTTACAATTATTATGATTTTAAGTTTAAAATTAACATTTAAATGCCGGTGTAGCAATGACCGCTACACCAACATTTCTCTTTTTTTTAATCTTCAGTACGAACCAACAAACACTGTTCCACGCCAGCACAATTCTAGAAAGTTTCTAAAGCAACCTGACCGCAGGTTGGTGCTACCCAGGCTGTGTTGCCAAAACTGATTTGGTTTTAAAATGAACCAGGCTTTGGTGCAGGTGTTTTCAACTAAATAGCTTCAGAAGTTGTGTTATTAGTTGATTTTCGTTTGAAGTCGCATAGTGGTAGTATAGTGGCTGTAGGTATAAATACAATAAGTGGGTATAGTTGACGTTGATTTTTCAGACACAATGTAAAAATCAGTTATTAATAATTGTTAATTGAGCCTAGCCGCAGCAATATGTCGGCAACTTATGTACGCTTTCAGTTGACATGCCGCTCACATGAGCGACATCTTTAGTGTTTAGGCTCCATAAGATTGAATCTTAATAACTTGCACGCCATAAATACATAAGAGGTCTTATACAAATAGCAATCGCTTTATGTATTTCTACAACAACACCTTTGAACAAGATTGACTTGAGCTTTTCGGTAGCCAATGTCAATCCGATAACCGCATCGTTATCGGTCACGAATTTCACTATACATATATATAGAAGTTTATAATATGTATGTATATGTGTGTATTTAGATAGTTTAACCAAGCATAAGTATGTATATGTAAGTATATTCTTATATTGTATATTATATTTAAATTGCTATCTGCTTTATGTATTTCATTTTCTCTGCTTCTTTTACACACTTTGTCTACATGTCTTTTTTTTTAGTATCTCCTTCCACAGGTGTGCTGGAAGAGATTTCATTAGAAATAAGCATTACCTTTGTACTCTTTTCTGTTCCTTTTTTGATTTCGGCATTTAGTGTGTATATAAATTGATAAATAAATAAGTGAAGTGAAGTTTCAATTTACAGCCAACTGTACAAGAATCTATTAGTGCGTGGCAAAGATTCGGAACTAATAGCCGCTATCTTATTTTTTAGGTTGATTTTTAAACAGTGTTACGAACTTCATTCTAGCGCCTAAATATCCTCGAACGTAGCTCATATTGAGATTTGGTTTCTAAAGAAAGCTTATAAAAAAAAGCGTCACCGAAATTGCATACCAAGCAAGTTTCTGTCACAATCAGAAGGATTTTGACGGATTTGTAATACATATCCATTATTTATCATTCGTTTACTCGAAACATCAAAAACCGCAATACAGTTTTTGTACACCGAATTCTCAATATGAATAACATTGAAGCTGTGAGTGTGTTACGCGACTACCCCGTCTGATTTTTATTCCAATTTAGTGAATGGAAATAGTGCTACAAACACGAACAATATTGGAACAGTTACAGCAAACTTTTCCCAGGAAAACACCATAATTTCTCTAAACACATGAAGAATGTAAGTTTGTGTATGTGGCACATGTATGTTGCCAAAACTGCGGTATCTCGATGCGCCACGGACTGCGGTAGCCTAAGCCAGATGTACGGACTTCAGGAATTTAGGCTGCTACATATTAGCAGGTAATATTAGAGCAGTGTGACTAAATAGTTGGCACTTCCGCATATTTTAAGATTTTCACCGTCATCAATTTAGTTGTTCCTTAGTAGGTATATTTGAAGTGAATTGCAGTCACAAAACTGTACACGCATCTACGTAGTAATTTACACGATAATTATTGCCTTTTTTGTGTATTTTCCTCAATCGAGTTTAAAATAGACATAAAAAATATTTAAATTAGAGGAACCGTGATTAACACAATTGGTTTCACTAAAATTTAGAGCTTTACAACTTATTCTACTATCCAATACTTAGTATAGAATTATGCACCACACATAACATAACATCATGCCTGTAAGTAATCCTCGAAGGGATAGACAGAGGTGTACCTAACAGTACATCCACATTTCACCAGTTATGTTTATGTCCCACGTAATAGGGGGCGAGCCTATTGTCAATTATGAACCCATTGCCTAATAATATTGGTGAGAAACTCATGCAACACAAGAAGTCATAGGAAATGCTTTATCCACTTTAAAATGTAAGTACCAGGACACCATAAATGTGACAGAGGTTAAACCCCAGTGACTGTGTGCACAATAAGTATGAACGCTTGCCTTTGACCAGTAATATTGGTGGGAGTTCACAGGCATAAGAAGTCATTGGAGCAAGAGCTGTGTCCACACGTAGTCGACCGGCGCGTGCGAGGGAGCTAGGAAGGAATAGACAGGGGTATTTATAGTAAAGAGAGCCTTTATTAATTGTTATTGGTTGTGAATAGCGTTGCCAGGCGTCCGGATAAAGCCGGACATAGTAAGGCTTTTTGATTGCGTGTCCGGCCAAAATAAACGGTGTCCGGCTTGTCCTTCTTTTATTAGGCTTTTTACATTTCGTACATACAATTTATCATACATAATTTTTTTTTGTCGTACCTATTAATACGAGGACACAAATCCTCAATAATGTAGGGTGTCCGGCCTTTTTACCCAAATGTCCGGCCAAACTGGCTGGTCTGTCCGGCTATTATTTTTGCCAACCCTAGTTGTGTATGTTACATGATTGAAGACTAATGACAAATTAACTCTGGAAAAACCTCTTCTTTACAGATTTTCTGTATTTTGTTAAAAAACTGTATTTTGTTGTACACACATCTGCCAGATTTAAGTCCTTAGTCAAAAGCAGAACTGGATACATTTGGAGAGTGCACATTCGTTTACAAAATCCGTCCGAATATTGAATAGTAGGTACTTTGAATTTTTCTACAAAAAATTGGTACCCTGTATTAAAAGGTTGGCCGATAAATGGCAATAGGCTCGCCCTTTATTACATGGAACCTAATATCGTAACGACGAAATGCGTGAAAGTGATTGTAAATCTTTTCAGGGCACAATTGGCTGAGTAACTGTAAATCAACCCCCAAATGTTAAGAAAAAGGTTGGAAGAAATAATGTAGCCTTTCACGTATAGGTTTTATGAGTCAACTCTCGCTAAACTTGCCATATGCTCGTATATATGGTATGGAAAATGATAAGAGATAGCTGTTCTAGAATCTTTTTCATTGTGTTAAGGCAGTGTTCCACAGAAGCCTACAGTTAAGCTACGTACGTTTACTTCAGTTTGCTTTATATATAAATGTAAGAAGAAGGGATCCACCATGACTGCGATGATTACGGCCATGCTAACCACAGCGGCAAACATATGAACCATCCCAAGGAGGGAAGGGTCTACTTTGACATTCTCGAAAAACATATTATGCTTTCTTTTGTAGATTTGACCACTAGAGACTCAGTTCCAGCAGTCCTCATCTTATTTACTACTATTATAAATACGAAAGTTTGGATGGATGGATGTCTGTTACTCAATCACGCCAGAACGGCTCAACGGATCTGGATAACATAGCATATAGGCTACTTTCTATCCCGGAAATACGATTCCATGGGCAATTCCCGAACTCCACGCGGGCGAAGCCGCAGGCAAATGCTAGTAATCATAAACCCACGCCTTTTTCCCATAGGGTAGGCAGAAACCAGAGAACGCTACCTGCTACATAACAATTCAAATTCAAAGTTATTTATTTGCAAAAACATGTGTAGATAATATACATGGTATGATGCTTATTAGAGGTGTTACAAGTTATTCTTTGGCTCAACATGTTTGACCATGGCTGGTGTACAAATTAGTTGAGAACTACCATAACTTTAAAAATAAAAATACAAGAATAATAATATAAATAAATCAAAAATTAACATTAATATTAAATTTCAACACAATACTGATATACCACTTTCGCCTCGTCCTTATAGAATAGTCAATGTCTTCTGTAGTGCCTTCCTAACTCTGCACCATCAAGGGTGTTCGCGATCAGTACCTAGTCTAGCGGAAGCGGAAATAGTGCCCGTTTGATGCACCCACAAAGCCTGCCTGAAAGCCACGCTCAAACCTTTTACGATCGCTTTTCATAACGACACCTCTGTGAATTTTCAGTTTCCGACACAAATTGTGTGGTGCTTTCGAAGAAGTTTAATATTGGATGTGGTTGGGAGCTTCGATGTTTGAATAAATATGAAGTGTTTTATACTAATAGAGATGTACGAAAGAACAAAATATGCTGCTCCGTCATGATCTGTCCACCTTGTCCCAACCATGTTGGGGTTGGCTTCCAGTCTAACCGGATGCAGCTGAAAACGATTATTTTATATGGTCCGGCTGCTTATCACACTTTTACAGCCCAGTAAAGGTAAAAACGGTAAAATAAAAACCATTTTTGCAAAAAAATAATCGACTTCCAAAAAAAAACACAAAAATATTGAAAATAACTTTATTTTCGGATGTCGGTGGCAAAAAGTAAGAAGTCGATTATTTTTTTGCAAAAATAGTTATCGTATCACACACAAAGCCTTGTCAACTATCAATTTCGCAATTTCTTTTACTTGGTTAACATGTTTTTACCAGATTTTAATTTAAAAACCAAACAAGTAAACCGATTTTGATAAAATTTCTATGGAGCCAATCGGGTAGTATATTCTTTCAGACAAAAGAATATTTTTTCAAATCGGTTCATAAATGACGAAGATATGGAGATGCAAACAAAAAAAATACTGAATTGAGAACCTCCTCCTTTTTTGAAGTCGGTTAAAAATAAATATTTAAACGAAATTAATAAATTCAAAAATTTCGGATGAAAAAAAAACAGTTTTTGGGTAGAGTTGCCATGTTGAGAAGCACTGATACTTGAACACTGATTTATCAATATTAGTTATAATATTATATCTATTGATAAATCCGCATAACGTCAACATCCCACGCTTTCTTGTTTCGAACATCGAATTCTTGCAAAGACCCCTTGAAAAATGAAAACCTTTTTCCAAGATACCAAGGACAACTTCATAATTCATGAATACTTATGATTAAGAAAATGCAGGAGTTTCTTTCTATTAGCCGGAACACAGAACTGAAAATAAGTAAGTTTGAAAGGCCCATACTTTAGCGCGAAGAAGGCGTGAAAAAGTTAAAAGGGCCGACTGAGTGAACGATTCCGTTCAATGGCGGTGAGCAAGAGAAGAGCGAGAAGCGATGTCGATCACGCCTACTTTTTATTTTCAATTGGATCTAATTTGAGCAAAAACCTCAGCTTAATAATTTAACGCCTTTTTTCCCAGAATGAGTAGGCAGAGATGTATAGAACACTCACATTTCGCATGCATGTGTTCGTCTTGTAGTTATACGTATTTTTTCATCAAAATAGCTATTGTTATTCCGCCACGAGCCGCACCCTTTCAATCATCCTCAACTATTAAAAAATCAAATCCCCCAGACAAGTAGACAAAGCAGTTTCTTTTTCGCGATATTCTTCCACTTTAAACCACACCTTCCACGATCATCGATCAAATAACTTCTTATTACATTCGCTTCAAGTTTCATCCGTTTGTCAGCCGAAGTCGGGGGGAATAACTTCCAGAAATATGCTACACACACATTTGTTCAACAAAATGAATAGGTGCAGAAGTTTTATTCATTTGTCTACTACGTGTGTCACTTCAATAATCACAAAAACTACCGCGAACAGAATTGCAGACATTTTGATGTACGCGTTTGACTTTTACGAATAATTTTAATAGCAATAAATAACTCATTCTGTTCATGGGTTTCATTGTCCCAAGCTTTGTTCGTTTCCCTATCAGATCATTTCATAAAAATCCAATTCATTTTATTTATCTGTTAGTACTTCCAGAAAATATGAAGCAGGTCCTTAGTTCTTTATTTTTAAAAGACCCATCTTTTGAGCTAAAGCCCATATTTTTAGCCGATATTTCTCTTCACTCTGTCTTCTTCTTTTTTTTCTGTTTTTTTTTTATTTCTTTTCTATTTCTCTTCGTACCCGTAAAGAATATCTTTATGATTTAAATAAACATCTACATACAGAATTTTCTTTGCCAAGAATCACATGTTTTTCCAAACCTTCTGTAGTTTCTAGTTTATATGAAAACATGGTATTACCGCCATCCGTCGACTAACAGCTACTGTAAGGATTACCATATAGATTGCCAATGATCCTGAGATAACGCGAACGTTCAGCAATAGATCTCGATACGGGGTGTTAGTAAAAAGATAGTTGAATATCTTTTGATAGCAGCTTATTGAAAATGAAACGTTTTCCCTCGCACAAGAAAAGCCAGAAAATAAATGACTCTCTATAAAAATATTTTCTCCTTGCTGGATTCAAACTCGTGACTCCAGAAGCCAATCAGATAGCTGGTGCACCAGTTGAATTTACACAAAGAAGACAACTCCTGTCCAACCGTAACAGTTGAAAAAAAAATTACGCAATTTTTGTTTTGAACCATAGAAGTAACGTGTCCTTTGGCTCGTCATTTCATCATATTGCAATCACCAGCCCATTACATAATTATCAACAGCCTTGCTCCAGCTTCTACTAAGTATAGACCTTCCTCTTGTGTCTTGTGTACTTTTGTGGCTTAAAGCCATGTGTAAAAAGAAAATTTCTCAAACAACCTTCAGACGATTAAATAGAATCTTGAAACAGCAAACAAAACACAAAAAAACAACTCAACTTACAAGAACGAAGTAACCCACTTATACCATAGAATACATAATAGTACAAGTACTTCTACTAACATTCCTTTATTCTCAATACGTAACAATATTCTCCCTTTTCTGCGAAAATTTACCGAACGGGAGCTAACGAACCGTATCAGATGCCATTATAGATATCGTCTATCACGCTTCCTGAAATGTACAGACGAAGAAAGTTTTTGGTTCGCAGGCGAAAATCATCTCCGCTAACATAACACCACGTCTATATTTCCTGAAGTCGAGGTGTATAGCACGTCCTCAGTTTTATGTCTCATGTAATAAAAGGATTTTGTCCTATCTGGGAACCGAACCTGGGGTGGTCCACATAACACTTTAAAATATTAATACATATTTATGTTATATGGTGCAGTGTTCTTTAGTTTAAATTAAATGACACACAAATAAAGCCTATGTCAATTTGCTACGTTTTTTTGTCAACTTCAATTTGGACAACAGTCTAAGAATTTAATAAATGGCCTATTTAAGTTGGTAGCCAATTTGTTTAACATTTAATTTTCTTGACTTCATAAAACTCGACTACTCAGCACACTCAGTCACAGCATTGTTCAAAGCAGCTTGCAGCTTTTGCATGTCAGACACCCGGTAGTCCAAATTATTTTTCTAATTGTACAAATAAATAAAATGTTCCGTACGTTACCAGAGAGTATTTACATAAAGTGCTTAGCTAGGAATATTATTTCTCAAACGCTCTGAGTAGTGTTTTTCGGGGAATTTCGAGATGTGTGAAGTACTTAGTAATGTTAGTTTTATTTTGAACTTAAATGCTTGGGGATATCGTCAAAAGTAGATCAAGGCTTACAGGTCGACAGGGCTTCAGAATACAGTAAAACCTTTTTACCAGAGGGTTAAGACAAAGTAACATTTTATCAGCGAAAAAGTTGATGGGCTGAAACACTTTGAACGCGGTTTCTACGTGTCTAGGCCGTTAGGTTGGCGCTTTGCCTTCTTAAGCAGCTTGTGCCAGCCACCCATGTCACATGCGTAAAGAATTTTGATTCTTACACAAAGCAAATGTTGGTCGAAGATAGCTTACTTATGAACTGTGTCTATTGTGACTGCGTGAAGCGTATTGACTTTTATATTCCTGAAATTCACTTAGACACACATAGGTACATGACATTCTATTCTATTCTTAGACTCGCTTTTTGCTGAGGCTTCGCTCGCGTTATGGTCGCAAATTATCCGACGGGATCGTTTTAAATAAAGCCTATGACATTTAAATCCAAACTATACTTCTTTATAATATTAGTGTAGATATAGCTGACTTAATAAAGTTGCACAAAATACTTTAATTTAGCTGATTTACATAACAATTGTATGGACTTACGAAAATATTGTCGAAAAGTTAAAGAATTTTTAATGTTTTCATGAGTTCACTTAATTTATGTTGAACAACAGTTCAACTCTGTCCGACCCTTTCTAGGAAACATTTTAATCAGATTTTCAGGAAACTTTTCAGGAAAATGAACACGAATAAAAATGAAAATTTTCACATGGTTTAAAAAAGATGATAAAAATTTCCTAGTAACTATCTCTCAACCACAACACCGCGTTTAATGATTTGAATAAATTTGTCATGAAAAGTAGGTATTTCTCTTATACAGGGTGTAACATAATAAACGCAAGACCTCTCGTGTGGAAATTCATAAATTCTTTTTAGTTTTACCATACGTCGTTTTGATCAGCTCATCGCGTCTAATACGAAAATTCAGAACCACCGGTTAAATATTCGATATCAATATTCAAAGTTAATTAAGTATTGGCGCAGGCAGTTCACAGGAAATAGTGATTAGCATGATAATTTATGCAATTAACTTTTGACATAGCTTCTGATAAGAGCAAGAACGGATGTCTTTGCTGAAGGTGTATTAATAAGAACATTTTAGAGTCCTCGGGGCCTTTGCAAGGGGCAATGGCTTTCGAAGTGTTTCTAAAATGTAATTTAACTTGATTGATATTATGCTTATCGATGGCTTTATATTATGTCAACTAGCTTTTGCTCGCGGCTTCGCTCCCGGTATGTACGGAAATTAACCCACGGGAACGTTTTAAATGACACTCGGAATTAATGTAGCTTTCCGTTTGTGAAAAAAAAAATCGGAATCGTATCAGTAGTTTCACAGACTTCCAAACTAATTATACCTCTTTTTTTATTTAAGGATAGATTATTTTTTAATTTTCCTTTTACATCATAGTTATCGTTGGTAGAAGTGGTGGGAACCTGCTTGTCTTATTGGCTCGCTATGGAAAAACTCTGCATTTTCAAATATCCAATAAATTTATAGAAATATATATAACTGCCTCGTTGCTGCAATGGTCGCAAGCTGAGCATGACAATCAAGCCCAGGGCCTTTGTCCTGGGTTCGAATCCCTGGTCGTTTAAAGTTTTATTGGGTTTTTCATCAGGAATTTCTCAGTTACTGCCACGCAGTCTGGATTTGTGCCTGGTTAATAGCAAAAGGCTCGCCTCCTATTACACGGGACTTAAACGTAAATGACGAAATGTGGGTGTACTATTAGGTACACCTCTACCTAATTTTTTGGGGATTTCAGGCGTGATGTAAAGAACTTATAATGAACTTCTACTTTCTGGAATGTTAACTAGTTTATTCACTAAGCAAAATTTAAACAAAAATCTTCTCAAATAAATAGTTTCTACTAACTCATCACAAAATTGGATTGAAAGGAAATTGGACAAGCACAGCACACTGCGTCCGACTAGGAGACAATAAAACAATATTTATGGAAGCGTGCATCGTCCTTATATCCGCTCATTTCCTGTTCAGAACTCAGCATGGTGTGGACGGACCCTTAGCACGTTTCCGGAGGGATACTTCACACTTTCCCGGTAAATTGACGGGTTTGAAATATATTTTTGTAAATACATACCAACATTGACTTAGAAATGCATAATGTTATAAACCCTTTCTGCAATAATGCGTAATTGATATGTAGGTAGAGTAGGTAGTGTTTTGCCTGTAGGTGCGGTCTGGCTACCTGTTCAAGAGGTCCTGGGTTCGATTCCCGGGTCCCGCAAAAATGTTATTGGGTTTTTCCATCAGGAATTTCTGGGTAGCATCCATGGATTCGGGATCTGTGCCCGGCAATAGGCTGGCCCTATATTATATGGGTCTTTTAGGTACACCTCTGCCTAACCCTTCGGGGATTACAGGTGTCAGTTATAATATGTAGTTTACCTAATAATTTTCCCAAAGATCTTATTAGCGGCTGTATCACTGATTTCAATCAAACTGCAAATAATCAATCTAATTTAAATATCCACATTATAGACACGTAATTAGCAATCTGTACTAGTACCTAATAACTTGAAATAGGTATAAAACATAATATTTCAATTCCAGCTTATTCCATAACAGCTAAAAGTCCAAAATCTAGATAGAAAATAATGTACCAGATCATTTATCATTTAAAATTACTTTCGAAACGGCATTTTTATGACCCATCCCGACGGCTTCCGATATACGATTCTATTGGCTTTTGGCACCGAATCGTTTCGATAATATTTTGAGATATCGCTTTGCAAGTAATAACGCCTAGTGAACTTCAATAGCAGTGACCGTTCGAAACAAAAGTTGTGTTGCTATAATAATTCTGTGAGGCAAACCAAAGAATGGCGATGAAATGTTGATTCTTGAATAAGGGGAGATGTATTGAATCAAAGATTATATGGCTAGAAAATTATGGGGTTGATCTTGGTAAAACCTGGTGAAGGGGCTTGATATTAAAGTCCTCTTCTTTTATAAACTTTTATTGATTCTTGCATTTACAAGTATTAGACACGTGTACATTTATATTGACGTGCCTCGTCGCTTGCGCCGGTTCTCGCCGCAGTTCGAATATTAATGACGGGCGCCGCGCAGTGTTGCCAGATGACGCGGCGCGCAGTGTTGCCAGATGACCGCCGATGTAGTGATGTGCCGCGTGCGGTACGGTTTTAGTGCGGCAGGTGCACACTATGGCGTGCACATACTCCGCGGCGTTGAAGCAATTTCAACAGCTATGGTGTCGTGGGCAACAGACACATTTTGTGGACTGCCCGTTTTATAAGTCCTTTGTTGGTATGGACGTCCGCAACCCGAACAATCCCATCATTTCCAGGGTATGTCTTCATTACGCGCCCCATGCGCCAGTCGAGAGGCATGAGGTTGTCCTCCCGCAGCACAACCATGTCGCCGACCTGAAGTGCTGGCTGCTCTCTCCTCCATTTAGATCTGCTCTGCAGCTCGGCCATGAACTCCCGGTGCCATCTTGCCCAAAACTGCTGCCGGATCTGCTCGATGCGCTGGTATCTATTGAGTCTAACGCAGTTAGCTGGTAACGACGGCACAGACATCAACGGGCGGCCTATAAGGAAGTGCCCAGGAGTCAAGGGATTAATGTCTGCAGGATCAGATGAGAGAGGGGAAATGGGGCGGGAGTTAAGGATAGCTTCTATTTGCGCAAAAAGCGTTGCCAATTCTTCGAATGTAAGGGAGGCACTACCAGCAACTCGTTTCAAATGATGTTTAGCGGATTTAACTCCAGCCTCCCATATTCCACCGAAGTGTGGTGAGTAGGCGGGACAAAACATGAATTTAATTTCCTCATTTGACGCGAAATCTGATACTGATTTACGACTGGCCCTTATAACTCTCCCTAACTCATTGTTGGCCCCTACGAAATTTTTTCCATTGTCGCAATAAATAGCGCAAGGCTTGCCGCGACGTGAAACAAACCTACGCAAACAAGCTATAAAAGCTTCAGTGGTCAGGTCACTGACAACTTCTAGATGTAGAGCCTTCGTGACTAGGCATACAAAAACGCAGAGGTAGGCTTTAGTGACGCGGTTACCTCGACCTTTTTTAGAGGATATCATAAATGGTCCCGCAAAGTCGATCCCACATGTACTGAAAGGAAAATCAGGATTAACTCTTACACTAGGCAAGTCCCCCATTAAAGGCTGTATCGGCTGACCTCGAAATCGAGTACAAACCACACAAGTCTTAACAATATTTCGAGCTAAGTTTCTTCCACCCAGCGGCCAAAACCTCTCGCGAACAGAGGACAAAAGTAACTGGGGACCTGCATGAAACAATCTAAAATGTTCACAGTGCATTATTAACCTAGTTAAATGTTGCTTAGAATCTAATAGAATTGGATGTTTCTTATCATATTTACAATCAGAGTTATTTATCCTACCTCCTACTCTTATTAAGCCATTATTATCACAAAATGGGTTTAAAGGCAACAATTTGCTTTTATGATGTAAAGCTTTACCATCCTTTATTATTTTAATCTCCATTGCAAATGACTCTAGCTGACTAAACTTTAATAGTAATGTCAGTGAGTGATCAAGTTCCTCAATTTGCAAAGGTCCTAACACGTTAACAGTATTCTTTTTACAATTATGTACAAAACGTAGAACATACGCAAAACATCTTTTTATTTTTAAATAACTAGAATATCTATCAAATTGGATAAATGAATTAATGTTATCTAATGTTTCATCAACTGAAACTAGTACCTTTATTTCGGGTAAATTATTAAGGCTAAGCTGTGGCTGGGTAGGCCATTTAGATTTATCTTCCTTTAGGAATGAAGGTCCTTCCCACCACAACGATGCTGCCTGCACATGCTGTGGATCAATACCCCTGGACGCTAAGTCAGCAGGGTTAGATTTTGTCGGAACATGTTTCCATTGAACTTCCTTTGTAAATTGATTTATTTTATTAACACGGTTACGCACAAATGCTTGTAAGGCTTTATTTTGTGTTTTTAACCATCCAAGTACCACCGTGGAGTCAGTCCACATGTATATTTTTCTAACTTTATATGGAACTGACTTTAATACTTTAGCACACAACTCAGCTCCTGTTAAGGCAGCACATAATTCTAATCGTGGAATAGTAAGTGTTTTAATTGGTGCGACTCTTGTTTTAGCGCATAGTAGCCTAACCGTAACTGTATTATCTATATTATTAGTAGAGCACATATATACACATGCTCCATAAGCTTGTTGTGATGCATCAACGAAGCAGTGCATCTCCACAGATTGAACATCTAAACTCTCACCCAAAACATAGCGTGGTAAGACAATATCAGACAACAAATGTAATTTTTTTATAAAACCAAACCATTTTTTAACATAATATTCTGGTACTGGGTCATCCCAATCCAATTTGAGAGCCCATAAATTTTGTAATAATATTTTAGCCTTGATTATACAGCAACTAACCAGTCCCAATGGATCAAATAGCTTACATGTAGTAGAAATGATTATTCTTTTTGTAGCCTTATTAGGGATATCAATGTCACTTGGAAAATGTAAATTGTCTGACAAAGGTGTCCATTTTAACCCTAAAACAGTGGCTTCATCATGAAAAGTTAGGCAATTATTAGACTCTGAATTATCATTGAGGATTTTAGGACAATTTGTTCTAAACTTTCTTAACGGAAAACAAGCCGCATTCAAAGCTTGTGATACACCTAAATATATGTGCTTTAATTCGTCCTCAGAAGAGGCACCAGTTATTACATCATCCATATAAAAATTATTCTTAATTACCTCAGCAATAACCTTATCACTACATTGAGTACCTAGCTCAAACAGACACCTGGTACTCAAAAATGGAGCAGATGCCATTCCATATGTTAAGGTTTTGAGTTGCAGAATTTTAATAGGCTCCGATGATTTGTCTCTCCACAATATCAGCTGTAGATGCCGCTGCGACTCATTTAAGTCGATTTGACGGTACATCTTTTCGACATCAGCTGTTAATACACATTTATGTAATCTAAATTGGATAAGTATTGAAAACAAATCATTTTGCATAACGGGGCCAACTGCCTGGATGTCATTGAGAGATTTGCCTGATCTTGTTTTGGCAGAGGCATCAAAAACCACCCGAAGTTTTGTGGTTTCATGTTGTTCACGTATAACACAATGGTGCGGTAAGAAACATCCAAACTCTGGCCTATCAATTTCAACCAAGTGTCCTAATTTAGCATATTCATTTATAAAATTGGCATATTGTTCTTTTAATTTTGGATTTTTATTTAATTTACTTTCTAAATTAAGAAAACGCTTAATTGCTAAAGGAAATGAATTGCCAAGAGCCTGCTCAGGAACCTCCATCAACGGCATCATTACTGAGAATCTACCATCAGGTAAGCGACAAGTATTTTTATTAAAATGTGATTCACAAAACTGTTCATCTGCAGAATAAATATTAGCTTCTGAAGGTACATCTTCAACCTCCCAGAATTTAATTAAAGAATCATTTAAATCTTGCTGAATATTTAAACCGTTTTGAACAAAGTTACAATGTATTTTCTTGTTATTGTGACTCCCCCCTGTGGGCCCAGCCACTATCCAACCTAGCATGCTCTCTTGTAAGACAGGTCTGTTGGTGCCTAAACTTATTTTATTTGGTAATATAATATTAAAGAAATGATCTGCACCCAGCAAAATATCTATTTCAGATGGCTTGTAAAACAGAGGATCAGCTAATTGAATATTATCTGGTAAACCTAAACTTTCTACATTAACTTGAATGCTAGGTAAATTACCAGTAATCTTTGGAAGAATAAAACAGCTGACATGTGCACTAAACATACCTATTCTTGAATTTAATTTAATTTTGCACCTTTCTTTAATTTCACATGCTACATTGTTTATGCCTGTTACATTAAAGACATTCAACTTCTCAGTCTGTAGTCCTAGCTTTTCTTTCAGGTTGCCAGTCATAAATGAAGACTGGCTTCCCGTATCCAGCAAAGCACGAGCTAAGTAAGTACAATTTGTTTCAGTATTAACTACTTCAACCTGTGCAGTACACAATAAGACTTGGCCCGGCGAGACTGCAGATAAACTAACAGGGACGCTAGTAGCTGAAGTCTCTACATTTTCAGTAGCTACATTTATAACTGTACTGCTTTTATGTAATAAACTATTGTGTTTCTCTGCACATTTCCTACACAAACCTTTCAAAGTACATTCTGCATGTGTGTGACCACTACGAAGACAGTTGATACACAGCTTTTGTTTATTTACCAAGGAATGCCTATCATTTAACTTCATCCCTTTAAATTTAAAACACTGATGTATGTAATGGTTTTTATCACACACAACACATGCCTTATTATGAGTGTTATCTGTAATGGCAGCAAATGACTTCACACATTTATTTTCTTTGTTATTATTATCCCTAGAAGAGTTTTTACCATCATTATTACCATTATTATGGTAAGCTGTTTGCAAAACGTTAGCTCTTTGTATTAAAAAATCCTGAAATTCTTCAAGTGTAGGACGGGATAACAAACTGGCTTTATGATCTTCCCACTTATTCCTAGTCCTAGGATCTAACTTTGCGGCCACCAAATGTATTACTAATGGATCCCAACCATCTGTAGAAATCTCTAAGGTGTTTAGCGCACTTAAATTTTTAAAAATGACATCTGTTATATCCCTTAACGCAGTGAAGGATTCCTTTTGAATAGGAGCAATATTTACTAATGCGTTTAAGTGATAGTTCATAAGGATATTTGGATTATCATATCTCTTACATAAAGCCTGCCATGCGTTTTTATAATCCTTAGCCGCAAAATTTGTTGAACTAATAGCAATCTTAGCGCTACCTACCAAGGAATTTCTCAAATAATGATATTTATTTATTAATGGTATGGAGTCATTGTCATCTATAAGAGATTGGAACGTGTCTCGAAACTCCAACCATTTTACAAAGTTCCCATCAAAACTTGGTAGATTAATAGTAGGCAATTTTATGGAAGCATTTACTCCACAACTGGATTTTATTGAATCATTAACCGAATTTTTGTTTTTAGTTGAATACAAATCTATTATTTCCTGTGCTAACGCAATTTGGGAGCTAAATTCACCTTCAGTGGTATTTCTTTCCGAATATTCTTTCTCTGCATTTACAGAGAGTTCTTCTATTTGAGTTTGAACCTCATCGAATTTTTGAACCAATTCTTGTAACTGTGCTAACTTTACCGATAATTCTCTTATATCTATACTAGTTACGCTATCCAACTTGTCTATTTGAAACTTAGTAATATAGTTTTTAAAAAACGTTACGCGACTGCGTATACCAGCTCGTTTACGGATTAATTTAACCAAAATGGAATTTGAACTATCGTTAACTTGTTCACTGTCCGACATTATGTTTCGTTTTATGAATTCCACGAATTCTTCACTAACTTCAACAATGAGAAAGGTGTAAAGTTAATTAAAATGTTCACTCTAACCGAGGGATCCAGGAGTGCAAACCAGCTCAAACCTCGCAGCAGCTGCCACCGAGCCCGTCAACCGGACGGTCAGCACTCGTAGGGCGCCGCTGCCGGCTCCGTTGCCGAGCACGCGGACAGCACGTTAAGTCCGCCGCGTACCGACGCAGGGACTTCTGGAATGTTCGGCAAATAACTGTTTACAACTAATAAATACAATCTTAGTTTACCTAGGAACCAAAAACGATGAACTATTCTTTTTATTTAGAGTATTTTCGTGCCGCGTGCTCACACCTAGCGGAATATGCAAGCGTCTAGCTATCGCCAATCATTAAAACACGCATCTAGGCACCTCCCCCACAGCCCCAAATCAGCACGGCATTTACACGCAACCAAAAGCTGGGAAATAGGGAAAAGGATAGAATAAGGAACGGACTTACTTCCTTTTTATCGCTGTTGAGACGCCGCCGCCATCTTAGTCACACATTGAATTCTTCCGATCGACGACAGCAGTAATGGGTTTTCTCGTAGCAGCTTCAAATCTTCACGGTCGCCACTTGAAGGGGCTTGATATTAAAGTCCTCTTCTTTTATAAACTTTTATTGATTCTTGCATTTACAAGTATTAGACACGTGTACATTTATATTGACGTGCCTCGTCGCTTGCGCCGGTTCTCGCCGCAGTTCGAATATTAATGACGGGCGCCGCGCAGTGTTGCCAGATGACGCGGCGCGCAGTGTTGCCAGATGACCGCCGATGTAGTGATGTGCCGCGTGCGGTACGGTTTTAGTGCGGCAGGTGCACACTATGGCGTGCACACCTGGTTTGTTTTATGGTTTATAAGTTTAAGAGAGGTATCGGCCAATTAAATGTTACTAAAAAAATACTTAATTTTTCTCTTGTATTCTAACACTCAAGTAACTTAAACCATTTTCTTCAAATTATACTGATTATAGCAATTTTGTAAAACTTACTTAATTGCTTTTCGCATAGCAGATCAGTGGTGTCGGCAGTGATTTTTCCAGGAGCCTTAGATGCAAGAGCGAGCAAATCGAACTCCAAAATTTTAACTCATCGGATAGAATAAATTTTGGAGATCAGATAGGCATACTCCATGTAAAATACTGGTATTCCAAGATTTTTGTAAAAACATTATGATTTAAAAGAGTTTCCATGGAGTTTCTTGCCCATTCTTCTCCATAGAGATCTACGCTTTGGAATGGGTAACTACAGTACTTTCACAGTTAGTATGTCTTGTGACTGGGACTGTAGCTTCATTTTTTATTGCTGTCTTTGTTTCGACAGTTCAAAAGTGCCTGTAATTGGCCTACTTGAAATAAATGCTTTGATTTTGATGATTCAGCTGCATCAGGTTAGCCTGGAAGCCGATCCCAACATACTTGGGAAAAGGCTAGACAGATGGTGATAATGAAAATGGATACAATAGGTTTTTTTAATCACTCATGTAGAAATAAGAGACGTTTCATCGACATATGCGAAGAATACAGGTGTAGTCTTATGTAATAGTCAATCTAGAAATTGCAGTTCACCATATTTTACCATCCACCACCATATTAATCGCACAGTTTACATCACAGTTACCAAAGTATTAGATACATTGCGTAAAGGTCTTCGGCGCACAGACGGTCGTTGACTTTCGCTCTTTCGAGTACAATTCACTAATAAGTCACCTTTTGGTTGGTTAAGTTCGAAGCGAGTTGTTTATGTTACGTCTAGTCTTGTGATGTTAGTAAACATTAGAGTTGGAGGCGTTATCGTTGTTATTATGGTAATTAGTTTGCTATAGAATCTAATTGCGCATTCAAGTCTAGGGAGTCTTTTCTCTAAGTCCGTCAATGAAGATACGGGCCCGTACGAAAGTAGATCGAACCTTCGAAATGAACCCTACGCCCTATTATTTTCGGATTCACGAGTTTTGAAAATATATCGGGAGTAGGGACAACTGTCCAATCGTGTTGTCATTCGTTTTTAGTTCGGGTCCCTCATTAATCGTATGTCCGTAAGTGATACGGAGTAGGAAACGCCCGTATCTTCGGCCGAAACTACGGGTTTCGTGCTTAGAGAGTAGACCTCCAGACGTAGGTATTTTCAACTCTGTCACCCTTATTTTTGTCGTGTAAAAATGGTTTTGGTTAGATTTCGTCTGAAGTTCAAAGACTAATTATTATTTCGGACTCCTACCGACTAAAGCCCCTTCAATCCTTCTATCGTTGGTTGGAACCCGCAACCCAGTTACTGGGCTAATAGTATCAATTATTAAATTTGGTATTTATGTTATGAGGAAATTGAACTCACGGCCTAAGTTCAGGAGACAGGAGGACGCTATCTGTACCAGGAACAACATGGCATTTATTACTTTCTCAGTCTCTTGCCAAAAAAAAATCATCTTAATAGTAACCTCGCAACATAGCTTAACCGCCAGAATCTGCTCGTGATTTTTTTCACACGTTGCCTCACTCCTGTATCATGGCTTTACAAACATTTAAACTCACATACACAAACAGCCAGACCCGGAACAACTACCTGTAGGCCATACAAAGATTTGTTCCGTGTGGGGATCAAACCTTGGACTCACAGCGCTGCAGCCAATCGCTGATAGTGGTTCAGCGCCGACCATTCCGTCAAAACTAAACTGAAAAAAAAAACAATATAGATTAGTTTTCTTTTTCAGTGACCGATTAACTTTATTTATTTATTTATTTGGTACACCAACAGCATTACATACTAAACATTTATAGGAGACAATAAATAAAAATATATAAAAGTACTGGTATGTATGCCTATTACAGGTATACGCAGCATTCGCCATAGTGACAACAACATAAAGTTCTCTAATACTAATATACATTTTACAATATGAATACAGAATAAACTTCTACCATAGGATATCCAATTTTCAAAAATTAGTAGCTTTTTATATATTCACAGACGTTAGACGATGACTCTCAGCTTAGCACCATTCGTGGGAATGCACCATACGAATGACACGACACATCAAGTGTGTCATATTCGTGTTTAATTGCGACCTTGTCTTCTGACCCCTGTTCAGCGAAATATTATCACTAGTTAACAGACAACGGACCCACCTGCCCTGGTCTAAATAACTAAGGATTTGTCTCATTAGCTGATATTGATCTAAAATTCTCTAACTCCTGAATATTATTTCCTTGTGCTCTTGACTCGAAAAATAACAGATCAAATTAGCGCATTAAAAACAACAGCGTACTTAATTTATAAATATGATTTATCTTAAAACAACCAGATAATAATGTCAAAGATCGCTGGCCTTACGTACATTTTTACGCATTTTAAAATAGAGCAGAAAAATATTAGTTTTAAATTACATCTCAATAGTGCTAGTGTGTTATAATTTTACAAAATGTGGTTTAAATTGGCTTTGATTTGTATTTTCGGATTTAGTGTATCAGTGAGTACTAATTTATACCCATATTTCATTTTATCGGCATAGCTCAGCCACCTTAATATTGAGCAGGCATTATAAAAATAAACGTATTCAACTTTTGCTCAGCGTCATATAAAAGGTGTAAAAACACCCTTAACGAAGCCGTGAGGCACTTATTCTTGTTAAAAAAATGTTGAGATCATTTTTTTTTTGTTATGGACCACACCTAGGTAACCTTCTAGTTACGAAGATGTGATAATAATACCAGCCTGTAAGTGTCCCACTGCTGGGCAAAGGCCTCTTCTCAAACAGAGAAGGCACGAGCATTGATCACCACGCTTGCTCAAGACGGGTTGGCGGTTTCAGACTTATATTAATTTTAAGTCCAGGTTTCCTCACGATGTTTTCCTTCACCGATGTCCGTGATGTCCAAGATAAACTGAGAAAAGTACATATGAATGGAAAAAGACGCATTGGTACTCGCCCGGTTTTTTTTTTAACGAAGATATTGAATGTCAAAAACTTTTAAATGTTATAACTTTACCTTATAAGTATGCCTCCATGACCCCTATACTGTTACATGCATCTATCCGCGCAATAATAAACCATGGTTTTACAGACCAAAGCGAAACACGTTTTCCAGCAATCATTTTTGAGCAGACTTACCGAGTTTGTTGTACAAAATGATTGGTTGACGGCTTCGTGAAGGGTCCGTTTACTCCTTGTATTATAGCATAATCTAGTCATTAAGCTCATAAACTTGTCACATATTATTCCATATTTTTCAACGATGACGAGGTCATTCTCACGTCACTGCTCTAAGAGGTTTAAGAGCCCGTTCACGCGACGACGATCCGTGTTTTTTGACGTACCGTCTTTTTTCACGATCCGTCAATTTTTTTGACGGCGGCAATGCTTTTAAATGCCCGTGTTCACACGCATCACGAATCGTGAAAAATTACGGAAACATACACACCAATTCGATTTTTGTGCCGGGTCGTGATAGGACACGATTCCGTATGCAATGTGAACATCCATCCGTCATGACGTATCGTGTTTTATGACGGATCGTCAATGACGGAAGCCGTTTGAATGAGCTATAAGACGGAAACCAGTATTGGAAAACATTTCCATGACTACAGTATTAAATTGACTATCATAGTTACTTCTATCCTAATACGTAACTGAATCCTCTCTCAGCAGACTAAGTTCAGAATTGAACAGATCCTTTTTGTCAGTCAAGTCAGCAATAAACTGTCATCCTTTGTTAAAACTAGTTCTTCTGCCCACCCCCTTCTTAGCCATCCAATATCAAGTTAAGACTACCGAGAACCATTTTATCAGAGAACAGAGAATGCATGCTGCGTCTGAATCAGATACAAATGCAATAGTTACTGCACATTGGACCAGCGAGCATGTGCGTGTTTGTTTTCATCTATAAATCGAAGTAAAGCCATCCCAGTGAAACAGGTTAATCAAAATATAACTGCCGTAACAGTATATGTGATTGGACCTGTATTGTATATTCCTAGTTTCTTTTGGCCTGTGTCTGTGATGGTCGTCAGATGGTGAGGCATGGGCACATGACATTGTTGGCATCGCGGGTAAAATCTAAACGAGGCTGGCACAGGAGCGTGAAGGTGGGCAAAAACAAAGAGAGACCTAAACTCGGCAGTGGATGAAGTCGGGCTGTGGATGATGATTAACTAGCATTCTTTTTAGCCTTCTTCAAAACCAAATTAATATGAAAATGGTGTGAGTAGCCTACCGACATGAATATTTCATGGATCCGAATTCACGAAACGACTTCTCGCTCGCCAAACGTAACAACTAAGATCCCGGGTTCGATTCACAGATCGGGTAACCTCTTCAATAGCAGTTTGGAGTCTTGATTAGTGCCTGCTTGGTGGCAATAGGGTCGTTCTCTATTAGGTAGAACTCACCTAACATAACTGCCGTAGCGTGGGTCTATTTAACAAATATGCTTATCCCTTAAAGAATAAACCTAACCTTCTTCCATACATCCAAAAACACGCCGTTTTCCCACGGGGTTGCCAACAGTTACATACTACAACAACCTTCTCTCATAAGTGTGATTTAACATGACATACTCTTTACTACGTGGTTAAAATGTCAAATTCACAACCCATAGCAATCTAATGGTAATAACAAGGAGCTCATTAACCAATACAATAGACAATTATGGGAGAATATCGCAATAGTCCCTGCGCTTGACAGCTGATTAGAGCTCATTGAGCTGACAGTAAGCAAATAAGCGTCTTTGACGCAGAATGGTATGTTCACTGCTTGATCCAAGTAAATGGACATGACCGGTAGGCAAAAAAAAAACCATAGAATAAGAGAAATCGCGTGTTTTATTTAATGAATATTAAGAGCGTTTACGTCTATCGCGCGAAGTCAAGTTTAGGTAATTCAATGCATTTTTTACACACACAGAAGCGCGCGTGCCTGTGTGTATAGCGCTGGCGCGCTCTCGCGCGCTATAGTCAAACTAACCCACTATGATCCGTTCGAGTGCAATTGTTGTAGTAAAATTTAATTTGAATTTGAATTTGAACGTACACGGATTACTAAAGTACGAGTGCATAAAATAAGTATTCAATAATATATTGCAAGTATAGCTATAATTATGATTAATATTAAAGTCGTTTTTTAGTTATTCAAACATGAATTTGTTGATCTAAACTTTAGAAAGAAACCGAACTTCGTTAATTATTATTGATTTGTGACTGATTAATAAATATTTCTTATTCTATTCAAATAAATCACTTTATACGGATTTACTTACGTTTATTTTATATTATATTTTAACCTGACGCGATGTTCCTCTTAGTGACACCTCTTATGAGGGAAATACAATAGGTTGGCGTTAACTTTAAAAACAATTTATGTTCTTATTTACAAAAAAATAAGTAAAAGTTTTAATAAATAAAATTCGTATGTAAAAATATTGGGTAGATATTGGTTGTCACTAAAAATATTGTCAGTCATCAAAAATAATAATAAAAAAATTTAATCATCAAAGTACCAAGATTTTTTAATCACACTATAAACGTCCGCTATCCTTCCAAGTACGACTAAGGTCAACTCGGGTCAGGCAGAGCGCCGAGCGACATGTCCTCTCTCTAGAAAGCCTCGCGGCGGTCTGATTTGAAATTTCTCGCGCGCAGTGATTTATAGTAGTTTTCAAATATTTATAGAAAAATAATCACTGTAAATTATTTGAAATTTTAAATTGGATGTTTTAAAGCATATGTTCTTCTATTATATTATGCTATTATTATATTAAATCAAGTAACAGATATCGGTGAAAAAAACATTTTAATTCCTTAATATTTCACATTGTTTGAACTTTAATTTCTTATATAAAGAAACCTAAATCAAAAAATTTTCTTCTCCAACTATATTCCTTAGGATCTTAGCAATAGGTAAAAAAAAATCTAATTAGGTTTGCCAGTGGTTTCCTATAATTAGAGCGTCGAAACTGACGCTAAAAGGGAAATTAAGAAAACCTCTGTTGAGTTATCTTGATACAATTTACCAATACTCTATTAATTGAAATATTTTTCTCTCCAACTATTGAGACAACGAAATTTCCTAAAGTTATTAGTAATTATCATTTTTGTAAAATAAAGGGTTGATGGTATTAAAGGGTTTGAAAAGTACTGTTTTGGAGTCAAACAGCGCATGGACGGCGTAAACGCTCTTAATATAGTTATTTATATTGGTGACTGTTGAGATGACGAGTTATAGAGAAGTATGGTAGAAGAAGACATGCTGCGCCGACCACAAATAAATTGGGGTAACTGCAGGAGAATGATGATGATGATTTAAAAAACAACCTTAAAAACACGTGTTATTTTAACAAACTTAAAATAACATTTAAAAAATATATAAATATAGAAAATAAGAAAAAGCATTAAAGAGTGTCAAGAAATTGCTGGCAACATTAATAACATATTATGATGCCTGTAATACCCAAAGGGTTATTCAAATTCAAAATATTTATTTCAGTCCGCTAGAGCGCCGCTGGCACAAAAATGTGCCACCAAACCCCGACCGAATTAAAACTCTATTTGTAGTAAAAATAAGTCTTAAAATCGTTTAAGACGAAGCTCTACGACGGGGCTCTAGAAGTTAAAATCCATATAATGTTAGTAGTAATATAACTCACACTAATGTTAGTGTTAAATTAAATTGAGTTAAATAAAAAAAATTAAAGTAATGAACCATTGAACTTTTCGTTCAATGGTTCATACGTTCATTTAGCTAAGTGGGGAGGGGAGTTATACATGGGTATACCTAATAGTACACCACATTTCGCCACCTATGTTTTTCGCGAGCCTTTTGTCATCAACCGGGTATAAATCCAGACTCTGTCGTTGCTATTGAGAAATTCCTGGTTTAAAAACCCAATAACACTGCTCGACCCTGGAATCGAACCCAGGAATTCATGCTCAAAAGTCGCGCGTGCGAACACTCAACTTACGACACGACTAAAATATCATCGTCATTACGTACAGAAAAACAGAAATTTGACAGAAATTATTTTCAAAATCTGTATTACCTTTTTTCCTTCCAGTTGACAACATCCTTCGATCTTCGCGGGGTCCTTGATGGCAACCGCATGGCTGCCGTCCCTCTGGGCATGACCCTCGGTTCCGGAGAGCTGGACGTGGAAGGCATCTGCACCAGGCCCGGTATGGCCTGCCAGAACTGTACTCACGCTGTGACTTGTGTACCACTACCTGTTGGCTGGCTGAAGGTAACTGCTGTTTACAAAGATTTTTATTTACAGCGAAAAATATAAATATTATTTACAAACCAATAAATACTTAATTAATGTATTTATTGTGTACATTTTTACAAAAGGAAAGAATAATAAGGCATCAAAAAATTATGGTGAATGATGATGTGGAAATGTGCTTTTGTCGGCGGCTCCACCCGTCTTTGGGTGACAAACACATTCTTATACGGTCACAAAACAAAAATTTTCAGCATCAGATTCTAAGGTTTCGTCCTGCATCTTAAAATATGAAATTGTAATATCTGCTCTCATCGTATCTAACGTAGCAAAAAGACTAATTGGACTAAAATTGGCTAAATTTATAAACCTTGGGTGACCACAATAATTCTTCAAACCTCTTCTCGTTTTTGCAGGTGCCTCTAGAAGAATGCCAAGAAGGCTTCACGTGCAATGCTCACCTGGGGCAGTGCTCCAATGTGCCAGCACCTGAATGCAGCGAAGCTGCTCAGAAATTTGAGCATAGTTGTGAACAGGTCAGTACTTGATCAATGGTTTTCTGTGTCAAAATCTATAATGTTAATTAGACATTATAGATTTTTTCAAAAAATACAAAGTTTAATAGAATGACCACCAGGATTATCTGGTGTAGGTATCATCAAATATGTATATGTACTAGTCACGGTCATTTCACGGATTTCTGACTCATTATTATTACTTACTATTATTTTTTCCCAGGTCGGAATATTCCCAGATGCACACGACTGCAGGAAGTTCCACCTCTGCTCTCCACCTGAAGGTCTGCCTGATGGTAGACCCGCAGACCACAGAGCCGCTCTGTGTCCTAGACATTATGGCTACAACCCTGGCACTGCCCAGTGCTCGGTAAGATTTGTTTTCCTCTGAACATCTTTGTTCTTCTCTAATCAGATATCGATGAATATCCTTTTGCTGTATTACAAGCCCATAGACATAATTATTCATGTCTAACAATTATGAGCTTTTTTCCCTCCAATCCTAGTTCGATCTCCAGTCTCCCCCAGTGAAATCGACCAACGACCTTAAAGGTGGCTTGGTCAGACTTGCTGTGGAAAGCAGAGAACCTGCTGTTGTTGAGGGAGCCATGTCCATAATAAGATTACAACAGGCTGACTTGATCCTTCTTTGTAACAGAAAATACCTTTGCACCTACAGTGCTGTAGTTAAGGCTGGCAATACCCATGTAATAAACTGCAATGGGCTTAGAAATATTTTGGGAAACATTAATACCGTGTAGTCGATGGATCATCAAATAATCTAACTCCGAAGCCAACTGTCCACCTCTATTCCTCTTTCCAGATAAAACTAGAATACAGCCAATGCGCCGACAGACCAGTCCCCGAATGCAAGACCATCGGCCAGCATGGAGTCCTGGCCCTCAGCACCAACCACTACTACGTCTGCCTAACCAAGGACGGAGTACTACACCCTCAGATCTTCATCTGTCCCCACGGCTGGCACTTCTGGGGAGAATACTGCCAACCTGAACCGGAGAAGAAACCAACTGAGGAGACAGTAACTGTCAAGGATAGCTCAGGAGAAAAAGGATCAGAGGAAACTACTGAGGCTACTGAGAGTGCAACAGTTGAAGCTACCACGAATAGAATGGATAGCTTCTTCTCCACCGAGAAGTCGACGACTTATGCGGCCGATACTTTTTTGGCTGACAAGATAGATCTAGCGAATTATGAAAATCCTGCTGATGACGGTCAAAATGATAATAATGATTTCGCCATGTCTATTGAGTATGGTTGGTAAGTCATTCTTTAGGTGTAAGTTAAAAATATTCTGATATTATAGAGAACAAGACAAACAAGACAAATGGAAATATAATGTAGATACTCCTAATTAAATTCATGTATCAATACAGTTAGAACTATGTAAGTAGAAGAGGTATTTGAATCCAAAGTAGGCGAGTTCATTTCAATTGATAAATAAAACCCTAAAAATAACTAATTTTTTCTTTCATTAACACTTTCCCTCAAGGGAGACTTGTTGGGCCTACTCTTGCTAGAGTATGTAATTTATTCGCTCACAGCTTCTCTTCAATTTGCTGCTTATGGCTTTTCATTTTCTCCTTACAGCTACGAATTCTTAAGCTTTAGATACTGATGAGCTAAAATAAGCCCGACCTATTAAAAATAAAGACTTCTCCAAAAGACAATGGTTTTCAACTTATCACCGTGAACCTCGGACGAGTACCGTTGAGCAAAAATCTAATTCTGTCATCATGGTTCACAATAGGACAATCGCGACCGATACCGACCTTTGTGGTGGTACAAAGACGGTGTTATCGCTACCATCTCAGCCGAGCCCCACCGGGTCATGGCACAAGCGAGAAGATTTGTGGCGACACCAACTATTAAATCCAAATATGAAAAAAACATTATAGGAATAATGAATAATGTACCCATAACCAACGTGTATCTATGACCAGATGTATGAAAGTGGACGAGGCGCAATGGGTGAATGTAAGAATCGTAGCAGGTGGCGTTCTGTGGATTCTGCCTATCTCAATAAAAAAAAAGGCGTCAGTTTATGTAATGAGAAAATTGGCATAAAGTCTGACAACCATTCTTACCAAGGGGTACTAGGGAACAAGGGGTACAAGGGGGAAAATACTGAAAGCTGCAATCGGTAAGACTGGAAGCCGACCCCAACATAGTTCGGAAAAATCTATTCAAACGAGAAAAGTGACCTTGGCCGTCATGTGTTTCTGAAAAACTCCAAAATTATAAATTATGTTTACCATTTCATAATAATCAGTAAATTAATAGTCATGATGTCTTGATGTCATATGTGTCAAATAGTAACGTGAAAACCATCCAATTACCGAGCAGATGCATCAATTCTGATTTATTAACTGGCTACCGCTTTTTGCTTGGACCACACAGAATTCTTGCTGTAAAATTAGATATAGAAAATGAATTCTGTTTATGAATTCTTGCTTCCCATACCTGTCAGACGCTTTCATGATGAACAGACAGTAATTATTAAGAATAGTGAGTCTCTAAATACATCTATGTACGTATAGATAGGTTCGTTATTAGGTACATGGATATTTAGCGCGGAAACCATGTGTTAATACAATTTCATAAAACATGAAGAACGCCCTCCCGTCATCTGTCGTCCGCGGCGACAAAATGGTGGCACTGTGTGAATATCGCCGTGATCTCTCGTTTCTGAAGATGGTGGCTTAGCATAATACCACGTTGATGAGATATTAAAATTCCCACAAAATAACATACAATAATTAACATTATTACCAAAAAAACTCAGCTCAATCGTTTGGGGGAACTGGTTTGAAATTCACTTACAAGATTTGACCAATACGTACTCACAAACTAACAAGGCAAATTAAATAAAAGCCTATGCGAAAACTATTAGAGAATGGGATACGGTTGCAGGAAGAAAATACTTATTTGTAGTACAACAGAAAAAGTATATATTATTTTTATTTTAGACTAATGTTACAACGGTTGCTAGGACACACAGCAATAGACAAGATGTAGTTTATATTAAACTTATAGGTTTGCAACCTCTAACAAAAACAACTTTTCTGTCTCAACATCTAACCGATAATTCTAAATACAATCGCCTCTAACTTACACTATACACCACGCGAGATTAACGGTAAACAAAAAGATGCACCTTTGACATTATACTTTGACACTGCATACAATTTTCCGCTTATCGCGCCCGCTACCTCTTCTGATCTGACCGACACATTTTCTGCACTTTGATTAACAAAAACACGTAAACCTTTGACATTCAATGGAATTTTGTGTGGCGAACTAATGATTTAACAGCGTTAACGTCATATATTATTAAATACTGGCTACTGATTATCGCTGCTGGCACATACCATAACGAGTATTTTTGTTGTATAGGACGGAAATTGGTACTGTTTTGTGGGGTTTCATACAAAGCACCTGTTAGGAGTCTTATTGGCTTGTGAGACAGACATACGAAAAAATCGATAACCTTATTTAACTGTTTGAAATTCTAACTGTTCTTTTACTGTATTCTGACTCGAACAGTATCTAGAAACAAACTTTTTCATGACATAAGAAACATGATATTATTTGTGTAGGGTTAACAGCATACAAAATGTGAACAACTCTAACATAATATAATGAATATGATTCTCTATAGAGCGTAGAAAAGTGTGAGTGATTACGTACTCGCTGCCGCTTACAAAACCGCTTTCAGCTCCATACATACACCGCATTTGTATAGGGCTGACGGTGTACACAATAATTTCCTAAGTTTTAATCATAGAATCAATTAAGTTCTTCTTCGAGCGGCATAAGTGTGCTCTAGCATGTTTGTCCCTACGTACCCCGCTTCCGCTGATGAAACCGCTCTCCGCTCCTCACATAAACCACGCAGCGATTCTGCAGGGCTAACGGTGTACAAAAAACGGGCACCTCTGACATTAGACACTAGAATTGCATCACAGTTCACCGTGGGAAGCTTACCTATAGACGCGTACGCCGCTAAGAGATTGGAAGTATGGAGAGGGATTTTTATAAAATCTAAGCAATACTGTTTTTTATCATCATTATCCTACTGCACCTTAACTACCGAAAAGGGAGACTATTATCTTATTCCTTGATTAACACAATTATAGTTAGCCGTTAACGTTCCCACTCCCGAGGCACTGGGGTCCACCCTGTCAGCCGGTGTGGCAGCCCAGTGTTATCATCATCTGCCTAGCCTTTTTCCCAACTATGTTTGGGTCGGCTTCCAGTTTAACCGGATACAGCTGAATACCAGTATTTTACATGGAGCGACTGCCTATCTGACCTCCACAACCCAGTTCGTACTGGGTAATACGATACCCCTTGGTAAGACTGGCTGTCAGACTTTCGGGTCACTGACTACCTGTAACGACTGTCAAAGATCTACAAATGACAGCCGGGACCAACGGCTTAACGTGCTTTCCGAGGCACGGAGGAAACTCATCCACGGACCAACCCAGGCAAGCGCGGCTTAACCTGACGATCGAAGCGAGCGGCTGTTATTATTTAGCCACGAAACACGAGAACGAATAAACCAACTAACACTGGACTGCCAGTCCAGTCACTCTAGTGTTAGTTGGATAATTTCACATGCATGCATGCAGCCCCTTCAGCGAGATGAGAGAACGGTTATTAGGTACTTAAAAAATTACACAAAGTAAACTGTGTTGATATCAGAAGGACAAATTCAACCTACCATGGTTCAGAGTATATTCTTAAACCTACTCAACTGCCTGTCTGGGTTCTTACCAGACCCATCCTATGTTATTCGGTGCAGCTATTACTAGGCCAACACTTTTCTCAATCGGATTGATTTAAATCATTACCCTAGACACAATGACCGATTCCATAAAGTGTGCATGCACAGAAGAAACAATTAAGAAAAAGGATGACATCACCATATTCCAACTTATAAATAAAAACATTAATACACCTACTAACATCTGCCATTGTTATTATTAATAATAATTTAATACTATAATAAATAATACTATTGTAAAAACAAATTAATAAGTAGTCAAAAACCCTAACAATCTCATCAATTATGAACACTATTACCATATTGACCTTTTGTTAAAATGGATCATAACTTTGATAAATGTGGTGTTTTATATTTCAAGTAGTTTACTCAAAATCTTTTTGTGATGAATCACAGGTTTACCTTGAATACAACTAAGGTGTGCTAGTACGAGATAGATCATTTGTTAGGAATATATTATTAAGAACTAGCTAATTCACGCAATTGTCTGCGGAACATTTTTCATTGATGCTCCGCTCCTATTGGCCGCAGCGTGATTTATATAGCCTATAGCCTTCCTCGATAAATGGGCTATCCAACACTAAAATAATTTTTGAATTCGAACCAGTAGTTCCTGAGATTAGCGCGTTCAACCAAACAAATAAACGAACTCTTCAGCTTTATAATATTAGTATAGATTTATAATTAGCCTAAAATATGCCAAGTGCTGGGAAACACTCTCAAAGAGCAGGCCTGTGTCCATCCTCCACCTGGGCTTGCACTTGCCGATCCCAGCGATATAATTTGCAAAAAAAATTATTTGCAAGAATAAGAAACTATTATAAAAACAAATAATTCACTCCACACTATCCAACTTCGGCGCGAGCGTTTTGTCAGCCAAAATGCCAAGTCGATTCGAGACTACAGACCGCTACACTATGTAGTGCGACTGAGGCGCCTTGATACATCGTGACTGTGCTAAATTTCGATTTAGCAAACTTAGCAACCAAAATATTTATTTGTCATGATTGCATTTCCTACTGTTACCGTGGCTGTTATGTATTGTTATTTAGCGTGGAGTTCGATTATTGTCCCACGGGATAGTACTACCTAGATAAACAGTAGCTTATTTGTTAATTCAGGTTATGAACTATCTGTATGCCAAGTTTCATCCAAATCCGTTCAGTAGTTTTTGCATGAAAGAGTAACAAACATCCCTACATCCATATATACAAACTTTCGCGTTTATAACATTAGTAAGATTAATTTCATATTTTTTAACCGACTTCAAAAAGGAGGAGGTTTTCAATTCGTCGGAACCTTTTCTTTTTTTTTAAGTATGTTCCCTGATTACTCGAAAATGGCTGGACCGATTTGTTTTTTTTTTTGTTTGAAAGGGTATACTTCCCGATTGGTCCCATAGATATTTTATCAAAATCGATTCAGCAGTTTGGTTTTTAAATCAAAAAATCTAATAAAAATACGTTATCCAAGTAAAAGAAATTACGAAATTGATACTTGACAAGGCTTTGTGTGTGTTGCGATAACTAAAAGGGTAAAATAAAAAACTTTTTTGCTTAAATAAGATTGGCTCACGACATAATAATAATGACATAATAATAGACACCGACTTCTGAAAGTAAAGTTATTTTCCACGTTTTTTAGGGTTTTTTTTTGGAAGTCGGTTATTTTTTTACAAAAATGATATCCGATTCGACTTTCGCATGTCACATTTTAACTAGACAACCCTTGAAAAGAAATGGTTTCAGAAAAAGGGCTAAGTAGTAAGTTTAGAAAACTTACTTTTACTTTGCCAAAAAAAAAATTAAAAGTTTAGCGGTTTCACTCAAGTAGCATGTATAACTACATTGACAGCGTACAAACCTTATCAACATTTATTTATAAAAATAAGCAAGAAAGACTCCCATCAACAGTCATAAAAAAGACATAACTCATCATTGCTACAGTGCCACCGCGCGAACATGCGAAATCCAATCAAAAGTACCAAGTCGTGTTGCGCCAATCACATTTTAAGACACACATTTACCGCCAAAGCCGTTCAAGCGGGCACCTTGCTTCACCATTCATTACTGTACCGTACAAACTGATGCACTCGTTGCTAGCTCGAAAAAGCCCGTCTCGTAAAGCCTGAAAAACTTCTTCTAAAAGCCCGTATCGCTCATTTTAGCTCGTTTTGAGACCCACTGTTCAATTTTGTTTGGCACTACCCCAACACTGTTAGTTCTCATTTTGAGTTTGAAACTGACATTCGCATTGTGTTTTTTTTTTTCAATTTAATTTATTTTGCTGCCAGTGTTTTGCTTTTGTGGCTGTTTGTTTAAGTTTTCGTTTGCGGAAGAAGGTGAGTTTCTATTACTTTTTTGTTTTATTTATTTCTCTTTTCGATTACAAGTGGAATCTTTTTCTCCCCTGGAAAATCTACTTCATTTCTTTAGTTTCTGAAAACTTTATCTAAACGTAAATTGATTCAATTTTCCTTTGTGCCTTTGTCAATACCTTAAGAATTAATTTACTTACGTTATTTCAAAATTAATTCAATGTTACAAAGCAAACTATAATAGAATGTTTTTATATTATGTTTATTGTGTGTGTGTTAAATCATCGATCAACAGTACAAAGCCTATCAAATTAACATCGACAACAAAAAACTAATTGCGGTTCTCTGTTGTTCAAACAAAAAACATAAATAGTAACAAAAAATCTGTTTTTGCGTATGTTTATATTTTTTACGAGTTTATTTTGCGTCTAACTTGTTATTTTTTTTTTTTTGGTAACTTGTTTGTCTGGAATTTAACTGTAACAATAAATCAGTTCGTTTATTAACTTTTATTCTTTAGACATTTGTCCATTTTGCTTTTGATTTGTTGATTCTATTGCATCTTGGATATGTAGTATAATAAGTGTGGAACCTATGACCCACAACATAAAAGCCATTAACTTCAACCACTGCACCATAAGACTTCCAATCGTTTATTTGACACAGTTTCTTCAACTATTATTTAATTAAACTCAATAGTTATTACCAATAATAACAACGACGTACAAAACTATTAATCCCGTTAACTCCTCCAACTAAGAGTGCTTGTGTTAAGTGCCTCAGCCGAGATCCGAACCTGTGACCTATCGATCGAATCTTAAAGTGCCAATTTACTTTCTCGTCGAAAGGGGTACTGGAATCTAGATAGCCTATTTGTGAAACTGGCTTTAGAATATCAAATATCCAAGCTTCTACCCATTTTTAATTTCCCAACTGGTAAAAGGTAGTTACAGATTATGGGCTGGATGCTGACAAAAGACACTGACAGATTCTTCTTCACTCTCACGAGTCCTGTGTCTGGAGACGCATCCGCTGTTTGTTTGTATCCCATCGACCAAACCTTTATCTAAAAGGCATTTCTTTGTAAATATAACAGCTCACTTGAAACCGTAATTACTCATTTTGTTTCATAGTAAAGTTACATCGGACCTCGAAAACACGGATGTGTCACTTACAGGAACAAATCTTGCATACACACATGATGCGGACTCTTTCCGGTCTGGGTATCAGGAGGTCTACTCTCTAAGCACGAAACCCGTAGTTTCGGTCGAATATACGGGCGTTTCCTACTCCGTACCACTTACGGACATACGATTAGTGAGGGGCCCGAACTAAAAACGAATGACAACACGATTGGACTGTAATCCGAAAATTTTGATTAATTTCGAAGTTTCGATCTACTTTCGTACGGGCCCGTATCTTCGTTGACGGACTTAGAGAGTAGACCCCCTGGTGCGTGGTCGGGATATTATATCTATACTTCTATAATAATATTATAAATGCGAAAGTTTGGATGGATGGATGGATGTTTGTTACTCAATCACGCCAGAACGGCTGAGCGGATCTGGATGAAATTTATCACAGATGTAGATTATAGTTTGGAATAGCGCATAGGCTACTTTTCATCCCGGTAGGTCGGCCCCGTGGGTCAATTATCGAACTCAACGCGGGCGAAGCCGCTGGCATAAGCTAGTCTTATATATTTTCAAAAACTAAAGAAATAATTATTTGATTGTAAGGTTTGTTGCAAGAATCGAACTAGCAATCCATAGTGCAGCATCAGGTTTGCCAACAACAGGGCTATGTTAATCTCGATCTTGATATTGTTGGACTAAAAAATAACTGGCGTAATTTAGTTGTACTATAGATAGTACACCATTACCTTATCTTTCCGGACACAGGCGTGATGTTTTGGACTCTGTTAAATAGCTGATATTATTTTATACCACTGACTAAAAATATTCGTCTCGCACCAAATTTAATAATTGATTCGATAACAGTATTCTAAAACTAAAAGTGAATCAATAACAGTAAAGTTATACCGTTTCGATATTTATTAATTTATATTGTTCGGCAATACATTTATAGAATTCGCTTTGTTTTCATAGCGGTATTGTCACTTCTGAAGTGGTCGTTAACACTAACCAGCCAGTAACTTTAACTCTTGATCTATTTTATCAATACTGTTAATTACTAGTTATTGCCTATTTCAAGTACTTTTTTAGACAAAGGGTATCGTCTACTTTTATTTAGCATCTAGATGCTAAGTCTAAGTCCTAGGACTTAGAGGCGTTTGTGAGGCCGGAGAGAACCATTCAGATATAAGAGTGAAAGGTTATGGGGGAGATGTTTGCCCAGCCGTGGGACAATATAGGTTTATAACAAATCTAGGTACCTACTACTCCTCGACTACCACATTACTGATTCTCGGGTTAGGAAAGAAGTGATATTGGGTTATTGAGTTTTTCAATTTGTTTGTAGTAGCCCTGAGTCTGGATTTGTGCCCAGTTGATTACTATATACTCACTTCCCCTCACATATGAAGTAATAAACATGTTATGTTATGTTCAGTTCAATAAATTGACTCTCATGATGAAAATATTAACCAGCTCTCCATAGATTTGCAGCGGCTCGGTCCAACTATGTGCTACGGACTCCAAAGCGTTACTTTAATTGTAGGTACTCATTATTTTTCTTTATTAAACACAAAACAAAAATATACATACTAATTTCAATAATATAGGTTATGTACAAAGGTGGATTTACCTTGAATTGGGTAATGGTACCTACAAATGTAAATCAAATACTATTCACTAATCGATTCACGATATCGGACTGCATAAAATAGATAGCCATAGCATTCGAATAGCTATCTATTTATTATTATCAACTTACAGTCTATCCTTTACAGACTCTAATCAAATTCCATCTCAGATAGCCCGCAGCTAAAATTAGTTACTGTAGTCAAAATAATTAATACTTAGTTGTTGTTCAAATGTTACTACGCTTTACGAATTGCGCCGTAAAACAGTAGTTTTGGTAATTGAAATCTAAATGTTAACGGCTTCTGAGTAAGACCTAGAGAACAACGGTTAATTAGTAGTTAGAAATACAATAAACGTTAACAGTTGGGATTGGATGTTGAGACAGTCCGTGCTTCAAAGAGTACGCTCAAGGTGCGGTCAAACCAAGGGGAATGCGGAGACCAGACTTTACTTTTTAACCGACTTCAAAAAAAGGAGGAGGTTCTCAATTCGGTTGTATGTTTTTTTTTGTTTGTTACCTCATATCTTCGTCATTTATGAACTGATTAGAAAAATTCTTCTTTTATCTGAATGGATCTACTTCCCGATTGGTCCCATAAAAATTTCATCGAAATCGGTTTAGCAGTTTGGTTTTGAAATCAAAATAGCTGGAAAAAATATGTCATCCAAGTAAAAGAAATTGCGAAATTGATACTTGACAAGGATTTGTGTGTGATGCGATTACTGAAAAGGGTAAAATAAAAACTTTTTTGCACAAAAAAAAACCGACTTCCAAAAAAAACACTAAAAAAGTGGAAAATAACTTTACTTTCGGAGTCGGTTTTTTTTTGCAAAAAAGTTTTTATTTTTTAATTATTATATTAGGTTTACCAACAATTGTTCACACAATCTGCCATTTTTATTGAAAACAAAACCTACTCATTTAAAAACTAATATTAGATCTAAAATAAGAAAAAAATATGTACAATTATTACGGGGTGTCAAAAAATTCGTCCACATCGCTGTCAACAGGAAAAGAGCCAAGAAGGCTGGCAGCATTGCCACGTTGGATGACAATTTTTCACACTGAATTCAATGTAAATAAAATCAAATTACAGCGCAACAATCACTTTTATGTAGGTATACACCACGTACATAAAACAATAAATTAGAAAATAAGCTAACTTACTAATTAATAAGCGCCAATATTCAATTAAAACTGCAAATAGTGAAAAACAGAAAAATTATAAAAAGTAAAATTGATTTATTTTTGACAATGACAACATTGGTAAACGGATTCAATAAAATTAAAAATTATATTACATTGCTAAATTGATAAACTGAGTCTTAAACATAACTGGTGGTAGACACATCTTTGCCTACATGTAGTCGCTCCATGTAACATACTGGTATTCATCTGCATCCAGCTATACTAGAGCCGACCAAAATTTTGTTGGGGAAAAAAGCTAGGCAGATAATGAGACACACCTCCGCCTAACCCATAGAAGAAAAACAGGAGTGATGTTAAATGTTGAACTAATGACCCAGGTCAAAAATGTTTCCTCTCAAAGTAAAATTCTCACCCGTATGGGACACCAAACGGCTCTACTTCGTACGTGACGTTTGGCTGAAAAGACACTATTTCTAGAAGGAAACTCGATTTAATTCTTTTTTTTTTTTATACGGAACGCTCGGAGCTAAATTGGTAGTATCCCCTTACGGCCTGCACTCCATTAGGGCACGCTTAAAACGGATAAAGACTCCAATCAGTAGATCAGATGAACCTTGTGTTAGCTGTTTTGATAGTCAACCGTAAATGAGATACTATGAGTTTTTTTTACAAGGTCGAATTATCTCAAAAACAAAACACAAACTGACTGCACTGAACTGCCTCGTAGGTCGTGTGGTCCTAAGCGACTGCTGAACATGAGAGCCTGGGTGCGATTCCCGGGTCGGGCATAGTGCTATTGGAGTTTTCCATCACGAATTTCTCAGTAGCAACCACGGAGTTTGGATTCATACCCGGTTGATGGCAATAGTCTCGACCCCTATTACATTAGACTTAAAAATAACTGGTGTAATATTAGGTACACCTCTGCCTAACCCTACGGGGATTACAGATGTTATGTTATGTAAAAACACAAAATTATTATATCTTTTTTGGGTATCTATCACGACAGTCGAGTTTCACTAGCTAATTTAATTTTATCCTGTGTACTTGAATTCGACAGTCGTTACGGGTAGTTAGTGGCCCGAAAGTCTGACAGCCAGTCTTACCAAAGGATATTACCGGGGTATTACCCAGTAACTGAGTTGTGTAGGTCGTAGATAGGTCATGGTCCAAAAAAATACTGTATTTTATAGTTGGGAAAATGCTAGCCAGATGAAGATACCTGAATTTCACCACTACCTCACCTGGCGGTAAGCGAAGATTCTGGTCGAACACGCATACGCTTGGCTAGAAGTAGCAAATACATTTGTGTCTTAAATTGATGTCTGAATACTTCAAATAAGCTGTTGGTGAAAATCTGTCAACAGGACTCAACAGATCACAATTTAGTTCGTGATGGGTTTCCATCATGACTCGAATGTTATTTGTGTCCAATTTATTGTTGCTACAAGCGGGTACAAGCAAACACGTTCAACATTCCATTAATTTATGTTTATTAAAACGCAATATCGACAAAGAGCAGTCGCGCAATCAAACAACTTAATTATGTACGCTGTACCGTCAGCAACGTTAATTAGTACAGTCTAGTAGTATAAATCAGTACAGTTAGTAGAGAGTTTTAATTTCTTTGCCATCGGTACCAATTTAGGGATAAGACGATAAATAAGTGTGGAGCCATGAAACTAGCGAAGATAACCATAAATAAAAGAAAAGATTTGTTTTTTTTTTAATGTCCTTTTTTATTATGAGTAGTAAGTAGTATCTGCCTAGCCTTCGATATTGACATTTCATATTTTTAAGTCACAAAAATAACTAGGTACTTTATGGTTCCGTGCTGTTAATAAAATCAGTACCTGGGCGACCGAACTCTGCTCGGTTGAAAATAGAGAAAACGAATTTTACCAGATATGAGACCTAGCTAGATCGAGTTTTCACCCCCATAAACCTCGATATTGCAACTTTCATCGAAATCGTTACAGCCGTTTCCAAGAACGTGATTATGAATATTGCAGGATACCGAGATAATGATTTCGATACGGCAAAACTGGTAAGGTACAACTTAATAGTTCCACAAAGAGAATACGAAAAAATAAATTTTCCAGACCATCAAGGAAACAAGAATATAATAAATCATTCTTATTTTATACGAACATGTTTGTAATCTTGCCTTTTTATTAAGATCGTAAAGTTTCAATGTTTTAAAAAAAAATTACAAATATATTTGTCCGTTTACAAAACCAAGGCTGTGCTGTTGCTACTTGTAGACATACATTGTCATTATCGTGATCAGGTTTTAAAAGATTAATTATACAGGGTCGGAGGGACAGCGACGCTAAGCCACTTGTTCACCACGTGTTCAGTACAGTCACGAGCACCAATGTGTATACACTTTCCCAAATTTAAAAGCAATTTTCACGGGAAATAACGATTGTAACTTGGAGATAGGATACATTCCATAAAAATATGAGTTCCAAAATGCTATGTTCGTAACAACATGAAGTTTTAATCAGAACAGTAGGAGAAAATCACTAATAAAAGTTGCTAAGTGTTTACATATTGGTGCTCGTGACTGTACACAGAATTTTTTTCGTTCAGGGGCAAAATGTCCAATCCTCAAAATGTCCAACGGTGTCAAAATGTCCAAATCCCAAAATGTCCAATTGTCAAAACGTCCAATTCCCAAAATGTCCAAGTCCCAAAAAGTCCAACTCCCAAAATGTCCAAGTCCCAAAATGTCCAATGTTTGAGAATGTGGTTTTGTTCAATAACTCATCAAAGCGCTTTTCAACCGACTTCCAAATAGGAGGAGGTTCTAAATTCGACTGTTTTTTTTTTATTGTATGATTATGTGATCCTGGAGAATTCGAGGGAACTCTTCAATAAATGTTAGCAAATCAACCGCGAATGCTGAATAAATAAAATACTGTAAGAAATTTTTATCTTTTATTTATAAGTATAACGCTAACAACGCCATCTATCGAGCTATTTTGTTCTGGTACTTTAATTACTTTGTTACTGTGTAATTTTTATATCAGTATCCAAATAGGTACTTAAGATATTGAATTATGAATATTAATTTTATTACTTATTTATACCCAAAACGAAAAATGTAAATAATATGCATAAACGGAACGCATCCTGAGATAAAAGTATAAGTTGCTTCAATGTGGGCATTTTTGAAAAATTATTACACCGTACGTCTATTATTTTATTAAATGTAAGGTAATGCGTTGATGTAGTACTGACGGCTGTAGTCACAATCTTGCATTTGTGGGTTTTGTGTTTGTGTTATGGTATGACAGTCGAATTGAGAACCTCCTCCTTTTTGGAAGTCGGTTGAAAAGCGCTTTGATGAGTTATTGAACAAATTTACAACATTCTGAAAGATTGGACATTTTGGGAGTTGGACATTTTGAGAATTGGACATTTTGGGAATTGGACATTTTGGGAATTGGACGTTTTGACAATTGGACATTTTGGGATTTGTACATTTTGACACCGTTGGACATTTTGAGAATTGGACATTTTGCCCCTGAACGATTTTTTTGTCTGTTATTAAAAAAAAATCTGTTGCTCAGTACATTTTGACGTGTAGGCATTGCAGTTTTGAAGGGAACAGCGATTTTTTTTTTAATAACCAACCAAACATTTTTGTGTGGGGGGGTTCAGCGGTGTACTTAATACGTAGTAACCGGCTTAGCGGCACTGTCCCTCCCACCCTGTATATGCACCCAGATTTTGTGACGAAACTGTAATTTAAAAGTTTACTTGATACGGCAGAACTCGACATAATTAACAACGTGATTTAAAGGACGACAGTTTCAAAATAAATTAAAAATTTAATCGTTTGTCTGTTTAAATAAACATGGACATTAGTCTTAATGAAAAAAACACAGGAAAGTGTTGTTTAATAAATGGACTCTGTCACTTGACTCATTTATTTATGCATCTAGATGCAACTACTCATTAAGGAAGGTACTATTTTATTGCTACCTACCTACTGGTGCAACAGAAAGATAAAATCGTTACTAATATGTATTATAAACGCGAAAGTTTGTATGTATGGATGTATGGATGTTTGTTACTCTTTCACGCAAAAACTACTGAACGGATTAAGATGAAACTTGGCATACAGATAGTTCATAACTTGGATTAACCCATAGGCTACTTTGTATCCCGGTAGTACGATCCCGTGGGACAATAACCGAACTCCACGCGGGCGAAGTGGCGGGCATAAGCTAGTAATATAAAATTGCTGATATTTATGGTTACGTAAACGTACAACCAATGGGTTAAAAAGTGTTAAACACTTCGAAATAACTAATTCACAAAACACATAATTGAATGCCCTACTTCCATCTCTGTATCGATGGCTTTAATTAAGTCCTACCCACAGATAACATCTTGATCTGTAAGTCCTACCAGTACATACCGAACTGGTTCCCACCACGACGCGTTAAAGCAGGAATTTTTTAGTTCTATTTCTCTCTCGAGAGAGAGAGACATGTATCCATCGCCAATCGCCATCACTCGCCATCTCTCTCTCTCTTTCCAAATAGAACTAAAACGTTTCTGCGTTAGGGCACCATGCTACAACCCCCCTCCCCCTGAACAGCGTTCATTATCATTTATGACAGAGATATAATATATAAACATTGTAACTTTTTTGTATCAATGCTTAATTGAATTCAAGACCTTATAAAATCGTCTAACCCGCTAACTCCCTAGCCACACGACACCTTGACAAAACTGCTCAAGAAATAAATTGTTTTATCGGCAATCCCGTGATGTCGACTCTATGCCGTTATTGCTGTCGCAAGTTTATTAGTTCTAATGTCTTCTCTTGTCCTGTTTCATGGAGCGTGCTTGGTATTACCATTTTGGACAAGGATTTATTGACTGGGTTTACTGTTTTCGTGTACTACCAAAGTTCTTCATGGATACGAAAGACGCCAAGGCATGAATGAAGGAACATAATAATATTAAGAAACCAGGCCTCTCTGCACCTATAACATGATATTTGTCACGGATTCTGCCTTAGACCGATATCATTATGCCTAAGTAAACAGGGTGCTCTATTTTCCAGTAGCAGGCTAGAATCTGGATTTGTGCCCTAATGGAGACAATAGACTGACCCCTTTCGTAATATGTTTCCTTACCTTACGGGAACGACGCGCGAGAGACGGCACGGTGGCGCGAGCGTAGTGGCAGCGTGGTGTCGCGGATTCGATTCCCGCACGCAAGTACAAGTAGTTGGTCCGTGTCCGGCTGTTTTAGTTTTTAAATGTTTGTAAACGCACCCACAAGGCCACGATACAGGAGAAATTCCTAGTTTTAGGCAACTTAAAAAAAAGTGATAATGCTAGATATTATCATGTTTGTATTCTACAGATATATTTCTATTAAAGACAGAAAGCGAAACAAACCAACTAAATACTCCATCTAGTGTTGTAGCAACAACATATCAAATTAATGACTACAAAACGCTTTCCACGCTCGAGAAACTTACTAGTACTTTCTAGGTTCAAAGACCTAGCTTTCTCCTAGGTCTAGTGATGCTCTCGCGATGCCTAGGCTAGATATCTTCAAGATAGCGTCTCGGTGAGACGGGGTAAACTGAGATTGTGGTTTTTGATTTTATGTTCGAAACGTAGAATGATAGTGTCGTGTGTCGTATTGGGATTTATTTAGGAGGAATAATTCGAGACCCCAGAACGTTTTTTTTGCTACTTATTATTAAACAAAAAAATAACCGACATCCAAAAAAAGGAAGTCGGTGACTATTGTTTGTTTCATTGACTTTTTTGCCACTGCCTTCCGAAAGTAAAGTTATTTTCCACATATTTTAGTGTTTCCTTTGGAAGTCGGTTATTTTTTTGCAAAAAAAGTTTTTATTTTACCCTTTTTATCGTTAGTTATCGTATCACACCTTGTCAATTATCAATTTCGCAATTTCTTTTACTTGGATGACATATTTTTTCCAGCTATTTTGATTTAAAAACCAAACTACTGGACCGATTTTGATGAAATTTCTATGGAACCAATCGGAAAGTGTATCCTTTCAGATAAAATAATTTTTTAAATCAGTTCTTAAATAACAAACACAAAAAAATAACCGAATTGAGAACCTCCTCCTTTTTTTGAAGCCGGTTAAAAACAAATGCACTATTCATACATTTTGACTGTGTCTATAAACAATTGAACTCCAACTTCATCGTATATTTGTCTATGTTGAAATGTCACATCATACAACAAAAATATTTCAGTCCATGTGACCATTAGGTATAATATAGTTTCAACCTTAGTACTCATTACTTCCATGTTTCAACCCGTCAAGTTATTTTTATTGGTGAAAGTCAGCTACACCAAAGAATGTTTATACTGTCATTTATGTGAAATACAGCATTTATCAGAAAGACGTAGCCAGGTTAGGTTAAGGATGCAGTATAGACCATCAGGCTAAACATCCATTCCATTCTACAACAAGATTCAGCAGACACACACAAAATTTCCATACCTACTCGACCCAAATGTATGGGACGGCTGTTTTCGATGTTGGTCCCATAAAGGAAGTGGTTCGTCTGTGCCACACCTAAATATGACCACACCGTTTTGACACATGCTGTTTAATAACATAGCCCAATAAAAACGTCTTTCTCTTTCTACACAATAACTCCAATATTTCAGCACGTTCAAACCTTCGTCTATTAATTTATTAAGAAAAAGTTTTTCTTCCAATGTTTTTCTTGACCATAATATTGTTGGTATTTCATCGAGAAAAGTCGAAGCATTGGCTGTCAGTTTCTTATGATGATTGACACTGATTAATAGCTGGACAACCGCTGGGGAAATTATTGGATATTGCTAGCGTGTCCTGTGTCTTGGTCTGCTTTGAAAGAGGATTGTTGTTTTTTTTTTTTAACCGACTTCTAAAAAAGGAGGAGGTTCTCAATTCGTTTGTTTGTTTTTTTTTTGTGTTTGTTACCTCATATCTCCGTCATTTATGAACCGATTTGAAAAATTTTTCTTTTATCTGAATGGATCTACTTCCCGATTGGTCCCATAGAAATTTCATCAAAATCGGTTCAGCAGTTTGGTTTTGAAATCAAACTAGCTGGAAAAAATGTCATCCAAGTAAAAGAAATTGCGAAATTGATACTTGACAAGGATTTGTGTGTGATACGATAACTAAAAAGGGTAAAATAAAAACTTTTTTGCAAAAAAAAAAACCGACTTCCACTGTGTGACTATTGTTTGTTTCATTGACTTTTTTGCCACCGACTTCCGAAAGTAAAGTTATTTTCCACTTTTTTAGTGTTTTTTTTTGGAAGTCGGTTTTTTTTTTGCAAAAAAGTTTTTTTTGTTGATGAATTTGCGTTTTAGGAAAGTGTGGAGAAAAACAGAATACATCATTCAATCTTCCTATACTAATATTATGATCAAAAAGTATCCGATTTAAAAAAAAAAATTTTCTCTGACGGAAAGTTGTTGGATAATTAAGATTCTATAACGCGGACATTGTCAGACGATTTTTTTTTTATATGAAGAAGTTTGCTTGGAAAACTTTCAGGTTGTAATAGAAATAGTTTATAACGCAGTGGGGTGTGGCGGTGAAATTATATTTTCAACTTTGTCATTGGTTGTCGGGTACACTGCAGGCTTCGAGTTTTTGTCGATCTCAAAAGGTACAAGTTAAAGCCCCGGTGTTGGTTCAATCACTTTGTTATTTAATCATTGTTATAAAACACCTATTGAAGTTAGGTATCCGTCAAGGCAAAACCATTATGCCATTTATGTTGTTTTGTAGTACAAGTAGGTATGTACAGTCACGAGCACCAATATGTATACACTTTCCTAAATTTAAAAGCAATTTCCGCGAGAACTAACGATTGTAACTTGGAGATAAGATCTATTTCATAAGAATATGAGTTCCAAAATGCTATGTTCGTAAGAACATACAATTTTAATCAGAACAGTAGGAGAAAATCACTTTTAAAAGTTGCTAAGTTTTTACATATTGGTGTTCGTGACTGTACATACAATAACATTTCATTATACATATGTGTCTACTTCTTATACTATTATGTATCCTTATTAGCCAAGGAATGATGAAATTAATGTTTTGTAGGTACATTCATGCAATAATGAGTAATTGATTCGTGATTCATTCTACGGCCTTCGTTGACAAAGAAAGTGACTAAACGTTGATACCGTTGATAGCGTTACTCAGTTGTTTATTATTAATTTTGTAGGTATCGATGTTTTTACCTTGAGACAAGTGGAATTTCAAAGATATATAAGAAGATAAGCAGTGTTATTTTTTGTTTTTGGGCTCCTTAGTATTCGGTTTTAATTTTAGTCTCGATAGTCGGTACTATCGGATGTTTCAGGGCTGGAACTGAAACTGGCTTAGGTCTCAAACAGCTTGCCTATTGATGAAGTGACTGTCTGACCTGGACTGGTATTGTTGGAGCAATTGAGCCATTTCGATGAGAAGCAAAATCAGCTTTTACTTTCCTCTTACAGTGTGTCAATCAATCAAATCAATTGGCTCCTCAGCTTCGCTACGACATCGTTTTCTGCGTACCGCACTCAGTCTGTCCCAGCCACCTTTTTAATTTCATCGGTACATCTGGCTAGGAGGGGCTACGCTTACGGATACATGGTCTTCAATTCGGTACTCGTTAGCTCCATCTGGCAACGGTCCTTTGACAAACATGGCCGACCCACTGTCACTCCAGCTTGCTTACTCTGCAAATTATATCTCCATTCTAGTTCTCTTCCGGATAGTTTTCGTATGCTACACTATACCTACAATGTCTACGAAAAGTTATTATAGTATTAGTTATTCCTTTCAATACAGTTCTAAAATTCTATCTATAAATATCGGATTGATACCTAACTGCAATATAAATAAGGAACTCGGCCGTCACCGCTGCGCCTGCGCCGTTCCAACATGACTTCGTCAGTCATGCACATTTAGGTATTACAATTTTTATCAGCACGCGACCTCGGCTCTCGAGGTAAACCCGCGGTTTACAGGCATGCCGACTATCTACTACCTTTTTAAAATTATTTTATACAGCTTCGTGACCACTGCCTTGAAGTTCAAAGGTTTTTCCGAAGCATTATGCGGTTAGGGTTGAGAAGTTAATAAGCTATTTTATTTTTAGTACATACATAACTACATACCATCACAGTTCTTTTCCATGGAGGTTAGTCAGAGGTCTATGTTACAGTACCACATTTCACCGGTTGTGTTCAAGACATTAAGCAAGGCAATTTTTATAATTTTTCACAAATTATTGTCTCTCTCAACTTTCCTATTTTCAAATCTCTTTAGAGTTTGCCTATTCAGAAATACATCGTCGCCAGACATTCCTTTTATTATTTTCTTATGAACCTGCTCAGTATAAGTGACCTTCACATACTTAAAGACACTTAATCCATTAGTGTTATTGATGCTAATTTAGTAAAGAGGGCAGCCATATCTAGGGATAGCTTACGAATAAAATAGAAAACATATTCTAAGATAAACTGCAAGTGAAAAACGGACAGCGGTTATCCTCTCATTAAAAAAACCGCATAAATCCAACCGGTACGGACATAGTGCGGACTGGCTGGACACTGATAGATATTTCAGAACATTATGAATCTTTCAGAGTCAGGAGTCTGAAAAAAACTTAAATAAACGCTGACGGTTTTAAATGGTTAGTAAATTTATTGTTGAAATCGTTTACGACAAAACGCCAAAGCATTGTTTGTATATTGTTGCAGTAAATTAACACAAAATGTTGACCTTTACTATAAATATCTATATCCATAAATTGACAATAATGGATACTAATACTTGATCGATTGATACGTAGTTTCACGAATCGGTCGTAAAGGAACTAGTTTGACTGATTCAAAAAGTTTTGGATCATTGAATCTTAGCAAGTATAACCTGTCTAAATTGGCAGTGTCACCCTCTCTTCTATTAAATCAACACTATGAATACTCTTCTATTCCTCAAAGTGGCAAAAAAAACTATTTAATAGGCAAGCACTTTGAATCGCTTCCCGCTTACTCTTGGACCAAACCCTTAATAAAATCAGTATTGAAGTAGCAATTTATCTAAAGCGAATCTGTAAGCGCTAGTGATCGCTACTTAGCTTACGCAAATGTGCCACAGGGGGAGATTGTAAGGGTTGAGACGTATACGATACGATTACAAAGCGGCCATGACAGTAATGCTTATCTTGAAACTTTTTACTGTAGTGGCAAGATCGGAAAGTTAAAGTAAAATTGTGGGGTGCAAAGTTTTTTGTTTGAAGGTTGAACGGAAAGACACAAGGAATACGGAGATATTCGGATTTAACGGATTGCGGAGATATTGAAGGTCAAAAGTTTCAACTTATTCACACGTTTTCTTTTTAATTCAAGTTTTTAATGTTAAAACTTTACTTTAAATATCACATACATACACTGTTCAATGCAACCATCAGCAGAATGTTTTAAGTGTGTTTCATTGAGCCCTACCGTAAAGTCGTTTCCCAGCATATTTTATTTGCGCAGTGTTACTTAGTTCGATGTACAGAATGCTTGATTGACGGCTTCCTGAGAGGTCTGCTCACACCGTGTATAAAATAATATAGTGCGAAGAAACGGTGACACGCTGGTGGTTTCTATGGAAAGTCTTTTCAATGACGCCTCTAAAAGCCGCTGAAACATCTCCGAGCTCTGCGGAGAGTTGCGACTATCCTGAATTTCTGGACTGAACTTTCGAGGTATAGATAGGAATTTAGTGGTTTCTTGTGAAGGTCTCCTAGTGGTACAGTTTTGATTTGTTTTTATTTATAACAAGACTTTAGTCTTCCAAAAGATACCGTTTGTTTACTTTTCACCGCAACATATCTCGAAGATTACCACGAGCCAAGAAAAATTGGTTGAAATTAAACCACAAGCAGATTTTCCATATTTTTTTTTAAATTCCAAATAAAAAAACAAATGTTGAAAACATATAAAGGATTTAGAAGCCACAGTACCTAGTTTTTATCTAGCAAATACACACAAAATTGTTTGAACATTTGTTTATACAATGAAATATTGTGGGCATGCAAACCAATTTTCAACTGACAAAATAGACTACATGAACGCGTCAATTTATTCAGGGGTTGGAATACAGTGAGTAATTCGTTTTCCAATAACTGCAGTTGCATCTCTGTTAGATAAAAATAGCACGAGAAATGATTGGATGATAAAAAAATATATACATGTCATGTCACCATTTAGTGTATATTTACTTGCATTCTCATATTATAAGTGCGACAGTTTCTCTATCTGTCTGTTACCTTTTCACACCTTAACGGCTGATTGGATTCGATGAAATTTGGCACACGAGTAGGCAATGGCCAGGAAGAACACAATATAGGTACTTTTTATTCCGGTATTTATATTCTGGGTTCGATACTCAGGTCGAGCAAACTATTATTTTGTTTTTTATCAGGAATTTCTCAGTAGCAGCCATGGTGTCTGGATTTGTGCCCCTATTATTTGGGACTTAAACATAACTGGCGAAATTTGGGTGCACTAATAGGTACCTACACCTCTGCCCAACCCTTCGGGGATTGCAGGCGTACGTTCCCGTTGGATAAATTACAACAATAACGCGAGCGAAGCCGTGAACAAAAGTTAGCCATACATATGTAATTATTTTCTAGTGTATAGAAATTTGAAATCTAAAAGGGGTTAGAGAGAGATTAAAATAATAAATTATTATTATCGAAAGACTATTATCATAATTAATAATACATGTAAATTCGTGACAATTTATGTTGTTTTTGTTCATGCTGGTCCAGATAATATGACATTAATAAACAGAGCCAATCATATTTTGCTTACTAATGTTGATGAGATGAGCTTCCTTTATTTGTTTACATAAAGAAAGTATTAGATTAGATTCGTATACAGGAGCCGTAGGAAGAAAAAAATACCGCGCGACTGTTGACCATGAGGTCCTGTGTTCGATTTCCAGGACAGGCAAAGTGTCATTCGGTTCTTCCAATAGGAATAGCTCAGTATGGCAATAGGCTCGCCCCGTTTTACATGTGACTTAAACATAGCTGTCAAAATGTCGGCGTAATATAAGGTACACTCTGCTTAACCCCTCGGGGCTTACAGACGTGAAGTTATGTAAATAAATAAATAAATATCGCTGGACATTACACACAGCGCCATCTAGTGCCACACTAAGCAACGAGGCTTGTGTCGTGGACACCAGATAGTTGATATACTACATAGATACTTTTTTGTTTGTAAATACATACTTATTATACATATAAACATCCATGACTCGGAAACAAATGTCCATGCTTATCACACAAACACTTGCTCCTACCGGGGTTCGAACCCGGAACCCTATGAACGTAAGGCAGCCTCACTACCGCTGCGCCATTCCGGTCGTTAAATAAATCAGTATCAGTATCTAGTAATATTTGCCTTTTCATTAGCCATTCAAATATCACGCATGCTTTCCATAAAGCATAGGTAGCCTGATAGCATAGTAACATTTCACCGGTTGTGTTTAAACCCCAAGTACATAATTGGGGGCATGCCCATCACCATCAACCGGGAACAATTTCAGTCATCAGGCTGCTTCTGTGAATTTCATGATGACCAAGCGCAATATCACTTGGCGGACCTAGGAAACGAACTGAGGCTGTCATGATCAGCAATTAAATTAGATCAACAACCGAGGCAGTTCAATTATCCTAATATTTTTCCAGCATGGATTTCAAGAATAATCTAAGCATTACTAATTCAAACTCCACAAACGACTGCTTTAAGTGATTAAGACTCATTGCCCCGACCACCTTCAGACAACCCGCGACAAGCTGATGAACAAGTTATCGAAAGTGCTTTCCGCTCCGTTACTAAAACATAATAATCAAACATCGGGGTTCAAAACAACAGGTTTCTTCAACTAAGCTTTTACACGTGTAAGATCCGGATTTAATCGGATTTGATACAACAAGATTGAACACAAGAACGGAATGTGAGTCCTCCCGTTTGTCTAAAGACTTGGCTATAGTACAAGATGGTTCTTTTGGCGGTTAAATGACATTGACATGAGGGCGCTGTTGGCAGAGATTTGTGACATTGATTGTATTGAAAAACCAAGATCGCGTCGTTAGTTCCGACGATGGCCACGCGCCAATAGAACAATCGTCACCATAAGAATGTTCTGTTAAAATATGGTTTAGATTAGTGACTATAAGTCGTAGGGTTTTTTTGTTAAAATCCCATTATACATCCGGGTTTTTCCTGCACAATCTGTAGCTCCATTAACGGATGTCCCTATTTTGTGACACGAACCCGGATGTGGTCAGCTACCGTTATATCACTCATTGGCACCGTATACCCAATATATATACACAGACATACACAATTTTCAACTAGTATTACATTTACTCTGTGCTTGTCGATTTGTGGGTCAAATTGTGAGTAATATTTATTTATTTTCTTTCATTTTTTTTCAGTGATAAATGAAGTTAACGCTTTTCAGTTAGTGTGTTTACGGTGATTATTTTACGGTTTTCTTTAGTTGCGAACAGTAGGTGTGTACTTTATCTTAGGTTTGTGTATTTTTGTTGAGTTTTCCTTGAAAATTGTAATTTTTTTGCGATATTTCCGGATTGTTTTGTATCACTCATTTGATCTGACAATAATGTTCAATATACAAGGTGGAAGCGACACCTACACTAAAACAGTTACAACGTATTCAGTAGGTACATCATTCTGAACCCCACATGGAATTTTCTCATGTTCATGTTTCATACATTTTGATCGTGTAGGTATTGCAATTTTGCAGGAAGCAGCTTTTATTTAAATAACCGACGAAAAATTTCCACGTTTCCAGTTCAAATAGAAAATTTTAATTTAAAAAAAAATCTGCTGTTCCATACATTTTGACCGTGTAGGTATTACAGTTTTGTAGGAATCAGCTGTTTTTTTTTTAATAACTTGCGAAAAACTTCTGTAAATGTTTTAGCGTAGATATTCCTGTGTAAAATTTATAGAGTGAGTTTATTTCTAATAGGTAATTGATAAAAGAGGTGGGTCAAGTTTGTTCAAAACACACATAATCGGCACATTATAATCCCACCTCTGGGACTCAGGTCTACTCTCTATGACCCGGGGACTTATTGATTTTTAATCATCAAAGAAAAAAGTTTCCGTAACGGAAATCTCTTTGGGAAAAGTTTCGTTGTTCTTGCTTACGCGTGCGAAACTTTGTAACAATACGAACTTTCGGAATTTTCTGTAATGGATTTTCGGTTACGTTCAAGGTTAAAAACTTCAAACAGATTTGATTTTAGCTAGAAAGAATAAGCGTGCGTTGAATTCCGAACAAAAAACATCATTATTCACCTGCACTTATCAAAAATCATTTGGATATCAATGAGAAATCTTTGGAAATATTTAATTAATATCACATCATCTGTCTCCGCTTGTCTATTACGGGTCAGAGCAACCCGTTTTGTCTCTCAACTGAGAAAATGGATTTTCTGTCATAATATTCCTCTCAATCCTTCAAGATTTATACTCATCATAATAATAAATAATTACATTCAACCTGCTATTGTTCGACAAGTTACTTCGAAGAAATTGACAACGTAAGAAAATAAAGTAAAGTTTCTTCATCAATCACCAATTAATCAATTAACAATGTTTGTTCCGAAAATGGCAATTTAAAACTATTACGTATTAGTAACTGAATCTGCCATTTTGATTTGTCGCTTGTTTTTAATTTCAACCCGTATGTAATCCTCCAAGCACTTGAAACCATAACTGACAAATACTTGCACTGGCTGAACAGGTCCACTCAAATCTGTGTGGTTCTTTCTTCAAAAGAGCATCTCAGACACTGATCTGCATAGTCCTCATGTGAGTTTATCAAGATTATGTCTGGACCTTAAAAGAGACTATGACCTCTGAGTTTGTTTCGGCTGTTTCTTCTCAGAGTAGTCAGATACGAAACACCGGCCTCATCTAGTTTTAAAAAAGAAGACGTGTAAAAGTGTTTGTAAAAACCTATTTGCAAAATAAACATCATTTATCATTTATAAAAGTATTCCGTGAATATATTATGGGGTGTACTATCAGGCACACCTCCGCCTAACCCTTCGGGGATTACTGGCGTGAAGTTATGTATGTGTTATGTTCTATTCCTTGAATAACCAGCGGAAAATATCCTCCCATTAAACTTCAAATCTCCCCGGAAACCAGCACAACGACCTCCGACAAAAGCAACTTATGATAGTGGTGCGCACAAATAATCCCGGTATCAAATACCAGAAACCGATACCGGTTCGAACTATTCAGAGCATTAGGTCACCTTTAGTCCGGTCCTCCCGTTACCGCAGCACTATAATTATTGTCTAGCAAATGACCTGACGATGTCTGTGTTATCCGAGAATTTAGGTTGAAAAGTGCAATGTTTATAATAAATTAACATGGCCATAGTAGTAGTAGCTAGTATTGTAAGAGGTAGGTTCAATTAACATAGCTATATCGTATTGTAAGATGTAGGTCAGGTTTAAGTGGCGCAAAAATATTCTGGTTCCATGAATCATGAGGGTTTGTATATGCTGACAAAAGAGATGAATTAAGAAATGCATCTAAAAGTAGTGATGATTGATCTTAAACACTGTTTTAAGATTACACGGTTTATAACTGAACTTACACTATCACTTACGGGATATCTTACGCGATTAATCTTTATATTGAGCTCCCGATATATCGGTATGGGGTAAGATCCCGATAAATCGATAAGTTCATGATTGATCTTCTAGACTGACTTTATTTCTGTCACAGCTTGAGCTAGCACAGTGTGCCAGGATGGCTTGCACTGAATTGAGAAGTCGATAACCATTTATTTCCACTGTAACTTTCTTACTGTGGAAAAAACCAAAATGTATAAAATCTATCATTGTCATCATAAAAGCCAAAAAACGTCCACTACGTCTTATGTCACGTCCGAGCGTCACTGCAGTCGACCGGACTGGTGCTCCTGCATCAAACGGATTCCCTCGGTCTTCACCAGGTTAGGCTTTCATTTCTTTTATCAGGCGATTAGCCGTATACAATTCACAATTTATTAGACAATCATTGAGAAGAAGTCTAGAATAAATTATCAGAACAGTAGTGGTCAAGCCTGTTTCTTTTTTAAATTAAATCTTGTCGAGGTTGGTACGTGGATGGAGGACCATCGCGTACAGAGACACCTCTGTGACTCGGGAAGCACGTTACAGAGTTGGTTGATAGTAGATCTTTATCAATCGTTACAGGTCAGAAACCCGAAAGTCTGACAATCAGACCTTCCAAAGGCTTACGACGGAGGAGTATCCAATTGTTGAGGTCAGATAGGCATAATTTATTTCCATGTAAAATACTGGTATCCAGCTACATCCAGAAAAGTCTAGCCAGATGATGATGTTACCATTATACATACATATACTGCTAAGCCGGAACTGCTTCCACAGCGAAATCCGGCAAATCCCTTCTAAATTCTGAATCATCATTGTAATATATTTAAGTGGAGCACTCGATCGTTTATTCCACATAAATAATCCTTGATTCAATAAAACGCGGACATCCTGTAATAGGTCCGGCCATTTTGTATTTAGATATTCATATATTGGGTCCGTGATATACAAGATATTTGTTAATCTGGTCTGGTTATTCTAGATTTGTTTATCTGATGCATTTGACAGATACATAAAAAAATGTTTGACATGAGAGCCTAGTCAAGTGACAAGAGCGTATGAGCTTCCCGTACAGTGAGAGATCAGCTCAATTTGGTTTTGCATAGCTTGATTGGTACGAGCAATCAAGGTACATTACACTGAAAAATGGCGTCTTCCTCAGCGAATTAACAAAAAAAAGTAAGTGCTTAAATGCTAAGAAAAATGAATTTTTCATAATCCTTTAAGCAGGGTATTACTTGGGCAAATCCTCGGACGTTTTACAATGTTACTTGTTTGCTGGGCCCACTAGCTAGGGACGGCGACACTTCTTAAACTTTTGGGAGAAATGCTTTTAGAATTTCTTTTGTTATTAATATGTAAAGCTCCCTGAGAGAGAACTCTTCCGGGGAAGTATTTAATTATTTGTTTAATGCACATTTACACGCTAGACTTAAAACTAGTGTGTACATGACCCTGTGCAAGATAACTTAAAACTAGCAATATTGCAGTGAGTATCTATTTTCTAATAGCACTTGGATTAGGAACTTTCATAATAAAAAATATTATATCAATCACATGTATGGAGCGTGGCTTGATTTGGTTTTTTATTATTAGGGGCGCAATGTAGTAAGTATATGGAAGAAAAAGAAGTTAAGATAGCGTGACGGTTGACAGGGGAGATTGAAAGAAAAAAATCGTGTTGCAAAAACCCCAAAAGGCATGGGACAGGGGCAGGAAGATTAATATTTAGACGCAATATAATGACAGATACAGATTATTCTAGATGCTAGAGTTATGCAGAAAAAAAAATCACAAGGCTGCTAACTCGGAATTGAATATAAAATTGCCAGAGACTTCGTCTTTTCAATCAAACGGAAATCGCTGAACTCTTACATCTGCTGTGCCATCTATCCCTTACACAAGTAAACACAAACATATCTTAGATAAACGTAAACACAGTTGCTTATCCTGAAGTGCTGCATTCAATTCTGAGATCCCTGCATATTCATGTGTGTAACTGCCCATGGTAATCTATGATTTACTAGAACTGTCGACTTGTCGGTCACCTCTGCCTAACTCTTCGGTGATTACAGCCGTAATGTTATATAATGTGTACTGTGTATGTAATATGGTGAATTTTTACTAGACGCGATATAAGTTTTGTGAAACATTTTTTTTTTTGTATTTTATTCGACAATAGAACATGCAACGTCGGCCCTGAATAAATTGTGAAAAGGGCGGGAAGATGATTTTAATATAGGATAGACCAGATATGCTTGTTTTAACATCATTCATTAGATAGAGTTCATTGCTCTAAGACTTGACCGCAGCAAAATTGCTTAACCTCGCGATCAAAACACGGGGTACCCATTTACGTAATTTAAGTTAAAAATTTGAATTCTCGTTACAAACTAACAGACAAGTATTTTGCAATGTTAATTAGAAACTCGAGAAGTCTGGTGTGAAGTAAAATTAAAAACGATAGCTCAAAAGTTAAGGTCCGTTTACGTTTTAATTGGTGCAAGAAGATGTAATTTTCTCTTTCTATCTCTCTCTCTTATTTCAGTTTATTGTAAAAAGAAAGCATAGTTTTTACTTTCATACAACGAAACGAAAAACTTCTTCGTGTGATGATAATAGACCGCAGAAAACGCGTTTTTTATGTATGGGCATGAACTACTATGTTTAACGAGCTAGTATGGTTAATAGCGGTACTTATTTAACTTGAAGACCGCAAATCGGCAAATGTAAGGGTATGTACAGTCACGAGCAACAATATTTAAACACTTAGCAACTTTTAAAAGTGATTTTCTCCTACTTTTCTGATTAAAATTTCATGTTGTTACGAACATAGCATTTTGGAACTCATGTTTTTATGAAATAGATCCCATCTCCAAGTTACAATCGTTATTTCTCGTAAAATTTTCTTTTAAACTTAGAAAAGTGTATACACATTGGTGCTCGTGACTGTACGTTTGCTGATTCGCGGTCTTAATCCAAGAATATCTACCGCAAGTCGCAACGGTCATCGGTTCTATAACTAATAAATATGACCAGCCAAATCAGCCCAATGATTCTGTTGGTTTTGTTCATTATTCCTACAGTGGTTAATAATGTACTACAATGATACCAAGATGTTTCTTACGCTCTATTGTCTAAATTTCATCAAGACTCGAGTTTTTCTTAGTACTGATAATTTAATTAAGTAAAGTTATTTTATTATGGTGAGGTAGAAATACACTCACGGGACTCCATGTCTCAATCACTCGCACTATTTAAATACTAAACTAATCGCTTGCAAATCGACGTGTAAACAGGGCGTAACATTCTGGTTTGTAATATTAATTAAGGCAAGTGTCAAGTGGAGTATAAAACTATGCAGAGCTGCTGCTGACATTAGCGGTGTTGGACACTAAGATATGTATGTATAACGACGTTGCACGGAAAGTGTACCAACATCCATACTAATATAAAAAATGCGAAAGTTACTCTGTCTGTCTGTTACATGTATAAGTCGCAGTAAGATAGTTATAATAAAATAAAATCGTTTATTTGCACCTTCAAGTAAAAAAAATTATTTACAATAAAATAGGCCGTAAGATTAATAAAGTTGTATGTTATAGTTGCAGCCAATACCTAAGCTAAGATAACTTAATATCGTAATAATTGTATCAGCGCCCATCCTCATTATTTAACCAATGTTAATGAGCCTAGTTTTAAGAAAATTTGAAATGAAAAACATTTTTCATCACCAACATGAGTGGTCAGAGAATATTATTTGATTTAGTGACTTAGTTTAGCCCTAGGAATGTAGCTATATCCCAGAAGATAGGATTTATAAACTATCTACTATGATTTATTAACTTTGAGTCAAAGTTAGTTCCTACGATTTTACAACAAACAACGCAACCTATCGCACTTCACTACTGGACATAGGACTCTCCTAAGCTTCGCAACAACACCCTGTCCTCTGCCTTCTGCATCCAGCATATGCCACCCAACTGTTTAAGGTAGTCGGTCCATCTATCCGACATTCATCGATAATCGTAATCGCAATAGGAATCTAAAACTACAGTAGCATTCTTAGACCAAGCCTTATTTTTTGAGTCGACCAGCCTTTTAGTTGATTACCAAATGGTAGAATTCTGCAAATATATACTTTGGCTACATGTTGATCGTTGTATCTTGCTTGGTTCCTCCGCTTTCCAAAACCAAATATAGCATCAAAATATGCCTACGTGACCACTCGAATAATAATCAGAGCAACAATCGAAAATACATTTTATGAAAACATAAGCTTATGCATTTAATTTAAAAAGTAGGTATGCGGTAAAATTCCGTGTTACATGGTCGCCAAGTCACCGCAAAAACATTTTATGCGATCAAAAAACGAATGCACACCCTTGTGACTTTAAAAATAAGGTGCAAATAATTGTTTTTCGTGTGAAAAAGTTAATTTTGCAATTGTATAATCGCTCTATATTAAATTCGAGAACTGGTCCTTTTCAAGGTGATGTTCGGTGGCTAAGTGCAGTATGATTAAAAAACGCGTTGTTTTTTTTAACGTTAAAAAGCGAAGAGTGGTAGCGGTTACCGAGATTTTCCACAAATGCTTTTGTCGAGGCACAAATGCGAGGCATCGAGGCATGAGCAGATTACATTGTTGTTGTTTGCTGAAACCGAGGCATACACATTTAAAGCCACGATTGCTCGTTTAATATATGTAAAGTTAGCTAAAATTATATGCAGATTATGCACCGTGTTTTAACAAAGACTGTCTCGTTAAAAGGCATAAAGCTTTGAAAAAAATAGGATCAGCAAAGTCTCTTAACACAATTAGTCGTCTAACTGATATACCAACAATATTTCTAGTCCGAAAAAAGCATTTAAATTCTCATAAAGAGTCACAGATTTATCGAATTACTCTGTCCGAGGCACAAGTGCTTGCCAACACATCGTTGCAGGAACAACACTTTTTTGCCCCTTTTTAAAATGCTCATCCGAATTTTAAAAAGCTTCGCATAAAAACGGCATTTTTCTATGTCGGTACAGTCAACAAAAAGAAAATGGGTAATCCATTTTGACGGAACGCCAAAAAAATCCCAAGTACCCATGTCTAATGGTCAAGTTAGGAGCGCAAGCGAGTAAATTAACTTGGCAATGCTAATTATAATATCTGCTTTGGTGGTCACTGTAATCAATGCCGTCTACCAGCTACTGGCAACAGGTAATCTCCAAGTAAGCTCGAGTTTGCTTTCTCCTTGATATGCGAATATCATGTTTATTATTGAATAATGCAATCAATAGCAATTTTTAAATTGTCAATATTAATGGTATTACAATTGTGTGTCACGCGATAACTTCGCTATATTTTAGGTACTGTTTCATTTCCAAAATCCAAAAGCACATTCAAAACTAGAGAAGTACTACCCGATAATGATATTTCTTTAAGCAAAAAAAACCTAACCTACCAATAAATAACAAAATACTATAATCTAAGCAATGCTGCATAAGACGGTATAATCACATTTATTGCCGTCACACAAATCACGCTCAAATCATTTACGTCACTCATCAAACTCGGATGAATGAATGAATGAACCTATAATCGACTTGCCCCGTTTCTTTGATCCGTCAACGCGAACCGTTTCCAATTTAGAACGTCATTATCGTCGTTATTATTAATCAATAATAACGATTGAATGATGTGGCTGCTTCTGTTACGCAATAATTAAACTTCCAATAAGAAAGAAAACACACACACAAAATATCATTGGCGGATATTGATTTTCTAAAGATAAATCTTATAGAAATACCACCCTATGCTCCATAAATCAGGTAGCTGATGTTGGAGAAACTACAGTCGGGGTAAGTGGGAGTAGGCAGGCCACGTTACAAGGATGTCTAACCAACACAAAATTTAAGTCAGGAAATAACCAATTCACTATTTAAGTTCCAATCACTTAACACCAATTATAATATTTACTCTAAAATATTACATAAATGTATGTTGAGTCACCTCTACAACCCAGTTACGTGGTAGACTGGTTGTCAGACTTTCTGACTGTCAAATATCGACAAATGACAACTAGAACTGATGATTAACTACATAATTGGTAGAAGAGCTCCGTTACTTTAGTTTGAAGGCAATTGATGAAATTCCAGTCTCATGTAGGTTTTCAGTCTAGGTACATGTTTATACAATCTTAACATAAAATCTTGACACAAAAGACATGCCGATTGCACTGAAGCAATGCGATTTTTAAAGCCGAAAGTGATCGACATTATAATTTAAAAAATGCATCCAGAACCAGGTCATTTCTCGATGTGTCACCGATAACGATTCGGTGTGTCATAAGACTCTTGCTTTGATAGAAATCTACTCAGTTTTGGTGTTAAGAGATAATGTAATGTGATGGTTTACGAAAAAAAATTATGTCAGTTGAGTTTTTTTTTTAATTCATAGAAAATCAGATTCAATTATCTGTTATTGGTGGTTTATTATTGAGAGATATCAAAAGTTTTGTTTGTGAAGACGACATCAATATCACATTTCAGTATTCAACTCACATCTACATATGTAACCATCTCTAATTTACTTTTTCCACTCAGAAGATCTTCGCATCTTCCTGCAATTAATAAACAATAGGATACGCAGGACACGATATTAAGTGCCCCATTGTTTGTAGAACAGCTATTTTGATGGACATAGGCTTCCCCGAACCATCTGGACTCAAAACGGTTCCCTATGCTGCCTACATCCAGCCCATTTTACTTAGATACAACAATTTTCGCTTTACTTACGATCAGAAAACCCTAAAACTAAATGTAACTAAAACTTTAAATTCAAGTATCCTATTCTCGCCTTCAACACCGCTTTCAGTCACCCTCTTAAACGAGTTACGCTGAAACTGTGGTGACACTAGATGTATGTAACACCGATAGTTTATGTCTAACAGTTTTCCCGCGATAGTTCCCCAACGCTTATATACTAGTTATAAATCGAGGACGTGTCAAAGATTTAAACTTTTAGATTCACTGTGTCCCGTCAAAAATTATAACATTTATGTTTCGTTGACAATGACATTTGATTAGTATTATCACTCACTCTTCTTAATCTGATCTTCTTTTCGCGAAACCAAAGAAACATACATAACATCACGTCTATAATCTTCGAAGGCTTAGGCAGAGGTGTACCCTATAGAACACCCTCGTTTTGCTTGTAAAGTTTTACTTCCAATGTAACAGGGGGCAAGACTTTTGCTGTCAACGGGCACAAATCCAAGCAGAGGACATCTGACGATTTAAATATTTGGAACATGTCTACAATACGGCCGTGTTCGACGGGTATTGAATTTTCGACATCCTGATATATTTATGAGAATGAGTACTGAAACACATTGGTAGAAGGTACTCTTGAAGTTCTGTGGGAAAACAAAATTGAACATAACGTGTATAGTAATTTAATGCGTTTTACAGACATGCGCGTTAAATTAAATCATAATTACGTTCATATTACAAAGAATTATAATATACCATCACAACTGCTATCCCTGAGGGGTCGGGTAAAGGTGTGCAGGTGTGAGCTGTGTACCCACATATTGCAATTATATTTAAGTTCCATACGATAGGGGGCGAATCTTCTGCCATCAACCGAACACAAACCCAGACTCCAAATTACTACTAAAATTCGAAATAAAAGAAAACATGTAACGGAAAAATTTAATTTAACGTTTAAAGTATTGATTATTATAATGACTTACCATTACAAGTTAGGCCCCTCGATTAACCAAAGCATCTCATTCTTAAAAACTTTATCAATTATTTCTTAATTACCAATTTCCTCGCTGCCTCTCGTGGCTCGCGCCGCGTATTTAATTGTTCGTTTCGTGTTACAGTTAGTAAAGTAACTGTACCGTCTCAGTTTCGGTTCGGCTGCTTTTTTTTAATTACCCCCGCCAACGTCCACACGAAGACATTGCAACTCGGTTCGGTTTTTTTTGTTTTTTTTTTTTAGACTAATGTACAGGGTGTTGATTATATTCCGTGCCATAGCTCAGGGGTAGGTTTGTATCAACATCATGTACCGAGCCTTTTCCTAATTATGTTAGGGTCGGCTTCCAGTCTAACCTGACGCTGCTGAGTACCAGTATTTTATATGGAGCGCTTGCCTATCTGACCTCTAAAACCCATTTGGTAAGACTGGTTGTCAGACTTTCGGGCCACGGACTACCTCTATATAAATGACTATCAAAAATCTTCAAATAACAGCCGGGACCAACGGCTTAACGGCGCAGCAGTATCAATTGAAAATTAAAAATAACCATAAAAATAACCAAAAGTGGTAATTGAGTGATTGTGAATTTAATCAGCAAAAAAATAGGAATGGTATTGAAAAATATTATACCATTATACCTATATAAGTTTTGCATTGAATTTGATTAAAAAGTATTATGAAAAACGCAAAAAAAAAAACATAAGTAAATAGACCCTAATTGTGGTATATTTTTTTTTTTCGTTCATTGATACTGAACCAGACCCTGAACTATGGCTTGCAATTGAAATAACACCCTGTATAAGTTGTGGTTAACTCGCTATCGCTGACTGTACTTCGTTGAAACGGTATGTAAATTGGGTGTGATACAGTGAGAGTTATGGTGGTCTCCTAAATAGGGCATTTGGTTTTAAAATATTCTGAATTCAGTATTACGAAACTAATACCGTGGAAGTGTGGGGAAGACACTTTATTCCATAAGACATCGTCTGATTGATTTTATGATTTTCGAGATTTTCATTAAAAAAGATACTTCTATACCCTGGAAGAGAATTTGAAAAATATCCATTGACTACGCCTTCAGAGGTTAATTCGGTAAACCGTCATGCCATCAATATTTGTCAATATTGCTACAGACTAGGTAACTGGTTTAACTCTTTTGATTTAATTTACTGTCTTTGTGTCGAACAAAATATCTTTGCTAGTTGTTCGTTACTAGCATTAAAGGGTTCCTATCATTTTAACAGTTTTCAGACTGCATCTAACATTTACGAAAAAAACAACTGATTTAGACAGTTTGCACGAAACTATTTCTGCTCCTCTACATCTGTTGTCCAAATCCCGAATGGGAGGAGAGAACCGACATCATTATAAATTATTCAACAGAATTAACGCCACTAAAACGTCCAAAAATACTGGAATTCAGAAGAAACATTGTTTTATTATTTACGAATGACCTGATAGTCTGATTTATGTCTAGACTAGGCTAATAAGTGTCTAAATCTGAACTCTCCGACGTTTTATAAATGTCTGAAAATAAGTGCTTATTAAACAAAATGCGATTTAACACGTTTTTATGAATTTTTCTTCGTGAGTTGTACGTGACACAGGAATACGCTAAGTGCGCTTCAGTAAAGAGCCTAGACAAGTTCCAGCCGCTTTTAAAGTGTTCTGTATTTCTAGACAGACTTAGAACCGAATTGGCATATATGGTAAGCTTTTCGGGAGCTTATGGCAACTCATGGATTTTTAACTTTTGTAATCGCTTCTACCTTGCTTACTAATTACCACGAAAATCATAACAATCTTTTGGCTGTGCCGAAGTCGCCCGACTTCGAGTTCGAGTTTGTTTTTGGAAAGGCCCCTAAAGAATTGCGCAGACAAAGAAAGAGTAAGTCACCCCATGTTTTCTGCCCTCCTCAGCAAAACTTTTAGCAGATTTCGTAAAATCAGGTGTTGTTAAACCTACTTTTCAAATCTAAAACTACTACATAGTAAGATTGCGTGTGAGTTATCCTGACCACAATTACCACAAACCACATATGACCACGACAGCCGAACATCTAACTAGCCTAACTAAGTGACCTTTAAGCCCGATGTTCTAATCAAGTCTAAACTCATTAGCTTTGCGTCTGTTGTGTCTTCGTTGACAAGGATTTAATTGATAGGCCTTGAGTTCGACATAGTTTCTCTAATGATGAGCGGCATCAAAAACACATTAACCATACATTCATTCATTTATTTTCGGAGAATGAGGTAGTGTGAATAAACAATGTGCTGTATAGCAGCGGTAAGATAACATCTCACCTGTAAATCCCGAAAGGTTAGGCAGAGGTGGACCTATTAGTAGACCCACATTTCGCGAGTTATGTTTAAGTTCCATGTAATAGAGCGAGCCTATAATTATCATCAACCGGGTACAAATCCAGTTTCCGTGGCCACTACTGAGAAATACCTGATAGAAAAACCCAATAACTCTTTGCCCGACCCGGGAATCGAATCCAGGGCATCATGCTCAGCAGTCGTTGTGTAATATTAGTATTGATGCAATGTAACCAACAAGAGGTTGGTAACCCATTACGAAACACATAATATATTTCCTTCAATTAATTTAAAACAATCCGTGAAGTAATAAGCAGGTGATGCAATATTTGTTTTGGTTTTCATTTTCGTAATCATACGGAAATCGTTTGGTTTTGAACAGTTTTTATTTTTTTTAATTGAGTTCAATGGATGTCATAATATTTAAGGCTATGCAGTTCCGGGTAAGTTTCAGGCCGCGTACAAGCCAAAGCGATCATTGCGCAAACCGTTCAGTTTCACAGTTCAGTTTGGAGGCGAGTTCGCGGTTTCCGGTTTTCCGAATCACTTTTGGCTGGGACCGTACTGAAAGCTTAATGTAGTACCGATTCACGTTTTACGATATAATTGTTAGTCTAGTAAATATTTAGAAGATAAAGACGCCGTTAATGCTTATTACGTCAGCATTTCATAGATCGTAAAAGAAAGATCAACTTAAATAAAATTAGGGACTTTACAGCCTTTAACTTTTATGTAGTTATGATGCAGACAATTTATTTATTTATTTTATTATTGTATCGTAACTTAATACATCGTATATAAGAAAAGTATGATAATTTTTGAAAGTATTGTACAGGACAACTTTCTCCATAAAACAAACATCGTAATGGCGAAAAAACTAATAGCTGTCCCATACAAAACCAATACCTACTCAACTAAAATGTATGGGACAGTTGATTCAAATCTAATATAGGTTGTAGATCCACATATCAACGCAACGAAATTTCTGTGCTATATGATAGATTCATCATCTGCCTAGCATTTTCCCAACTCTGTTGGGGTCGGCTTCCAGTCTAAGCGGATGCAGCTGAATACCAGTATTTTACATGGAGCGACTGCCTATCTGACCTCCACAACCCAGTTCGTACTGGGTAATACGGTACCCCTTGGTAAGACTGGTTGTCAAACTTTCGGGCCACTACCTGTAACGACTGTCAAAGATCTACAAATGACAGCCGGGACCAACGGCTTAACGTGCTTTCCGAGACTCGGAGGGAACTCGGTATGTAATGGGTGGTCACCCATCCACGGACCAACCCAGGCAAGCGCGGCTAAACCTGACGATCGACCCGAGCGGCTGTTATTATTAAGCCACGAGCTCTCTGTGCTATATGATAGATAAAAATTATATAAAACGCATAAACCTTCCGAAATAAATTCGCTAAATTATAGTGAAAAACTATTTTTAAAGTAAACCCCAAGACATTTTACACTTGTCTGCGTTTCAGTGGTTTTCGTAAACCCACGGAACAATCGGTCTTCAGGGATAAATTCCTCTCAAGAGTTACGATTATGTCAGTAATAGAGCACTAGTGAGTACTACCCCCTCATTCCCCCTATATTTACCGCTATCGCCTCTTAAGATAAACTTACAGTTACTACCAAAACACTTAGGGGAGTATGTCTAGATAAACTGTAATAAATATCTTGAATCATGAAAATTTTAGGTTTCTGTCAATTTTTGTTATCTACTATATACAGGCCTATTTTTTTTTCATGTTATTAGAAAGCTCCTTTTTCCATGGAAGCTGAAATAACCACCACCACCACAACCTTACCCACCGATATTTTGATTCTTCTATGGGTTACTTTGCAACTTTAGTTGTATGTTATTCATCATCTGCCTAGCCTTTTCCCAACTATGGTGGGGTCGGCTTCCAGTCTAACCGGATGCAGCTGAATACCAGTATTTTACATGGAGCGACTGCCTATCCGACCTCCATAACCCAGTTAGTACTGGGTAATACGATACCCCTTGGTAAGACTGATTGTCAGATTTTCGGGTCACTGACTGCAACGACTGTCTAAGATCTTGAATTGACAGCTCGGACCAACGGCTTAACGTGATTTGCGAGGCACGGAGGAAACTCGGTATGTAATTGATGGTCACCCATCCACAGACCAACCTAGGCAAGCGAGGCTTAACCTAAAGATCGACCAGGGGGTCTAAAATTGCCACTTTAGCAGAACATAATATGATAATAATATGAATTACGTTACAACTCGTAAAATGGTCACAAACTGATAATTCAACATATTAACTGTGTCTATGAACATTTTAAGAATTTTAATGTAATTCTTATTATTGTCTTATTATGTTCTGATAAAGTGGCCATTTTAGGCCCCCAGAGCGGCTGTTATTATTAGGCCACGAGATTAATGAATTAAAGCAATTAATAACATACATCTAAAGGAGGAGCTCGTGGCTGGTTAATAACGGGTCGATCGTCAGGTTAAGCCGCGTTTGCCTGGGTTGGTCCGTGGATGGGTGACCACCCATTACATACCGAGTTTCCTCCGTGTCTCGGAAAGCACGTTAAGCTGTTGGTCCTGGCTGTCATTACTGTCAAACTCTGACGGACTACCCAGTCAGTGGCGCGAAAGTCTGACAACCAGTCTTACGCAGAGGTATCGTATTACCCAGTACCACGGATCCAGTACTAACTGGGTTTTCGAGGTCTGATAGGCAGTCACTTCATGTAAAATACTGGCAACTGCATCCGGTTAGGCTGGAAGCCGATCACAGCATAGTTGGGAAAAGGCTAGCCAGGCGATGATTTGATTCATTATTTTTCCGACAGTTATACTTAGCGCGGTATTTACTTTCGTAAAGTCGCGTGTATAATTTTGGCATTCACACACCACGCTGTAAATCCTACAAATTCTGTCGTTACTTTCTTATCTGTCTCCATTTTCATACTCATTACTCAATCACTTATCTTCTATATTCCAGAAACACAGGATGTCTCAAAACTGCAAATCGTCGTACACGGCCGCGACCACACGGGACGCGAATAACAACACGCTGTATCATGGAGGGACCGGACAGGGGTACGGAGGGAGGAGTTACGCACCCCCCAGCGTGGCCAGCAATGGAAACTATCAGGTAAGACATGCAGCCACGTTCGTTTGATCTTATTGACCTTTAATCAACTCAGCCTATCGCAGTCCACATAGGACCAAGCTTCGCAACAACAGCCTTAACTTACTAACCCTACAATATACAAACAAAGTTTTTTAGAGGAAGTTGTGTCAATATCATGGTACAATAATTACACAGTGACAATAACAAATTGATGTCTGTGTAGTTGATGCTGTGACGAGGAATTCAGCATCACCCTTAATTTTTTTGTATCAACGCACCAGATGACAGGAACGCAGAGTTAGACCAATCTTTATATTCTCAAAGAATCTGTTATGATTGTCTTGGCTTTTTAGAAACACCTCCGAGTACTACTTACCTATTAGATTACTTTTTTAAATATAGTATTTCCTTCGCTAATAACCAAAACAATAAATGAAGCAATACAATTAACCGCTCCACAGCGTCCATAGATAAGAAACACTACATTTTTCATACATTATGTATGGAATGTCTGGCTGAATTGCGAAGTCTTTCCGTCTGTGTGGATGTGCGCTTCACTGAGCAATTGTATCATACTCGTATGTGAAGAAATTTCATATGAAGTAAGCATATATGCCACAGGTGGTGTAATAGAAGAAAAACTTGATTATGAAATAAATAGACAACGTTTCTTACAATTTATGAAATTGGGAAGTGCTCATCAAAATCTTCCTGCCCCTGTCTCATTCTACTTGGGGTCGTCGGCGCAACACGTTTTCTTCTTCCATTCTTCCCTGTCAGACGTCACGGCATCATTTACTTCTTTCCCTTTCAAATCAAAGGAGAAAATAAAAAATTAAAAAGTAAAATTGCAACAATAATCTTTTGCCCTACACTGGCATATTTACTTCGTTGAATTAATCGTTTTATCGCAGGCGTCTGCTATAGGAAATCTAGGAATTGTTGCTACACTATTTCTTTGAAGTTATTTATGGACTCACTCTTCCAAGAAATTAAATTTTCCTGCAATGTGAAATGTGAAATGCCTATGTTTTTCTCACTGTCCTGTCTCATTTTTCCTGCTTATAGATTTAACTCAGGCATTCTGTTTTCGACAGTAAATATTACACCACAATAATAAGTCCTCCGATTTGTAAGAACTTATAAAACTTTCTTTTGTTAATCGCAACACAAAAGATTTATTTTATCTTACCTTTTATCCCAAGAAATCAAAAATCTTAATCACTCATAAAAACATCGAAAGTCGGTCAAAAATGTAACGTTCATTATTAAGAATATTTTATTGAGGCAAAGAAACGATCCAGATTCGTAAGTTTTACATACGTAAGCGAATTACTTCGATCTACATAACTATAGCCTGTTATACGGCTATGTATGTACGGTTGTATGGCCATGTAGCTGAAGATTGTAATTATTAAATGTAGAGCACCCAATGTTGATCGTCCACTTAAAACATAACGGTTAAGGCGACGCTTCTGGGGCGAAAATAAAGATACAACAATATTTTTGGATATTGTTTAAATTGCACTGAATACTGATTATTTCTGGTTCAAGGGGGACATAATTATGTCTAGTGTTGGACATAATTCAACTAGCACTCTAAGCTCTTAATAACTGCAAATTACACGAACGAGTGAACTCTAGCTAATAATTTGTGTTCGATTACTGCATTAAAATAATCATACCATTTTAGAATAGATATAAATCTAAGACCCTAAATACGTCGATTTTAAAATAAAAAATACTCGTTCACTTAATATTTTCATAATGTTAAGAATTTATTAATATCAATGGATGATACTGATTATGCTTGTTACAAACAATTTAACTAAAATGCTGTAGAATAATTTGTATTTCCGATTAACAAATCGACGTATTTACGTTTCGTTTACACCGCGCGCTCGTGCTAAGGCCTCTAAGAAGGCTAACTCAACGACTCTTACGAAACATAAAAATACTAACTCAAAAATACAAGCCACGTTACTTCACACTTCTCTAACAAAACACAAACAGAAAGCATCTCCCACAACCAACTATTAATTCTAATTCCCAAAACACTAATTGCTTAAACGCAAACCGAAATAATTGGGCTCGTCCTTTGTCCGGCAGAGATCGATACACACCTTAACGGTCCTTTCTCTGTAGGACACAAATGATAATGGCGTGCCTAATTACACCCGTTCGTTTCGACACGATCCAATTTCCAGCAGTTGGGCAATGCGTAATGTTTTTGGCGAAATGTGGATCCGGAATTGTATTGAGGCTGTTAATGATGGGTTGGTGAATGTGTGATATGTGCATGCCAGGAAAAGATATAATTTTAGCTCACTTTCGTATTGAATGTCTTTCTTTGTTGGTAAACTGAAAAGATATCTGTGGATTACCATCCATTGCCTACCGACACCCCAATACGCTACGGAAAACAGGTTAATCAATTCGTCCTGACAATCACTTGGAGATCTTTGACAGTCGTTACTGGTGACAACCTATGCAAGTTAAGTTTATGGTAAAACCAGTTTTATCGTGTTACCCATCAACTGGGCTGTGGAGATCAGCTATGATCTCACTCCATTTAAAATACTGCTGTTCAGTTGCATCTCGTTTTAACTGGAAACCGATCTGAACATAGCTAAGAAAAGGTTAGGCAGACGATGAAGAGTTATTCGCAAAAGAAGCGCCAAGCACCATTGTTGTGGTCTACAAAGTCTAAACATATCTACTGTTTCTATCATAGCAATACCATCCAAACCATACCTTGGCAATTCTCTTAATTTGCACTTCTCGACTAGGAGGCAGTAACCATTTTCCAGATAACTTTCCATAAGTTATTTTTACTGACGCAAGGTCTAAACGCAACATTCATTCCCAATGGCTACTGCTTTCGCAGACAGGTGTACCTTGGACCTCTGCCAATGCCTTCAGCGCTTAATTTCGCATGGGCTTTGACAGTGTCCATTTATTTACGATTTGTATTTTATCTCACTTCCTCATCGATAGATAGAATTGTATGAGTGGGCACATTTTTCCAAATGGTAGTATTAACTTCCATCTTATTGCCATAAATAATACTATACTTACTTAATTATGAAGGTAGATATTATAGTATCTATGGTGTTAGCCATTCTAAAAGAAATATTAACACGCAAGCTTTGCTTCCAATAACACCATAATTTCATTACACTTCGTCATCAGACAGTGATGATGTAGAACGCGATAGTCCAGACATGTATGAATATAATCATCATCACTAATTCTGGCAAACAGATTGATTGTGCCCAAATTAATTGATGTTCATCAAACTCTTGTCAGTGTACCTATAACCGAAGTCCGAAAGGAACATTAAGTTATTAATCAATCACTAACAAATAAAATCTGCCATCGGAACTGTTATATCCAAAATGATTTCAGCAACCATTGTCTACTGATGATGTTAAGATTCGATTTCGTCCGCAATAGCACTCAAAATTAAGACGACATTAAATGTAGTAACAAAGTTATAATAGGTAACAGAAACATCCCTATAACTAGTATAATCACTAAGCCGTCTACGTCTGTAGGGCAGAAATGGCACCTACCCCAACCGTAATAAAATTATTACGGTACCAATTCAATAGGTAATATTTGTTTAGTTTGGCCCAATCAGACCAAAATGAAGCAAGTTCATTTGCATTTACAAGTTAACCAAGTCAATCAATCAAAACGCAATAGATATTAAGTAATAATTTTATTTTTGCAGCAAATGACAGCGAAAGTGCTGTTTAGCGGTGTCCCCACGATCAATGACCTCAAGCGGCAGGACAAGACGGAAAGGGAAGCGCGGCGGACACACTAGTGACATCTAGACTCAGGTGAGAGAAACGTAGTTTCAGTTTCTTAACAATAGATGGCGGTAGTTGTATGTAGGTATCTAAAGTACATAGTAGGTTTGGGTGTGCGTGACTAGATGGCGTTGCTAGCAAATTAACAAGTTTTGCCATTCAAATTTAGAGTAATCGGCAATCTACAAACATTATTTGCCTAACCTTTCGCGAATTGTGTTGGGGTCAGACTTCAGTCAAAGCATGTATTGTGCAATCCAAAAAAGGAGTCAATTATTTATGGTGTAGAAATAATACAACATAAATTAATTGTGGGTGTCTATTAGGTACACCTCTGCCCAACCCTTCGGGAATTACAGGCTTGATGTTATGTTATATTTAGCATGAATTAAGTGCGGCTATTACACTAGCGTCCATATCGGTCCAATAAAAGTGTAATTTAAGGTTACTGAGGACTTAATTGTCAGGTCCGCTATTCTATTTTATTAATTACTGCCCGCGTTTTGTAGCTAACAAACCACTTATCAGAATATGTATCTACACACATAAACTAATACTTCTTTTATTATAATTACAGGAGCTGATTATGTGATAAGAAGAAATTATTGGAAGCTAAGGAGTGATCTCGGAAGACAGAGTTTATGTCCGTAATAAATATTTTTATATACATTTTTATATTACGAGTAAGAAAAGATACATATTTATATGTAACACTGATTTTAGATCTAACACCCGTATCTATAGGCAAGTTAAAGTAATTATTTGCAATATTTTTTTTATGTAATATACAAGAATTTTAACGAAGTATAACCGTCAAAGAAAGCAAAAAAATTACATTTACTCAAGTAAACACTTTGACTTGTTGACAGATACGGGTGGTAGTGTGAATTCATAAAAGAATACAGCGGCATCTATTGAGCGCTACACCTAACTAAAATTCGTGTCACTTATAAAATTATGATTTTTAATTTTAGACAGTTTTTAGAAGAGATTATGTAAAATTTTAAGAGTACCAACTGAAGCCATGAGATTTTTTTTGTGTCCTAAATTCCCGCCTCCTTGTAAAATTTTAATAAATGTTTTATATTTTTCTAATTACTTTAAGTTTTGATTAAATCCTTTTAAGGTGCTACAGAAAAATGCATCTCTCTCCACACAATAACATTTTTATAAAAGATCAGATTCTGCGGAAAAAGGCAGTTTCTAAATCATTTTCTTAATTTTATTTAAAGAAGACAATAATTCACAGTTTCAAGACTGGAGGCTGTAAGAAAAAGATCACATGTTATTTTTTTTTGCTTAAACGCAAATCATTCGAAAAAAAAACTCAATCATAAAAAAACTTAGACATAATTTAATTTAGTCAACAACAATGACAACACTTATCTGTGATCTGTTGTTTTTTTTTAGAGATTTTATTAATGTATTAAATACTTAATATAAGTTTTATTTTTGTACTAACCAATTAAACACATTTTAAATTGGAGTTAGCACTTTTCTTTATGTAAACGGTAAAATAATAAATGCCTATGTAACTTTATCTAAAATAGAGGAAATAAATACGACACTACTGTCCAATTACAATCCATTAATTACTTTTAAGTAAGGTTAACCAAACCAAAAATCGAACCAAATGCGAAAAAGCACACATAACATCACGCCTGAAATTCCCGAAGAGTTAGGCAGAACTTTACCTAATAGTACACCACTGCCAACATTCCGCCAGTTATGTTTAAGTCCTCATGTAATAGGGGGCGAGCCTATTACCATCAACCGGGCACAAAACCTAGACTCAGTGGCTGCTACTGAGAAATTCCTGATGAAAAAATAGAATAACACTTTGCCCAACCTGGGAATCGAACCCAGGACCTAGTAACACCTGTATATTTATGGCAATAATCAACAGGGCTAGTTATACTAATATATTATTATATTATATTATTATAGCTAGCCCATACTGTCCCACTGCTGGGCAAAGGCCTCCCTCCATTCCTTCCAACGGTCACGATTCTGGGCTACTTCTTTCCAATTCTCAAGGAAGACATCCAGTTCGTCCCGCCATCTCCTTCGTGGTCTGCCGCGACCCCGTATCACTGTTTCAGGGCACCAATCCTGAGCTTTACAGGCCCACAGCTCGTTCAGCATGCGACAGACATGTCCTGCCCAGTCCCATTTAAGTTGGGCAGCCTTTTGATACTAATATAATCTCGGTTAAAAAATTTATTATGATTAAGATCGAAGCAAGATCTAATATAAGTAGCATCAATATTTTGAGTAGCGTTGAAAACGCAGGAAAAATTCCCGTTTCTTTCCAATTCCGTTGTTTTTGGAACGAAGTTCCTTATCGCGCGTTGTGAAAGGGGGCTAGACGGAAAAAATTCTTACGAAAAGTTGTCACGACACTTTTTGCTATAGTAAGCTATTGTAAGCTGTGCGGCGTCGCATGTTTCTGTGTCTGTCTCTCTCTCTCTTATAGAAAGCAAGCCAGATATTTTCATTTTGCATTGAACAGTGTGGTGTTCAATGCGAAATATTAATACATATATTAATTATATTTGTTAATAATAAAAAAAATATTATTATAACTTAAAAAAAATAAAATTTTATTACAATTCCTTCACTAATTAATCGAAAGGAACTTCGTTCCATCCGGGTGTCCCTTGACACCTCTCAAGTTTTTATTTCAATGTTTCATTCGAAAGTTTCAAGAAAATTTGCCAGTATCTATATATTTCATGTTTTTTGTTTTTCAATAAAACCGAAAAAAAACCGAAGAATATGAAAGAAACGGGAAACTTTTCATGTTTCTTTTTTTCAAATACGTACCTACTTACTATATTTAACTTCTATGAACCAAAAAAAATAACACATTTGAAATAATGGCAAACTTCGCTGAATACCAATCAAGAAGTGGTTTTTGGGCCAATGAAATAATTTGGCAACCAGTAAACTATTTACACCCTCGCGACTGGTGGAAAGGATTTTGTCACTCTTAAAAACTTTCACGTGTTGCCTTAAGGTTGTTGAGTGTTCCACCGTCATTTGCGGCATCTGAAAAAAATTGGTCCATTTTTGGTCGAACGCATACAAAAGAGGAATCGCCTTCTTCCAGAGTGACTTAAGAGGCGTATTACAAAAAAACGCGAAATTGTAAGGTTTCCTCGTTTAAATTATATGTTATCCGTTCGTTGTTTAAAATAACAATTACTTGTCAAAAAATAGTTCGTTTCCTCTACTACATTAATAATAAAACGAATTTTAGCTAAATTAATAATTTATTCAGTAATAATCATTCTCCCGATGCATGTTTAGACAAAAACTCACGGATATGTGATTTGGGAGCTCTAATTTGTTAATTCTATTGAATATAGGCCATCAAAATATTTTTTTCAGCTTACAAAAATATCCCCTGCAATTTCGCGTAATACGTCTCTTAATAAACTTGTTTACGTTCGATCAAATTTACATTTAATGCAAGCTAAAAAAGAAGCTTTCGAATTCGAGCTTGAAGCTGACGATTCTTCGGACAGTGAAATTGGGATTGTGGCCGAGGAGAGCTAAATGGATCTATTATTTTTACCTATTTGTATTCACCTCCCGTATGTTTTTTTTTTGTTTTGTATTTCACCTTTTAAAATATATTTCAATTTCAACCTTTCAAAACATCAACGAAACATTCGAAAGAATCCTGTTTCTTTCCATAGGATTCCTTCTGTTAATGTATCATGCAAAAAAACGAAAAAAAAAAACAATTTGATTTTTTTTCTTTGAGAAAAAAACAAATTCTTATTTTCGGCATTTTCAACGCTAATTTTGAGTATCTCTCGCAGATCCGATTTAACTTACCATCCTGTACATAGGATTGCCAAATTCAATAGTCAGAAAGAATTAAATGCTTTACAGCAAAGCAGCAAAATAACCACATAAGATATGCCCTCCGAGTCCAAAAAAAAACAAGTTGTTTTATAATTTTACCGGTACCTACCTAATTCCATTTCTTGTAGGTAATTCTCTCGGAACCTGATTCTGCGTGCTTAGAGATAACTCCACCGGTACAACACTTCCAACCGGAATACTGCAAATCTCCTTGGAAACAGAAATGCTTAGGTTAGACATGCAATAGTTGTTTTAAAACTTGCAAAATGCAAAAAGATTAAAAAAGGCAGCTGAACTGTAACTAAATTCCATTAGTTACGGCAAAACATTTTAAAACCTAATACTTGTCCGTCAATTTTAACTCAGTTGGAGTTTGGATAACAAAAAAATTGTAGTTACTTACTGGTTTTTGCAAAACGAATAAATAACATTAATCAAATTAGCCTATGACATGAAAGAAAGAAAAAAATACTTATAAGACTCGTGCAGGACAAAACAATAAAATACAATTAATAAAAAGTAAACCACAAAAAAAAGGAATACATTAAACTAAATTGGTCCTGTACTGGCTGGAGGTATCTCATCATGGTGCTGGAACGTAAAAAAAAATTACATCGTTGATATTCTGATATGTAAAGAAAAGAAGTCCATTCATAAGTTTGTATATGCCGCGTTATGGACAAAGCCCACTAAATTTCAAAACTGACATCGGTGACATAAGGAACATCTATGAAGATTATGGATGCTAACCATGGAACTGCTTAAATGGGACAGTATTTGTATTAAATAGGTACACGCACCTATAATTACACCGTTGCCTTGCCCTTTTTAGAAAACAGGTGCGATGGTTCCTATACAACATGGATCAAAAATGTGTGGTCATATTTAAGGATGTACACTACACATGAACAAGATAATCAACTCTCCCCATGGTACCGATATTGTTGTCTTGAAAAAATTAACAAATATCTGCCATTTCGGTAGAGTAATTTGATTGCCTTTTGAAGTTTTTATTTATATACTCACTCATATATATGATATACGTTGGATAATGTAAAAACTAAATATCCGTGGCTACGAGCCACCTAGACTGAATTCAGCCTCTATTTTGCAGCTTAGGCAGTACCAATTCATCAAATCTACAAAAGAAATGGATACCAGAAGTAACTATCATGAAACGTGATTTATAGATTGAAAGCATGATTGATTGAATCTTGAAAAAATGCTGCTTCAATTGATTGATCGAATCCATTTCTTTTTTAGATCTAGACAGCATAGCTACCGCCACCTAGTGGTGATTCATAGCATTGTTGTGTTGTGGTGAAATCATATCTAAATCAGGCATTGAACTTCCAATTAACATTACCGATTGTCGATATTATTGACAGAAAAATACTAACTTACTGATTTATTGAAAGTATATTAATGAACATAACATAACGCCTGTGGTTCCCGAAGGATTAGGCAGTGGTCTCCCAAGTAATTAGGGGCGAGCATATTGCCATCAACCAGGCAGAAATCAACACTCCATGGCAGCTACTGAGAAATTCCTGATGGAAAAAGTCAATAACACAATGCCCGACTCGAGAATGAAACCCAAGATTTATGACTGGATATTTAATATTAAACTAAAGTCTAAAAAAATACTCTAAAATGTTTTTTTTTTCTAACCAAATTTAAAACCCCTTCCTTACCTGCAAGGCAAAATGTAGTAAAATATACAGATAAATGTCCAGTCGGTGCAAGTGCAACACAAAATAGGTTAAAGGCAAGGCACACAAAGTTATCTCACCATCTGCGTAGCCTTTTCAAAACTATGTTGGGTTCATTTTCTAGTCTAACCAAACACTAGTATTTTACATGGAACAACTACCTATCTGACTTCCACAACCCGCTAATTAACAGGGTAATACCATACCCCTTGGTAAGACGTTACGTGATTTAAGACGTGTCCGTCATTTTTCACGATTCCGTGATGCGTGTGAACACGGGCATTTAAAAATAAATAACCGACTTCCAAAAAAAACACCAAAGACATGGAAAATAACTTTACTTTCGGAAGTCGGTGACTATCGTTTGTTTCATTGACTTTTTGGCCACCGACAAACAATTTTTTTGCAAAAAAGTTTTTATTTGACCCTTTTTAGCTATCGCATCACACACAAATCCTTGTCAAGTATCAATTTCGCAATTTATTTTACTTGGATGACATATTTTTTCCAGCTATTTTGATTTAAAAACCAAACTACTAAACCGATTTTGATAACATTTCTATGGGACCAATGGGGGAGCATATCCTTTCGGATAAAAGAATACAACCGAATTGAGAACCCTCTACTTTTTGATGAAGTCGGTTAAAAAGCATAGCCGCCGTCAAAAAAAATGAAATATCGTAAAAAAACGAATCGTCATCGTGTCAACGGTCTGTTAGAATATTTGGTTTTAGGACATGGCTGCCCCACGATGTTCTCCTTTAGAGTGGTGATGAAATAATTTACCCTTTTTTTTTGCTTTTTGCCTTTAATATGAATCACTTTAAATTGTCGATGAACCACCATAACATTTGGTCATCAATTATTCGCAACAAAACTAAACAGGTTAGGGTCATCTCCGCTTACCCACGTCACGTACTGTCATACTCGTTGCGCAAACGCACCTTGGCTGTTAATAGTATACGTTGCGCACATATCAAAAGTGTAGTGTAACGTTTGATGATTAGGAAAGTTTGTAGGCCTATCGGCGTCAAGTCATCAGCATTAATCATTTCTTTGCCCATACCGTTAACTAGCTGTTGTCCGCCACCTTTGTCCGCGTGAAATTATTATAAACATGTTACTTCCCTATTTCAACAGAATTTTGTTACTATTTCAAGGGTTTTATGTTTTTGCACCGAAATCCCAAATCCTTTTTCTAAAACAAAAGTAGTTCAAGTTACTCCTTATACACCAGCTTTCTGCCAGTATCCGTCAAAATCGGTCTAACCGTTTCGGAAATTAGCCGGAACAAACAGACATACAGACAAACAAAAATTTATAAAAAGTTTTTTGTTATGAGTACCGTACAAATATTTATATGCATTCAGTAGTAAACATTTTTTTATAGCTTTGTGCAGTTTATCTCCTCCTTTCATACTCAAGTTCGACTCATGTTATCTCTCACACAGTGCATCCATGGTTTCTTTGGTCTTCCCTATTCTTAGAGCCATAAATATTGTTATTCAAAACTCCCTTCACGACATTTTCCTTATTCTTCCGCATACCATGACAATCGATTACCTTACAACTTTTTAGACAGCGTCACCAAGTATTCCTTTCAAAACCGGAACTTCAAAGTTATCATTAAATACCGAGTGTTTCCCGCCGATTTTCCCTTTCGCACAAACTTCCCAATTCATACCCACTGTCTCCCACTCCCACACACACACATCTCCCCCACACATGTAGAAGATTTCAAGCTTAGTTACGAAAAAAAATCTTACCATAATCTTAGTTAAACTCAGTTTTCATAAAATTCTTAATCTGGAATTGTGAAGTCGTCTGTCTTGGAGGTTGGCTATTTTCGAACACAATTAAATTTTAAAAATATGTTTTTTATCTAATTAAGACTACTATTATTAATTATTTTAATAAATCGATGTAACATACATCTATTATTTGAATTGATTCATCTGGTCATTGCCAACTTATGTACATACTAGCTGACTCGCGCAACTTCGTCTGCGTAACATTATTGATGGATGCTCCGCTCCTTTTGGTCGCAGCGTGATGTTATATAGCCTATAGCCTTCCTCGATTAATGGGCTATCCAACACTGTAAGAATTTTTCAATTCGAACCAGTAGTTCAACCAAACACTCTCCAGCTTTATAATATTAGTATAGACTAGCGGCCCGTCCTGGTTTCGCACGGGTATTTAACAAAAATTTGACGGAACAGGATAGGACGGGATAGGATGGGATAGGGCGGGATAGGACGGGATAGGACGGGATAGGACGGGATAGGACGGGATAGGACGGGATAGAACGGGATTGGACGGGATAGGGCGGGATAGGACGGAATAGGACGGGATAGGACGCGATAGGACGGGATAGGACGGGATAGGGCGGGATAGGTCGGGATAGAACGGCATTGGACGGGATAGGGCGGGATAGGACGGGATAGGACGGGATGGGACAGGATAGGACGGGATAGGATAGGATAGGACGGGATAGGACGGGATAGGACGGGATAGGACGGGATAGGACGGGATAGGACGGGATAGGACGGGATAGGACGGGATAGGACGGGATAGGACGGGATAGGGCGGGATAGAACGGGATAGGATGGGATAGGGTGGGATAGGTCGGGATTGGACGGGATAGGGTAGGATAGGGCGGGATAGGACGAGATAGGGTAGGATAGGACGGGTTAGGATGGGATGGGACGGGATAGGACAGGATAGGACAGGACAGGATAGGACGGGATAGGACAGGATAGGACGGGATAGGGCGGGATAGGGCGGGATAGGACGGGATAGGACGGGACAGGACAGGATAGGGCGGGATAGGACGGGATAGGACGGGACAGGACAGGATAGGGCAGGATAGGACGGGATAAGACGGGAGAGGACGGGATAGGATAGGATAGGATAGAATAGAATTTTATTTTTCAAATATGGGTTATACACAACAGTTGTTATTAATAGCAGAGTTCAGCCATATTTTACCATTCAAACATGCAAACATTTTATGGCACATGTACTTACATTTTAGAGACCAGATTCAATTAATAAATTATCATATATTATTTTCTTTATTTATTTTTCTTCCTTTTTTTTACATTTTTAAATATTCTCATATAAAACAATAAAAAACATTTAAAAATATAAAAAAAAACTAACGGCCCGTCCCGGCTTCGTACGGGTATTTAACAAAAAGTTCAAAAATTATAAATTTGAACACATACAGATTCTTTTTGCGCCGGGTTACTAAAAAAGAGTACATTATAAAGAAAGAAAGAAAGAAAGTTTGGATACTATTATTTTAATGTTTTTGTTTTGTTAATACTTTTTTTGTATTTTTTTTTATATTCGATATTATTTTATTTTTACTTCTAATGTTTGTAAAAAGATCATAACTAAAGCCATTAAACTTTATTTATTTAATTTTTTGACCGCTGCGTAGGGAGCCGAATTTCTTGACAATGACTCCCCTTCCGTACCTTAGAGACGCCTAGATCGCATAGTAAGCCGAGCGGAGTGAGCGGCGACCACGCGACTTTTTTCTAATGCGTACTTACATTTTTGAACTCGTTATATCTTTCGAATGGAATGTCCGAATTGAATAATTCAAAAGTTATATAAAGGTATCTAAGCAGTCTTGAGTATCAAGTAATTTATTTTGAAAAAAATTACTACCAAGGTACAAATAAAGAGCCTTTTCTAGCGGCGGCATTTCAATTATTTTTTTTTAAATAAAAGAACAATTATTGTGACATATACATAAAAGTTAGACATCTGCTGTCGCAACACTTTTTGTAGATGATGTGTTCTGCAAAGTCGTAGTACATTATTTTGTTCTATCATCAATAGTTTTAGCAGCACACGCGATGTAAGGTATATTTTAGGTCTTTTTTACACCTTGGGCTACATTATTGGAGTTTTAGTAAGGATCCCAATTTTTTTTTTAATATAATATAGCTTATGTCACTCGGAGATAGTGTAGCTTCCCAACGGTGAAATAATTTTTAAAATCGGTCTTGTAGTTTCGGAGCCTATTCAACGCAAACACACAAACAATCAAATCTTTCCTCTTTATAATATTAGTATAGAAATACTGGGCACTTGGTCTCTATGGCGTTTTCCATTCCAATTTTATCTAGTGCGAAGTTCAACCAAGAATTATCTTGATCAAAGAGTGCTAATGTTTTTGACTGCTTATGATCTGTGTGTACGTTTTTATTTGCATTTTCCTTCACTAGGCTATGAAAGGCTGAATCAGTTATCTAGGTAAGAATTTTGTAGTTCTTGGTAGTCCGAAAAAGCCCTGCGAAGGTCGTAGTTTGTCAGAATTTTTATTAATTTGTAAGATGAGCGAGCGATCTTCCCCTAGGCGATTTGGAACTATTTATTTCCCACGAAATAAAAAGGTGTCTGACCGCCATGACAGTCATAGGTATTCGTATGACAAATGACCGTCCAGCAAATTACCATTACCGTTCAGCACGCAAACTAATCTTGCTCCGAAATTCTCAGACCATTTGTGACAATAGGTTTGTTTTTTTTTAATATTGTTTTTTCTCGAAGCAAAGGTCTTTAACCGTTGGGCTAAATCGCTTATGTCCGGATTGTGATATATACAGAATAGAATCATTTTGCCTAAGGCGCTTTTTACTCTGTTGCACCGAAGCGAGCAAGAGAGCATTTGTGAAACGTTTTCAATTAAAAATCAATGCAATGTTAACTAAAAGGGGCAGTAAAGGCAAATGAAAGCAGAGGCAAGTGAAACAATTTGCGGTATGATTTTTGAAGTGGATTCACTACCATTGCGTTCATCAGAAACTTAAATAGGGTCAAATTAAATTAACTAGAGATTGCCACAGCTGAGATGGGTAGGTACCGATCATAACCTAAATATGATAATAAGGACAAATTGCGGAGGTTTGCTAGCTAATTACATTCGAGCTCCTTTAAGTACATATAGTCCTTTGTGTGACTCAGGGTGTGTCCAATCGTTAAGAACATACTCCAAGCATTTTATAATCGGGAAAGTTTTTGATTTTTTTTTACAGAATCAAAATAAAGCGACAACATAAACCAAAGATTTCAGTTTAAAACGGTCAAGTTTCTAACAGATCCTAGAAAAAGTGGTCAACAAAAATCGGTATTCGTGATATTAGCTTTCAGTTAACTTTATTAGATTTCTTTCTTTAACACCCAATTCGACGGAATGACATCACCAATTCGCCAAGAAAACACCACAAAAAAGGCGATCAATTTCCTGCGAATAAAACAACTATCTATCGATATAACAATGTGGTAACGGGCGCGTCAATTAAAGTAACGTTTTTGACCGCAGACGTTATTGATCGCAAAAAATTGGCCAAGTGATCTTTGATAGTCGAGGTTGGATTCCGTCGAAAACAGTTTTACTGATGTTTCCGCTTATGCTGCTAAAATTTCGAAAAAAAAACTCAAAGCGACTCGGAAGACACGTAATAATCAGATCATGCGTTATGTCTTCAGGTGTAATAATCCCTATTCGGAAAAAAATAGCAAAGTTGTTAAGTGAAAGGTCTACAAATGAAAAACGCACCATCCTAAACGTTGGTAAGCTAATATGCCAGGTAGTTGGTCCTTTTTTCTTAGAGCCTCTAAGTCCAACAGTTTTGCTAGATGCTAGAAATTCGACACAGTTACTTGAGCAAAAACTGTAGACTGCAAACTTACGACATCACGATTCTGTTTCTACAAACCCAGCTTTACAGGTGGATCGAAGCCCACAAAACCAAGTTTCAAATCATCACGAATTGGAGCTTTTCATTCAGCTTCAGCAGTTATTATGATATAGGCAAGAGTTAGTGATAACTGGACAGACCACGTACAAAACGTACAACGCGCAAAATTATGTTTTTTGCGTCTATCTCCGAAACCTTCATCAATATTTATGTTTTGGCTAAACACCGCATAATATCAGTAACAGGGCAATTTTAACGGAATCTTAAAAAACGTAACGCAACGGTGTGAGCGAGCCAAAAAAGCTCATTTCGCCACAAAACAAGCAAACGGACGTGAAGCGAGATCATCGCTCGATGCGAGGTCTTATAACTGTACTTTAATCATTCCAGCCTCCCGGCGTTATGTAACAGCTAGTCCAATGGCGCTTGGCTGAACCACAACACGCGCCTGGATCACAACGCGAACTTTAAAAAAAAAAACAAGGATTTTTAATCTGTAGTCTGTCAAACTGCCAAATTTTGGCGGGAGTGGAGTTGTTGTCTGTGATTTTTTGGTTTGAGAACAGGATTTGAATTTGGAGTGTGAATTATGGAAGTTTTAAGGTTTGTTGTGTTTATTTTATTCAAATTAGCTGTTATTGTTTTTAAACGTTCTGAGAACCGTCGATAATAACGCAGTGTCGCTGAGATAATAGTGATCTACCCTCAATCATTAACATAATTAGTAGGTTGGTGTCAGAACTGTCTCCATTGGCAGAAATGTGTGCTGATTTTTGCCAAAAGTAAATATCTGTTAATGTGATCTTTTTTATAAAACTATAGAAGGTCCCCCACAGATTATAAACAATGTTACACGTATTAATCGGTAACCTTCTTGTAATACAAATTACTACAATTAAATTAAATCTAATCCACATTCATCAGCACGTAATAACTTCAAATTAATTCGTTTAGCAAAAACTAAAACATTCATATTGCATGTCTGGTAATACTCGCAATTTGTCTTGCATTCATCCGTGATCAGACTTCCAACGTTATCTCGAAGACGTTAAGCTTCAGTTCAGTTTGTAGTTGATGTTTTTCTCACAACTTGCACTGCTTGAACCAGTAATGGATCAGTAATTCATAGCTGTCAGACTAGGTAGAGATATATTATGATTATGTCAGTGTAATAACGTCACGATGGCTTTCGTTAGTGAGGTGAGCAGATGCGTAATAGTATGTTTTTATGTATAAGAACTAGCGACCTATCACTGTTTCGCACGACGCCAATTATCGTGTCCAAAATCCTATCTTTAAAGCTGGAACCAACCATACATTGAAATCTGTTGGGTGGTTTCGGAGATTAGCGTGTACGAACATAGTGACACGTGATTTTATATATTAAGAAAAGTTCTTTATTTATTAATTACGGCACTAATATTGCGATGTTTTAGTTCCTAGGGTTCTTTATGTGTGCTGGTGTAATTACATACACATAAGGCATTTCGATCTGTGATGACAACACAGCTGTGATGCCTCTGGTGGGAGATACTGTGACGGGCTAGGCAGGTGACCGTTTGTTACCATCATGCAGGCCGGTCATCATGGCCTGCTGGTTTTCTTCATAATACCACTAGCGACCCGCCCCGGCTTCGCACGGGGGCAATGTAGATACGAATGTTTTCTTTACTATATTATGCATGGATTATTATTATTCATATAAACCTTCCTCTTGAATCACTCTATCTATTAAAAAAACCGCATCAAAATCCGTTTCGGCGTTTCAAAGATCTAAGCATACATAGGGACAGACAGACAGCGGGAAGCGACTTTGTTTTATACTATGTAGTGATGATACTTATACTTAAACGAAATAATAATCCAATGAGATAAAATTTAGGTTAACCCATAACCAACCTATGTATATCATTCCCGCTGTTTGAGAGGATGTGGGGCATAATCCAGGCCAGTAAAGTAGTAGCTTTTAAACGGAAAATATGACTGACCGGAGTGAGCCGGACTTAGGTATACGTATCAGAGGCTACTAAAACTGGTCCAAACCCTTCACCATGAGATTATAATAAAAACGTTAATATATGCAGCTGAAGTTTCTCTCGTAAAGCAAGTTATTGTACATTTACATAACAACACGTACAATACTTTCCTGTTTGTGTTTCCCGTGACACGGAACTTACGCTTACTTAACTTGTAACTTATACTTATGTTAGTTATGTGTTTCTCACTTGAAAGTAGATCGATGACAAATGTACGGATATGATGTTATTTTGTTATAGGAACTTTGGATGACGTAGGTTCATGATAATCATTGATGCAATCTTAGAAGATACTTGATCAAGACACAGTAGCAGTCAGCAGTGATAGTCTAGTGGTGTGACCGTCGGACTGCCAAGTCATAGGTCTCGAGTTCGAACCCAAGACAGTACCTCTGATTTTTCGGATTCATGTGCGTATTGTATAATTGTCACTTGCTTCGGTGAAGGAATCATCATGAGGAAACCAGCATGCCTGAGAGATATTTCTCGACGACATGTAAAGCCAAGTCAGAGGCCCACGGGTGGCATAAAAACGATAAAGAAGAAGAAGACACAGTAATTAGGCTTTACCTTATGGTATGACAAACCAAACTCACTCTTTCTATATACAGACGGACATTAATCGCCACGTTGCGTTGATTTAGTAGTAGCAAGAAATATTCCTGAGCATGAGATCTTGGGTTTGATTTTCAGGTCGGCCAAAGTGTTATTAGGTTCCTCCATAAGGAATGTCTGTCGGAGTCTGGATCTGTGGCCGGTTTATGGCCATAGAATTGCTTCAATTACATTTAACAGTACTGGCCGAATATGGGTTACCCTCTGCCTAATTCCTTGAGACAAACGGGCGTGTTGTTATTTTATGTTCGAAACATTAATCACTAGCTTCTTTACTTAAATTTGGCAATCGGTAAGTTCAAGTTCCACTACGATGTTTAAAACTTAAAACCACCAATTGCAAGGAGATAGCCAGGCTCGATACTACATCAAATAATGGAATTAGTGACCAACTAACTTCCTTAATGTCAACCTAGTTAATCGATGTCTGTTCAGCGCAAAAATATATTTTAATAAATAATATATTTGTGAAATTGATCATCTCTCGAACCCATCAGTTAGCAGTAAAAAAATGGCTAAAAAGAATACATTAACAATTTTACCGGTCATAAATCATAACGCTTCTCGGGCACCAATTATACATTTTATCGCCAAATCATCGCAAAAAATCTAACATTAAAAACCACAACTTGCCTAGATAAACATTATCTCGACCAATAATCATTCAATTGACTTTTTACTAAATGCCAAAAGACTTAATATTTGGCAACCCAATTTGCACGACGAGGTAAACATTCATTAATTTGAGCAACAATGGAGTTGGCCTTAGTTGAGCAACCGAGAAAGCTCCGCAAAACATCACAGACTAGTGGTCAACTTACGACATTTTCAGTCGATTCTTATTAAAATATTAAGAAATGTTTAATGCATCGATTGCGTATAATTAGGTCTAATTAGATCCTCATTATAACATTAAAACCGGAGATATTTTGTGTCCCTCGTTTAAAAAACTCTTAATACATTTGTCGACATTCTGTGTCGGTTCTAGCGATGACAGTCGTCTATTCCCCGTCGAAATTTTTAAAGATCATTAATACAGCACCTACCTCGTTCTCCTGCTAACATCACTTCAACTGTTATCCCTGGCGGGTTAGGCAGAAGTGTACCCAATAGCACACCGACATTTCGCAGGTGTGTTTAAGTCTTTTGTAAAACGGGGCGAGCCTATAAACCATTATTATGAAAAACACAATTATAACACTTTGCTCGACCTGGGAATTGAACCGAAGACCTAATTCTCAGCATAGTGCTTGCGACCACTAGCCCAACAAAGTCGTCTCCTACTATTAGCAACAAAAGACGACTATAAATTCCTTTGCCAAGCATAGATGATCATGGTAAAAACCCCTCATCGCTCAACAGCCTTTCACTAGTAGACCCATGGTTAGCAGTGGACGCTAACAAATTGAAAATAATGATACCAAGACCTGTTCCACTTAGCTGTCACTTCTAACCCTATCATTTCATTGATAACACTGTTTTATCAATAAGCTGAGTCCAGCGACGCAGCGATGCAATTCACAAATGCATTTCCAAACGAAAAGAGCGTGTCAAAATAATACATTGACATTTTACGTACCGATAGTTTACACAAACAGTTTAACAGTTGTACAGTCCATTCACAGTTATTTTGCCTTTGATTTTGCTAACACACGAAGCAGTGTAAGCCCAGTGGTTACGGCAGCGGCCCCGACTAACGAGTTCTAGGTCATGGGTTCGAACCCCGGCAGGCGCATTGCTTGTGTTATTTATCTCATCACCACTGCTCTCAAAACGGTAAAGGAAAACATCGTGAGGATACCGGCCCAGTGTCTGTCCAAGAATAAAAAAATCGAACAGTGACATCAATCAACCTGCATTGGGTCCGCGTGGTGGATTAAGGACCTCTCCCTCTTATGGATAGGAGACCGTTGTCCAAGCAGTGGAAACATTATAGGCTCATTGCCAAAGGCACTGTGATCTTTATTCAACTTTTAATAAGGTTGCTGTTGTACTGTTTCTGTCACAGGTAAATTAGCTGTGACAGGACTGTAGACAGAACGAGTCGTAGAGAAAGCATACTTTCCATTTCTGACGGACGGTCGCCGTCGAAAGTATGTGTTGTAGACAATTGCGCGTAACCTATGACTACACGCACGTAATGTGAACTTGTGTAATACTATGCTATTTGTCTCAGGATGGACAGTTGTAATTTGAATCATGAGTAAGTGAAGTTACACACTTGTGCGAATTTGAGCTGAACAAGTAAATACACGTGACTGTAATATGCACAAAAGTATGCCAACACTTATTTGTCATTTTCTTGAGACACGAGTCGCTCGTAGTTAAGCTATAACAGCCGTTTAGGTAGGTTGAGCAACGCTTGCTTGGTCGATCCTCGGATGGCAACCAATGGTTAACCCATTGGTCGCGGCTGACAATTGTAGATCCTTGACAGTCGTTATCCGTAGTCAGAAGCCCGAAGGTCTGAACACCGGTTACTAAGGGGTATTGTGGTACCCCTCGACATAGCTGTGGAGGTGAGATAGTCAGTCGCTCCATGTAAAATACTGGTATTCAGCTGCGCCTGATTAGACTGGAAGCCAACTCTTACTGTAGTTGGTATAGGGCTAAGGTGGGCTGATGATTACAGGTGTATTACGTGCTTATAATAGCATAGAGGTTTAATAAAGTTCTTGATAGTTAAATGGTGTCTGCTTTCTCACTTCATTGCCAGCAAAATGTCAAGTTCAAGGACTATGTAGAAAGAGTTTTTAATTAGAAATTATTTATTCATAAGGGACAAGAGTATAATCGGATACAATTCTCATTCAAATTAATCGAATTAATATGTTTTGTCAAATTTTAGTGAAAATCAATTTCTAAATTACGTGCTCTTTATTTCACAGGTACAAATACATCTTTATTGTGATATCCATACTTCTCGAAAGTGTTAGTAACGAGAAATCAAAAGCAAACTCTACGGGGACCACACCTAACTGTCCATTCTCAAAAATTATAGAAGATGTATTAAAAATCAACAACAACACTTCAGACAAGGACTCAAACAAGAAAGATAGAGTCAAATTATTCCTGAGTACAATAGCTAATATTACAAATGAAAATATAAGTAAAAAGGAAGAAGATCTCATTAATATTATCATAGCTTCAATAAATAGAATTAAAAATAATATAAGCGATACATCTGATAAATTGAATGAAGCTATCATAGTGACATCCCCAAAAGGTAGCATTAGAGATAAAACGAATGAAATTAAGAAAGTGAACCAAATTAAAAGTGGTATTGAAGAAAAGATTGATACATTTAAAAGAAATAATGTTACAAATGAAGAACATACCACAAAAAGGATCGCAACATTTGAAGACACTACAACAACTGAAAGTACAAAGTACGTGGAAATACTTACAAAAGATCCTCATACAAAAAACGCAACATCTGCAAACATAATAGAGATTTTAAAGCACCTAATGCCTTTATTCAACAGTACTTTGACTAAAGAAGTACACAACATAACTATCATAGAAAGAGATCATACCTATAACCACTCTTTTTCTGCTACTAAAAATGTTTCAACCATCGTAGTTACATATTGTGACAATGACAATTTGACAAAAACAAACATGACTGCTGAAAAGAAAGAAAGTGATGAAAAACCTGATGTAATCAGCCATGATGATTACTATGATGATGAACTGGGTCTGGAGACGGATGAAGGCGAAGGAGAAGCACGGAATATAACGCTAGGGGAGAAGAAAGAAATGATGGAAGCCGCGGAGTATGGGATGCAGAAGATGCATGAATTGTACACGATCTTGGAGCCTAAGCTGTATTCTATGGGTGAGTATTCTATATTTACGTAGTAGGTAAGTAATAGAGATAATTTTAGCTTGTCAGCGGTGTCAATGTGTATGACGTTTCAATATGCTCATCTATTGCAGTAAACGTTGCCGAGACGATAGTATGAAAGGCAAGATGATTTGAAATTTCATTCTTCTTAATAATGTCTTCCACTTCTCGTAGTCATCTTGTTGTATGAACTTCCTTAGAAATTACTTTGATAACTTATTAGGAACTTATCAGACCGTAGTAATTGTGATCATCAGTTAGTCTACGAGACAATATTGAATAGACAATACTAGAAGTGAATAGAAACAGTAACTTGAAAATATGATTTATTATAACTGCAACCAAAATACAATCAAAGACGAATCAGTAACTGTCGAGCCAGTGTATCTACAATAAGGAGTTCTTTGTTTCGATAATCTTTACTCTTGTCTAATTAATACCTTATTACCTTCTATTTCCAAGGTCTGTGGTTGGATGACTCCAGCCCAGCTCGCTACGTGGCAGCTTTCAACGCGCCTTCAGAAGAAGCTGTCGAGTTCTCCCGCTACGGGTACGCTTCTCTGCAAGCTGCCACTAAGCTGAAACAGCTGACCAGGTTTGTGATACATTATAAAATTGTTAATTGACAAATTGTATAGTGGCTTTCCATGGTGATTTCTCACAGATTTTTCCCATATAAACGCTTCCAGCCATTCCGCACGTTTAAAAAAGAAGGTTTGATAAAAATATTTAATCAAAATTTGATTAAAAGAAGTCAAGTGCCAATGCGTCTATTTTGACCAATATGTATGGCATATACACACATCAAAAGTATCTAGGGATCAACATATATTTTTGCAATAACTTTTCTCCTGATTGATATTAATTAAAATTTTCTTTAAGGATTCATCAAATAAAGTGTTTTCGTTTGTCACAGTAACGATAAACCAAGTCACCTTTGCATTAATAAAGAAATTTGCCATTTTCCTAATAAAGGGATTTTTGACATTTGAACCAATAACATTAAAGTTCGAAAAAAAGACTGAAATAACAGTTTTCTTTAAAATTTTATTGGGTAAATTAAACAATTAATAATCCGTGTTTCTACCGCGAACACTAACAACACAAGAACATCGGTTTGGCATACCCAAAATGAGTTCATCCAAATCACGCTGTGGAATGGCCGCCCATGTTCGTTGCAACAACAAAAAAAGGTCTTCTTGCGACTGGATACCCTCCATATTCGGCAGAGCTCTTCTCTGTAGCATATCCCATGCATGCTCAATCGGGTTCAAGTCTGGCGACTGAGCAGGCCAGGGCAGGACATTGATGTTAGCTGCGGCGAGAGTCTGTCTTACAACTCTTGCGGTGTGCGGTCGTGCATTATCATGCATTAACTGAAATAAGGGACCGATTTGCACTTGTAGAGGAACGATGACGTCTGATACAATCGTCTCAGCATAAATTTGAGCGTTGAGGTTGCCTCTGATCCAAATCAACTCAGTTCTTCCGCCGATCCAAATACCCGCCCATACCATGATGGTTCCACCACTATAAGGATGGACTTCCTGGCAGGATTTTAATCGCTGTTGGCGTCCAGGGGTTCTCCAGTGTCGTATACGTCTTGTATCCGGTCTCATACCAAAACGAGACTCATCAGAAAAGCACACGAAACGCCATTGTTCTTCTGCCCAATTTCTGTGTTCAAGAGCCCATTGATATCGAATCCTACGATTGTGCATTGCTATAGGTGGTACCCGTAGCGGTCTTCGGGAATGAAGGTTCACTTCATGCAAGCGGTTTCTGACTGTTTGGTCGCTAATTAAGTTCCCTGAAGAGTGATGAAGCCTCACGGCTAACATCATGGCGGTTATTGTTGGAGCTCTTCGAGTTAAGATTTGAATGTATCGGTCTTGTCTCCGTGTGGTGCAGCGATACCGTCCTCCATGGCGCTCAGCCACGGTACCAGTGCTTCGGTAACGTGTCCAAAGTCGACTGATAACACTCTGACTTGTATTCAGAGCTAAAGCCACAGTACGTTGCCGGGAACCAGCTTCTATCATTCCCACGGCTCTGAGCATTTCTTCCCTGCTTAAATGACGTCGCCGCTCCATAATAACGTTGGTTTTAATCAGTAGTAGGGAAACAGTAGCACTAATAATGTCTTCAATGCGTTGTATGTTTTTATAGGGAAAATATTGACAGCTTATTTTCATCTTTTACTCGAATTTGATTGAGAGTTCCTGATTCAAATTATGAAATGCACCAAAAAGGATCCATATAAATTTATAAAATCATAAATTTATTACAAAGCCACATCTCAATCTCAAGAAATCCGCATAAAAATGCTTGATCCCTAGACACTTTTGATGTGTGTATGTTTCACACGGCCTTCTTTTACGCTTTAAAATAACCAAAAGACATCAACATGTGACGTTTGTACTTACGTATGATACCCATCTGAGTATCACAAAATTAGCGCAAGCAATTCACTAATGAAATCCATCTTAAAGATTAAGTAACAACTAATTTACAAATCAATCAGGTAGCAATTAAAGAGGCTTCACTCTAAATTTAGCAAGACCATGTCAACCTGGAAAGGATAAATAATGAAGACTCGGCGCAATCAATGTGCAATCTTCACTAGAAATGTTACAAATACATAGATGAGCATCACATCACATAATTGACAAGCCCATATTCTCACTACTGGAGCACAAACTTCTCTGAGAGGAGCTATAAACCATCACGCGTGCCCAGTGTGGGTTCGTCAGAGGACCACCAGTCCATTAAAAAGATCGAAGAGGGCATTGGCTTCAAAGAGGGCATGGACCCCCATGAGCCTCCTAATATGTTATGCAATTTACTGAAGACTTATATTCCTTAATTGAAACGGCGATACGTTGGAATTTTAATTATTTACTGAGTAAGTGTGAAATTAAAACGTGTAGGTATCGACCAGTTTAATTAAATTCCATTTTAACTTTAAGTTGGTATACATGTGGAAAGTATAATACCTACAGCACCTATGGAAAAAAGGTAAAATCACATGACACGAGGATATCTATTCAATCAATTTTAATGAAGAAATACTTGCTAGAGATTTCAACTTGTTATTTGGAGTAATCAAGCTTCTTTATAAGACTGCAAAAATAGTTTAAACACTTAAAAATCCTGTCCATCCTGGACCGACGACCTTAAAAAGGTAGATGGGTCAGACTGGATGCGAAAGGTGGAGTACACGGTGTTAGAGCGCTGCTTGTAAGATGCCTTTGTCCAACAGTGGACTTTAATCAGCTGAGTTGTACATTGTGATCGACAAAAGAATCTGACAGAATAGAGACATATAAGAATTCCCTGGGTAAATTACCTCAATCATTTTAAAAATAAAATAATAACACAAGCAAGTTGATACAGAATCGAACCTCGATAATGACCAGACCACCATGCATCCGGCCTCAACATACATTAAGTTATAAATGACTTCCCATCCACATAGTTGTTCCATCCCAAGGAAGTCAGTGTTTACGTAATTAACTCCTTCTCAGTCAGAGACGGCTGTCGCAATAAAGGCCCGTGCAGACGAGGGATATTTATCAGTTTATTTTTGTCTGTTAAAATAAATTGCATCGCACAGTCCTTTGAAGAACCGAAGACATATATCGGACAGCACAACCGTACTTTTGTGCTGTCCGGTCTAATCCAGGAGTCCCCTAAAAATAGAACTGTAAAAATGTCGAGGGGCATCAACGCATTCAGCGGATTTTGTCTGTTTTGGGGGCTCCAGAGTGAAGAACCTATGCATGATGACCACGGCAAACCAATTATCGCCAACCGTACGTGCGTTGAGTCCGTGACAAGTTCTAGGCGGACATTTTTTCCACGCTTTGAAGACTTTTGTCGTCCGGGGGCAAACGGCCCTCGTCTGCGCAGGCCTTAAGATGCAGCAGCGCAGGCGCCACTCCAATCGACGCAATTTCTTGATCATTCTCAAATGATACGGTTTCAACTGTACACTAAACTTTGCATAAACTCGTTTTGAACTGGATTTGTGTTTAACAAAGATTTCAAAAGTAATTTTCTGGTTTTTGAAATGTTTTGCCATCAAATTGTATTTTTTACCAGTCTTGGCAAGATTATTGGTAATCTTAATGTTGACTGCATTTTTTTAGATGCTTGTTCAATCGCTTGAAACAATACTTTGTTGTGTTTGTCAAAATTAAGTTATAATTGAGAGAAATTTTCGTCGAAGAACTTAGGGTTTTGACCATAAATTATTTTTAAATTGATTATTTCAAACCAACTTTTATACAATCTATGAGGTGGTTTATTTGCAAAGTTATAAATCATACTAATGATCTAGTCTTGGTAGAAAAAACAAAGAATGTAGTTATTAAGATTCTTTAAACTTAGGTATCTAAAGGATGTGAGTTATTGGGGTCGTACTGCGTTTAGAGATGATGTGGTAATATCATAATGATGATCATTACCTCTCACTAAAAGAAAAAATAAAACTTAATGATACAAACAGAACCCAATCGATGAGTTAGATTCGAGATCACTCCCTCATAAGAAGACCATATCATTCGTTTAAAAAAACAATATTTCTAATAGAATATGAATGTTTTTTCTTTAGCCTATATTGTCCCACTGCTGGACTAAGGCCTCCCCCATAGGCCCCATAGGCCTTCCACTCTTCTCTCCGTGCGGTTTTCTCTAGCCAATCCAATTTTCTAGGCCTTCCTCGACGACGACGCCCGCCTTCAGGCACCCACTGCGTGACAACTCTGTTCCATCGAACGATATAATCTCGAATGATTAGTTAACGCCAGTAGTCCTCGTCGCCATTGCAAAATCCACCGGATGAAAGGATGTAATCTACGTTTTATTGGTATTCATTTGACTTCCAGATCAGGGCATTAAAAAATCTTAAATTAATAATATACCAAAACACACATACGTATGTCTAGATAGTTTTTAAAAAGCTAACCTTCAAGGTGATAACTAATGAGCTATGCAAATGTTTAACATCCCCAGTCGAACCTAGCCTTGCTATTTAGGATGGTACACCTTTCTAAGTGTTGCAAGATAACAAAATTCACACGAGATCAAATAAATCTTATTTCGATTAATTTAAGATGGTCGGAACAGCGTCAATTAACTTCAAGGATTTAGGATGGCATTCGAAAAAGTAGTTCAATTTAAATGATTTAGTGAAAGTGGTAGCAAATTGTGATGAAAACCATATATATAATTATGCTAGAGCTTAGAGCATCCATCATCATCGGCCTAGCCGTTTCCCAACTATGTTGGGGTCGGCTTCCAGTCTAACTAGATACTGCTGAATACCAGAACTTTACATGGAGCGACTGCCTATCTGTCTTCCACAAGCCAGCAAGGGTAATACGACACCCCTCGGTAAGACTGGTTGTCAGACTTTCGGGCCACTGAATACCTGTAACGACTGTCAAAGATGTGAAAATGACAGCCGGTACTAACAGCTTAACGTGCTTTCCGAAGCACGGAGGAAACTCGGTACGTAATAGGTGGTCACCCATCCACGGACAAACCTAGGCAAGCGCGGCTAAACCTAAAGATAGTCTCGAGCTCCTCAGAGCTTAGAGCAACCATTTATCTGTTATTTAGAGACATAATAAAGACTTTTCTATTATTTTGTAGCTAGTGCACAGGCAAACTCTATCGAATGAGTCATCAAATGTCTCGAAAAACCCCAAATAACTGGCGACAGCAGCATCAGACTGCTTCAAAAGTAATTTTATTTTGGAACTTTATAGGTGCAAACGATTTCGTGTCAGTAAAATGAATACGTTTAGTAATCTTGATTCACGGAAATCATAAAAATATCGAATATTACTTTTCGAAAATCGATGTCAAAATTAAAAAAGTATACCAAGTGCCTCTTAGAATTAAACAGAAGACCTCCTCTTAAGTGTTAATTAATTTCATAAGTTTCCAAAGCTTAATTCTCTTACAAAATATACGTAGAGCTTTTAAACAATTTCAAAATTCAGGTGTATGATTCCAATGAATCGTTTCTTAACCTTCACTAACACGAGCACACAAAACTAGTTTTACCACATTCCAAATCGCTGCTATTATTCTATTATTTTATACAATTTAATAATGCATTTTTTTTTATCTTCAGTAACAGTATCGAATCAATTTATCACTAATTGCCATTTTTAAACCGACGAAAAAAATGGGGAGGTTCTCAAATCGACGCGTATATTTTCCTTGTAGTATGTTATAATTTGCCTCGTTTGTCTAGATGTCGTGACTGCTGATGTTCTGGGTTCGATTCCCAGATCGGGCAAAGGGATATTAAGTTTTCCATTGGGAATTTCTCAGTTGCAGTCATGGAGTCTGTTTTTGAGCCCGGTCGGTTGATGGCAATAGGGCCGCCCCCTTCCATAGGACGTAAACATAACTGGCGAAATGTTGGTGTATTGGGTAGACTTCTGTCAATTCTTCGGCGATTACGGGCGTGATGTTATGTTATAATTTAACAAATTGCTATATTTCTCATCACCTTAGAAACGAGTTATTCATTGATAGCTCACATCCGACCATGTTGTCGTAATTTTTTGCATTTAGAACATTTTTTTTTGCAATTTTACAACCGAACAAAGTTGTGTAAAATGTCATGCACTTTATTGAGATATAAATCTAAATAATATATGCATTTATGCAGCATAATCTGAGAGACAAGTTTTAGAACTATTCAGTCTTATCTGTTAAAGAACTTTGGGGTGACTTTACCTTGCTCTTATTGTAATATTTATAGCGTAGCAAAGAGTGGTCGTTCAACTAAGAAGAAGACCGTATGACATTTTCGCAGTTTAATAAGAACACTTGGTTAAAGCGGCCAACACCAAGGCAAGCAAAGGTATAGAGTCGCCCAAAAAACAATGCACTCTAAACCAGCTAAATCTATAACTATCTAATTCGTAGCATATGGTACATACGAGTACAATTAGTATTTAAATTATTAAAGCACGGAATTATATCTCCTACAGAGCACAAACCTATCTCTTAGAATACTCAGCCTTCAACTCATTTAATTCTGATGTTTCTACATTATATTAAATCTAAAATTTTCCATATTTATAGTTAGCTTACTACACTGTCCTGCCTACCCACCAAACAGGTCCTCATTGATGCCTAACATCCGCCTAGTCATGGCTGTTGCAATTCTGTTGCATCCAACGCTAGGCTACGTCCGGTTGTAAGCACACTTATTAGATTAAGCACGTAAGCATCCGCTGCTAATATTATTAAGTACTATTTATACTTTGGTAGGTTACCGGCAATCTTTAATGATGTCTTTATAGCTTAACTGGCTTGATCAAGGAGTATGTAGGGATCGTAACGAATGGAGCTCTGAAGTTTCTGCCTACACCCATGGGAAAAGGTGTGAGTTTATTATTCTTTATACCCTACTTTGTTTGGAGGAGCTCGTGGCTAAATAATAACAGCCGCACGATTCAATCTTCAAAGTTAAGCAACGATTGCCACGGACCATCCGTGGATGGGTGACCCAATTACATATAGAGACCTCCGTGTTTCGAAAAGCACGTTAAACCGTTGGTCCCGGCTGTTACTTGTAGATCTTTGACAGTCGTTACGGGTACTCAGTGGCCCGAAAGTCTGACAACCAATCTTACCAAGGGGTACCGCATTACCCAGCACTAACTAGCTTGTGCAGGTCAGATAGGCAGTCACTACTGGTATTCAACTACATCCAGTAAGACTGGAAGCCGACCCCAATTAAGTTGGGATAGTTAATGGTTAGGCAGATGATGATGGTGGCTCAGGAGCACTTCTAATTCGAGGGTTTAGACTCAGACAGACACATGGCCTAGTGTCATTTATTTAACCACCTCATCTTTCAAAACGTGTATCAGCTAAATTAGGAAACATGTGACACCCGCCAACCCACAATGCGTCTGCATGGTTGATAGGCTATGTTTCAGCTACAGAAAAGTCTTTTTTACTGTTCTATGGTTCCTAAGCAGTGAAAATTATGGACTTGTTATGCATATGCTTATGTATAAGTTGACTCCAGTTTTTGTATTACTTTGGTAATTCTTGATTTCTTGGTTTGAAATAAGCTCCTTTGAATTTATCGTTTTCTCAATCAAACTCGACACTCTCCTCTTTTTCTGTCACTGTCGAGTAAATAATATTACGCAGACTGAACGTTACTCCAAAACAATCGGTCATGGTTTTACGACATTATTTTATTTCATTACAAAAGTAGTTGCCTCATATTTATCGGTGGCGATTGATTTGTCATGAATCAGTTCTGGAGTAAATTATCCGTCTAAGATTTGCAAATCTTCGATTACTACTCAGTCTTTTGGTATTCCGTTGTTGTTTTCGTCAGAATGACACATCTGAAGTCGATGACAATATTGTTGGTCAAACCCTTTTGTACGTTTTGCAGTCTTTAAACTTACATTAACCAATTTCTTAATTAAGTATCACTACTACTTTGATATAATACTAAGGATTTGTAAATCTGATTGTTTAAGCCTCTACAATTCACATCAATGCAAGCAATCTTTATGTTACTTTTCAATAGACAACACCATAAAATCATTGCTATCAACAGCCCATTGAAAAACGCAAAAAAAAACAGTTCTCGTGTAATCCATACAAAAGACATCAACGCACAATTATTATCAAATCAAGAACAATATCAATACCATGCAAATCCCTTTAAAAGAAAACAACTCTAATTTATTGTTACACTAAATCAATAAGAGAAATAATTCACTCCGTTACAAATCTAACAAACTGTGTTTGTGACCTAATTGTCAATTGTACTGTGGGCCTAACACATATCCGCGAAGTAAACATAAAAAAATTCGTGCGAACGATTTTTAAGATGAAAATACTCGTTCCACACATAATATTTACCTAGCTCTAAAGCGTAATTCATATCTATGGGTGAAAGAGTGATATCCGTTTTGCTCGTCACAAATGTATGTTGTGTGAAGTGCGACAGGTTTCTTGTATTTACGTTTAAAAAACGGTTTGAATTTAAGTTATATTTAAGTCTCGCGTTCGTGCTAGGTCTCAGGTCAGTGACTTTGTGTAAACAATAGCAATCGCTTTACCAATGAAACGAATTTAGATTGGATTTATTGCAACTGAAGAATTAATGGGAAATGCTGATTTGATTGGGGTATCACGCAATGTTAACAATTGAAACATAAAAAGTAGAGATAAGTACACAAAAAATACTTTAAAATTCGTTTTTTTTTACTTGGACTTAAATATAGACTGCTAGACCAAGGCTTACATAACTCATTAGCATATGTATATGTGAATAAAGATACATAGATCTAAAACATCGCAAAACAGGATTGAAGCAGAAAATTGTAAGAACTTATTTTGCTAACTTTTGCCGATGAACTAAGATTTAGAATAGTAGAAGAAGATATACGTATAAGTTCCTTAGATCAGCTTATGCGATCCTAAAAGCAATTGCAGACGTTCGCCTGTCACCATCATCTACCTAGCCTTTTCCCAACTATGTTGGGGTCGGCTTCCAGTCTAACCGCATGCAGCTGAATACTAGTATTTTACATAGAGCCACTGCTATCCGACATCCAAAATCCAGCTATTGGGTAACTTTTTTAGAAATTCCAAAAAAACACATCTATCAAATACGTAGACATCATTCCTGTAATCTCCGAAGAGTTAAGCAATATACCAAAGTATCTATACTACACCCACATTTCACCAGTTATGTACCATTACCTATGTATATGTGAATATAGGAAAGCAAACAACCGTACACTTCAGAATGATTTGTTTGTATCGCGATTCGGCACAAGATAAACACTTAAAGCTAACTGAAGTGGGTGTATACTCTTGTACACTGGCTGGTACAGTGGCTGCAACTTTCCCAAGCTCTTTGTATTTGCTACTTAAAATAAAGCACGAGATTGCGTGGGCCGCACCATGAACTAAAAACTTGAATTAAAGAGGATTTGTTACAAAATACCAGAGTTATGAATGTACCTGCGTCTTCATGAGCAAGCACGCATGCATGAACTAAATTGTAACCCTTTTGTATGTTGGCCCTCAAAGGTGGATCCTCAAAGGTGGTGGCAATCAATTTGTTGAAACTTTACTTATGAAGTTAATTAGATGATAATCAGAACTTTACTTCACAATGCTGTTTGCACTAAACTAGTATTTTCTTTAATGCTTCCTACAAATATTCAGCCAATACTACGCTTTTAATCGTTGAAGTAACACTGTTTTCGATAAAACATTATAATTTTTTTCTCATAAATAGTTCTTTCACTCCACATATCCCACAAATAAAATATATAATAGGACCTTCCATACAACAGTACCTTTTAAAACGCATAACCTTTCATTCACCTTTGAACACTGCCTGAGTTACCATTCACCACAAATAACACAAAGTCAGGTCACCTATTCTTCAAAGAACGTAGAAACGTTTACAAACGGCATTTGGCCTCAGTTATATAATGCAGAATGCTAACACATTACACGCACGACGCATGTGCGACAATGAACTAGCAGGTCTACCCAATACTTGCACTGTTTACGTTTTGGCACACACGTCGCGTTTACACCACAATGTCAGTTTGCGCAAGTGACAATGAAAATAGTGATTCTGTCATGACTAGGATTTGTGATTGACTATTGGTATTTGTTGTTGTATTGAGTGATTACTGCATTACACTAGAGATCTAACAAGTAAACAAGCACCTTTTCGGAAGGCTCTATTGGTATATCATTGGTTGATTCATCTGTAACTCTCTGTTTCAATTTTCGCAGGGAAAAAGCATTTCCATTTACACATTGATAATCTAGCCCTCGAGGTTACCTTAATTTAAAAAGTAAGGTATTCTAGGGATATGGGATTGGTTTTCGATTAATCAACGATATAATGATATTTTATTGAAAAAAAAAAAACAAAAAAGAGTGAAACTTTGCTTTGGTTTGAAATTCCAAATTTTAGGAGAACTGGGCGTTTATGGGTTGATATAAGATAATAAATAAATAAGCATTTATTTCAGAAACACTTCCAAACTTGTTAGTAACAATATAAACTTTCAAACTAGTGTTAGTAAAATTTATTCTAAGGTGCGTGAGGCACGCCGATCCTGGGGAATGTCTACTTGAATGCATGCAGTCGTATCCACCGCCCCAAGATCGGAGAGTCCCACCTATCAGCCAACGTTCCACATAATAGATCCACCAAAAATTGGAGAATTTACATATTACTGCTACCGATGCATAACCCTTACCCGTCCTTCTTACAACACGCAAATAAGCAGAAGTTGCAGTGGTTTGGGAATAGTGTGGCTTGTCCCTAAAAACACGTAAATAAATTGGGTCACCTAAATGATGGCTTCGACAGCCCAAGTCGTGTTAGTGTTTTTTCGTAACCACTCCATGGCTTCATGTCCTGTCACAACAACCTATCAACCCATAGCGGTTACTACTTTCGTTCACACACCACGTTCTACCCAATGTCAATTTGCGCAATTGACAATGAATTTGGCGATTTCGCCATGACTGTGAATGATAAAGAACACTCTTTATATTCTGTGATTACCCATCAATTGTATCCATTGTGTAGAGAATTAAAAAAATTAAAAACTAGTCGGGTAATGTGTAATATGTCGCGAATTGGCGAGAAGAAGCACACCATCGTAAGAAGTGGAAGGAATTTGCCCAGGAGTGGGACAATATGGACTAACAAAAAAAAAAAAATATTTCTTTGTGAAATTATGATATGGGAGGTCTGTGATAAGATGATCAATTGAAGCGTTTTATCTTAATGCTGCAAATCTGATATGCTTTGTTCAGCGACATCGCGTTTGAAGTGCTAAGATATCTTAGTTTATTTCAGTTTATAAGTAGTGATAGTTTCCCGTATTATCATAATTTCAGACGAAAAACGAACACTAATGGACTTAGCACGTTCCTTATTTCGCCAAATCTATCGGTCGGTCCTAAAAGTTTCTTTTATTTTGTTCGTCAAAGTCTCCTCAAATCTCTCTCATTACTTAACGCCAAAAATTCCATAGAGCCACGTAAATCTACAATCGCAGCATCTTCTATATATAGAAAACGTGTTATGACAGTCGCTTGCGCAGGTTGGAAAGCTGAGCTCTCTAGAAAGCACGGAGACATTGCGAGCCGCGACCGGTTCGGCAAAAACCGGTGTTTCGTATGGGAAACTTAGTGAGATTCGCGATGATGGTATTGTATTTGAATTGTTTGTTAGTTACAGGTTTTTTTATTGTTTATGGGTTTGCTAGAAATAGTTAGTTACGATGTGTTGACGAGTAGTCAATTGGTTTCTTAAGTATACTTTTCACTTTCGAGATTTCTGCAGATATGTTGTTTAAATGACTATGGCTTTCCAAATTTTAAGCGAGGAGTTCAGTCTCCACTCTCAGAATTAAAGAAAGAGTCGTTTTCAGACTTCTTTGTCAACATTTCTTGCACCCTTTACCAAGTGCTGATTCTTGCCAAGTTTAATTAACTTACTGACTTTTTTTTGCCCTACCATTCTGCATCTACCATTCAAAACAGTTAATAAGAGATTTGTCATTAGATCAATTCTATTATGCCTTGCTAGTCTAGTGTTCGCAAGCGCAACTGCTGAGCATGACGTTCTGGGTCCGATTCCCAGGTCAGGCAAACTGTTATTGGGTTTTTTCATCAGTAATTTCTCAGTAGTAGCCACGGAGTCTGGATCGTTTGCCCGGTTGGTGGCAATATGCTCGTCCCTATTACATGGGACTTACACGTGTGTTTTGGCGAAATTGGGAGTACTATTAGGTATACCTCTACCTAACCGTTTGGGAATTACATGCGTTTGAGAAAAAGTGTAACTTATAGGTTCTTGAGACTGTACCAGGCGAAGGGAAAGCTACACAACTGCATAATTTTAATTAGGCATAAACAATGTAATAACGTTTTTAAACATTAATTAAAATTATCTGATATACTCGTTATACTTGAAGCGTAGCGACTCGTTTCCTATCTTAATAAAATTATAAGCAAAAGTTAGTAAATAAGTTACGTAAATACAATTATGAGTTTATTTTATAATTATAAATAGTAATATTATTATGTGAGCAACAATTATTTAATTTCTATATTACTCTCATTAATTAATTAAAGAAATAATCTTTCTAAATCGTGGAAAGTTTATTTAAAGTGAGTAATTTTACTAACTTATATATTTATTAAATGAGTCTTATAAATAACTATTATATATTAAAATTATCATACATGCGACATTGAGTCTGACTCAGTCTAGTCATAGATACAAGAACTGCATATCATATGCAAAAATTATACCTGAGGGTATTAGATTAGTAGCAATTGGTTTAAAAGCGTTTCATATTTCTACATTGGCTTTTAGGTGGCTTATATTAATCCCATTTTTTTTTAACTTTTCCTTTTTCATCGTCATCGTTAGAAACTGCGCATGAGGTGGCAAAGTGGCATAGTCGAAGACAGTGTCGAAGATATTTCAGACGAAAATATTTTCTTCATCTTTACTCTAATGTTTTAAATGAGGTCACCCCTTGGCGCCGTTTGGTAAATGATGTATGTTAATCTTTTCATTACGGCATTACGCTATTCTCTTAAAAACAATATAACACTATTATATAAATCGTTTCTAAAAACAGTAACTCTCACCGGAAGAGTCAGACAGACGTCAAGCCTGGGTTCACGCCTATAAAAATCAAATCAAATAGTTACACTAACTAATCTAAAATACTGATTATCCACTGATAGGAACTTCCTACAGTCCAGCACATAAGGTATTACATAATAACAATATACAATTAAATTTACCGGCAACTTTATATAATCACTTATTTATTTACTTTGGCGCAATTGCTGCATAAAATATTTACTTAAAAAAAAGTGAATGGAATCTTTAGGCTGTTCTTAGTCTAACAGTGAGTAGATCCAGACCAATTAGTATTTTAGGCAGGTACAATAACAGAGAAAGAAATCGATGAAACTGGCGCCCGCGAGTAACAGATTGACAACCATCTTTAACTTTAAAAGCGTGTGTTATGTACATCAGCATTGAAGTTTGTGAGAATTTGTAGAAGTCCGAATAAAAGCAATATCACGCGAAGAAACACTCATGCAATTATCATACCTATATTATTTAACATCATCATATTTTTTTTTACAATTGGAAATCCACAATGGATGTCTCCCGCCGTGGGGTCGGCGGAGGGGTCTGTCAGACTCCTACTAAAACCACACGGTGTTCCTCCTCGTCACTTCTGGCTGGAGTGCGGGTACAAGTGAAAATTCACCAATTTAACAAACGTTTTTCTTTCCTCAGATAGCTACTGGTATGAAATTGGAGTGTATAACTGAATCTTACAGAAGCAGTATCTTCTACGTCGTATCGATATTCTCATATTTTAATTAAATGAGCTTCGACCAGAACTCCAAAACCATTTGCATATGATCCGTAATCCTCAAAAGTTTAGGCGTAGCTATACCTACATTTTGCCAGTTATGTTTTAAGTCCCATGTAATAGGGGGCGAGGCTTTTGCCATAAACGAGGAATGAATCCATGCTCCGGGCTGCTACTGTGAAATTCGTATCAGAAACCCTAGAAACACCATAACAATAATTAAAGAAACATTAATACACGACAACATTAACGCGAACACGCCACCATCAACAACTCAACATAATATAATAAGGCTTAAGCTACACGCTACAGAACGGAACAAGCTGTCTCTATGGAAGAGGAAGCCACGCCCCGCTGCACCGGCTGTAATGTAGCTTAGCTTTAAATGCACTTTATTATGTACTCCGTAATTTATATATTATATAATAGCTATCACTATTGAACGGCCAGTTTCTACAAATTAAATATTGATTTCTAGCAGCGTCTGAATAAACTACTGAAATCTTTGATCATTCATTTTCCTTGTAAATCTTATGTATCTACGCGAGTGTCATATTTTGGGCCAAATGATGTCGTAAGACAAATGAATTAGTTTCTTTTAGAACCACAATTTTTCTTTTGTCCTGACATGCTCGATAAGTAGTCAGGCATCGTATGTAACAGAAGTTAGAACTGTCAATATTTATCAGCTAGTCTGTCAAAGCTCATTGTACATAGATGGCATGGCCATCTGTCTGTCCCAATCTATTTTAAAATAGAAAATTACATTAACAGATTTTCAACCAATAACTATACTTGGAGCTATGCTAGTGCCATTTGTTTCATAGTTACCATTCCTATTGTAAAAATAGTACAAAATAACGTAGTTCAGTTACAACTTTATTATAAACGTACATACGTAACGGTTATAAGTTATAATTTATTACAACGGATATGAGACGCCTACTTGATTTATAATATAACGCGTAACTTGTAGCACACTTTTATAACATACGTTATTAAATTAAAACATGTTTCATAGACAAAGGCAGTGTTAATTGATTTACAATTTGCCATACAACGTCAAATTCTGTTGGAGACATTACCACTCACAGCTTTAAAGAAGAGTTTTTTGACGCAATTTTTTAGTTTCCTTTATTTATTTTTCTAACGTACGGATTACATTTTTAAATCAGTAATTTAGAAAAATAAATAAAGGTTTAGTTTATTGTTAAGTTAGTTAGTTGTTAAGTTGGTTACATATACCATTTTAATTTATAAATGTAAATAATATTGTTATAAAAAATAAAGAAAAAATTTACAATGGCGAGATGGGCAAACGACATTATTGCCGTCGCGGGTAAAACCTGGATGAGGCTGGCACAAAAAAAAAGGAATGTGGAGATAGGCACAAACAAAGAGGCCTTTACCCAACAGAGGGTGCAGCCAGGCTGTGGATGGTGGTGATGATGATGTGGATGAAGTATTTTAACCACACCATTGTCGAGTTATTGAAACCGTCGAAAGATCGTACCTTTTTTTTTTGTTTTCTTCTACCGGCATTGATATGATATAATTGGTAATGAGATTTATTGTTCTCATGTAAGTGACTATTTTAAGCTTTCACGGTTTATAACTGAACTTACACTATCACTTACGGGATATCTTACGCGGTTTTTTTTTCCTTCAGCGATTTTATCGGGAGCTCAATATAAACATTAATCGCGGAAGATATCCCGTAAGTGATAGTGTAAGTTAAGTGACTATTGTCTTAATAAGAAATGAAGTTCTTTAAACCGAAAGGTAAAGAATGTCTCTACATACTCGTAACTGAAACAAGTGTGTAGTATTTACAGGTTGTCTGCCTAAACCACCCGGGAAATCAAGCGTGATGTTCTTTTATTCACAGGCTATAATATGAACATTTGATCCGGTTCCGAGTTCAACACCCCATTTCCATCAGATTTTTCCTTCATACTATTGTATGAAAGAAAAATACTAAAATAAATACTATAACTACTACGGGCATTCCGGATAGTCATATTTTGGATTCAGATCCATATTACGTATACATATTTGATGTTATTTCTTTTACATACACACAGTTTCTATCGAGGTAGGTGGAAATATACAGAAAGTCTGCCTGCTACGAATTCGACCCTTGCATGCTCCTTCTGCATCGTCCACGTTTGTCTATTTCGTATAGTTTTCTGGAAAATAAGGTTCAAACTATGAAACTGAACGAATGCTAAAAAAATATGAAAAACGCAGAATAGATGCTCTTGGGACATCATAAACCATTATTAAACCACGATTTAGCTCGTCCATAGTCGTATCATTTCTCTTGTTCACTCTACCAGCCACAATTCAAACCACCTCTAATTACACCCACAGCTTACCCATAAAACATGATAGTCCAGGGTCTACTGTATGTAGTTATGTACGCTGTAAACAAGCTAACAATATGTTATGAGCACCTTTCGCTTTCAAGAGCAAGGTCCCACTTTCTCGCGGCACTTTCGATTTTATGCGTTCCTGGTCGGGCCAATGAACTCTTGGGTGAATTTCTGATATACATTATGTATGTGGAGTTATATATACGCACATGTCATATGTAATCTCATCAATCAATCGATCATTCTGTGGATCTATGTTTTATGATAACTCGTTTTATTTATTTAAAATAATAATAAAAAAATATACATAGATAAAAGAATAAGAGCATTAAAGGGCGTCAAAAAATTCGTCCACATCGCTGTCAATAGGAATAGTGCCCAGAAGGTTGGCAGCATTGCCACGTTGAATGGCAATGCTGATTCTTTGACCCAAAAATAGGCCAGCCGTCACGAGAAGAGTCGACCAACCGCTTGGCGATGTCAATGTTACATGTTGTTACATGTTGCTTTTATTGTTAATTTACTCATTTTGTTTTGCCCTGTGCGATAAAAATAAATACCATTTCTTTCTTTCTTTAATCAAATAGGTACTTACCAAAGGGTTATGTATTAGGAGAAGTGCCTTCGGCTGCATAGAAACATGAAAGTTTTCTTTTTTCAAACCTGTAATTAGTGTGGTCTATAATTCTACATAATAAAGAGTAGGTATTCTATTATCAATGGCTTCATATTTACGTTTATAGAACCAAAGCAAACTATAGTCAATTTGGATGACTTAAATCGTAACTACTATTCGTATCGTATTTATTAAACACCCTGTGTTAATACTCTTTCTTCAAGGTGCAACAAAAAAATCTTCTATAGCTATTAATTTGACGCAGTTTCTTGACGTTCAGGGCAAATTACTCTTAACTTTACGAGTAGATTAAGTGTTACAATTGGGTACTATTAAATAAAATACTATTTAATTATTATTGTAGTACCAGTACCTAATTATTGCTCTGGCAAATTGGCACAACTACATTAAAATCATATTAAAGCGTATAATTGAATTACATCTAAATACATGAAAATGGTCATATAAAACATATCTAATTTCAAAAACACAATTAAAGTTAATGCAGTCATTAAAATCTCTATTACTAATAACATGCTTTTCTAATTTATTACCCGTAACACAAAAATACATTAAATTCCTTAGTAAATTACATTTGTATCAAATAACTAGCTTTTGACAGCTGCTTTGCTCGCGTTATAGTTTGAAATTTTGTCACGAGGACGTTTTAAATATAACCTATGACACTCGTGGATAATGTAGCTTATTAAAAGTGAAAAAAAAATCGGAATCTGATCAGTAATTCCTAAGATTACCCCATACATCCAAACTTACAAAAATACAAACATTACGTCTAAATAATATTAGTATAGATAAGCTACTTTCTACCACATTGTGTTATAAACAATGGAGAGAGTAGCTACATTATATGTTGTCTTTGTAAATGATATCTCTTACTAACGACTTAAAATAACTACAATAAGCTATTATAACTAGATTGCATGCGGATAACTACAACTGGTTATTTTTAGATCCATTTGTTTTAATGCGCTGTCTTATTGTGTTCACCGACATTTTACTAGACGTCTAATTTACTTTTAATTTTCTAATCTGCCTCTATGGATTTCAAAGCTTAGGTATTAACCGCTAGCTACTAATAATAAAAGATTTTAGTAACCGACTTCATAAAAAAGAGGAGGTTCTCAATTCGGTTGTATTTTTTTGTTTTGTTTTTTTTTTTGTGTTTGTTACCTCATATCTTCGTCATTTATGAACCGATTTGAAAAATTCTTATTTTATCTGAAAGGATATACTTCCCGATTAGTCCCATAGAAATTTCATCAAAATCGGTTGAGTAGTTTGGTTTTTAAATCAAAATAGCTGGAAAAAATATGTCACCTAAGTAAAAGAAATTACGAAATTGATACTTGACAAGGATTTGTGTGTGATACGATAACTAATAAAAAGGGTAAAACAAAAACTGTTTTCCAAGAAAAGAACCGACTTCCAATAAAAAACACAAAAAAAAAGTGGAAAATTGCTTTCGAAAGTCGGTGACTATTGTTTGTTTTATGGACTTTTTTGCCACCGACTTCCGAAAGTAAAATTATTTTCCACTTTTTTTTAATACAGTTGTAATTCTTAAAATTCACATCTCCAATACTTTCATCATCGTCATCATCCACAGCCTGAATTCCCCCACTGCTGGGTATAGGCCTGTATTTTCTTGTACCAATCTCCACGGTCCTGTGCCAGCGTCCTCCAGTTTTTTATGCTTTAGAGGCAAATAATTAAAAAACAACACTGCCTCATTGGTCTAATAGTTGCAACTCCTTACACTGAGTATGGGGTCCTGTGTATGAGGTATAGCAGCCTGGAGTCTGGACTCTACTTTTTGCCTCTCCTGCTTCGCACTTTTTCACATGGGACACAAACGTAACTGGCAAAATGTGAGTGTATTATGGCATACCTCTGCCTAACCCTTCGGAGAAGTACAGGAGTGATGGTACGTTATATAAAAAAAGTAAATAAAGTTATAATACGACACTCACTTGAAGAACGAATAAAAACAATCGAATGTTACAGGAACCGTTTTATAACAAAAGCGGCCATCTTTACCCGTATCTAGTTAAATATAAACCTAGATTAAAACCGGTGGCCGAGCAAGTCAAATGTCATGAACTTCAAGTAAACAGGACGAGTCCAGTAGCTAGTACGTTCACTGATGACATTCAGTTAACATCTTACCTTGTGAAGGCGCAGATTCATCTTTTTAGCCATTTATGGGGACAGGACAATATAACGGGTGTAAAACTACCCTTAAAGAAACCGAAAGGCACTTGTTCTGCTCGTCATTGCGATATTTTTTTTGTTCTAGACCATACCTGGGAACCTTCTAGTTACGGAGCTATTAGAGGTTAAAGTTCCCACTCTTTCACAAGTATTTTTTTATTACAAATCTTTAACATTATAACTTTACGTAAAAAACCTTCACGACCTCCGTACTATTCAATGCATTTATCAGCATAATGTTTTAATATAATAAATGTAATTTAATTCGCTCTCAAAGTACAAACAAAAACTTAATCTATAAACTACAATTTATAAAGATGTTTGATGGTTGTACAGCAGCACATAATGTTTTGAGTGCGTTATTTTGAATGCTACCGTATAACGTGATTTTTCACCCCATAAAAAAGGCGTTTCCCAGGAAATATTTTTTGCGGAAGGTTACTTAGTTTGATGTACAGAATGTTTAGTTGACGGCTTTGTGAATGGTCCGTTTACACCCTGTATGTGTTGAAGATGCTCGATGATATTTTAAAACTGACAATCAAGTTATCAATGGCTTAATAGAGCGATGGCAGCGGTCAGGCTGGAATCAATGCATGTTTGCTGGGATGGAAACGAGAAAACTTATAAAGGTTTGAAAAAGTAAAAAGTTGTACTTGTTGAAGATTGTTTCCTAGTGCGTTAATAATTTGTGAGTTAAGAAAGTCTCTATGGCTGATAAATAGACAGGAAAGTCGCCTTTTGTAAAATACCTAAGCACCCAAAATAGCAGAATAATATCCACAACATTTGACAAAACAGGTTGGGTGCTTAATACTAATTTCCTAAAGAAATAAACACTAATTTACCTCATACGAAATTTGCCATAACTACAAACACATATTATTATATTAAGTAAACAACAGAAAAATGGATTCGCTTATTAATTTTAAATTGCAGTGGTCTGAGTAATAACCTGAAAGAATTTCTCTATTAGCTTAACGCGGATACGCGATCATTCGATATAATATAATAGATAATTTAGAAAAAATGAAGAAAAGGCAGAAAACAGATTGATTTGCTCTAAATGTGACGAATAAAAATAAAACATAAAAAAACAAGTATGCATCCCATCCACTCAAAACGACCAGCGCGCGTTCATTATAATACTGTGATACCATGCGAGACAACTTACTGCCTTCCACTTTCTTACTACAGCATAGATTTTCAGTCCTACCCTAATCAGCCCATATCCCATGTTGATTTAGCAACCGATCAGGTATTCTCAATTCCACCTCTTAGTATCTAACACTAACGATCCGTTAGTATGTATGTCACACATTATGTATTACAAAACTCTGTAGCACATGGGAACTAGCTTTTTTAAATGCTGGTAATTGATGGAAATTCGTACGGTTTTTACCTAAGGTATAGTTATGTAGTTTGTGTGATTTTTCCACGCCTTACATGGGAATTACCTAAATTAAGTTTTATTGATTGGGATTGAAATAAATTGTAGGATATGCTAGAAAAAGATAAATAATTTATATACTTGTTTAGTTTATAACCCAAGACTTCAAACTGAAAGCTGCCTTTATATATGCCAATTTACAGGCAGTTTTGAATGTTAATTTATAGTTACAGCATGATACTTCTTGGTAAGAAGTATCATGACTTCTTGGATTAGACTTGTTGTCAAAGTTTCGGGATTCTCAGACTCTCTCCTCTATAGATCACAGCCAAGACCAACACCTTAACGTGCTTTCTGATGCACGGTCGCCCATCCACGGACCGACCGCGACAAAAGTTGCTTAACCTTGAAGATCGACCTGTGCGGCTGTTATTATGAAGTCATGGAACCAACGATAAACATAAAATAAATCAAACAGCCAAATTCGAAACTTTAACATCCTACACGAGTACGTACACGATATATATTCCAATAAAATTTAACGGTGAGAATTAGAAAATACCGAGCCAATCTATCGATGACACTTTTCCTATTGTTATTAACTAGTTTTTATCGATGTAGAAATCGGAAACTCTTGCGCAGCAAAAACGTAACGCATTCAGCCTGTGTAGAGTCACAGTATTGTGTTTAGACGGTAAGATGCGTGCATGTCACTGGGAAATTAGGTAGAAAGCATCTTTGTTTGAATTGTATGGTCTGAGAATTTGTAAAAAAGTTTGTTTAGAAAACATTTTGCGTGAAGTGTAGGCAAAAATAAAATACGAAACTGATAACATAGCTACTGTTTATAGTGAATAGAACAGAACCAATTGACTACATGAGAAGCTCTTGGCTAAGTAATAACAGCCGCTCGGGTCAATCTTCAGGTTAAGCCACGCTTGCCTAGGTTGATCTGTCGATGGGTGATCACCCATTACATAACTACCTAACATAAGGGCTATCGTATACCCCAGTACTAACTGGGTTGTGGAGGTCAGATAGGCAGTCACTCCATGTAAAAAACTGGTATTCATCTGCATCCGGTTAGACTCGAAGCCGACCCCAACATAGTTGAGAAAAGGCTAGGCAGGTGATGAGAGCAGAACCAATTGATTTGGGAATGTGATGTGATCACTAATTCGCACATAACACTTTGCCCGACTTTGGAATCGAAATCAGGACTTATACCTACTGTCGGATCCTCAATATCCTGAGTGGTAACTAAATCAAGTGGCAGCTTTTGGATTTTGGTATTAAGGTGGAAGCACCAGGGTAGCCCGCGAAATTCAAATTTTCTTACGTTTTTTGCAATTTTCCGGTCATTGTCAGGCTGTACATTGAACAAAATATGCTTCGCGGGTATTTCATGAAAAAGCAATTCAATGGGATTGTAATGAACTTTGAGGGTTGTATTGATGATTTTAATGATTATAATTCTGTAACTAAATGCCTATTACAGCCGCGAATTATATTTTGTTCAAGGTACAGCCTGGCAATGACCGGCAAATTGCAAAAAACGTAAGAAAATTTGAATTTCGCGGGCTACCCGGGCGCTTCCACCTTAAGCACCCAACCTGCTTTGTCAAATGTTGTGGTATTATTCTGCTATTTTGGTTGCCTTAGTAGTTTGGAAAAGGCGACTTTCCTGTCTATTTATGAGCCATAGAGACTTTCTAAACTCACACATTTTTTGTAACACTTTCAGTAACCCTTAAATCACACAACCATATAAGTCGTCACATCAACAAAAGCACGCCCAATACCGGACCTAATAATAGTAATCGAATCACATTTCATAATCAGTTTTCTATTATATCAGCATAACTCGCACGTCACCGCACAGGATCATAACGTGAGTACGCGACCGGCCCCGCACGTACACGTTAACGTTACGCAACCGTTCGCGCGGCGATGGAAACTAACGTACACGTAAACGCTGTGTCATTTGTGGTTGTGGTATAGCGGAGGCGGTTTTGCCATAATATTAATAAGTAAAAAACTTTTGAAAATGGCTAAACTTTTTTTGAAGATGTTTATGGCTAGGTACTTTATTTTCCGCAGTTGTGTTGTGTTGTATGTCTATTATAACGATATTTTCATATAGAAAAATGGAAAATCAGGTATTCGTACCGATGCACGATGTATATTTCAGCAGGTAATAAAAACTGAATATTCTAAAAAACTTGACGGGTCTGTCTTTTGAGCCAAAATTCACACATTTTCAAGACATTCTCGGATTAATTTTCATCTGTTGTTAATCGATTTCATTTCGTTTGAAGTTTCAACTCTAACATTTCTTTCTCTGCCAAAAAAAACTATAATATATGTTTCATTATAGTAGCTATAGACCACAGACAAACACAAAAAGCTTTTCAATGACCCTTAACTCCAAAATATGATATATTCAAGAGAGTTAATAAAGATAATCTCACAGCACCCACGGATGCTGCACTCAGTGTGCCACGGCCGGCCGGTCACACTTTTCTCGAGCAGCGAAAGTGCTCATTACATATTTGCTAATTACGCGCGATGACGACTAAGTTATGTGCCGTTATGATATATTGACTTACGACTCGTCGTCGGTTATGTAACATACCTAGATTTTTTGTCCCATTTTTTTCGTATACACAGCCATTTTTTGTCCGGAAATCTAATGCTAAATGAATAGACTTTCGTAATTATGCTGACGGATAAGCTCTGAGACGATAAAAAAAGATATTAACGTAACGTAACGTATTCGTGTACTTTCGGTTTTTTACGTGATTAAAATCACATCAATTTGTCAGTTGGGGTGTCAAAAAAACTGAATTAGAATGAGAAATTATTTGAAGTTATCTAATGTTATAGTGCTTCAATTCGGAAATATTCTTCAAGCATTTAGTTAGTTATTTCTGATCCGCTTTACCAACTATTTCGTTAATATCGATTATTTCTAAACTATTATCTTCTTGGGATTCCAATAACATGACACAGTTTTTCAGGCAACTCAAAGTCGTTAAAGAAACAGACTCTACATTTAAAAGCCTACGCTAATGTCCGAACTGTTTAATTATTGAAAACTAAAGACGACTTAACAAGATTTCAGACAAGTAAATAACATTTTCATCTGTCGAGTACTCGAGCTCAGACTAACTCTAACCACACGCCAACTAACAAACTTTCTTTAACACAATACCAGGTTCAATTTACAGTTCCACACTAATAGGTACTTTCGATGTACACTAGCATTAAAAAAAAAAAACAAAAAACCACAAACCTATCTGTCAAACAAATCTATTGAGATTGTCAAATCATTTGAATATTTTCTAATGAGTAAACTTACTTACGTCACTTTCGGTAATGTTATGTTAGAAAAGAGTTTTCAGTCATAGTTTTACTTAAAAGTACCATCATTACATAGTATTACTTTTTGTGGTATTGGCTATTAAAAGAACTGTTGGAAACTGCGTTTCTTTTATCTATATCAAGATATTGTGAGGAAATTCCACTAGATTGAGTGAATCGGTTTCTTCGAGGCAAGCGTGCTCCACCCTAGGCCGCATCGTCGTTTCACATCAGGTGACTTGCGGCCAAACGCAAGCCTATTTAGTTTAAAAAAAAAAGTTGTCAAAAGCTTTTTTGATGAAATACGTTTATCACTTTTAAAAATCACCACTTATTTTTCCGTTGACTATACCAGTAATATCTACTACACATCCTTGAATCACTACATAGTATAAAACAAAGTTGTTTCCCGCTGTCTGTCCATATGTATGCTTAGATCTTTAAAACTACGCAACGGATTTAGATGCGGTTTTTTTATAGATAGAGTGATTCAAGAGGAAGGTTTATATGTATAATACATGCATATTATAATAGTAGTGAAAACCTTGGTATCTACATTACAACCGTGCGAAACCGGGGCAGTTCGGTAGTTTAACATAAAACTACTATTTACCTGTATCCTACACCACTGGAATAGTTTTAGACAAGGTGGCAACCCTGTGTGCATCTTTTCTTTTATACTATTCACAAATTACCAAACCATCATGAAAGAACCTCATTTTTCATTACGAACATCCTTCCTGACATTTATGACTTGCAATCTTCAATAATGAGAGAAGTAATCAGATAGATTTATCACGGTTTTTAACCAAAGGAAGCTTCCGACCATGCGGCATGCATCCATCAAAGAACTGGTCTATTAAACCGTCGTTACGATGCAAATGCACGCTCATCCTCGCGAATTCGCTGATCTAATGAATACGAAAGTGCAACTGTTCTGTGCATAGTTAAGACGACCTTCCACTGTTATATTTCGAACATGAGGGTCCTAGCTAGGCATCGCGACCTTGTATTAGTGTTAAGGATGATAGAAAAAAAAAAACAAAATGAATTGGGTCGACATAGGGTATAGAAAAGCTTTATGTAAATCCTGTTGAAGGTTGACTTTGAAATACATAACGCGTTGAAAGCGACTGTCGCTTGTTCAGGTCCTAAGGACCATGAACGCAGCCTTTTTGGTTTTTAACACGTTTTTATGAGCTTTTCCTGTAACTAACTATGTAAAAAAATCTTAGAAGTTAAATTCCCACTTTTCGGTTTTCGATATATCTGAAATTTTGCCTAAATGTTTGGATGACAATGCATGGTTAGCTAAGTGACGTCATTCTAAGTCCAAGACCGCCATATTATCTACATTTAATACTCTCAAGGATGGCGGACTAGTTCTTTTTTATGCATTCCCATGATTTGGGTATCAAATGAAAGGGTTTGCTGAGAAGAATACGAAAAATATAATGACTACAAAGCGTGTTTTTTTGTTTTTATTTAACTATTATATTTTATTATTCGAATCAATTTCCCAGAAAACAATTACCAACATTTCCATTTTAATGTCATTCAAGCATCAAAAGATACTAGTACAAAATTAAAATGCGAACCATTTCTTACATTATAGCCATTAATAGGCACTTTTGAATGTCAAACTACTCCTAACTCCAATCTACGACTGCAACCTCTAATTCCTGGGTGATGTGCACGACCTGTGGTGGCTCATTCTTCTCCATACGAAACTATCTTTGGGAAAATAGACTACAATCAATTATTCTATTTCCTTGTAAAGTTTGATATTCAACATTTTATTTTTTTGTTTTTTAACGGCCTAATCCAGCTCGCTTCATTAGTTTGCCAGACACGCATCCGTGCGTAGGTTGTCCCAGGATCGCACTGGACGATCCCGCCAATATTAAAACGAAGCTAACTACACGTGCGTAGCTTAGCCTTCATCTGCTGTGAAGCGACGCCTTTATTTAGCCGGGGAACATACAAATTAGATAGAAAGTAATATTACTGAAACCTTACTCTCACTTGATTGCAAGTAAATTATCGTTGAGTGCAGACTTTCGCCGTGTCATGGGTGGCTCTTAAACTGTCATTAAGAGGCAGCCGTTTTATGGCATAGTAAATAACTATATTATTTCTTTGTATAAGTTCATTTTATTTTTATTGTCGACTTTAATAGTAATCGAATGTGAAAATGCATTTAACTGAAGAAAACGTTTATTTAAGTATCTATCGTCTTGCTTGAAAACATAAAATGGTCGCATCAGTGACTATTAGAGAGTTCGACTTTCTTTTCCTTAAAAGGCTTTAATAGATAAATTGATCGAATTGAAAACCTCATCTATCTTCAATTTAAAGCAGAATGACAATATACAATAACGGAAACAGTATTCTCCTTCATAATTGTGTTTACCTTTTATATTCAATAGAAAATAAGTAATGGTCTTTTTCATGCTCATCCATCGTCATCATCCACAGCCCGACTTCACCAACTGATGGCTTTATTCCTCTTTGGTGGTGCTAATCTCCACAACCAAATTTCATGTATATTACCTACTAGCTGACCGGCGAAACTTCATTTTTGATCCTATTGATCGCAGTGTGGTGTTTTATAGCCTATAGCCTTCCTCGATAAATGGGCTATCCAACACTAAAAGATTTTTTCAATTCGAACCAGTAGTTCCTGAGATTAGCGCGTTCAACCAAACAAACAAACTCTTCAGCTTTATAATATTAGTATAGATTACATACAGACATAAACTCACGGCTTTTTCGCATGGGGGTAAGCAGAAACTTCAGAAAGCCTTCTGCTACGGTCTTTACACACTCCTTTCGCCTTATCCACGTTCATTCATCCGGTCATACACGCACGCTTATCTATGTAGTATATTATGCTGAACTAGACACACAATATTACCTATTTTTTCCTGTTTTATGTGGTATGTGCCAAATAAACATGTTTCCTATCTTCTTTTTTCTTTATACATATATATCCCTAAAATAAATACTGACTTACCACCATCCTAGAAGTGCATACAACTGTGTTTCCGATCGCTAGCAGCAACTTTCTCGAACGTACGACAAGTTTCTGAGATAGCCGCCTGTGACATACGGATGTATTATAAGCATATCCGTTCGGTTTTCACCCTGATTGGAATTAATGTCGTTGCGTGTTTTCTTCGGCTTTACGAGTTTCTTGTCGGTATACGTGTTGCGGAACAAGATTTACTTATGTAGGTTCTTGTATCGTCAGGTACCTTCTTTTTACATTGGAAGGCAGACTATACATGTTTTGACATTTTAAAAAGTCATTGCCAAAACACTAATAGCGGAAAAAAACTTGTAGAACATGGCGTTCTATTACCCAAGAAAAAAATACATTTGAAAGTTAATGTATGTAAAATATCTCTATTGCCACTTATTCTCCTCACTCGTGAGACAATAAATCTTGACAGAAGCTTTAGCAGAGCGTAAAGCAAATTAGAGATGTTCCAAATGATGTTTTATCAAAGCTTTCACCACTTATCAAAGCCTCATCATAACAGAAACATTCTACGAGCAAAAGAAAAAAACCTCTGTGACAGACGCAAAAAAAAGTGATTGTAACTCTTGAGAAACTGCAGGCTTTACACCCATATCTATAGTCAAGTTAAACTAATTACTTGCTTGCCAATTTTTTATGCAATAGACTAGAATTTAAACGAAGTAAGAACCGTCAATGAAAGCAAAGCTAAGAATCCGAACATTTTACAGTTCTAACTTCAAACAATTATTGAACTACATAATAAAAATCGTATCTTAATAAATGAAATTTACTCAAGTAAACACTTTGACTTGTTTATAGATACGGGTGTAATGATAAGTTCAACTTGATACCTGAGAAAAAGGGTGTTGAAAGGCGGACACACGGACAAAAATTGATGTTATGAAGGTTCCGTTTTCTTGGTCAGGACGGGAGCCTAAAACATCACCACATTACCTTTTATTAATCGTCACTCATTTATTTTTAGTCCAACCTAACAAATGACGCGAATCTTATTATAGTAATAAAGATTATTTGTTACTCAATAAAGTCGTTACGGCTGAATGGATTTAGGTGAAATTTTGCACCGTAGTAAAACATATTGTGTACCATGATACAATGAAATGGCATTTGCTTCATCTACGTTCATATATCTCCTCTGCAGTTTGTTTTGCCAAATAATCACAACAACAAAACGGAAAAGACATAATAAACCATTCAGAGCCTTCCGTAAAATGCTGGAATTGCACCAAGCAGCCAGCAAAAAAGAAAACAACTACCAGAACTAAGTTAGCAGCATCAGCTGCAGCGCTATACGATCGTTACTATCATCTCTTGCATCACGATACATACTCGTACCGTGCGGTTCTCAGAACATTGCCGCCCGACACGCAGTGTCGTGCAGATGGCGTATGTGATGCAATGCTAGGTTATGTAAGAAGTGTTAAAGATTTTTCATGCCCGAAATTGGTTTCCTCACTTCCGACTCAATCGGAAAGTTTGGAAGTTTGGTGAAAGCGATCTTAGGACCGGATAGGTATATCTCACAGATTTTCTTTTGTACAGAAGTTGTGCAAAATTATCTGAAAGATAAGTTCACTGGATCTCATCACGGGGTATTGACGCAAGATAGTTGTATAGAGAGTTGACAATACCACAATGACCTAGTTCAGCTACTTTTCTGTTACGTCCTGTGTCTTTGATGCATCTGATTGCCAATGTAAAATACCGAACTAGAGTTATCTCATCCTTTTTTAATCCTCAATGGATGTCCTCCGCCCTGGGGGAGAGTGCTTGGCCTGCGCTTGGCCTGCGGGCCTCATCCCGGGAGGGAGTGAGGTGTACAAAACTCCCCCCGTTACGTCATACAGAGGCACGCGTGGAACACTACGCGCCACCGTCTCGGGTCCAGTGTGATGGGGGGCGACGGATGTCCCCGAATTTGTCGCCTCTGGACTAGTTTAGGGGAGCCGGAAGAGGGCGTTTTCCGCCCTCTGCCGACGCCTAGTGCGTCTACTGCGGGATGGGCGAGAGCTCGTCGAAATACATGAGATATTTCGACGAGCTCTCGCCCTCAGTCAATTTAAGTCCCCGTAAACGTATGTAAGTAAACGTATATTAACATTTTCAACCAAGAACTTCATGATTTTTTTGACCCTAGACCCAATTTCTGTCGTATCAGCAAGTGCTATGAAAACTCTATGTCGCGTTTAGCATTTCAGGAAGCTAGATAGAGAGGTCAACGGTTACCCAGCCAACTACCCAGGGTGTACCGGTGTAACGGAAACTTATATAATTATTTACCTCCGCTAACAATATCATTGGATTGTCGCCAAAGCACACTTACATAAGCATAAAACACAATACGAATGTTTCCCGTGATCACACAGCTTTCACGTTATAACTCAAGGTATTGAAATAAACTTTCGCCGCGGACGTGAGGACAAAAAATGAACAAGATTAAGTAATGAGACGCTGGCGATAAATTGGGTGTACATAAACTACTCACCACTTAAGTACCCTCAAATTTTAATCAAAATATTTTACATAGCATAACATCACGCATGTAATCACCGAAGGGTTAGAGACAGAGGTCTAATGAAAGTTAGTTATGTTTAAATCCCTTGTAATAGGGGGCGAGCCTATTGCCATAAACCTGACACAAATCTATACTCCGTGGCTGCTACTGAGAATTTCATGATGGAAAAACCCAATAACACTGCCCAACCCAGGAATCAAACCCTCATGGACCTCATGTTCAGCAGTCGCGCTATTTACCACAAGACCAACGAAGCAAACAAAATATTTTATTTCACATAATTATGTAAATCAATTTATGAAACCTCAAAAGATGGGTGCACGATTAAGGGTGATCGTTTCCTATGGAGACGAACCGGCAAGAAACTTCATGGTTGGTTTGGGTGTTGGTGTTTCACCGAAAAAAGGAGACTCACATTTCTAAAAACTTTTTTATTTTAAAAATAATCATGCTCACTGAATTCAGAACGTATTTTTGAGAAAATAAATAAATGATAGTTTCTTCTATCTTCTTTATCGTGCGGTTATTACCTAACCTGGTGTCAGAGTTTTTATGCCGCCCATGGGCTTCTGACTTGGCTTTACATGCCGTCGAGAAATAACTCTCAGGCATGCTGGTTTCCTCACGATGTTTTCCTTCACCGAAGCAAGTGATAATTATACAATACGCACATGCTTCCGAAAAATCAGAGGTGCGTGTCTTGGGTTCGAACTCGAGACCTATGACTCGAGCTTCTTCTATAATAGCCAGAGAAGGCTACACTCAGCTGGCCATAGACATTGAAGTCAAAAACCGCCTTGTTCTTGAATGCCAATAAATTCTACAGAGTCGTCGCATTCGTCAGTCAACCTATATTTTTTATATTATTATTAGTTATAATTTTCTGCTTTCTCAATAAGTGCTAATACTTTTCACCATTTCACGATCCACGGAAATGGCTTTCATAAAAGTGAGCTGTCATTTTCCATTACACTATTTACGTGTATTTGCTTCCTCGTCAAAAACAATAATTTACCACTGGAAGCAAACAATGCCGCACATGACAAAGACTTCGCAAAACCTATATCTGTCTCTCTCCAACAACAAACAAAAACAAGAGATAGACATACATTATTGACTGCGTTTAATTTATCAGTTACGTATCAGTTGCGTGTGCGCATCGCATGACACTTCCTTGCCGTTCGCTCGTTAAATAGAAAAGTTCCCGGTATAAAAAGTTTAATATCATTGAACTATAAGGTATGCGGAGTCCGGAAGAAGTGGTGCTAGCGAATGAACCATATTTCCTAACTAGGAAGGCAGATTTCATTCTGGCAAAGATCAATAGAAGCGTGATTAGGGATTTGCTAGATTAGGTCGAATTGGCAGATCCCTTCGAACTAATGCATGGAGTTTTCCCTACTTCTCCGATATTATTTTCTGATTAAATTTGTTGCAGCATCCAAGACTGTTAAACCGTTTCTCTGGGACTTCGTCGTGCTTTATTGTCTCGGCGGTTTTCCGGTGGTCGCCACTGTTGTGGCTTTCAGGTGTTGCAGTGGTTTGGGAATAGTGTGGCATGGTGTTACCAATGGCTGCAATCAACATTGTGATGGCTCACAATTATGGGCAAATTTTTGTACAATTATTCCTTTTTTAACCGACTTCGAAAAAAGGAGGAAGTTCTCAATTCAGTTGTATTTTTTTTTGTTTGTTACCTCATATCTTCGTCGTTTATAAAGCGATTTGAAAAATTCACGTTTTATCTGAAAGGATACACTTCTCGATTGGTCCCATAGAAATTTCATCGAAATCGGTTCAGTAGTTTGGTTTTTAAATCAAAATAGCTGAAAAAAATATGTCATCCAAGTAAAAGAAATTGCGAAATTGATACTTGACAAGGATTTGTGTGATACGATAACTAAAAAGAATATTTTTTTTTTTTGCAAAAAAAAAACACCAAAACAAAATAACCGATTTCCAAAAAAAAAACAAAAAAAAGTGGAAAATAACTTTACTTCCGGAAGTCGGTGCCAAAAAAGTCAACGAAACAAACAATAGTCACCGACTTCCGAAAGTAAAGTTATTTTCCACTTTTTTTTGATTTTTTTTTAACTCGGTTTTTTTTTGCATAAAAAGCTTTTAACTCAGAATAACACCAACGTAAAAGTAAAGACTTCTACTTGCATAGCTAGCAGGAGTAGGGCATTCAGTAAATGGTTTTGCAAACATCTCCTAGGCATCCACCTGACTGCTATGATGCTAAAAAACGCCATTAGGTAAACCAGTTTCCCTTACTCGACTCTCACAAATTGCGTTGAATGAAGAAATTGATGCGCGTTTTCCATTTCTAGATTCTAGTTCTGTTTAACGGAAAATCGACTCAATAGTCCTTCTTAGGATTAGACAAGATTTCAATATTTATCGTGTATTAAACAAATAACTCACACGTTATATATTCTAATGCATTTAGTAAATATTCATAGTGATGTTCAGAGGATAGCCGTGGTCGTATGCCCTAAACTTAATGATCCCTTACTACTGATAGAATGTATTTTTTATTAGGGTAGGTGGCATACGACCACGACATTCCTCACCCAATACGCCATCACGAACTTTATTTTACTTTTTCGTTCATGTTGTTATGTTCTCTAGGGGGCGCCATATCCAATTGAATGTGACGTCACATAGCCTATAACCAGCGGACGCTTCAATCAATATGCTTCCAACGATACCTCATTTGTCAAATTATGATAAGTAGTTCAGAAGTTATGAGGGGACAGGTGAACATACATACCGGTTAAAATCATAACCCTCCTTTTTTTTGCTTCGCCGAAGTCGGGTAAAAAGGGTAAAATATAAAAGAGAAAAGGGTAAAATAAATAATTTAATAATATATAATAATAATTTGATATTACAAATATTATGAGATAAGAATAAAAACTTCTGTTCCGTAATTGACGTAACACTAATAAAGAAATAGATCGCAACGACAGTTAGTGGTCAGTTGCAACGACCACTTTTTTAACCGACCGCAGAAGTGCGGTGTTCTGTCTTAAGTTTTTGTTAACCTTGTGCTGACTAAACTTCGGTTGTAATGTTATTGTTATCGGAGAAAGAATTATTTTTTACAGTTATTTTATCGTTTACGAAGACTTTTACAAATGAATGCTGTTTTTTGCTCATTTCTACGAGTTTAGAATAGCGTAATAGAATTTATGTGAACATTGAATATTTTGAAGATTTTTTTAAAGGACGGAATTATTAGTCTAAGTACTTGTTGTAGGCCTGTAATCCCCGAAGGATTAGGCGGGGGTGCACCTAATAGTACACCCACGTGTTCTATTAGGTAGGTCTACCTGTAACAATAATTGAATGCCTAAGTTTTTAAATAATCAATCAGAAAAATTATTATATTTTGTTGACTCCAGCTTGCTCTGATGCGCATAGTAACTGCTGGAACTAAACCCGCTAACTACCACGAACTAAATCTTCTTTTCTTCAACAGAAAATTTCCCAATGTTTACCACAACAATAGCGCCCTTCTGAAAATTTCATTCGAGCCCGAAAAGTATCAAATTCAACCGTATAATTATGTGGAAATTATCAAAGGAGGAAAGCGGCTGTCAACTCTGATGTTGTCATGAATTACGACACATTACTGAAGAAACGGAATATCTTATTCTTAAGTTCTTAACCAATTTCGCCATACCAATAACCAATTAATGATAAGTGCATACTAAACACTATAATGATTGTATTTCATCGATTTCTAGTAACCAGAAGCAAATACTTAATAATAAAGCAAGCGATAAATAGTAGCAAGTTGTAAAAGTCTTGTAGACTCTTAAAACGGAATAGAGAACGAAACCATTATATTATATTGCCAATATCGTAAAATATTATTTGTAATCAAAATGTAAAAGATCAAAACTTTCTTAGAGTCTGCGAGAGTAATGGATAAAATGCAATACGGATCTGATACAGAATCATCATTTAGATCGCATTTTGTCCCACCCTGCGTCTAAATAAGTGCACAAACTTATTGTTTTGTAAGTTGCAAGCTTTTCTTGCTACGATCATAATATAGCATAAGCATAGTCTATAACATTCCCACAACTGGGACAATCTGCTGGGGACATTATGCCCTACTCATGCATCATCATATAAATAAAGTTAAGCTTTAAAAACCCTCCCTGTCATGGTATGGATGTATGATGCGGAAGAATGAAAAAAATGTCGTGATTTTGAATGTGGGTGGCTATAAAAGTAGGGACCAAAGAAACTGTGGATAGACTGTGTGAAAGATAAGATGAGATGGGCTAGAAAGAAAAGGATGACTAAATGAAGAAGACATGTCTCGCCGAATAAAAAAGGGAATGATGGTGATCAAGGTTACTTATGTAATACTTAACTGAATATACTTTCGAACATGAACATGGTTGATAAATATGCCAAAAACGGATGCGTATCTCAGGTACTTCTCGATGAATAAAGACTGGTTATCCATCCAACTACCGCCAAAGTCGTTGATCTATCACATAATTGACATTAACCCACAGACACAGCACAGTGTAGTAACTTCTCAGTCACAGGCCACTTGCCAGCCATTGATTTACGTCAGAAAAAAAGGAAGTATTTACTGTGGTTACATAGAGCCGACGTGATGTTCCAATCCAGGTCATTTGGACGTTAAACCAGTTTTTATTACATCTACTGAAGGAAAACAATGTTATGTGGTCAATAAGACTTGAATAGATGGTCTGGTTGAATGTGACCAAACTTGGCGCTGTGCGATCGTCAAAGTGGTGATAAGATTGGGTAATTTGTTGGTTTTACTATTTTGGATGGGCCATCTGCTGCTGAGACCTTATAAATGGCTTCCTTTATAAATATATTTAAAAGACTTGCTATAAAATGACACTTGAGAAATCTGTAAATTGTCGGGAGCATATTGTTTTAGTATCATTTTAAGATGATGTTAGTTTTCAGCCTACAACCTTCGATCGGTTACTACTAATAGTAATCGTACTTGCGAGAATTTCGCTCAAGGCCACAACAACCATTAGACTGTATCATTTTTCGTTGTTAACCTATGCTGATAACTTGGTAAAATCAACACAAAATCACGCCCTCAATAGATTAGGCCGAGGTGACACACCCACATTTCGCTATAAGAAATATCAAATAAAAGTCCCAAGATCAAAAAGAAAATGCTAAACACCTCTACAACCATCCATTCATTATTTATACAAGACAATTTCAAAAGGTGAAAGAAGACATCCGTTTACACTCGGCTTTTGCCCCCAGAGTGATGAAGGTTAGAATGTCACGCGGATCTACAGGCGCGGCAGTGAGCAAAGACATCGACAAGCCATTCACTTAGTAAGATGAACTTAGTGTCTCTTAGTAAGATGAACTTAGTGTTTTTAGGCTTATTAGGGACGAGCTGTGTGGTCTGAGATTTCTCATCGTCAAAATCTGCGAACTTCCGTACAAACTTTCATCCTCTTCAGGGGATGAATTTTAAAATCAAAAAGGACTATTTATATTTGCACACTGACACTAGGCCTGCAGACTTACAATTTAGGCTGTGGGTTGTCTGCCAGCTGATGAATATACTGAATTGTATTCTCAGATGTACCTGAGGATACAAATGTCAAGCTTTATTCTTCTTTATCGTGTGGTTAGTGCCTAACCTGGTGTCAGAGTTTTTATGCCGCCCAAGGGCCTCTGACTTGGCTTTTACATGCCGTCCAAAAGTATCTCTCAGGCATGCTGGTTTCCTCACGATGTTTTTTTGATGTGATGAATTTTGAAGCTTTATTTATAGACATTGATATTTTTATTGTATAGTATGAGAACGACGTTACCTAGACACCGTAAAAGCCCAGGGTCCAGGAACTAATAATATTCGCAGGTTAGCTGTACAACAAAAACTCTTACTCCATCCCTTGCCCAGCTCATCCCATGGTGGCAACAACAAAAAACTAGAAGCATTAATTTTTACAAATTATGTATGTCTGTCATGAAACAGTCTCATTCATTTACACAATCACAATGAGCATTTGAGTTATTTTTGAAATTACAGGAATGTTTACTGGGAGTTCCTTGAAAAGTTCCTGCAGTATGCTTGTATTTGCGTTTTGGAACTAGGTCTATCGCCTTTTCGTACGAGGCTCCACTTTCCTGTCGATTCTTAACTACTTCACTCGGCCTTGAGCATCCTCAAACAGTCAGGTTATTGGCTTTCAGGCCGGCTTTCACAACAACCAGTCGTTGCCTTTCGATCCTCCTCCGCGCTATCCAAAACTGCATGTACGAGTATATGCAAATTCAAGTATCTTCTGTCTCTTCATTTGGCGTTGAATGATTAATGTTCTTCTCTTTCCTGATTAGGCTTCCAGTCTAACGAGATGTTCCATTTAATTTTTTTTCAAGGTTCTGAAAAATTACGTGCAACAGGTTCTTTTTATTCAGTTCGGATAGGCATAGGTTAGTAGATTAAAGAAAATGATGACCAACAGAGGCATAATTTTATGAGGATATAAAACGTGGAAAAGTTATATCAGTAATGTTGTCAAAAATAATAAATTCAACAGTGTTCATTCACGCGGGAAATCTCGATTACCAATTTCATAATCGATATTGCATTGACAATTTTTCTGTATCTGCTGCAAAAAGTCGATACCCGAATATCGAACTCCACAAACGAATTGATCAGTTCCAAGTCAAATTGTTTAATTCTGTTTATCGTACCGTAGCACCCGCTAATGTCAACATGCACCTTTTAAAATTATAATTACGACATTTTACGAGTAGAAGTGGTAGTATTTGAGCGCGCGCGTTCCTCCCCCCTCGACAGTCACGCGCGGACGCCATGGCTGCTCGACGCGCACTGACATTCTCGCGCGCCAAATTCAAATTCTAGTCATTCTTTTTTTTTTCGAACGTAAGCATAGACGAGATAAATGTTTTGACGGTGTTTTTTAATGACTACTGAAGACGATGGTAACGACTGACATAGTGACGTGACGGTGACAGTGACTAGTGTGACAAAATGACGTGACTTGACTCGGATTGACTGACTGGACTTGACTGCGGAGCGGATATGCAGGTTGGTAATGCACTTTTTATTTGGAAGAACTTTGAAGCGAATAAGGAAAAAATGCTTTCTGAATTATAATGATTTTCCACTACATTTCTTCAAAGCTTATTTAGAGCCACAGGAAAAAAATTGTGATTTAGTCACAGATATATATTCCTGAAACAACATGAATTTGTTCTAGAAAAGTTGATTATTCAATAACCTTGACCTTACAATGCAAATATTAGAATACTAAATAACTATTACGAAAACAAATTTAAGTATGTCACTGCCATTACAAAAAATTCAAAAGTTATGCAGAAGTTGTAACAAAAACGTCATAATATTAATAAGAATAAGGTTGAAACTTCCAACTCCTAATTCTCACAACACAAAACAAACTAACATCAGATGAAAGATTTCCTGTGCCCATTGTTGCTTCCATGCTGAAAGGACCTCCTAGTAATTATGAACATATTGAAGGTTCATTTCCACCCCTGAAGTTTAGGGTTGAAAAGGCCACAAGATGCTATAAGGTATTTAAAAAGTGTCTATTTAATTCTCATCTTCCAGTAATGTTGCATAAGCGGTAAAGTAATAAAATTCTAATTAAAACGCTTGGAATGAAATAAGTAGGAATGAGTACTTAGTTGGTTTGGCTAACGACCAAGAAATATTTTCTAAAGTTCAAGAACTCTAATGTCGATGCTATCAACAATTTCAACATAATCCTTTAATAGTGTCGCAAAAAATTGTTTAAGCATAATCACCCTATAAAGTTCCCACAGCTGGGGATGCTGGGACACAGGCCTCACTTCTATATGAGGGAATTCTAAAAGAGAGTTCTGTAATTTACCACATACATATAAACCATACCATAGATTTGATTTTTCAGATGTTTTATTAGAATTTTTAAAACTCCTTCCTAGAGTTTCTTCACCATGTTTTAAAGTTTTTTTAGGTCCATGGGCGGCATAACAACTCTGACAGCAGGTTAGGCAACTAACCACACGATAAAGAAAGAAATTACGTTTTTTTTTTGGAAAAATATATTTATAAACTCACCAATAAGGAAACATTTAGGCAAGACCGAACTTTCTACTAAAAAAAAACTCACAAATAAATTAAATGAACCCTACAAATCAATTAACCAAATAAACAATCGCTCGTTTCGCTTTCATAACAAGCGAACAAGCGATACGCAAATCTATAATTATTATGTGAGCAAGCGAAAGCGCACCGTTCGCTTTCACCCGAGGTCATGTATCAAGGTATGTTATCACATATTGAGAACCGAACACCTTATGTGCGATTTTATATAAGAACTTTTCTGTATTTTAATGTCAAGAGTCAGTCATATAAAATGTTCGATTGTTAATACTTTCTACGTACGTACGTTTCTACGTTACGTAGAGAAATCTGTCTATGCCATTAACCAAGCCCGTTGCATTTTCTCTTATTCAAAGAAAAAGAAAATAGGGGTTGTCTCTGGCAGGATATTGGGTACAAATAAATCCATAAAACAAAAATGCTGATAAAAGTTATGCCTTGATCTTAGTGAGGGAATCATCATCGTCCACTGCTGCCTCATGGACCTTTCCATTTCCACAATTCTGTGCCAGTCCAGGTTTTACCGATCATCACGATCAATAAATTCTAAGGACGGACGGATGGAACTGACTTGTCTTACTAAAACAGAATTCACTAAAAAGATGAAAGCTACCGTATCAGCACTTAAAATCTCACGCCTAATTAACAACCATAAACTCAAACTAACTAAACCAACATTATCACACCATTCACACCAGCGGAACTCTTCGAAATGGCTCGTGTAGACAAGTGGTCAAGCTACCAGTTTTCCATAATGCAAATGATAAATATTGACCATCGTTAAGACTTGTTTGTTCGACAGTGATTGCTGATAAAAGAAAACCGGTAACAAAGTGCGTAGACGACACTTTTACTGCGCCACTTACGGCTGTTACGATGAAGGTGTTGATTTTATTATTTGCTTTCGATTTAGCAATGAAGACGTTATGAGGAAGAACAAACTTTTAATGATTGAAAGAGAAAAGACGGTACCTTGGGATTCACAAATACTTTAAAATGCAACTATATTGGACAAAGCAAATGAACAATATCAAGCACCCGTAAGTAAAAACAATAAACAAGGACAAGAATTTAACCCTTCACAATATAATAACTGCATAATTACAAGCACACCTTTGAGATTTTGATGAAAAGGTGGATGATGACAACTTGCGGCCTCAATCATAATTAAATTAGGATGAGGGCACAGAGGCGATAAGGCCAACATCGCGTGTGACATCAAAGATAATATCGATAGAAACTATTGTTGACGAAGATCCATGACGTGGAAAATTATATTAAATGTACAAAAGCAACTTATCGTTCTACACTACTAAAGCCAATAGGTAAATGAGCATGATACGAAACTACAAGCTGCTTTTTCATGTGCATCCAATAAATTTTAATGCCATTCGTAATTAAACGCAGTAAAATGTTTCCTGCTCTTCATTAAAAATTAAATTAACATTCGCTTCCCTCACGTAACATTGCATGTTGCTTCTTTGATGCATGTCCTTCAACTTCGTATTTATTCACTAGCTGTTGCTCGGGCCTTTCGGCCGCGTCAAATGATTATAAAAATATTACTTCCCTATTTGACCTTTGCCCAGCAGTGGGACAGTTCAGACTAACAAAAAAATGAATCACATTTTGTTAATAATTTCAAGGTTTTTAAAACCCTAATTCTTTGTCTAAAATAAAAGTAGCCTAGGTTCGTATGCGTAAAGCTGATGTTTAGCTTTCTGCCAGTAAAAGTCTCGTCAAAATCAGCCCAGACGTTTCGGAGATTAGCCGGAAGAAACAAACAGACAAAAATTAAAAATATTGTTTCTTTTATTATAAGTACCGTATGCATTCAGTAAAAAACTGTTAAGTATTTTGAAAAAACAAACAGACACTTCAATTTTATTTATTTGTATAGATGTTCTTGAAAATAACACTAGTAGCTACAGACTGAGGAAACACATTCGTAAAAGTAGTTTTTCTATATTTGGTCATATTTCCTGATGTTCATTGTAAAGGTCTGTTAGGGGATAACTGTTCTATGTCATAAAGAAAAGTTCACGTTCTACAATGATAAAGCCAGGACCATACCCAAAGCCTACTGAAAATGAATGGAATCTTCATGTTTTGTTTTACGTAGACTCCACAAAATTATAATGGAAACAGCAAAATCGGTATTATAGAACTTTCCTAGCACGGAAGTTTCTTTTCTATCACACTGTTCTGTCCTTGGTTTTTCATTTACTACCTTTAACTTTTTCTTTCTCTCAAGTGTTGACACTCAACCAACCGACCGTCCTTACAGTCATAGCTGTGTCAATTTAGCAATAACAAAGTAAAGATTGCATCAACTTGCCACATAACTGTTTTATATTTACGTTTATCTACCAAATTCTGCAGTGGGACAACACAGGCTTATGATAATAACTAGCTGAACGGCGCAACTTCGTCTGCGTAACATTTTTGCTCCGCTCTTATTGTTCGCAGCGTGTCTTATTTTTATAGCCTTCCTCGATAAATGGGCTATCCAACACTAAAATAATTTTTCAATTCGAACCAGTAGTTCCTGAGATTAGCGCGTTCAACCAAACAAACAAACTCTTTAGTTTTATAATATTAGTATAGATAATATACATAATATAAGTTCTCTTTAACTCTACTTGCGTAAATTGGGACAAGCCCGCCACACTATACCCAAACCACAGAAACTCCTGAAAGCCAGAATCAACCGTGGCGACCACCAGAAAAGCGCCGAGACAATGAAGCTCGACGAAGTCCCACTGTAAAAAATTAACTATCTTGGATCCCGCAACGAAAAACAAAACAGGAAAGATTAGCGGATGAGTAGGAAAAACTTAATTTCCACTTCGTTGCGTAGGTTGACATCACAGTCAATTTACAAGAAAAAGACAGTTTGAAAAACCGATAATGCCCAAAACAAACGTGAAACTTTTTTAAATCACTTTCTCCCGAGAGAACACTCCATCGATTTTCGAAATAGCATTTACATAATACGTATTCACTTTCCCTTGGATTCTTACGTTTACAATATGTTGATTCCAAGCCTTGGGACTCTTATTATATTAATAGCATATTTTTACATCAACAAGGGCAATTTCAAGCAATTATAGACTTTGTTTCTTGGTGTAAAGATTGTTTATCTATGGACGATGATAATTGACCTTTTGTTACGCAGTTTTATTGCAAAATAAGTTCGTTTTGTAGGTGATAGTTGAACTAGTGCTCATCACGATTCATTTTGAATCCGTTTTTGGATCCGGTTAAGGTTTGCAATGTTTTTTATTAATTTATATTCATTTGCATTATAGATCGAGGCTGTTATTGTTTACTGTATAATACAATTTAAAAAAGGTTATAATATTCATTTATTTCATTAAAATATTATGCTAATATGCTTGTTTAATTCATCAGGCATCATCAGATGATGATGGTATTGCCTCTGTAGTTAAATTTTATTGTAATAATATGCATAATTTATTTCAACATATTTTTAATACGTACTATCTAATCTAGGCAATTCTAGGTCCTGGGTGTATATCTTAGGCGAGAAACACTACGTTCTGGTGGGTTACCATGATCTGTTAGTGCAGGAATGTTTTAGTATTATTCCGAGAGTGGGTAAGAGATGGCGAGCTAGCGCTGTCACTTTCCCACCCTCGGAATAGTCAACAACATTCCTGCACTAACAGATCATGGTAACCCCCTGATTCGTACTGGTTTATCGCTAGAGTTGACTTTTCTAACACGTTAGAAGTTCCATAAGATAAAGTTATTCCCCACCTTTATAAACAATTTGTGGTTTCATAATAGGCTTCTTAGATTTTTTACACACACACACACACTGGAAAACTTATTAAACATACAACAGAATTACGCCATCACGCTCTTTTTCCCCGATGACGTCGGCAGAAGTCTGCCTACCACCTTGAAACTTCTCTAATTAGCATAATTATTGTGAACTAGGATTATAATATTATTATTCAGCATTATCAACATACTAATTAATCAGTTCTGGTTTCATTCGATATTGATACAAGTCGTTAATGCCTGCGGTTCACCGAGCTAGATAATTAATTGGTTTGCGATCTCACCGCAGCACGCGATGGCCATTACCATAATGTGTTACATAGTCTAGTGATCACGTTTAGGTACGTCAGTCAATCATTATTAGAGTAGTAGTTTAGTGATAATAGCCCTGGCTTTCAAGGTGAGGGTCGTACGTTCGAGCTTAGGCAAATACGGTGTAAGGGACATTGATCAAATAACCGCCCGATTTCATCGCTGGTTGGTCTCATGTAGGTGTCTACTGAATTTATGGTAACAGATGGCGGGTTGTTGTTTCTCTCAGCCTGTATGCTTTATTTTGTGCAAGTTTCGAACGTTAGTTTGTGTTTGATATTATTATTTTATTTGCCATAAATTGAGGATTAAGCTTATAATTACGAGGATGCAGCTTCCTCTTGTCTGGTATTAACGACAAATTGAGATAATCAATCAGTATTTTGGGTTGATAACGATATTTATTTTTTTGCAGCGGTCGTTCGAAACGCATATAAGGTCACCGTATTTTTATCTCAGCGGAAGCCTGATATTCTAGCTAGAAAATAGGTAAAGGCAATCAGTATTAGTAAGTAGGTGATTCCTGGGGTGGGGTAACGTATTACAAAAAAAATCTTGCCGAGTTTCCTCCTGGCTTCAATGAAAATAAACTTTGTACCACTACGAGTAGAACAGACATATAGTTTTGTTGCATATGAAGATATTTTACCCTCAGATTGCTTTCTAAATGCACTGCTTGACCAATTCCTTTTATTTGTTCCAGCGGTGGCAATGGCGAGGGTCTGGAAGGTCGCACGGAGGAGACGCAGTTCCCGACGGCGAACATGATGAGGCAGTCGCCTCTCATGAAGAGCTGTCCCTTACGAGGAGCGCCGAAATGTCCTCCTGCTTCTAAGAGGTATGGTCTCTCTGGACTAAATTGGTAATAGCGACGGCCATCAAAGATCCTGGAGTCAGGGGGCAGGGAGACTCAGTGTGGGGGAGAAATGTAGGTTTTCATAACATCACGCCTGTAATTAGGCAGAGGCGTTCTTAATAGTACATTCACATTTCGCCATGTTTAAGTCCCATTTATTACAGTGCGAGCCTATACCCATCAACCGGCACAAATCCAGACTCCATGGCTGCTACTGAGAAATTTCTGATGGAAAAACCCAATAATAATTTTCCAGACCCGGGAATCGAGCCCAGGACCTCGTCCTCAGCAGTTGCGTTTGCGACCACTACGCCAACGAGGCGAGGAGCAAGGAGTTTAGAGTACAAGGTTTTCGTCCTGTATAACTCCATCTCTTTCCCACGCTGAAACAAGATTAAAATAATACTGTTCTAAAAGGTGGTGGTAAGCCGCCTGAATGTACCTGTAAACTGCGGGTCTTGATAAGATTAGCTACATAATTAGGTTCCTTTGCCAGCAAGATATTTAAAGTACAATACCGTTTTCCAGTTTTTGGCGTCTGGCTGCTAGTTTTCCAGCTGATCTCTAATCATACAAGTGTTATCATAAGAGACTACCAAAAGATATTGTTGGAATATAAAAGTAATTCATTCAAAGTCACAAAACATTCCTGACAACATTTTTAGCAAACAAGTGAAAGTTTTTTTAGCAAATTGCTTTCCATCACCAGATACCGCACCCACGACGGTACCTGCAACAACTTCAACCGTCCCCGCTGGGGTGCTACCATGACCCCCGTCCAACGGTTCCTGCAGCCTTCCTACTCCGACGGCATCCAAGCAGCTAGAAGATCCATCTTCGGCTCCAAGCTCCCCTCAGCAAGAGAGATCAGTTCTACCATCCATGAAGACAAGAATGCTGAGACTTTAGGAGTGACCCATCTGCTGATGCAGTGGGGGCAGTTCTTGGATCACGATGTGACGTCTTCCTCGCAGTCGAGGGGGTTCAATGGATCAGTGCCCAGGTGCTGCAAAGCTGGAGGGAAGGACTTCGTTCCTAGCGAGTTTATGGTAAGGTTTTATTAAAACCTTATGGTAGCTTTAGACCAAACAATTAATTTTTATTTCTTGATATGTTTTGTCAGTTTGTGTAGAAATAAACCAACCAAAGACCGGCGAGAATCACAGGACCGGTCGATGTGGTGACGTTTCGGCGAGAGCTATGTTCAACAGTGAACGTATCTTGGTTGATATGATTATGATGAACAGAAAAATGTTCATCTCTGCTTATAGTTAAAGGATCTCGCCCTCCATTTCTTCATCAATCTCTTCTTTCCACAGCATCCTGAGTGCTTCCCGATCCCAGTGCCCGAATCAGACCCTTTCTACGGCCCCCGCGGCGTGCGGTGCCTGGACTTCGTGCGCTCATCGCCGGCTCCTCGAGATGACTGCGCGCTTGGCTGGCGGGAGCAGCTGAACCAGGTGTCAGCGTATATTGATGGGTCACCGCTGTACGGGAGCTCGGCTACCAAGTCGGATAAGTTGAGGCTGTTTAGGAATGGTGAGTATTTGATGTTTTGAAACACAATAGATGAACGTGGCCAGAGATTACTGATAATGTCAAAAAACTATTACACACCTCTTTCCCCGATGGGTTAGGTACAGGTGTAGATAGGAATATTCACATTTTGCCAAGTGAGAGCCATCCAATTGTCATCAAACCGGCACAAATCCAGACTTCGGGATGCTACTGTCAAAATGCTGATGGCCCTTTTAAAAACTGTCGTTTCCTTTTAACTGTCAGAACATTAAGAATCTTTGATTTTTCAAACCGTATAATTCTCAACAGGCATGCTCCAATACGGCAAAATGCAACAACGTCGTCCAGTCCTACCACCACAGCGCAGCGACGAGCTCTGCCGGAAGGGAGCCGTGTCCACCGACTGCTTCAAGTCGGGAGACGCTAGGGTCAACGAGCATCCGGGACTGGTCGCCGCGCATATTGTGTGGCTGAGGCAGCATAATAGGTGAGGACTAAGAAGTAATTTATTCTACTCCAGCTGGGGGTAACCTTGGACTGCTCTTAATTGCTATATATTTTTGTATCCAATTGAAGAATTAGTAAACTTCATTAGGTCGTGGTAATGAGAAATTGCAATAAACGTGAGTAAGTGGAACTATGAAGGCAAGACTAGCACATTTCTTTTAAAGAAAGGATGTGGCGCGCTCCCAGAGAATGAACCATACATTGTAATGATATTGAACGTTAAATAATTGATTGACTTTTATCCAGAATGGCACAAGAACTAACACATCTGAACCCGCACTGGAGTGACGAAAAAATCTACCAGGAGACGCGCAAGATAGTTGGAGCCATGATACAACATATCACATATAGAGAATTCCTGCCGATTGTACTGGGTGAGTTAGTAAAGCTTAAACAGAAAATAACTGACACAATCAAGAAATGAAGAAGACCTCACTATACATAAAAAGCATTTAGTATACCTAATCAACCTGTTACGTTCCCACTGCTGGGGCATAGAACTCTTTCCTGTGAAAGGGAGTGGGCTGGAATCCACCATAAAGGCCAAAAGAGATGTTACTCAACTTGCCCGTTTTTTATACTTTGTCTCATTTTGAACTTGTATCGTATTGAGGACAAGCAGCCCATACTTTAAATAAAAGTTTGTATGTGTGTTACCAAAAATCTGCTTAGTAATTCTTTTCATCACCAGGTTCCGAAGTAGTCCACCGCTTCGACCTGGACCTGCAGAAGAAGGGCTTTTACAAAGGCTACAACCCCAAGATCAACCCCAGTCCAGCGAGCTCGTTCGGCTCGGCAGCTTTCCGGTTCGGGCACAGCCTCGTGCAGTCGTCCATGGTGCGCTTCGATAGGTTCCATCGCCCTATGAGTAATAGTAAGTGCCTATCCGGATACGGTAACTAGAATATGTGTGTGTAGAATTGTGTTTGTGTGCTGTGTGGGTCTGTGATGTAAGGAAAGAAAATATGTAAGTTACTGCGCTCAACATAAAGCTGTGTCACCATGCGATACAGAGATACAGCTCTGGTTTTCAGCGATAACCGGCATTGACGTGATGTGCCTAATGGTTTTATAGGTCCACTTCTATATCAAAAGATTGTTGCATTTGGATACAAAACCGATGCTTTTGACTAGTTCAAAAATATACAAAGACCCTGGAACAATGACCACTACTAATTTGTTTCTAATCCCCCTCTTCCAGACGTATCTCTCCACAACGAGCTAACCAATCCCTCAAACATCTGGTCTATCGGCGCAGTAGACCGTCTGCTCCTCGGCATGCTGAACCAGCCCATCCAGAAACGTGACGAGTTCATCACGGGAGAGCTCACCAACCACCTCTTCCAAACTCCTCAGTTCGACTTCGGCATGGACCTAGCAGCTATCAATATTCAGAGGGGAAGGGACCATGGAGTCCCTCCTTATACGTCGTGGAGGGAACCCTGTGGATTGACAACTATTGAGGACTTTGAAGATCTGCTGAGGGTGATGCCAGCTGGTGCTGCAAGGAAAATGAAGGCGTTGTACAAGTGGGTGCCATTTTTTTCAATACCTACTTGATGCAGAATTAAAATCCTTACAGAAAATAAAGTTTAAATGAAATTCCTCAAGATTTTCTCAAAATATTTAAAATTTGCATGAACTTGCCTGTTTGATAGATATTTCCTGATTCCCAACAAAATATAGTTAACTATGCTAACTATATTAATTCTACAGGAGCGTAAAATAGAACCGCTTTCTTCTAAAATGCACATTTTGAAAAGTATACTCTATTGTAATTTTCCAGACATGTGGATGACATAGACCTGTTCACTGCGGGCATGGCAGAGCGGCCGGTGGTGGGTGGACTTGTAGGGCCAACCTTCGCCTGCATTATAGCACAGCAGTTCAGTAACCTCAGGAAAGGAGATCGATTCTGGTAAGTTAAACATTATTTGAGATTAAAATGCACCAATAACAACTACTGGTAAGCTAAGGTAAATTCTATAATTATTATTTTCAGGTATGAAAACGGAGGCTTTGACTCGTCATTTACGCCAGCACAGATCCAACAAATTCGTAGGATTTCCTTTGCACAAGTCCTCTGCCGCACTTTAGACACCATCGAGACAGTTCAGCCCTTCGTCTTCCTCTCAACTGACAACCCTGACAATGACAGAATATCTTGCCAGAATGGACTACTAAACAACTTTGACCTATCACCCTGGATTGAAATAGACTCTGAATCTGACAATGATATAAGTAAAGCTGAACAAACGACTTTAAAACAAATCAAGAAATCCACGACTACGTCAAAACCTACAACGACCAAAAAGACTGCACCGAAAGGTGCGATAAGACCTCATAAAAAGAAACCTGACAATAATCCTACTGCTTTTAAAAACATGACTATCGAAAGTTTGACTAAAGAAAACCCAACTGACAAACTTAACGTGACTGAACTAAAAAAAGACAATGACAGTGACGAACTTAACCTGACTTTGACCAATGACATGACTAGCACGACTGCTAAACCTAACATGACGACCAAACCCACCGTAACTAGACGCGACGTACAGATTGATGACAAACTTGACTTCAAAAACAAAAGCAGACGATTTGACGACAAAGTAGATTCTAGACGCAGACCATCGACTAAATATGACGAGTATGACTATGAAGATGACGAAGACACACATCAAGTGCAGTCCGTTGTCATAAACAATGTTGCACATAAAAGACCTCAATTTAACAGACCAAATAATCGACCGAATAACAGACCCGTGATTACAGTGACAGAGAACATTGACAAATATACTTACTTGATTAACTACGTGCCAAGACCAACTGAGTCTTGGCGACAAACGACTAGAAGACACACTACTGGACGACCTATGTCAGACCGAGACGTGGTCAAAGTGACCTATCAGACTTACGACGACACTTACAGACGACCAAACAAACCTTACTATTACAACAGACAAGACGACCCTCCGACCAATTACAGATACAACCGACCGACACATACTACTAAATACACTTACCCATCATCCGCTAGGTCCAATGACGAGACTGTGACACAAAGAAACAAAGTGACTGACCAAACTGACACTAAAACTGAAAGCACGACTGACTTATACAAATTAGTAACCTTCGGGTACGTAGGAACTTACAAAGGTTCAGTTAGTACTACTGAAAAGAAAGTGACTGACACGACTAACAAAATCAAGACTGTAAAAGACGTAACTGACAAAAATGAGACTGTAAAAGACTTGACTGACAAAGAAGTGACTGAAAGACATAAAGCTGAGATTGTTAGCAAAGACTTTTCGACGTTTGACGCAAATGACAATGACAACAAGAACATGAAACTATCGACATTCTACGTATACGAGACTGCGACTAAACCTTACCTACAACGGCCGACTAGACGTAACGACGAAATGCCCATACAGACTAACAAATATTACTACATTAGGAATGTTCTTCACAAATACTCTGACATTGACATAAGTACTCCAAAACCGAGTAATAAAGAAGAAAAAAGAGAAGTTATTGCTGATAGCTATAACAACCCTGGTAATCATGAGGTCAACATTGAAGAAAGATCCTCCATTGATAAGATGGCAGCGTTAGATGATATAGAAGTGAAGTCCAAGGGTGAGAATCGGCATAGGAACAGGGTGAAGCCTTCAAGTCCTGCCAAGACTCCATCAGTGGCTTTCCAAGTTATACCCAGTGAGAACAGGTGAGTTTTGTATTCGAAAAATTCTCCATGAATATCGAGATTAGCCATATCTACCAGTTAATACTAATATTATAGTTAGGAGTAGTTGCAATGTTATCATAATCAATTTAAATACCATTTACACTGCAGGTTATGTCTTGATAACAGTACCTGAAATTAAGATCACTTCAAGATCACTAAAAGCTATACGTAGGTATGCAAGTGTTTATTTCAGTATACAATATATTTACCTACGACAAATGGCACAAATGCATAATGCAATAATGGATTTGTTTATATTGGGCCCCTTATTAATTTACAAAATGAGTGTCAGATATGCTGCACACAAGTCTTCAGGTCGGATTGTTCGTCGGAGCCGAATCTTAATTCGGTAAGTAGGTACATTTCGGGCGGCAAAATACAAAGCTCGGCGCAAACATTTGCGTGTAGCATTACATTACGCAGTATAAGTAAACCAATAAATAGGATGAAATTCGGCTTTCTTGTTATTGAGAGAATAAATCCTCTATCTATTTTTATGCTATGTTCATGACAAAATTATCTTAATTTCAGTCCATCGCAATGGGCGGTCTACGAAGAAAACCTGGATTTACCAGATCAGCACACGATGCCAGCCATCAAAGCAGACCCCTACGCCCTGAAGGAAATACCCACGCCCATCGCTTTTAACAGCTTCAGGAGAAGAAGACCAGGTCTTGGGAGAAATTGACGTACATCCGTACTTAGAGAAAATCTTGCCTTGACTCCAAATACTTAGATTTTTAGAACCTAATTAGTGAATTGTTTTTGTAGACAGTATGTTATTGCGTGATAATATGGCAATTCTTAATAGGAACCTTACTTTTGGCGCCAATAAGTTAGATGGATGAGGTTGAATGTTAATGATTCCCTATGTTTTTGAAACTGTATTGAAATTGTGTCGTATTTAATGTCGAAGGTAAGGTTTCTATTAGATATTGTAAAAGGATTTCTGGAATAGAAGCGAACTATCGTTAAACTGTGACGGATGACTATGACATGACAAAATGACCGACTGACTGAAATTTTGACTTATGTTGACTATGACTGTTATTGCGACAACTGTGACTGACTTTGACTTAAGGAGAGACCCACGGAATGTTAACTGACTCATAACTGAAATTAAGACAAACTTGTGAATAAATATACATACTATTTTTTACAAAATGAGACTGACTTTGATATTAAATGCAACTTTGATTTATTTATATGATCTGCGATATTGACTACTGACTGAAGTAAAAGTTAGTAACAGACTGACTGTCGACTGAATGCAAAACGCATTGCCTACATAACCCTAGGTACCTACTGACTAACCAATGAACGATTATATTACTGACATACGTACCTAACATTGACTAAAAATTACTGATAGAGCTGTTATGATATTCTAATTTCTACATAATATGTACCTTCGACAGACTTGACGATGTATAACCATGGATACGACTTGACTGATAGATTCAAATTAATGACAATTACATTTAGTTTCTAGGTGTCTGACGTAACAATGACTTGACAATTGATTGTACTGTGACTGACTTGAATTCTTATCATAATAATAAGTAGACGTACACTAACATAACGCAGACGGAATCGATGACAATGGGACATTAGGTAGTGCTTGTAGCGCCATCGCTATAAAACCAGAACGACTTGACACCAACGACTGTAACTGTAGACACACCTTGACCAAGTTTTACTGACTGAAAATATGCCTAGATATAGGTTTGGTATGTGATTTTGGACTGAACTGAGCATAACATTAAAAAATGGTCTAGGTTGGCACCCGTTGAACTAATATGCTGACATAAGGACGGACTGACTATAATGGACTAACAGACTGACTTTTTGACCAATGTACTGAAATAAAAAGACGATTTATAACCGACTTGTTTAGGTGCACCCACAAATGAATTAAATTGAATTCCTAGATGCTGACAACTTGACAAACTGTTTTCTGACAAATGGACTAATAAATGACAACTACAGACTTAGACCAAATATAATTTTATTTAGGTGCTACACATCACATCGACTTACATTATGTGTATTTTCCTAAGACATTTTTATACTAGATCTCGTCATGACAAAGCTAGATTAGTATTGACAATAATGACTGACAACTATAAATGCGACTAAAGACTGTTTGAAGTTAAACATAAATAAATATTAATTTTATTGCATAAATACTAGTTAGGTATGTAATCGCGTATTTATAAAAATAGGAAATGTAAATTATCATTACATAAAAAATAAAACAGTTCCCTCCAATTGATAGGTGGATAATGTCAAATTCAAATTATTTATGTCAAAATGTAGTAAGCTGTATTGAATTTTTAGATGGTTCAGATGTCTAACGACTACTTTGGTACATTTTTGTATACTTAAATATTTCCTACATAATGCTATAATGTACTGATTTAACCATGAATTCATATAATACTATAAATTAACAAATAAACTATAATGAAAAAGAAACAAGCAGTATTTATAATATTAAGTACATTGGTTTAATTTCACAGCATTCACTTAGGTACAAGATGTATTTGTTATTATTATTTAAAATATTATGAAGACATAATTGATACACTAATTTCCTGATTACATAAAACATTGTGAATAAATAATATTAACAATATAATTTAAATGTTTCCTTTACATTAAATATTTTTTTGAGAATTTACTACTTTCCTTTTAAGTTTATTTATATATCATTTCATTGACCACTCCAGAACCTTTGGTGTAGTACCTATTTCTAATTTTTTCTAACATTCATTTCAATATGTTATTCTCTGACCTCTGTAGAAATATAGTTTTTTATTTAGGTACCTACTTCTATTTACCTGACTTTGGTGCAACAACAGAGGAGTAATTAATCAAACAGTTGGGCACACAAGACTTGATAACAAAATATACTAATAATGTTCCTCATCATCTGTTTGCACTTCATAATCAGCTTCATTATGTTATAATAATAACTTTGTAATAATATTGTCATTTAACCCCATGCTCGATATTAAACAATCCTTGTTTAACAACATGATAGGCAGTATTATACATGGCTATAATAGTTTACCATTATCCACAGTGCTTGCTTTGATTACCTTACTGATATACAGAACAAGCTTTTCTGTGTTGAAAATGATTTTGTAGTTACTTACTGTTGGTTGCTTACTGAATTCTATAAGTACAGTATATAACATCAATCTTTCAAAAGAGACTGTAACGCAAGTATGAGTGACAGAGACAACACTTTAAAGCACCATAAATGAGGAAGCGACTAGCAATAAAATATTTTCTTGCTCATGAAAGGCACAAAATTTCATGTCTCATGTCTAAAATTAAAAAAGCAACTATGTTTAAGTTGCTACTCCTACTTGCTTCTCGTTAATCACAGAGGGTGCAGGTGTCTAAAATACAGGTATTTTTATAAAAACCTAATAAGTTACATTTACAGACAGATATACTGTTATTAGCAACTGTAACCATTTGCAAAATAAATAAATAAATTGGTTACCTATCAAATAGGTAAAAATATTCAAGAATCTTATTATACATAGTGTTAATACACCTCTAATTATTGGTAGTCATTAGATGGTACAGAGAGCTCATCCTAGTCATAGGAGAGTAATAACAATTTACAGTAACACCTAATTGAATGCCAAAAATATTATAACACTGGTAATTTCAATTTACAATGCTACACTAAACACTGGAAATCCAAAAATGCACTTTTATTGAGGCATTTAATTAAGTGTTGCAGTGTCAGGAAAACAGGCATTATAATTTTAGGTACATATTTGGCAGTTAAACTGAACATCAATACACAAATATAGACATTTATATAGTAAATATTTAATCCCTCTCAGGGTAGATCTGTACCAGATTATCAACCAACTCCTGCGCCAGCTGAGGAGTGCTGCAACAAAGCACTCTGCGAGATAGCAAGTCTAGAGGTTTCCCACTGGGGTCTATGCAGACACCACCAGCCTCCCTCACCAAAATATCTCCTGCAGCAATATCCCAAGCATGAATACCAAACTCAAAGTTGGCATCAGCCCCACCCATAGCCACCATTGCCATATTCAAGGCAGCAGAGCCGAGTGCCCGCAAACCATGCCCTTTGCTCACAATGCGCTTGTAGTTCTCAAATACTGCTTTACACCTTTCTTCCTCCCTACTCGTACCAACTTCAAATGCAACTAGAGCATTGCACAGCTCTGTACAATCTGACACATGTATTTGTTTGTCATTCAGGAACGCGCCCTGACCCTTCTTGGCAGTAAACAGTTGCTGCAAAATAGGATTGTAGATGATACCGGCGACACACTCCTTCTTAATTGCAAGTCCCAAGGATATGCAGCTGTGAGGGAATCCGTGCACAAAGTTGAGTGTTCCGTCCACTGGGTCAATGATCCACGTCGGGGCGTCCGTCAGCTCGCACTTCGCTCCACCAGCGACTGATTCCTCACCAATAAACTTATGATCAGGGAAATGTTTGGACAGACCCCCAATAAGCATCTCCTCCACTTTTTTATCTATTTCAGTAACAAGGTCGATATCACAGGACTTCTTCTCGAAGATCTTGCAGCCATTTACGTGCTCACTTATAAGGATTCCAGCGGATTTTACGAGAGTTAAGGCAGCGTCGAAGTATATGTCTATTTCGCCCATTTTGAATGAAAAGTTGCGATTTTTAACAAGATGTTGAGGGCGAACGTACTCCGGCAAACGTCCTACGATTCTGTAGATAATAATGGCAGTAATAGTTGGAGACTCACGAATTATTTGCGACTCTGCGTACGGACATCAACGAACTGTCAACAGCCATTGACATTAATGACATTGACAATTATGGATTGACAATAATTAATTAGTTACACGCAGAGAAATAAATTAAACTTATAGTTTGATAACAGTAAGATTGGTATCAACTACATACACCGTGACTTGCCCGTCACGGTGTATGTAGACCTCCAAGTCAACCATTCCATTCTAATTTCCACGACCGACTCATTTAAATTATATTGGGCAATTTCGACAGCCACAGTACCACATGGGGCTATCCCATCAATAATATGGATGATGAAACAGTGGAAGAATGGGTGGAGGCTGAGAACTTCACCTTCCAACGCCAAACTCTCAGCATCCTCTAACAGGGGCCGATGCGATGCTACGAGTGCCGTGGCTACAACCCTGAATTGATCTTTGCCAGTGCCAATGTTAGCCCTCTCTGAACAAAACCATGCATCAGCATATACTGAAAACCCAACATATATATGTAGGCCAATTGGATGACGCGTTGAATCAGCAGTAAAATTTCAGCTGATTACGCCTTTCAGACGATGAATGCGGCCAACTGTCATATGTTTTACCCGTGCCAAGCAATTACGGGTGTTAAAGTTGTATGGGCCATAAAACATTTTATTTTTTTAATAACTCTTGCTCGTGACCTTTTATAAAAATATTACTTCCCAATGTGAATCGGATTTTGTGTGTCATGCTCTAGAACCAGCATTTTAGTAACCGATCAATTATATCTGGTGTACGTCAAACGTACATAATGTACGTATACCGTTATCGCTGTACGTGCATTAGGTAATGATAAAATAGACATTGATTGTGGCTCTGCTTCAGAGCATACTCTCTAGCAGAGCCACAGAGAACGTGTACTCAGGAAAGATAAATGCTACTGTTTTTTTGATGAAAACTGTTGTATGAATAGTGTTTACTGTGTACGTGTTGAAAAATATCATTATTAGACATTGGTTTTATTTATTTTAACTTTGCTAAAATTTTCATAGAAAACGCCTGGTTATTTTGTGTATTGTCAACGACACCGGACAACGGACTACAGACTGGTGTAGTAACACGGGCAAGTCACGTGATTGATCGGTTTCCGAAATGGTGCTTCTGGTGTGACTGACACTGGCATGGCCACCATCAAGGATTCTAATTTTGTTAACACAAAAAAATTGTCACAAATGTCAGAATTTGTCGGTCACTGGTTCCAAAGTTATAAGGGTTTTTATAGGTGGCCGATCTGTAGAGAATCTCCCCAGCTTGGCCATATTTATATCTCAAAAACTAGAGCACCTGGCGAAGATCTGTTTTCTCCCAGATTTAGCCGGAAATTTGACGGAATTTGTCGCCGCACATCAGCGATCTTCCAAAATTCTAATTCCACTAAATTTTCAATGATGACATGAGGTTGTTTTGTCCATACAATATTCTACTGATAGTTCAGACGGAAAAATCCTCGCTCAGGCTCGAGCCTCCTTTGGCCGCAATTCACACCAAGAGCAGAAATGCGTGAAGATTGAAATTGAGTGAAGGCTCGAGACCGCGCGAGGTAGCGTGCGTAAACGCAGTAAATCATCAGCTTTTCTTTTTTGAAAAATTGGTTTTATGAGGGTTTTCAAATGAAACAAATGATGTAAAAATCATGAAAAATTGTTTAATTGGCATGCCAACTGATAACTTGTTACAACCTATGGCCAATTTTACAATTATCAATATTGTTAATAATTAAATATAATATTTATGTAAAATAAGTTTATGCTTCAATGTTTACTTACATTTAAATTTTATATTATTATTCGGAAAACTATAATAATGAATAAAAAAAGAGTGGTCATGAAGACTCTGGTAAATAATGATAAAAAAATGCTCGCGATACAAGTTAGGCCTCTGTTACAAGAGACTATTTCCAATCCATTTTACGTATTAAGTCGATAATAAAGAAAACTTAAGGCCACAATTTATTACTACGAGTCTTACCTAAGTCTAAAGAGCAAGCCGTTCTAGCGCAAACCCTCGCCTGCAGACAAATAATACCGTTTTGTATTTATGTAAACAATTTACATGACACCACCTGGCCAGGTGTATTTACATTCAAGATCTTACAGAGATGGTAAGGGACTTTATTGTTAAACACTTAATATCGCTCCTTGTGTAAAAGATGACTGCCCAAAAAACACAGCATCGGTAAAAAAAAACACATTCATTACATGGGATGGCACATGCATTGCTAATTTCACATCTGATACTAGCTATGTATCCCAATCATTCTACAAATGAGTTTTAATCGACGCTGTTTTTTGCCATTACACTTTTAAGCACTTCTTTACAAAAAAAGTGTGCAACTGGATGCACCTCAGAATTTTTGCTTATTTCGAAAACTGAACCGTCTGAGAGTGGCTGGTTGAGTCAACTAGGTGTAGTTAGCCGAGCCCGCCGTCACACCCCATCACAACAAAAGCTCACATGTTTACTTAACAACTATCATTAAAATTTGTATGGCAACTAAGCGCTCAGTGACTTACACTGATTATATTTACATTGTATAGATGAAAGTAACGCGAACCGAGCACGCTCAACAAACTGAGTCAAACAAGAGTCAGTTGCTGTAAAAAATAATTTATAAAGTACATACACATATTGCGCTCAGTCTGAAGTGAGCGTGCTCAGTGCACAACGTGCTTGATAGGTCTCGGCAAACGGTACGATTGATTATAGAGGGGGAGTCAATTATCGCAACAACAGTCTTGGTTACTCAGTCGCGTTTTAAATGCAATTATCAAACAGTATAAGTAATATTTTGCCACATTTTATTAATACTTTAAAAAAAATTTCATTACAAATATCACCCAATAAGTTATTTAACAATCTACCCGTCCGACTTTGTCTGGGCAAAGTGCAAATCTCGATTGTTAGGAATGTATAGTTTAATACTGGGATGGGGGTTATCACCAATTGCTATTGTTATTCAGAGATTCGACTGTTTAAATGCAATTTATTTTCGTGTAAATTGAGCACCCGCGTTATTCAGTAGTGTTCTAGACGTACGAACGTGTACACCAATAGCAACTCTCGAACGTACACTACGCGCCATAGGTCGGCCACTTGTTACTACATGATCCGATTAGAATTTTTCATGCAATTATAAAATATATCGTCGTATAAATTAGCGTACAGATTCATACACCTAAAACTGAAAAAAATATGTACTCAAAATATTTCATAATGACAATAAATTTTCACGTACATATATAATATTATACAATGAAAGAAAACGTATATTTAGATACAAAAGCCTATGCGTTCTCAGTTGTTCGCTATATCCATACATTAACTCGATTTACATTGACTTATTAGGCCACACTACACAATCGTAATTTTGTAAAACTAATGTACAATGTCTTACATCACATTTAAGTTATTTGAAAATGTGATAGCTAATGTGAACATGGGCGTATATTCCCCGTGTCAAAGATTTTATACAAAAATACGATTGCAGTTTAAGTCTACATGTAAGAGCGTAATATGAAGAAATGTATTCAACAGTAATTAAGTACGTCGACAAAGTTAAAGAGAAGAACAGTTAGAAGAAGGAAATAACAATAAATTTTCAAAAAATAACTACTTATCCTAAGGTCAAAAAGTCACTAAACTGAGAGTTAATCACGTTTGACATTATTTATTCATTAGAAACGAATACTAGTAATACGTGCTGTATTTTACTGATATTCCTGTGAACCCCTCGAGCTAAGGTGTGTATTCGTCGAGTAGGTCACCATAACAATCCACAGCTGGGCTTCAAATTGACTTCACTTAAGCCGTGGGGCTGCTGTGACCACTTTCTAACGCATACAGTTTAGAATATGAGTTAAAACGCTAAAAGAACACATGACTTCACACCTGCCGTTACATGTAGTGATGGCGTGGACATTTACGACGTCACCGCAGCCGCACATGTCGACAACAGCCTCAATTATATCGACTATCGCTTATCCAAGCAGCAAGTTGCACCACTTAACAACTCAACGGCATAACGTATATTTATTGCAGTACAGAATTAAGGAACCTATCTCACCGCGAATTAAAAACGAGCTGTTTGTTCAAGAGTTCTCGACATTGAGGGTGAACAGTCAGCGCTTCACTATGACCTTCGAAGTCGGGGTGGAAGGGATACCGACGCGAAAACAGAAACCACATACCCTACATATAAATTTTTCGTCGCTGTTTCATACATTTTGACCGTGTCAGTATTGTAGTTTTGTAGGAAACAGCTGTTTCTTTTTTTTAATGATGGTTCAGAATGATGTACTGAGTATGTGGTTTCCGTTTTCACGTCGGTGTCCCTTCCACCCCGTATTTATCTCATTTTTTGTATGTTTCTTGAGCGAGAAAATAGTTGATAGGAGGATAGTCGCTTTGTCGCCTGTGGTGGGACAGGTTTCCGAACATTAGTGATACCTCATGCTGCTTAGCAACGACACATAGCCAATAATTACAAAATCAACGACAGAAGCCATTGACTTATGAAGTCTGAAACCATAGCCTACTGACGTCAAAGGCTACTTCTGACGCCAACAGCCACTAACTTCTGACGATAAAACTGATTGACTTTAAAATGGTAAAAGCTTTCAAAAGCCGCAGTATTGACTTGTAACGTCTCAGCTGTAACTGTCTTGCTTAGCTGTCATCGACGTGGCGACGTGCCGGTGTGTGTGTGTGTGTGTGACCGTGTGTGCTACTCGACGCTGTTGGTGGTGTCATTGACATCGTCGAAGGACTCGTCTCCGGAGCCGGCGCCGGGCGCGAGCGAGGTGCGCTTCATGCGGGATGAAGAGGACCCGCCCGATAGACCGATGCCGCCGCCCTGCCGCCTGTGAACACGCGGGAACCATTATTACGCAGTCTTTTAAAATAGTATTGGTGAGAGTTGAGAATGTTTGACATAAAGTGTACTTTTTGTGCTTGTACTACCAGGTAAGGCCGAAGCGGAGCAACGACCACACCACGTACATTGCGCGTAGCGGGTCTGACATTGCCATAGAATTTCACTCGTTACAACCAGTTCGCACGTAAGCGCACGGACGTAAGATTTAAACTTTAAAAAAGCCTTCAAAATATTTTTAAAACACGAGTGAATCAGTCTAAAACCTTATGAAGAAACTAGCCAGATATACACTCAAAAACAAATATTGTCAACTTTATAAAAAAGAAAGTATTATATTCTAAAGAAAACGGACAACACATGAAACACAGTTAATTTTAAAGCAACAAGTACGCCCACGCTTTTCGACAACAATATGCGCAGGTTCAAATCCATCCATGTTTTTTTAGCCCACCCTTTTACCCCCTTATAGCTCGGCCAGACCGGTTAGGAGGAATATCAACAGTTTTTTGCTAATATCCCAAATAAAACAACACAATAATGAAATGAAATTTTTCGTTCCATGATAACAATCCCATTCGTTCATTCGATGACCAAAGAGTGTACAGTTTCAAGCATTCAAACCGGTCAGTAAGAACTCTGTATTAAAAAGCGAATGCCCCATTCCACATGTATTTAGCTATCCATTCCGAGTGAGCCCGTTAAACTCGAGAATAGTTTAACCAGAGTCAACCTAGTTAAACTAGAGAAATCCTAGTTAAACCAGAGCCAGACTAATTGCACTAGATCTAACTTAGTTAAACTAGAGCGATTCCAGCTAAACTAGAGCGATTCCAGTTAAACTAGAGCGAGCCCAGTTAAACTAGAGCGAGCCCAGTTAAACTAGAGCGAATCCAGTTAAACTAGAGCGAGCCCAGTTAAACTAGAGCGAGCCCAGTTAAACTAGAGCGAGACCAGTTAAACTAGAGCCAGCCTGTTTAATCTCGAGCATGATATGGTTAGCCCCACTCTACTACCTGACGCTAGTCGGTCGCTCGCTGTTCATCTTAATCACTCCCCCACTCGCTAACGGTTTCGTCGTCGGCAAATGACGGCCTAGCGGAAACATACAATATTTTATCTTCAACATATGTTATGTGTCGTCAGATCTTAGAAGTTGTAACTATTACTAGTTACGAGTAACGCAGAAAACGGTATATAACGAAATCAATGTAAGAAAGTGTATACATTATAATGTTAGTAACGAATGGGTACAAAATATAGATTAGTTAGAGACAAACTCACGGTGCAATTTGCAGACTTGCAACTCCCTTACAATAAAATAGAAAAAATATATATGTTGCAGAATCTGCAGACGCATACAATTGTAGTTACGACCGCGTTCAGAGACTCCGCAACGGATAATCAGAAATTTTGGTGTACATTATTGTACACCAAAATTTCTTTCTTCTATCTATTTTTGTTTGGCCTTGCATCGTGAGTCAGATCTATCATATTCTAGTCCAATCTATTGTGGTTACCTGAGCTTGTTGCGCAGGTTGTTGCACTCGCGGGTGAGCGTCTCGTGCGTCTCCAGCATGTCCTCCAGCTCGCGCTGCGCCTTGCGCTTGCCGACCTTCTCGCGCTGCACCTCCTCCTCCACCTCGTCTAGTTGACGTTTCAAGGCTTTCACGCGGACGTTCATCTAGAACGCGAAAGATGTTATTGGTCATGCACGGTAGAGGAAAACTATCGTGAGGAAACTGACATGTCCTGAACCAAACAATCTAAGACATGTGAGATCTATCAACGCGCACCAGGCTCGCGTGGTGGATTATGTTACGGCTCACTCCCTCACAGAGCGCAGGTCTGTTTCAGCAGTGGCCTGCCTACTGCTGCCTTACGCCAGCCTGCTGTTTGCTGTTGTTCGCCGGTTAACCTTGATCCAGTACTTGTATTCCTAGCTCCTATCCCTACTATCCCCAGCAGTAGTAAGTCCAGACTGGATTTACCTTCTCGATCTGCTCCTTGTACTGATCAGCGTGCCTCCTCTCCTCGTCGAGCTGGAGCGCTAACTCCTTCATCTTCTTGTCAAGCTTCCTCGAAGACTTCTGCTGCGCCAGGCGCTCACGTGACTCCGCTTCCAGCTGTTCTTCCAGGTTAGCTACCTTCAGCTCTAGCGAGGTGATCAAGCCCTGTGACATGGAAATTAGAAAATTATACAAAATGCTCTATTCTTATGAAGAAGTTTTCCTTGGTGCACGATTTCCCAGTCTTCGGAACCCAAAAACTCAATAAGAAAGATGCAGACTAGCTTTTAATTCACTTGACTATAGTACATTTATACCCTTTGTTTTATCAGTGAGCTGTTTCAGTGAATAAAATCTAGGGTTTTCACTGAACTGATTCGGATGACTGTTGGTTCTTCTGCTCCCAATTGAACTGATATTTGACAGTACATGTTCGTCACATTCTACCCAAAACTGAAATTAAAAATTTTAATCACATACCTTGGTCTTGGTCCTTGCAGCAGTCTCCAGCTCTGCGAGCTTAGCCTTGAGCTCCTTGTTCTGTCGCTCCAGCACCAACTTGCCACTCTCCAGCTTCTGTGTGGCCGACTTCTCGGTGCCCAGCTCCATCGTCAGCTGGTCGATTTGGTTCTGGAGAAAGGACAATAAATTAGTATTGAAGACTGTACCCAAAAACAGAAAGTGTTGTATGATCAGATTTCCTTTCATATTGTTGGAAAATTAACTGTGAGCAATCAAAAACGAGAAATTATAGTACACACGGCGACAAATCAAGCTATGTATATCCAGTATAACATGGCCTCGCTCTGTACAAATTTCCCTTTTTTGACGACTAAACTTACAAACCATACGAAGATTCAAAGTAGATAAGATTGTACATACCTGCGACTTCCTGAGCCTGTCATTCATGATTTCGTTGTTGGACTGCTCTTCATCCAGGTCTTCCTCGAGGGCTGCTATCCGCGCTTCCAAGCGTTTCTTCTCGTCAATGAGAAGTGTGCTCTGTTAAATTGAAAGTTCGATTAGTGAAAATTCAGAGGTGTATTATAGGCTATGTGTGTTGTGTAACCGTATATCCTCATAGTTTTGCCAGTTATCTTTTCTCGGTTTTTTTTTTACATATTTGTATGTGAATGGTTCACTGGTGCGAACTTACAGAAAATGTGTATTTGGCAGTGTATTAGGGTTCTGTAAAACTGTACTTGAAGGTGAGTGATGGTGTATTTGAGGTTACCTGAAAGTGTTTTGTTGATTGCGTGAAGGATGTATTTATAGTCATATGAAGGTCTGTTATTTTGAAACATGTAAGTTATATTTGAAACTGTGTAAAGGTGTATCAAGGGAGTGAGCACGCTTATTGATGTGGGATTGGCTTTAGCTGCATGCAATAGGTTTGGTATAGCATTTAGTTCGGCGCTATCGATACGACGAAGAAGATTTTGGCGTTGTTCTTTGGTGTCCTTGATGACCGGTTCAAGCCGTTTGTTTCTCAATAAGCATGGTCCTGGTTACTCGCTGTAGATTGATTCGAGTGACGAGTAAGTGAGAGTGTATAGAGGAGTGTAGTATATCGCGGTACCTTGGCGGAGGAGTTGTTGAGCTCGTCCAGCAGGTCGTCGCGCTCGGCCTCGGCCTGTCGGCGCGCGCGGTCGGCGGCGGCCAGCTCCTCGGCGTGCTGCAGCGCCTCCTGCTCCAGCGCCTTGCCGCGCCGCTCGGCGTCGCGCGCGGCCGCGGACGCCTCCTCGCGCCCGGCGCGCGCCTCTTCGGCCTCGCGCGCGGCTTCCTTTAGTTGTTGCTGAAGTTTCTTCACTTGTTTGGCTGCGTCTTCTTTCACCTGGATGGGCAAAATGTTGGATTTAATAAACACGTCCTGAGACTGCTACGGCTGCTACTGTGAAATTCCTGATGGAAATACTCAATAACAAGACCTAATGCTCAGCAGTTACACTTGTGATCACTAAACCAACCAGGCAGTGTTATGTTGAGTGCCAGGTTATTGAGTTCTTCGATATCAAACTTACAATGGCTAACCAAAGATTGTGTAATCCGTTACGATTGGTTTACCTACACAAATTAGTCATTTTCCTTCAAAATCTCGGGCGCTTTAACAGTTATAATCAGTGATCGGAATAGGTAGAGCTAATGTACCTAAAGTTCAATTTACAGCAACGAAAAGTAGGGACTTCCTTACGACAATAATTTTTTTCCGAATATTCTTTTCTCAAACTCGGAAATGTCTCGGAATCAGTTATGTAAATTTAATAATAATGTTATTTATTAATCAGTACAGTAAAGTAATTGAATTCATTATTTTTCCTTTTTCACCGACTTCGACAACAAGGAGAACGTTCTCAAAAAGCCAGTAGATACGTTTTCTATTGTTATTAATTCAGGTAAAGAACGCGGCGGACCCTCCGCCTCATGTTTTCGTTTCCCAGAATAGCCAAAACTTGCTGTCTCTTTCTATCTTTTCTTTGTCGCTGGTAAACAATGACAAAAGGGTTGAGGGGTAGAGGGGTGTTTCGCATTAAAAGCGTCGTCGTGCGCGCATCATTCACTCCTGTAATTTCTCAAGTTGCGTACGCATATTTGACTCGTGAATTTTTTTTTTTTTACTTATACTTGTTTTATCGTTTATTGGATCTGCTTCACATGACCACCTTGGCTTGATTTATTGACTACGTTTTACCGCAAGTGACATACTGAAATTTGCTGTGCCAGTCAAACTGCTGCTGCTGTCTGCTGTGCTGGTAAGTTTATGAATTTTACATGACTTTTAAGATATTCTAAAGATTAAGCTATTCTCAATTAATTTTCCAAATTCAAACAATTTTATTCAATCATATATGGCATTTTCTTCAAACAGCTGTTTTATATATTAGTCCGTGCTTAATTGTTGTACCTACTCGCAATTCTATAGTTAAACTATATTTTACGAAAAGAAGAAATCTCGGGACGAAGTTTTTATATAATTTTCTCATTGTTCACAGTAATTTAGCCCCGCCATAGCAATCAAATGGCAACCAAACCTACCGAAGAGATTGTAAAGTGGTGGATTAAAGATCACCCTGAATTTTACCACGACCCCGCTAACAACACGATTGATATACTGTTCTAAATGTGAGAATAGTATTGTATGCAAGAAAAGCAATATCAGGAGGCATATTAACGGACCGACACACGAAGGTGCTGCTAGAAAAGTGATTTTATCGTGATTTTATACAATTCCTTATAATGTGTAACATACACTGGACACGAGTAAATCAACCAGCATTTAAAACATTTTTACTTAAATACATGTCTTGAAAGTCAATAAAATTCCCGATGAATCGTTATTGAGGAAAGTTTATTTGGACATAGTTTTTTTTTAATAGCTTCAATTCATGACCATGTTCATGATCAAAAACTTTTTGGACATCTCTAGATGAAACTACTGATTATTTAGGTCGCTATATTGTAAAGTTTCTTGTAAAACCTTTAAATGTGTCTAATGTCTAAAATGTTACAAAAGGTGGATGGAGAGACAATAGCTTAATTTGTGACTGGTTGCTTAGAAAATATGTGGGAAGACTCCTATGAGGCCAAAATAGGAGATGTTTTAGTCCTATGTTCTGATAGCGTAACATATATGTTAAAAGCAGGAAGAATTTTAAAGAACTATTTGCCAAATATGATACATGTTACCTGATTGGCACACGCTCTTAACCGCGTTGCAGAACAAATACGGACACAACACACGGACGTTGATACGTTAATTTCAAATGTAAAAAAATATTTTTAAAGGCCTTTAATAGAGTCAAACCATTAAAGGAAAAATTTCCGAGCTTGCCATTGCCACCTGAGCCAGTCATAACAAGGTGGGGTACATGGGTAGAAGCAGCTTCGTAGTATACTAAATATTACGAACAAATTAAAACTATTGTAAGGCTCCTTAAAAGCTCTGATTCTTTGTCTATCAGGCATGCTAAAACAGTACTGGAAAAAGAAAATTTAAAAGTTGATTTAGATTATATTGACGAATATTTTAAAATAATTCAAATTTCTTTAAAGGAGTTACAAAAGTCTAACTTATTATTAACGGAATCTTTCCACATATTTGACGAAGCAAGAACTAGTAAGTATTTTGAAATGGAGTGACTGCCTATCTGACCTGCACGACCCAGTTAGTACTGGGTAATACGGTTCCCCTTGGTAAGACTGGTTGTCAGACTTTCGGGCCACTGACTACCTGTAACGACTGTCAAAGATCTACAAATGACAGCACGGAGGAAACTCGGTATGTAATAGGTGGTCACCCATCCACAGAATAACCTAGGTAAGCGCGGCTTAACCTGAGGATGGATCCGAGCGGCAGTTATTATTTAGCCACGAGCTCTTCATTAACCAATAATTGTGTAATGAAATCAATACTGATACTCAGCTGCATTCGGATAAACTGGAAACCGACCCCAACCCAATAGAGTCGGGTAAAAGCTACACAAATTATGATAATGTCTAAATCTCACCTTATTGGCAAGGTGTAGCGCCTGCTCCGCATCCTTAAGGTCGGCGTCCAGCTTCTTGCGCATGGCCAGCACGGCGGCGCGCTGCTTGCGTTCCTCTTCGAGCTCGCCCTCCAAGTCGCGCAGCTGCTTCACGATGCCGCGCCGTTTCTCCTCGCCTTGCTCTTCCTTGGCCTGGAGAATTGAGAAATGGTCATAAACAAAAAAAAAACATCGAAACCGACACCCCAAAAACCTTTATTTATGAGATAAATTAATCAAGATGAAATGTACAATTCTATTTTCTCGTGCCAAGATAATTTTCAGAATTTCTCCTAGTGAAGTTTTAAAAATGCTTTTACTGTAATAAAACCATAATTATACAAGGTGGTCAAATAAACTTACATTGTCCGTTATGGGATAACTTCCGTGGTTATCAATTATTGTGAGCAATTGACAATCACGAAAGATATCCCATAAGACTGATAATGTAAGTTTAGTTATAAACAGTGAAAGCTTAAAACAGTGGTCAAAGAAATACACAAAAAATGCACAACTTATCAACAAAATAACATTGTGTGGCTGACATGTTTAATTGTTGCCAACAACATTTTTGCTAAAATGATATTGCGCAACAGACCTAAACATGTAACTTTGAGCTAAGTTGAACTAGTTACATACCTGCAAATCCCTCTCAAACTGCGCCCTCATGGCCTGCATATTGACTTCGAGCCTGAGCTTGGCGTCCTCGGTGAGCTGCAGGTCGTCCTCGATCTCCTCGTTCTGCGCCTTGAGCTCTGCCAGCTGCGACTCGAGCGCGCGCTTGGCCTTCTCCAGCTCGTGCACGTTCTTGTCGGCCGTGCCCTGCGTGTTGGCCAGCTCGTCCAGCTCCGACTGCAGCAGCCGCTTCGTGCGCTCCAGCTCTTCGACCTGCCCGGGTTCGATCATGTTATTTATTTATTTAACACTTAACACACTTAGGAACAGACGCGGACTTAATGCCATAGGCATTTTCTACCAGTCAACCTTTGGGTGATGCAGAGACAAACAGTGGTAGGTGTAAATATGAATATAAATGTTATTTTAAATTCAAATCAGATACTATAAATATATATCAAAATAAACACACACATACACACACGGATGTACTAAAACAAAAAACTTTTCTCTTAACAATTGCTCTTACAATGGACATGTGTGATATCAACAGACAGCTAACAGGTCCGGGAAATTTATTTCACAAAAAGGGGCAAAATCCCAGCAATACGAACATTTTGTACATGGCAATTTATATTCTTCAATGACAACATCCAGCAGAAGCTGACATAGTCAGCTGAAGTAGAGACCGCAGACATAGTGCTATGTTCTTGCGACGGAAACATACTTCTCTCTCTTCTCTTTTGTATTTGTTCGACTAAATACCTTGATGAATAAGACTTTTTTTTAAAGTTACCTTCTCAGCAGCAGTGTCGAGCTCGCGTGTGAGCGAGAGGACGCGCGTCTCCTTGTCCCGCGCGTCTCGCTCGGCCGCGTCACGTTCTGCCGCGTATCGCTCAGCGATCGCTCGCTCTTCTGACACCACCTACAACACATTACACCATTATAATTAAAAACACAATTAAAGCAGGAAAGTCCCCGATTCTTAAGCACTTCGTCTAGGTGAGGCGGCAGTTAAACTAGGTATCCCACAGTGGGGTTCTTCTGCAAAAACAACATCTCCTCCAAAAATATAAGAAACGTACTATCTGCTCCATTACATCGTTGTATTTAATTCTTTCTTCTATTTTTATGGTTTTAACTTTTCTATGTGCTGGTATAACGCTTAAAACTCTGCAAGTTGAACTAAAGTGATCAAGTAGCCCGTACCTTGTCGAAGCTCTTCTGTTTCTTCTCGAGCTCCATGACCTTGGCGCGTTGCGCCTCCAGCTCAATGTTGGTGTCTTCTAGCTCAGCCTGGATCTTCTTTTTACCTACGAGAGAATTATTTTAGAATACTTCGGATAGTAGTAGTGTTTGTGGTCTCTGTTCGAAATAACCTTTTGTCTGAGGTAGGCAAAGATAGTTCCTACCGACTAAAACCGCACAATAGCTATTCATTAAACACGGCTTTAAGATTTCTGTTGGAAGTGGAAGTATATACACAGGAAAGACTTCCTTCACTGTGAGTGAGCTGACTCTTAGCGGCTAATCGGTTGTAAACTGAATGTCTAGTGAATGGCAAACTACCAGATTAGCCGCGAAGCGCTGGGGCACTCTTTGCAAAGCCCTACTTCGCCGACGGCGTAGCGAGCATACTTCGCCGCCGACTGGAGCTAATTTTATGCGTAATTTTGCTGCGAATTAGCCGCTCACATGAATCGGCAAGCGAAACGCTTTAAACTGCTTACGGGACGCGCTGTATGGACGCTGCATTTAAAATATATAGGGACGCGAACTGGAAGCAAACAGTCAGCCGGTCACTGTCCGCCTTATGAGGACACAGCCTGATAGCCGAACGATGACTTAACGCTACTCACTCTTGTCCAGCTTGTCATTAGCTTGCTGCAGCTCGTCGATCTGCCGGTGAAGCGCCTCTACGTCCTTGCTGAGCTTCTTGCGCTGCTCCTCAAGCGCTGCAGCGTTTTCCGCTTCCTCCTCGGCCTTCTTCTTCGCGTCCACTACTTGCTGGGTAAGGGCTGTGACCTGGAGAAATTGGTTTGAAATTAGACACACATGTACTTTTGTGATAAAAGTTTGTAAAGAATGGGTGCAATAAATACTGTGAGTGGAAGGGTAGAATTTCGTTATAATTATCATCTTATTAATTTTAGTCACCCTTCTCTCTGAAATTATACTATCGGCACCGGATAACATTTTATCTTTATTTAAGGAAGTAGGCACAAAAGCATGTGGAGTTTGTGTTGCTAACTTTCGAAAACAATGTTGAATGTCTTATTGTTTAAATTCACTACCACTCGTGGAACAGCAGTGCGTCCTGTGGACGCCTACTATTCGATACAATCACACAATCCATACTTCTATACTAATATTATAAACAGGAAAGTTTGGATGGATGGATGTTTGTTACTCAATCACGCCACAACGGCTGAACGGATCTGGATGAAAATTGGCACAGAGATAGATTATAGTTTGGATTAGAACATAGGCTTTTCATCCCGGTAGTACGATCTCGTGGGTCAATTATCGAACTCCACGCGGGCGAAGCCGCTGGCATAAGCTAGTCAATACTAAAAACTTGCGCCATTTTCCTAGGGAGGGGCAGAGACTACATAACGCTACCTACTATTCTTACTAATCATGGTATAACTAATGTGTTTTTGACGCTACTCACTTGTTTCTCCAAGTTCTTCTTGGCCTCCTCTTCCTCTTCGAGCTGGTCCCTCGCCTGCTCAAGCTGTTGCTCGATGTTGCGCAACTTGGTCTGCAGAGACAGCTTCTGTTTTGTCTCCTCTTCGAGTAAAGCCTGGTAACGAAACAAGATTATAAAGCTTATAACTGTGAATGTGAAAAAAAAAAACTTAATAATTCTTGTACGTGAGTCAGAGAATGTGACAAAGATTTTGTAGGACCGGATTGATAGGGCGCCACGGCTCTTACATTGTGTTCCCACTGACGAAACATTCGTATAGAAAACATTTTGAAATGTCTTTCTCATTTGTTCGTTGTATTTTTATTTAGCTTTTTATGACATTTTGCCAGTGCAAATGCACAGTAAGTTCACTAGGTTGGGTTGGTTAGGTTTGTCCTGGTCCGGAAAAAGTTTATAATGACCTCTCTAAGGTAAAAAAATGTGTGAAAAACTCATACGATGTGAAAGATTGAATATTGTGTATGTACCTGTGCCTCAGCGAGCTGCGCGCCCGCGGTGGCGGCGAGCTTCACGGCGGCCGACGCCTTCAGCTCCGCCTGCTCCAGCTGACCTGCCGCCGCGTCCGCCTCGCTCTGCAGACGGACGCATTTCTCCTGGATTTCCGACCTGCAAACAAAATATCATTAAACTGGCGCCATGACTCAGTGAGGCGGGGTTGCGGCCAAGAAAGAGGTTCTGGGTCCGTCAAAACTGGAAGAAAGAAGCGCGGCTTCAGGAAGAATGATGAGTGGTAGGCGGTACGACTATGCAGGATAGAGCAGGCTGAAAAAGGCAATAGCGAGATCCGCGTTCTCTGCAGGTGTAGCTACATACCTGGTCCGCTCGACATCCTGCAGCTTGGCCACGAGGTCGGCGAGCTGCGCCTCGGCCTGCTTGCGGCGTCGCTCGCCCTCCGCCCTCGCGGCGCTGGCGCTTTTCAACTCAGTTGCGAGGTCCGCGTTCTCTGCCTCCAGTGATTGCTTCGCCTTTTCAAGAGCTGGAAAATAACGATTGGTTTTAATTTAATTTGGAATGGTATGAGGATACAGCGTATATTGTGCCGAGGCTCCACACTCCCGCTGAGACGTCGATGATACACCATTTGACTAGATTAGATCTGCCAGCCACTGACTTGAGCTCACAGTCGGTTCATAGATGCGAATTGGCCACTGCAGTTCATGACTAGGGGGCAGGTGAGCTCAGTGAGGCTACTGCGCTGTTCAGGTCGCTACGTACTGGTCGGAAAAAAACTAAGACATCGACAAGAGAAATCATTTGAAACCACACAATAAGAGAAACTTTACAACTTCAGCTGCTATGCTATGTTGTTCGCTAACTAAAACTTTCCTAGATTTCAAGCTTACATCAAATTATCATATCATACTCTTAAAAATTAGTACCCAGTAGGACACAAACAGTAACTTTAAGGAAATGGCGGCAATGTTGCTACGGAAGGGTTTTCAAAGAATTACATAGAAACTAGCCTGTCGGGGTAACGGTCGCCGATGGAATTGTTCTTCTGTCTTCACAGCGAACGCGAAAATTTTGAGTATTTAGATTTAAAATAATAAAAAATCTTCTGGAGGCCTAACGGTTAACTGAAATACCTTTACATATTAACGGATAATCGGTCCTGCGTTCTGGCTCGGGACAGTTGCACATGTGTTGCCAGTAGTCACGCGCGGAACTGAACGAGGGAACATTGTCACAAGAGAACGGCGCATTCTCCACCTCAAAGTTGTCGTCCTTCGACAGCCCGAACTTCACATTTTTCTGCTTACGCTCTTGAACGCAAGCCATCGCAAGCCAAGCACATAGTAATAATAAAATTTAAAAAAAACTAAAATATTAGATAAAATTTAAGATCGTGTAGAAAATATTTTTTGAAGTTTGGTTTTATTATTATTTGAATTTCGAAGCTGTCTTAATTTATTTTTTTCGATTTTTCTATTTGGTTGTCAGTGTCATTTCATAGTTTTTATACAGAGGAGGTTTTAGTTTTTGGATGAAACCTAAAGTCGGGAACATATTTTTTTCAATAAAGTGAAAACACCGATCTTGATGGTCATATTTTAGTCAGATCTAAATGGTTCGTCCTTAATTGAAGCACTTGAATCTGAAAGTAGGACTCACAAATGAAGGGTCGCCGCCTGACATCGTGTCTTGGTAGCCTTGATGGTAGCACGTCACAGACGCATGGATACTACTGATAGTGCCAAACTCGAAACTGAGGTATAGATTAACTGTTGAAATACTTGAAATGCTACTCACCAGCCTTCGCCTTCTTGATCTGTTCGTGTTGTTCGTTCAGCTGCTGCAGCTCCTGCGAGTGCTTATGTCTCTGGTCGGTGAGTATCGCCTCGTGGGACGCCGCTTCTTCTTCTAGGCTGCGCTTGAGGACAGCTACTTCTTGCTCGCGTTTCGTTCGGAGCTCTTGTTGGGCTGTTCAGGAAGGAGAATGTATTGAATATGAATATTTTTAAGGCAAATTGGGGTGAAGTAGACATAATTTTGTTGAAAGCCTGCGTTAGCAAGGGCGTCCGCCAGGGAGGGGAGGGGGGGCAGGTGCATGCCCTAGAGGCCCCGAATTAAAAAAAAAAGTTTTACCTTTCCTGCCTGATGCCACACAATTAGTAAGTACGTATTAAATTGTAGCGTACAGTAGAATCAATATAATCGGTAAAAACAGAGGCTGAAATTAATTAGGAGCCCCTTGCCCGAGACCTTAGTAGGCAATTATGGCAAACACAAAGTTGCTAAAAATGGATATTGTGGACATTTTTATCTTAAATAGCATATCTAAATTTATTCGAGGCAAGATGTAAAAATTTTCGAGCTCGCTTCACTCGTTCTTGCAGCCTACTTTCTCTTGAATCTTAACTTTGTCTATAAGTCGCGCAAGTAACTCCGGTAGGTCGAAACCGGAAACAACACAGGTTGGGTGTTAAAATTTTTGAGCTCGCTTCGCTCGCTCTTCATACGACCGAATGTTTCCATTATGAAGGATCCAAACAATTCTGACCTGAGCAAGACAAGGTGTCAAAAAATTTATGAACTCGCTTCGCTCGCTCTACAGACGACCAAGTATACCCTTTATGAAAGATCCAAACAACTCTAACCTGTCCAAGGCAAGGTGTCAAGAAATTTTCGTGCTCGCTTCGCTCGCTCTTGCAGTCTTCTTCAGTCTTGATTTTGACTGTGAATTTATTGATCAAGTAACTCCTGTATGAAGGATCGAAACAATTCTAACCTTGAAGATGGCAAGGTGTAAAAAATGTCGTCGATGTGTCAGCCTCCCTATATTGTTTATTGGGTCAATTTCGGCTGCGACTTGAGTCGTCTAACAACGTTGTTTGACAACTTTAGCAAGCGAGGCAAGTCGACCAGCCAGACCAAAGTAAAGATCTACATATAAAGCGAACTCAGTCGCGCTTCATCCGAAAATGAACTGTATTTGCCAGTCAACGTGCTCATTAGTATGATACGTTCGATCACTGTCGCTTGTTTTAATTTGCACATTCACTTTATACTAATTAGGCTTATTTTCAGATGAATCGCGAATGGGCTAAGCTTGAGCTAAGTCTAAGTATTAGTCGTAGTTCGCTCTGAGCCATTAGTTCGTCGTCACTGACAATTACAGCAATCGGGTCATAGTGCTAGACTCACCAGCAGTAGTATCAAGCGAGTCGAGCAACTCGCTCTTGAGCGCCTCCAGCTCCTCGTTGAGGTCGCGGCGCAGCTTCTCGGCCTTGGTCCTGGCGGCGCGCTCGGCGTCCAGGTCCTCGTGCGCGTCGGCGAGCGCGGACTCGGCCTCGCGCGCCGCCTTCTGCGCGTGCGCGCGCGCCGCGCTCTCCTCGTCCGCGCGGCTCATGGCCGCCGCCAGCTCCTCCTCGCGCTTGCCTAAGGGGGACGGGGACATCTCACTTGTGCGATTCTACATTCACACTGACGATACCGGAATATACACACATGTAAAACGGGTTTACTTTTGATAGTTCAGTGCCCACAGACTTTCCGAATGCAATAAAAAAAAAACAGAATTGGGGGAATTTCTTTTCCACAATCCTATTTATCATAGTTAAGTTATCTAAACCATAAATACAGACAAGATTTAATATCAAGAATACAATCTTTATTTATGCACATCCTTACCCTACTACTTTAAAACCTTGTATGGCTTTAAAGATTTTTTATTGTTTTTCAATAGCTGTTCGACCCAACTTTTTAAGTCAGATACTTCTTCTTGTCAGCTAAAACACTGAGAAGTGGTGAATCGAATGGAAATGGTAATTTATTGTGACGTGATTAAACTTCAAGACTAAAACTAAAACTTACCGAGTACAATCTGCAACTCCTCAAGCTGCGCTTTCCTCTCAGTGAGCTGTTCCTTCACGTCTTGCAGTTCAGTCTCCAACTTCCGCTTGGCACGGTCCGTCTCTTGGCGCATTTGGTGATCCTGCCGACACAAAAGGCACATATTCAAACTGATTATGAAATGCTGGACTTACTATTTTTCCTTTGTTTTTGCTCTGAAAAATAGAATGCGAGAGTAGCAATGGAGTAGTCATACCCCTTGACTGTAACATTTTAATTTTACCCGAATTAGAGAAAGTTTGAATGTATATATGTGCCAGTAATTGCTGGTAAACAGCAGAAATCGGTCTAGTAGTGGTTTTATACTAAACGAGGATTATCACGAGGCACTGTGATGGCTTTTCTTTTATGAGTATTTTTAAGCTTAGATATCTGCGAATCTGTGACAAAATTAAAGAAATGTTTTAATGATTTATTGTGTACCCTCGGTATTTCTATGTACAAAATCTGTTTCACCAACAAGCTGCATGAAGATCGTACCTTAAGAAGTTTCTCCTCCAGCTCTGCGATGGCGGACTCCTGCTTGGTCTTCAGTTTGCTGAGGTGCTTCGCTTTTTCCTCTTCTTCGGCCAAAGCCTGGGAAAGGTCATTGGCTCGCTCCTCCAAGATCTGGAAAATTGAAATTATTTAAATAACTGTTATTTTTCGTTGGGGTGCAAGTGTCTTCAGAAATTCAATCGGCTTTTGAGAACGTGTGCGTTTAATTGTGGTTTACACTGCGGTAAAAAAAATAACAATTCAGACAGTATTTTAAAAAATATTTCATATTGACTAGTCTCAGTTTTTAGTATAAATGCTTTAAGAGTAGAGAGAAACGATAGATGGACTGTGTGAAGGATTATAAGGCTAGAAAAGGTGTCCGATGAGATGACGAGTAATAGAGAAGTATGGAAGAACAAGACGTGCTGCGCCGACCCCCAAATAATTTAGGATTAGGCGAGAGAGTGATGACAATAATGATATCATATGCACAAGGTCACTATTCTCATTGACTGTTAACTGGTTCATTTGCAATCTGGCTGACAGCCTACGGCGCTTCTAAACCGGCCTGTTTTATCATTACCAGTTAAGCTCCGATTTAATTTCTAGTGCAGCAGATAAATAATTCAAAATATTGCTAGGTTTTTTAGTTTATTCAGTAGAAAATGAAGGTCGGTCGTTAACGAATAAAACAGTCTAGTAAAGTGATATAAGATATAGTTTACCTTCTTCTCCTTGACGAGTTTCTGGTTGGTATCGTCGCTGAGCGCCAGGTCCTCCTCCAGCTTCTTGAGCTTGGCGTCGCATTGTACGCGCTCCAGCTGTAGCTTCTGACGCGCAGCCTCTTCCTCCTCCAGCTGTTCTTCTAAGTCCTGGATGTAAAGGATATGTGGTTAGTTGGTGTTGCTAATAGGGATATTGGTTCATTCATATTTTTTTTTATTGTTGTCTTTGTTTCGACAGTTCAAAAGTGCCTGTAACTGGCCTTCTTGAAATAAATGATTTTGATTTGATTTGAAATGGAAACATATTTAAAAAAAAAACTCGAGTTATTCTTATGAGTGATATGCGCTTCATGGCCGACGTACCATGAAAATTCTTAATCCGAGCCTTTACTCAGAACACAACAGGGTTGTATGAAGGGTGCAAAATCAGTAAAGTAACTTTATCTAAAGATCGCAATCCATAGATTAAATGTTTCGCCTTGCTTGACTGTTTTCCTGACCTCTATGAAAGTCATATAAACTCATGTTGTAATAGAAGTAAAATTCTGAGAAAGAAAATGGAACCATTCGCCACATTTGCAGTCCTGGCATAAGCTCAACTCCTACCATATTCTAATCTCACCTGTATATTAAGCTGCAGCCTCTTCTTCTCTTGCTGCAGCGCGTTGCAGCGCTCCTCTTCCTCCTCGATCCTGCCCTCCAGGTCGTGCAGCAGTTCCTCCAACTCCTGCTTCCTGGCGGCGGCGCGGGCGCGGCTTTCTTCAGCCTCAGCGCATAACTCTAGTTCGGCCTGAAAACAAAGATGTGTTTAATGTGGTTAAAGTTATTGTCACTCTATAAGTTTGTTTTCGTCTGTGTAAAAAAGGTAAAATGGAGATTTTCGTTCCTCTGTCACGGATTTTATTAAACTGTTCAAAAGTAACTTCTATTAACAAGTTATTATTAAAAAACAAATCATCAACCAACCTGCAACTGCTCAGCCAGTTGAGTCTTCTCAGCGTTAGCCTGCTGGAACTTCTGCTCGTACTCCTGGCACCTCTTCACCTGCGTGTCGAGTCTGTCCCTGATCTGGCGCAGCTCATCTTCCTTCTGCGTCAGCTTCTCTTCTTGTTTCGTCACTTCCAGAAGAGGTTTCACCTAGAAATGTCGTTAGGAATATTCGTGACGTGGCAGGGTACATGCTTGCACTTACCATAGAAGATGTACCCAAATATAGTGTAAGAGTAACATAATATACTCTTCGTTTTGTGTTACCTGTTGAATAGCAATTTTAAACAAATAAAAACATTACAATAAATGGATTTTTACATAAATACGAAGAAGAAGAAAAAGAAACCCCTCACTCCTGAAAAATCGCATAAAGTCTACGCTACGTTTAGAGTGGAAACCGACCTCAACTAAGTCGGGAAAAGGCTACGTAGATCTCAAACAAACGTAGCATAAAATAAAAACGAAAACATTCGCCCAAAATACGCTAATCTAAAACCGGGCTTACGCCACGGGCGTGTAGCGTGCGATGTGACATTGTATAGAGATTGTATAATCATTTCTATGCAACACCGCATCGCAATCACTGAAGTGTAATAAAGATTGAGCGAGTTGTGGGATTTTCAACTTTCGGCACTTAGCCGAACGTGGCAAATCCGACAACGTTCAATATCCCTTACGGCATATCAAATTTCCACAATCAATATTACAGATCAAACATTCTCTAAACGTGTGACATTCATAGTTAATTAACAATAGCAGAACTATTCAACAATAGGGCGCATCCCTATTGTTGAATAGCTCTACTGTATGGTGGTAATTTGTATAAATTCATAATGTATGGAAATGTTTCCAAAACATAGTATCTGGTTGGATATACAAGGTGTGCCTAGTGACCTAGCGAAAATTTTAAATGGCGTAATCATTGGGAGCGTTGTTGGATTTTCAACTTTCAATACTAAGCTAAACATTGAAAATGCACAGCATGCTCAATGTTGCCCGTCTCAATGTAGGAAAGTAACATTATTGAATATTGTTACATACGGTGTTTGTATATTTAAATGTATGTAATAAAAATACTATTATTTTTTGTAAAGATTATAGGGTATGTTGTAAGCAGATACGTGATAATAATTTGATAGTATCGATATATAATATTGATTATAATATCTGCATAATGTATCATACTTATATACATATTATAGAACATAAGACAAGTATATTTTGTACAGGTTGAGTTAGCGAGATGGGTCTGTAGAGCGCCTGAAATTATGAAAAATAGATAAAAAGAGCAATAAGTTCGATTTTGGATAAACCAAGATCTGCAGTAAGTTTTTGAACAAATCTTGTTCTAACCAAAAGTCGAACTCAAAATGCAGTACAACTTTCCTCTATTTAGCATAGTTCCACTTTCCGTCTTGCCGTTCCTTCTCAAAAACTTACCCTGGACATGGTAGGTTATTCAACTTACCTTGATATACAGCCTCCACCACTGCCAATTTCTCAACTTGAGATAAGCAGCACAGTTCCTCTGAATGATCCTGATAGCGTTCAGCTGTTGCAGTCTCTTCTGATAGTTCCTCCTCGCAAGGTAGCCTCGGCAGAACGCTTGGAAGTTAACTATCAAGTCAGTGATCTTGTAGTCCCGTTCCTCCTCAAGATGTGCCAGAACACCAGCCCGGAAGAAGATCTTGGACTGACCGACGCGGTATAGATTGTGATCTAACTCTAGAGCCTCGATCATCTGCTCACAAGCTTTCTTTCCATCCATAAAACCTTTCGGAATGATGTTCGGAGTCAGCAGCTCATAACGCTGTCTGAACTCCTGGAAGGGAATACGGTTGGGGAAGCCTTGTCTGCAGATCCTGATACCTTCGAGCACACCGTTGCATCGTAACTGGTCGAGCACTAGAGGCGCTTCGATCTTTCCAGCCTTCTTCTCATGGTTGGGAATGATACACCTTACGAAGTTAGGGTTAGTGTTCCTGAGCGTTGCCATCAGTTTGGTCAGCTGTTCCTTGTATAACTGAGAGACTGTTCTGAACATGCCCTTGCGGGTTCTGGCGCCGAATTGCGTGTCGGTCATGGCCTGCTGCGCCATGCCTACTATCTCTGCATCCTTCCAAATGTGACACACGAACGGGTCCTGAGACGACTGGAGCAGCTGGACGACGTTCTCGTTCAGGGGATCCATGTTCTTCATTAACCATTTTTCTGCGGAATAGTCTACTTTGCCAGCGTAGTGGATGATTGCGAAGTCGGCAACACCACGGAAGTCAGTCTTCATAAACTTGGGATGGACGGAGTGAGCCGAGACGAGCTTCTCGACGAACGTCTTATCAGTAGCCTTGGGGAACCAGCACTCCTCGTCCAAGAGAGCCATTATACCCATTGGTTTGTCGATCAAATCGATAGTCGGTTGTAAATCGAGACCGAAATCAATGAACTTCCATTCGATACCTTCGCGCTGGTACTCTTCCTGTTCGAGGATGAACATAGTGTGGTTGAAGAGTTGCTGAAGTTTCTCGTTGGTGTAGTTGATGCAGAGCTGTTCAAAGGAGTTGAGTTCGAAGATTTCGAAACCGGCCATATCGAGGATGCCGATGAAGGAAGCTCCTTGTCTCTTGGTCCTGTCAAGCGAGCGGTTGATTCTGTTCACGAGCCATCTGAACAAACGCTCGTAGCAAGCCTTGCCGATGGCCTCTACGGAGAACTCTACCTGCTCCTTGGTCTGCGCTTTCGTGACGAAATCGCGACCTACTTTGATTCTGGGCTTGAGGTATGCCTTTGTCATTTCTGTGACTGACAGACCTGGAACACAAATATGGCAAATTAGTTTATCAATCACAGCACCTACATTTCCTTCCATGAAGAAAATAACTTACCAAGTAAATGCGCGATCTTCTGCGCGACGGTGTTATCAGGCAACGTGGCCTGATCCGAGTTCCTCTCCTGCTTGAACTGCATGGAGCCGAACAGCAGCACCGCGGACACTATCCTGAAGATCGAGTTGAAGTCTTCATTGTTCATGCCCATGATGTTCATGGACTTGATGGTTGCCTGGAACTCAGCGGCGTCATCGATACCGGGGACGGGTAGGGCAGCATTTGACAAGAATGGGTAACTCTTGGGGTCCTCTAGAATGTATTCAGCTCTCTGCTGCGTCGTCGCTCCGGCTAGGAGCTGGTAGAATATGTGGAATGTCCTCTCGTCTTTTGCTTGTCTGATCGCTCTTGATTTCTCGAGTAAGTACGTTTCGATGTTCGCGCCTGCTATGAAACCTGACGCGTCGAAATTTATTCTAATGAATTTACCCTGGAATCAATAACATCCCGTTTTAGTATCTATTCAGCTAGCCTATAGATAGAGTTTTGAATGGCCGATAAGTTGGTTTATACTTACAAATCTAGAAGAATTGTCGTTTTTAACAGTCTTGGCGTTACCGAAGGCTTCTAAAATAGGGTTAGCTTGTAACAGCTGTTGCTCCAGTTCGCCCTATAAGAGAAAATGTTTTTATTAATCAGTCCAATTATCTTAATCATAGATCCAAGCAGATGAGATGATGTTGGTAATGAGAACAAGCTTTTAGTAGTAAACTCTAAGGAGTTAGTAACAAAGACAAAACCGGGAGTGCTCTTTAGTTATATGGCATAAGTATATTCAAAATAACAACTTCAGTTTTTAACTTGAAAAAACATCTTAAATCAAACTTTATTTCGTTGTTACAAGTAAGGTAGTTATTTTTTTTAAATATGTGCACAAAAACATTGATATTTCTTTCAAGCATTGATTTTGTTTGAGCAAAATTAATAACTAAGGTGTTAGCGTTCCTTTACCTCGAATGTAGGTCCGTTTGTCTACGTAGGAGTTAGCAGCGTGAAATGAAACGTCACAGGTTAATGATACAGGGTTAGTAGGGTACAACAAACAAGTTAGCAATATCACAATTAATATCTTAAAAATATACGTCTTAGGTGTTTGTAAAATGCGTTTTTTCTGTAAGTGCAACGTGTTACAAGTCATGTTACAATTTATGTAGCAAGACGTGTTGCAGCAACAAGGTCATAACTTTTCAGTATCTTTTAACCATGTTTATGAACAAGCAGCGTGTTACACAACACACCTTCACTTTGAAACAGAGATCCTCAACAACATTTATTTACGACAAACAATAAAGACGTATATTTACGGTTATCCATTGAAATGAAAGTTTATAATAAAATTGTGAACACACAGTTAGCACATGACGTTATGCAAAGCTTTTAATTTACATGGGTGTGGGTTTAAGAATCTATTCTAAAACAAAGATGGGAACTATAAACATAAATATGTTGGTGATTGGTAAACACTAAACATTTTATGATCTGCTGAAATACAGTGATATTATTATTGTTTTTAGAATAATAACATGGATTTATAAAAATATTTAGTTACTATGCTACTATGTGGGTGGATTGGAAAGGAATAAAATGTTTTTGACAATGCCAGTTGTCATAAAATAAAATAAAACACATTGGGGAATCAAATATACCCTACACTTATTTTGTTTAAAATATAACAGATCCAAAACCAGTAAAAAATACATAAATACATTACATAATAATATACAGGGTGGAGGAAACGTGTAAGCAAGCAAGTAAGTACATTTTTACAACCTTATAAATAAATATTTATTTTTTTACAGATTTCAACAATACAGTAAAATGCTCTTAAAATGGAATTCTGAAGACGACCGCACGACAAACTGTAGCGGCAGCTGGTTTCTAGGTATCTTCATAAAAACGGCACCAGGAGGCAATGTTGCCGAACCGATTTCATAGAGTAACAAATATTAGTCGTATCGCAGGCTTCGGTCTGTCTCAGCGATTGGGCGGTTTGCGGTGGTCTTCAGAATCGTACATTTACCATGAAGAAGATAATAATGATAGAAAACCATTTTTCATTGCCTGGTTATTTCATGCAAACCGTTGAACAAAGCACCGAAATCCGGCAGATTGTGGTATATTATCCTCACAGACTGCCAATGTTTGAAAAATATCGATGTTATATTTATTGAGGATGTCATGTAATACGAAAATACATAATCTCAATAATTTGGCTTTATTCTATGATTTGTTATGAAGTCAATTTAACTTCCAATGATTAAACTTATCATCTTTTAAGTAAATGAGAATAATATACCACGCCAAGAAAGATATCCCCAATACACGGCAGGCGATTAGTCGACTTTATTTTTATTATATTTCCTTGACTTACTATAATCAACTGTGGTGTCGGTCCCTGTAGTTGTCGTATCGATTCCCAGGTTCACGAAGGAGAGAGGGAAAATAAAAAAAATATACATCAGTGTGTTGTAGAAGATATAGATTTGTTTTTTAGGAGTGCTGCCAGAAAAAAACTTGTTTACCTTTGTCTTTCTTTTTTTTTCTAACAGCACATACAGATATAGTATACAACCGTGTGCTGTACACAATAACACATGCCACCTTTATTACATGCAGGTGTCAAAATCGCACTTAACGTAAAAGATAATAGCGTACAGTGAACCACGCAAGTTACGTATTTTTACATACGCAGTCAAAGATCTAGCTGTGAAAACTTTTGTGTCACATTGTATTGTAAATAGAAAATTATGCTTAGTAATACAAATATGTTAAAATTAGCAAATTAATTGTAGTCTAGCAAAAACACTCAATACTGTGACCTACATTTTCGCAATTAAAGAATTTATTTATTGCTGTATAAGGCATACAAAGAGAAAGTGTCTATTACATTTTATTCTAGCTATTTGTACAGTAAAACGTAAAGAGGCTAGCCAGATAACGACAAACTGGTTCCATTCCTCACCCGAACGCGATAGTCGAACCAGTACACATGTGAACGCTTAACAGTAATAGAACATGGAATTAATTTACAAAATAACGTACACATTTAAACTGAGAAAAATATTGTAAGTAAAAAAGTATATATATATTTAAAAAAATGTGACAGAAATTAGTGAAGTCACCCCATACTCAAAACTTTACAGATTTCAAAAGCCTATCACCCTATCGTCCCACTGCAAGCCAAAGGCATCCTTCTAAACAGAGATACTCTCACTATAAATTTATAATAAAAAATCAATATCCCTATCCAGCTTTAAAAATAAAAACAATCAAGTATACATTGGACTTACTTCTACTTCCCCCATTTTTATCTAAATAAAAAATGAACCAAACATCCCCATTAGGCTACTAACGTTCAAAACGCAGTATTCAATTTACTCAATTATTTAACCAACAGTTAAGTCCATGCGAGTCGCCGTGTAAGGGATACCACGGCACATAATTACGTAAACTGTCGTTACTGCATGAATTAACTAAACATTGTTATTTTACTCGTTACGACTAGGAAAGTGAGTTTAACTTAAGTTTATTTACGGCTTGAAAGACTAACTTGAGAAAGTGATTGGAATGTTACTTATTAGGAAGCAGACATGTAACTGGCGTTCTGTAGTTTATGCCTACCCCCATAGAGAAAAGGCATCGAGTTTGTGAGTGTGAGATCTAAGTTAGATTCTTACACATTTAAATAAAACAAATGTAATAAATTAATCATCTGTGCTTACTACTTGTCTTGCCTTTCTTAGCATAAACAAATAAATACCACAAGCTGAAATCCCTTAATCCTCGTCTTGGAATACGAAAACTGTTATTAAGTATAGTTTTACCCCAAGTTTTCACTTTCAAGTTTGTCTAACCGCCCAAAATTCTCTTCATCACACAACGCCGATCAGTTTAGATCAAAAACTATCTATCTAAATCTTCAAAGAAACTACGTCATAAATATAAATAATTAATTATAATAAAATGTCTTACCGCGCCGGATCCCTTGGGTTTGGAGGCGGCGACGTACGCGAGGTACTGTATCACCTTCTTGGTGTTCTCTGTCTTACCAGCACCTGACTCTCCTGTGCACAGGATTGACTGGTCCTCTCGGTCTGGAATAGTAATTGTACTGATATTAGTATTTGCTAAGTATGGCTAGAGCTATTGAGTTAGCGAAGGCTTTCTGGGTGCTTATCATCATGTTCTTAGTTTTTCCTAACTATGTTGGGGTCGGCTTCCAACCAACTGTACTAGTATTTTATATGAGGCGACTGCCTATCTAGCTTTACAAACAAACCCAGTTACTGGGTAACTTTTGTATTACCCATTTAACTTTCGGGCTTCTGATGACCGATAACTGCTGTCAAAGATCTACGAATGATGGCCAGGACCAACTGCTAAATGTACTTTTCGTGATACGGACTCTTGCTTTTCGTATGAATTTGATAAATACTTTAAGCAGTGGTTAGTACTGGACCCCTGTTTTCCAAATATTTATAGCTATAATTTGGAGTAGATCTTAAATTTGTAAGTAGTTTACAGCACGAAAGCTACACTAAATTTTCAACCTCTCAACAGGTGCGGCGAATATGGAAATACTTCCTACTATTCAATACTCAATAATAACAATCGTCTATTTCATGGTTATCTCCTGCGCTTATGAGTACTGTTATAAATCTACAGGGTGTGACCGTACGTTGATGATATTTAGGATAAGGAACGTATTTCATCTGCGACAATTTATGTGCTGCGGATGGTATCTAGATGGAGACAAATTATGGGAACTGCGCAGTGGAAGGTGCTAAGTTCGCGCAGATTGCTATTGTATTTTGAGATGAGATTATGATTTGCAGAGCAAGAAATACGAATGCTGACATTACGTGAAATTACATACATTACATCTGAGGACTGATCGACACAAGATACCGAAAAGATTATTATTTCAATTATGTTGAACGTCGTTGAATAAATATGAAACTCTATTAGGCCTTCAGGTTAACTAAACGGGAAATCATTTTTTTTTTTGCATACACTGGGACGAACTCACATAATTTGGATCTTTTCATAAAACATGCAACACAATATGTAGAGAAGTTCAATTATGTTGTTAAACTTGTATACATTTTGCAGACGGTTTTAATCTGCCCGACATAATAGTGGTAGCCGCAAGGCTAGGGAGCAGGGGTTTCCTCCTTTTAATTATAATGAATACATTTTGAAGTGGGAGGGCGGAATACGGGCAGACGGTAGCTGTGAATATAAAATGCAAGAGACCGTGACCTGTGAGTATGACTGTATGATGTATCCATTTACCATACTTAGAATTTTAATTTGTATGTTGATTAAAAGCACTAAAATGACACAATGATAGACCTGGGTAAGGGCATAGGATACTTTTCCCCCCGATAGGTATGTGACCGATAATTTTCGACTTTCACGCAGGCAAAACTAAAAGTTAGAAATATTTACTCTAAGTACTGTCAGTATAGAAAACACGTAACTATTCCTGATACATAATTGAAGGCCAGGCGCATCCTAATTCACCACCTCCACATTTGCAGTCAACAGACGAGAGAGAAAGTGAGTTATTCTCATACGAATAGTTCTTGCCGGGATGAGAAATGTATATTCTTCTACCAGATAGGCATGTAGATGGACCTTAAAGTTTGAAATCAATCTAACTTTTGTGTCGTTATCAACTAACTTTGTGTGTGAAAAAGGCGTGAAGATAAAATACATTTTTACGAACAAAAATGGTTTTAGCGTTCATAATTATAAAAGAAAATACTAACCCCATGTGAAGTGGTTTATATCAACCTGTCGCAAAACTTCTGAGCACCAAGATAGGCTACCATCAAAACTATGAAGACCACCACGGAGATGTAGAGGACATCCGTTTTGGGTGTTCAACAAAATACTCAAGTAAATTAGATTTCAAAAGAGGTTTTTATAATTATGGAAACTCCTAAAGATCTACTCTCGAAGCTCCCTAACCATCCTTTCCCAATCAAACCAAAATTTAGTCCAACCATCGGAACAGTTAGTACTTCAGTAGTTATAGTTACACAAATAATTTTCCTTCCTGCAACAACACTTCCTGCAATAGATTTGCATTGTGTTGTACGGTTAAATGCTATCGCAGTGTCGCCATGTCGCAGTTAGCTGTTACGAAACATTTGCTTTGACGTGGGCGTTGCCGCTTACCTGCTCACCAGGGATCATTAGTGCTGTGGTATCGAAGTGATGGGACATAATGTGGGGAACAAGTAAGATGTCTCTTTGGTCTATTTAATTCTCGATTCTACAACTTCGAAACTGAAATTTCGTAAAGTTATTGTAGAATTTGTTGCCATCCGGGGAAATGGTTATGGATGGGATGGCCATGGTCGAAGCAGACATAGGAACGTAGAGATTAGCACAATCAAAGAGGGGTCTATACCCAGCAGTGGGTAAAGTCAGTGTGGATGATGATGATAAGGGAGTGAACATACTTATCGCCGAGGAATCTGCTTAAGCTGATCATAAAGAGCTTTATGTACAGCGGATTGTCCGACGCAGAGTCGAGTCGCGTCGTCAGGACCCAAACGAAGAGAATGACGTATTTTTCGCTTTTATTGCACAGTGGCAGTTTAACGCAACATGGGCCAACAGTACTGTACTCTCCTTAGTAATAATTTCCACAGTAATTAAGTGTCAAATATGGATACTTAAGCAATATAACACAAATATCGATACCAATCTTGGCAAGTACTTTAGCTAGACAAAGATAATTTACTAGGTCGCTCTAATTGTTTAGTAATAGCTTTCGATACTAAATAAATTACGGCGCAGCTGTGAAGGGACAAATATCTAAATAGAATTTCCCATATTTGGCTTAGCTAACTTTGGTAAGTGCGAAACGACTGAAGTAATGGCCGCTTGCACCATGAATTAGCTAGATACGTTTAGAATCGTTCTGTTTCTGCCAATCGTTTAAAGATGAAGACAGAATTATGTTTTAAATATGTTTAGCATTTAACAATTTAGCCCAGTCTTACTATTGGTACCGTATAACCCAGTATTAACTGGCTTGTGGAGGTCAGATAGGCAGTCGCTCCATGTAAAATACTAGTATTCAGCTGCATCCGGTAAGACTGGAAGACGACCCCAAAAAAGTTGGGAAAAAGGCTAGGCAGATGATTTAAGTATTTAGTGATTTGTAGTGCAAGTGGGGCTAAGAGTGTTATAGTTTATTCATTTTGCGCTCATAAATACAATAGCAGGACAGTCTCGGGTAATGTACTAATAATGTGTTCGAAGTACAAAATCGTGTCAGAAACCGGATAAACTAAGCAGCAAAAATAGACTAGAATAGTCGGAGCTAGGTTATTTAAGTCATTATTGGAGGTACAACTATTTCCCATGAAATAGTTGTACCTCCAATAATGACTAGACAAGAAAAAAAAGGTTGTCCTAAATTGTAGTTTATATGCATTTTATATTGGTACAGCGAAATATTCCCCCTCCCGCACCCCCAATGTGGACACAATGTGGACACAATGTGGATGTTCCATCGGTACACCTCTGCCTAACCCTTCAGAGCCTAGAAGAGTTATGTTATATTTTCGTTATTTTTTAACTTAATAAACGTAAAAACTGAGAATAAACTCCACAATACATTAAAATAACCTACTCAAACGGGTATCGATAGCGGGCCCCTTACTACAGTTCAAAGATAAGGGCCGTTCGTCTAATTGTTCTGTAATGGCGCCGATACGGAATGACTTATGGCACAACTGTCGCATACCACTTTATTTCGTACAAGGCGACAGGTTATTTATTACGAGAACCTGTATTTTTTTCCATTACGGAGTTGGAAATGTGTCGAAATTTCTAGTTTTAAGTTAAGTTTTAAAAGTTATTGTGACTCTTGAGGTCATCATAATATACATTCATAGATACAAAAAGGACGCCCTCAGCCTGAGGGCGCCCAACCTTACGCTTGCGCATCTCTCATCCTACAGAGATGAAATTGTATAATTGATAAGCGGTGAGGGAACTCCTCAACTCCGGTGGAGCGACGATCTTCGCAGGTTGGCTGGTAGCAACTGGATGAGAGTTGCCCAGTGGCGTACGATTGAAGAGGCCTAAGTCCAGCAGTGGACTGTTTTAGGCTGATGATGATGTCAAGGATGAGAGACAGTTATTCAAATTCAGCTTGCAAGATTGACGCCTAAACTAACTAACACACAGACATTGCAAGTTAAAGAAACATAAACTTACCTTGTAACATAGAACGGTAGGCGGTGTCTGTGATGGCGAACACATGGGGAGGTACCTCGTGCCGCTTTATGCCCTTATACCTCTCCATGATCTTCTCCGTGTAGATGGGCAGCTTCTTGTACGGGTTCACTACCACGCAGAAGAGGCCAGAATATGTCTGTGGAAGAGAGAGAAACAGTTGGTTAGGTATATTTTACATTATTATAGTTGTGTTTTCAAGACGGGAAGACATGGTTTGTGATTTTATAATGAACGTCGCGGTTACTGTAGTTCAATATAGTTTATTTTCATATTCTATTCTTTGCGATATCTTGAGTTTTATGGTGAAAAGGGGATTAGGAACAAGACTCGAGGATTTCATGTTAATAAATCAAACTTAAACTCTAATCTTTGCTTAACAAATTTCGACCTTAGTTACCAAAAACATGAAATATAGACATTTATTACTCATGGAGTCAACAGAATATTTACTTGAAATGAGATAAATCACATACCCAACATGATTATAATAATTATGATCCCCTTTTAACGTTGCTCAGACTTCTCGCCACCATGTTTTGTAACTTGAAAGTCCAATTTCAACTTTCCTAATACGAGAGATTTTCAATTGAGAAATTAATCATAGCATCTATCCTTAGAAAACTTGGTGAATGTTCGCGACCTTGCGGAATAAGGTTCAGAATGCCTTAACATATCAATTTAATGGCAAAAGTCAGACACTAACAAACAAACGCTGCTTTTAATTATTTGGGTGAAAATGAAATTCGTTATGGCATATAAGGATCGTAAACTCAATATAACACAGAGGATATGTGCTATATGATAGGCCGGTAAGCTATTGGGTAGTTAATAGATATAAAGTACTGACAGCAATCAGGTTGCGTTCATTACTTGAACCCCACAAAGACAATTTTAGGTGATGGGCAGGAACTTAATTGTTTTATAACTGAGAGTTCGCAGAGCAAAATACCAGAGAAGGTTTCGCTAAAGGTGAAGAACACCAGGAATTTAAATAAAAAAATGAAGAAACCATTGCCAGATAAGACTAGGACGAGCAAACATGTCGGGACGTGCGAAGAGACGTTGTAAGGTTAACATAATCAGCCATTATCGTTCCCATTGCTGGGACAGAGGCCTCGCTATGAGAGAGAGCAGGAAGGTTACGTGCACAAAATTCTCTAGAACCGATGAATCAACCAACACACTACTCTTTCTCACATAAACATGGAACTTCAACACTAACAAGGCATATCAGTGTCATAACATCGCAGGTAAAAACACAAACGAGAATGAAAGTATCCGCATCCGTAGAAATGGCGGCAAGAAGAGGAGTGCGCAAGAGTGAATCACGCGCAGCAATCGCGAACATCCGCGCATCTGCGCCCGCGCATAAACTATTGTGTTGTTTCTTATAAGAAAATTGGCTTTTGTTATGTTGGACGTTTTTGTGGTGTCTCGTGTTACATGGAATGTTATGTGTTATGTATTATGCGTGTTCTTTTTAGTTCCTTTTAACGTTTTTGTTAGGTAAATGTCGTAAATGAGAAGACACTGCCGGATTCGTGTTAATGTTTATTAAAACTGATTCTAAACTAATTGGTATATTCTGTAATCCCCGAAGGGTTAGGCAGAGGTGTAGGTACCTAATATGTACAATCATATTTCGCCAGTTATGATGAAGTCCCATGTAATAAAAGTTGATAAGTATAATGTTAATCTGCAATCAAGGCATGGATTTTAGATGTTTCAGAACAAAATCCGTTCGTGTCAACCTGCATAATTACAGCTTCTATTATATCTTCAAATGAATGAACACGTCTTAATCCAAATAACCCATACGTAGAGCGAAAGGCTAACCCTTCGCTCTAAATTACATTTATTACGCAGCCAATTAAAATCGTCCTTTGCCCACATAATGACATTTTAATACAGAGAAACACTTGAAATTCCAGTCGACATAACACACTATACGAGTGACCAGTTAGAATTCAATCAGACTTGCCCTGCCTACAATCTGTGCAAATGACTTTAACATTAAAACATTAAGTTATTTAGGTCAAATAGATAGTACAAGAGTTCTAGTATATCTTAGAGCAAACAAGTAATTAGTAACAGAATTATAACTTGATGCTAATTGGCGGGATCGTCAAGTTGACGGAATCGATATGGTGAGATTGATTCGTTTTGTTGTTTATATGTTAGGGTTACTTGTTTACGATTGCAAGTTTTGGAGTAATTTATAGTCGGAGGAATTCAGTTTGAAATGACGTACATATCTATAAGTTTATACGGTCCTATACCTATGCGTATATGAATGAGCTTTAGTTAAGACGAAGGAAAAAGTTTTTTTTTGTATAATCAGCAATTAATGTGAACTTAAAAAGTTGGTTTTGGTTAGTGATGGAAATAATATTCCTTTTTTTACCAACTTTAAGGAGCAATAACAACAAGTTAATAAACAAACATCTTCACACGATCCGAGCCAGTTCAGCGTCAGCTAGCTCTTTTCGGCACACAATTCCACCCACCATATCAACTAAACATACAATGTTTACCTACCGGTAACATCAAAGATACCTTATCACAAAGATAACCGCAATTATATTAATCAATTTACGACATGACCCGCCTCTGGGGTACTGCGCAGGAGTATAATGTTGTTTGTGTTAACACCTGACCCAGCCGATGATCTATCGATCGATAACATATCATCACGGATGTGGCCTCCGAAGGGTTAGGCAGAAGTGTACCAGAGAGGTGTGTAAATACTAAATACACAACACCCACATTTAACCCGTTATAAGTCCTATGTAATAGGGGGCGAGCCTTTTCCCATCTATCGGTCACAAATCAAAACTCCTTGGCTGCAACTGACAAATTCCTGATGGAAAAACCCAATAACACTATGCACGACTTGGGAATCAAACCCAGGACATCATCCTCAGCAGTCGCATTTGCGAGCACTAGACCAAACGAGGCAGTCGATGGATCGATAAGTTACGGCTGATTCTATAAAATATGAGAGCACTTCTCAGTATCATGGTTGGTGTCCATGTTCTATGAAAGCGTAGTATGATTTTACATTGCTGTGTGCGCTGAATTCTGATTAGTTTAATGGTAGGTTAACTGTTGACGCGACTTAGGATCAGGTTTTTGTTAATACCTATTTTTTTTTGGTATTTTATACTGAATAAATGGAAAGCAGACCTTTCAGCGATCTGATAATCCAAATTCCTTTAGGTTAACTGGAGACTGGTATATCTTCGTACTTAACTGTGATAATTATGGTGTCATCTTCATGGTCTAATCTTTACATGATAGAACTGTGAGAGAAAACACAAGATAGTTATATTTTTAACGAAATACTTCCAGATTGGTAAACCTACAACGATGTTAATTAAAGTACCATTAATATAAAACGATAATGCAATCCGCTTTGAACGGAAAAGATAAATCCAATTATGAATTTATTTACCTAATGATTACTGTTGGATTTGATTAGTAATGTGTTTTATGAGTAAACTTGGTTATTCTTTGTTTTAAGAGCGATAAAAATGTTTGGTCTTTCAATACCAAATTAGAAGGACCAGCTTCAGTAAATTACTAAGTCTAAGCAGGGGAAGATTTGTGTCATATTATGGGATTAATAAAGTTAGATGGAGTGGCGATCCTCGCAGGATAGCTGGCAGCAGCTCGATGAGAGTTGCCGAGTATCGAGATGAATTCCGGCCGATTGGAGAGACCACCGTCGAACAGTGGCTAATTATTATCATGATGAGATTAACAGTTACACACTACAGTTATCGTTACAGGTAGTCAGTGGCCCGAAAGTCTGACAACCAGTCTTACCAAGGGGTATCATATTACCCAGTAGTAACTGGGTTGTGGAGGTCATTTAGGCAGTCGCTACATGTAAAATACTGGTATTCAGCTGCATCCGGTAAGACTGGAAGCCGACCCCAATAAAATTGGGAAAAAGGCTAAGCAGATGATGATTAACGAATCTTGAGTATTTTACAGGCTCTATTTAAGGTCTGAACATTCCCTTTTAAGTTGAATGTCCGAAGCCCAATTATCAGGTCCGAGAACTCAGAGATAACACCACATTCTCTAACATAAACTTAAACGTTTCCATAAACAAGTGGTCGCTAGGTAAACTATTTAAAATATATTAACAGAAGATAACAGGCGAGTTCTAAACAACAGGAAACTTCACAGATAACATTGTACCTGTTTACGATCCTATAATAACGACATTTGTATGCAAAACAATGTGCTTTTGATAATAATTAATTGGCGTTTTTTTTCCTTCGATTCTATTTTTTTTTTGTTTGTGATTAAAATAGAAAGTCTTGAAATATTCAGTTTTTGTTCTCGATTCGATCGCTATTATGTTCTAATCCTTTGACCTCACTTATAAGTATTATTGGTGACCCGTTCCTATTTAGGTACAAAATAATTTTTGAAAAAATCATATTCCGAGCTATATTTATTCAAAAGAATGACATACGCCTAGACTCGCACCTATCTTTCGCAAGGAGTAGGTGAAATGACATGGATTAACAGCGCTGAAACCATCATCATCGATTATGTTAATAAGAAAGAGTGCTGTAGTTTATTGAAATGTTTTGCATTCCAACATTAATTGGGTGTGAAAGAATTTCACGTATGAAAGAATTCCGCGAAAGCGTAGAGAATATCTTAGTAAGGGGTTGGAGATAGATAAGCAAATTCAACCGTATATTAAAACTTCAAAATATTTTCTGATGATGTCAGGTTTCGAATTCCGCAGAAAGAATTCCGAAGGCTCTTGCCACGGACCTTTGCGATGAGCTCATATAAAAAGGCATTAGGCTCCGGAATTCCGGATGAGATTCCAAGACTATGGATCCCGGCTCTCTGACACATACCCTACAATTAAGATCAGTACTATAGAGCACAGGTAGGTCTAGCTCCACTCATCCATATTGTGGAAGGTCAAATTAAATGGGTTTTCTTCGCTAGCCCAAAATGATTTTTATTTGAGTCATTATCAAATCTGGCTTGTCGAAATCGTACATCTGTATACACTGTCTCCACAATACCATATAGTTTATCTTTAGTCAGCTGGGTATATCCAATTGTGAGGTGTGTCGCAACCTCTCGTTACGAAGGACCACAAAAACTAATACGACATAGTTTCCACGAGACTGCAGCCTTATTTGGTCGTGTTCAACGATACCCTTACATGGTATACGCTAATAAATACTTTGGTAATGCACCGAACGCTTTAAAAGTCCGACTGAATGACATTTTACAAGAACTAAGTGACAAAATGACAGCTGGGTAAGCGTGAATGCAAGAGTTTTTTGGGCTGATTTATAGGATACGTGTTATGCTGTTTCCAAGGATCGGGTATCGAGGAAAAAAGTAATGCTACTACCTACTTATCAAACAGCGGCAAACGTGTCTTTCAATTAGTCAAACCAAACGGATAATAAGCTGCCGTAATTGGTCATGTAAAACAGGTGAGGAAGAAAATGTACTGAACTTTGGCCACCACTTAAGCCTGAAGACAGTTAAGAAACCCTTGGAGGGTTTCTGTGCGAGTCTCAAAACAAGCAACCCGACATTTTCGGACACGACTTGACCCCACTTTCTTAATTTGTCGAAAACCGTCGTTACCGCCGATGTGTCATCATTAGGAACGCAATCACCGCGTGCGCACAATGGGAAGGTGAGTTACAACGTAACATATGACTCACCACATCGACATTCGGCAAACGAAAATGGCCGCAAATATGTTTTATGGACCAGTTTACGAGCACGTTCGAGAAATTCTTTTGTATAACGCTAAAAACCAAAGATGGAATGAGATTTGCGCGATAGCCGAGATTGCTGCAACGCATGAATCTAGATTAGAATCACATACTTATATTTTCAATCAAAACAACTATTATATGAAACCAATCTCCGCAGATATAACTCCTTGTATTGGAGACAAGGCTAACTGTGGTAATTTCAAAAACCACAGACAGTTCGAAGGCTCTACGTAACACGAACTACCATTTAAACCAAGTGTGAAAGGATCAACACCCGCTTAATTTAAAGACACTCAAATAAAACTGCCAGTCAACGCCATGTCTTAGCTACCTAATGCCATAAATTAAATACTTGTGCGCGGCAATAATAATAAATTCATAAAATATATTAGCTGATACTGATCATTGTTCCAAGAAATGCCCATGACCTTGGGATACCACAACAACGAAGTTAATAAGGAGCGAGCATCAAGGCTGACACAAGAGTTTTTAATGGAAGGCGACACTGGACAAATTGATGGTTCCCCACAGTTGCCCGCTAATTAATATTGAGCAACCGCGTCTCAAATGCAACACGAACTAAAATGACATTAAATTACTGAAGAAGTCTTGAAATGCAAGGTGATGACGATACATCCTTGTGCTATCCAGGTGAATTGCCGGGATTCGTTTTGCATGGAGTAAATGGTGAAGCCTTGGTCGATATTGAAACAAGTATTGTAGATGGTGAGTTACTCGAATGACGTTATGCGTGTAAGATGCCTTGCAACAATTTAAACATTTATATAAAAAATGAACCTGTGAATTGAATCCAAAATGAAATGGCAACAGAAATACCTATTACCAGGTATCCTATTATTACAGACCATTACTCATATGCCCGATCAAATACTCCCACATATAAATTAAACTATTCAATCACAAAAATAAATACTGATACATTTACAATAAATGAATATTGATCCAATACCGTTATCTGAACGGTTACAATCCTGACTCACGCGCAGAACGATAGCTTGGGCATGCGCATCTGAACAAACGGTAGGCAAGGCCGCGCGAGGCCGCCTTTTAATTACTGCACTGCTAACTATGATGGTATTAACTCTTATTAGAATGTGGACATGATTATAGCTTTTACATAGCTATAAGATCCACTAGTAATTATATAGGTACATCATTACTTTCAGAAGCAATGGATTGAGTGTGTGAAAGATGATTATGGCTAGGGTGTAACTATTGAGATGACAACTAATAGAGAAGTATGAAAGAAGGACATGGCGCCGACCCCGAATAAATTGGTAAATGCGGAATAGGAGAATGATAAATGAAATCATAATTTTAGTAAATAGATCAGGGCCAAACCGTTTTAAAAAAAGGAATTTACGAAACATTCTTAGCAGTATGGGAGTAGTCAGTCAAAATAGTAATTTTCATTTTCATATAATACAAAGTTATACAAGTTATAAGCATAGTCACGGCTTTCGAATTCCCGAGAAAAAAATAAACTGCAATGTGGATATTGAAGAATTTGCGCCTAGGAGGTACGTACTTTTCATCGTGAAAAGGGTACTATTTAACGTTGGCGTTTGTATACGTTTTTTTTAGTTAGCCCGTATCCTGCGCAAAGGTTCCCCCCGATCCCTTACACTCCTCACGATGGTGCTTCTTCTCACCAATTCTCGAGAAAGCCATTCAAGGCGTCTCGCAATCTTCTCCTTGGTCTGCCGTGGTCGGGTCGATTTTTCCCTCATTACTTACACCATAAACTACATTTTCCGACAGCTCCCATACTGCTTAGATTTTTTTATGCTTTAAAATTTATTGGCCCTGGTCTAATAGGTCCCCATCTGAGTATTAGTAAAGCTGCAATTTAAAATGCAACGGACGTGTTTACTAACATAAAAAATAAAACGAAATCACACATTGCTCGAGACCGGACGATAAAACAGGACTTCATGATCCATGATCCAAATGAGGCAGCCATTACAGCAGAATGTATAAGACTGATAATTGCACTCACTGCAGCCAGTGTGTTAGAATGCAGAGTAATTATAAATATTAACGATTGAGTGGGATACTTTATTGGTATAATGAGTGGCGTATTGAGATGTTAAGTTATAATTGGTTGTTCTAATCAACATTAAAACTTGGTTATTGCTCCAGCCATTTAGAGATTACGGTGTCTTTCAAAAAGCTTGAAATGGTATTTGAATTCTTCAATACTAACTTGTCATGAATTCCCAAGTAATTAATTTCAAACTTGTCACTTGTATCGACTTCTTCGCGAAAATAAAATGGGACATGAACATAAAGTAAGTAAATTATCAGCGCCAGTCACATTAAAATTCACCATAAATACTGCTACTATCAAACTTTCCACCAATCAACAAACAACTTCAATTTCGAAGACTTTATAATTAACCAGCGCATTAGTACACTGACGACAGTAGTCCTTATCTAACGCCCACATTACCTTAGCTACCACACCAAAACCATCCTTACCACCTTCAAATTCTTCAAAATTCTAGTTTACTTTTGCATGTACGTGTGTGACTAAATATGTAAACAGTACATGAGTCACGGCTAACAGACGTGTTATGGTGAAACGTATGTACGCGACTTGAAGGTCTCCTTATATGGTCATTTAAGTGTTTTGATATAAAACTGGCCTGTCTGTAGTTATTATGAGAATAAGTCGATGAGTGATGGAGTAAATATTGAATTCTGGGTAGAATTAAAGGTGGGTTTGTTTGCCCATCGGGGTCCCCAAAAAGGTTTGCTAAAGTTTGTGTTATATTTGTTTGATATTACATTTGCATGTTGTCTTCAACCTCTTATAGTACTCTCGAGTAATTTTCAGGGTCAGCATTACTTATAAAAACTTCCTTCACCTAGTCTCATTTTAGTCTTGTCTCGCAGAAACAGACCTCCTTCACTACTTTCGTTGAGCTAATCAAATTCCATGATAACTGCATTTAATCTTCCATCTCTAACTTCTGCAATATCTCCTTACACTTTATCTTCAATTCCACCAACGTTTTCTAACTCTAAACAAGTGAAGACATCAATCTGATTAATCTGGGCTCCTTATATGAGTGATGGCTAATTACTATTAACTTTATGCAAATCAACGCTCTCTACTACAAACAGTGAGCTTTTAATATAAATCACCGAAACCGTGCTGCCTATAAAGGAAGCATGTAGGCGAGGGAGCTATTGTTCGACGTAAGATACTGCTTCCAATGAGCCTAGATCGAGATTAGATATAACAATTTGTTTGAAGATAACATTAAGATTGTTTTGCGGTACTTTGTAAAGGCTTTAATATTTATTGATATGATTGGGAGCCCAGATGTCTCCAAGTTACAGTTTGAAGGAAGTAGTAGCTTTAATCGTCAAAGATAAAATCCATGCCACAGGCCACAGCCTCCTTGCATCAATGTTATACAATGAGGATCTGATAATGACAAGAAAATTCTATGAAAAAATATTTAATCTTTTCCAATTATTCACGTCGCTAAGGAAAGTCTATCTTCAGTTTCTAAGTCAAGTTACAGTCCATATTGACTTACCATCTACTTCCCAGTACCCCACAATCTAATCAGTGACTAAGCTTTACGTAACAATAGCCTTATCAGAGGAAGGGGGCACTGCATTATTCACTGTTATAAAAACAATTTTTCAACAATTACAATTAGCGTTGATAATTAGTTTACTATCAGAGGAATGGCGGGGGTCGTTCAACTGCGTCTGTGCAGGATATAGGCTCGTTCGTATCGTGGCATCCGTTGCGATATAAGTGCGTTTTGTTCTTGCGTTCGTTGTTTTTGTTGACATGAGGATGGGTCGATTGTAGACTGTTTACAATGCGTTGTGAATGGAAGGGTAATCAGATGCTTTGAATGCAATCATGAGGTGGTTGGCAACAGTAAAACAACACAGTTAGTAATACTACTAGAGGGAATAATTTGGGGCCAGAGATAATTTTCACAATGTCTTTTAAAATATTTTGGTTATGTTCCAATCTTGACATGTGTGTCATGGGTATACACATTAAAAGTTGCGAAAGACGTATGTACGGACTCACCCAGTTGTTGGCGTCATAAATAAATAGTACATCAATAATTTGGGCCGCTGAGCAGTCATCCGGTCCTGTTTCAAGGCCTGTTTATGCGCCCTGGAAGACCTGATGTAATGCTCGGTAATAAAATATCGATATGTTCTCATTACGATAATTATAACTTCTAGCTTTCGTTACATTTGTAATAGCTTCATCAGAATTGTCAAAAAGGGCTTAGAGAGGATGTAACGTAAAAAACGGTTAAGGCTCATGTATTTAGGTTACGCCTACAGCTGCACTACCAAAATGGCAGGTGGCGTCTGTCTGTCGCACACATGGTTGCTAAAAGGCCTACACACAATGGCCCATCATCAAGTCATCCGACTTCAATATTCATGGTTTCATTTTAGCAGGTCCTATACAACCTTCGATAGATTTCAAGTCAGCTCTACCTCCCATAGTAGCAGACTGTAGGTCAAAGTACGTAAAGTACTGATTAATAGTTAAAGATTACTCCGGTATCGGCTGTTTTATTATCATATCTTTGCCCTTTTGCTCTGCGAGTGCACTCAGATAATTAATAGATAGGTACTTCACGTTACTCACGTACGATGCAACAAAATAATATACAGTGACATGTGAAAAAGCCTTCGGGTTTCTTGAATTCACATACTCTCTGCAGTAACTACTTCTGCTACATCCCAGCGTGCATCCTGTCATCATGTTTTATGGTATTCTGTTATATTGAAAGGTATGATCTGACCTCGAGAATCGTAACTCCAATGAAAAGAACTCATAGATCGCAATAATTCTAATAGTAAGTCTTTTATTCAGATTTAGATCATCGAGGGATCCGATACATCGATTGTCTAGAACAGGTTAGTGACAAGCTTTGATCTTCTTCCACAGTCTAACAAGAGAAGCCAACGAAACATCTGATTGAAATTAGTACTTGAATGAACTACGTACGAAATTGTTTACAGCGTTCATTGTCAGCGTTGAAACAAACATTGTGTGTGTAGTGGATCAAGACTGGATTATGGATGACGTGATCACGATTGTGCTGACGTCAACCCATATCCCACGGTAGCATTTGTATTTGTAAAACGTTAGACGGTTCAATAGGCTATAAGAATGACCTTCTGCAGATGCTAGAAGGTCGACTAGAAAAAGAAAGATTTGTGGGAAGGTGTGAAAAGAGGTAGTAATTTTCGAGGTGTGACAAGTTATATGAGTCATCTTCTCTTTCTGTAGCAGTTATAGTAACATCTACACATATGAAGATGACGATGGTGATGGTGATGAACATGATGATGGTATTAGAATCTTAGATGATATACAAAAGCATTGTTATGGTAATATTAGCACTATTTTCAATAACGATTAATGTAGATGCTTTTGGTGGTATCTTATCATAGTAATTAATGCAGAAAGCTACTGCCAAGCTAGTCGACCAAGTAATGCTAAAAGGGTTATTTATTACGCATTACCATTTATAACTAAAGTATGGCCATACATCTAAGCTAGATACACGAATGATAAATTATTGCTGCATACACTTTACTAATTAACAACCTCATTTAATTAATAGGATAGGTGCGGCAAACAAGGTGAAAGCCCGGAAATGAATGACAACAATGTAACTAGTGAGGAAATACTATACGACAACTGATGAGGTCGTAATAGTAATAGAAAAACCATTTGATGCCGAGTTCAAAACACATCAACATCACGCAGAGATACTAAATATTAAAACAAACAAAGCATTATTTCTTACCAATAAGTAAGATAAAAATCTTACACTTAAACCAAGCCCTTAAAAGCCCTCTCAAAAGGACACAAGAGGACAAAAGTTCAATAATACCAACTCTTGAACGGTGACTTTCTACAAAGCCTATAATCTCCGAGACGGGTCGAGTTCGGGGGGCAATGCACCTGCAAGCATGGGCGAGGGGGGTGGCACCACCTGCCGTTCTCTTGTAAATATTCGGAGACATTTCAATATTAAACTGGATTTGTATTTATATTTCTATGGTTTCTTTATTAATTGCAGCACGTCTGACATTGGGAGGTCGGGGGAGAATGATATAGGTTTCGTATTAAATGTAGACAGATTAATAGATTATGAGATTAATGGCTTACATTAGTGTGGTAGTAAGGTTAGACAGCACAGATATCATGTTAAATTACTTTATACAAAGAGTAGGCTGTTTGAAGATCAAGTAATCGGAATAACATTAATTCATTATGAACAGAGCATGTGTGTGATTAATATAAGCCATCTTGAAGACTTTTCAAAAACGATAAACAACATCAAACTTCTGGCTAAAATGAAAACCTTCAATGGACGGTTGATAAAACTTTTTTCTACGACCTCGATCAATAAAGCATTCGCCCTGTCTGTGTTGATATGCATCATATTTCTAATTCTCCTCAAAAAAATAAAATAATAAAACAGAATATTTGTAATACAATTAGACTGGAGTCGCGCCGCGGCGGTGCTCGTCGCGCGCCAATTTTCCGGTCTAACGCCGAACCGGTCCGATCAGGAGACCCTCTTGATACGCAAGCTATTTCTTATTGTACCACTTTAATATTGAATCTGATCAAATCTTTATTTGAGCTGTGGCGTGTGGCTTCGTGAATAATATCTCGTCCTTTTCATAGGGACGACAAAGCTACAGGTATCAGTGAAGATAATAAATGTTTACAGTAATAGCCACCCCGATTATACACGTGGCTAATTGGTTTAACCTTTTCGAGTGTGACTGTGACCAAATCGTTCTTTCTACACAGGGAACATATTTTTGTGGGCTGGTTGGTAAGACTGCTACTTTAGATATTCGCTCAATCTTCACCTATATTTTAGAAACGTTCTTCTCAGTACTTCACTTCTTTCAGACCATAACATCCAGCAGTAATTCAATTGTTTAAGCGCCTTGTAACAATTTTCTGGTCTGACGCCTAACTGAATTATTCTAAATGCCAAAATCAACATGACACACAATCAGATCATTCAGTCACACTACAATCACCATGGTAATGTCTTTATAGCTATATTATACCAAATATTTCTTAATTTAAAGTTGATGGGAAGCTCCCGAAGAAAAAAATACAAACCTATCTATACAAGTATACAACCCCTCAGACATCTCGAAACTGTTCCCGCTATACCCTTCAAGCTTCAACAAACCATTCCAAACAATTTCCTTCTCCACTCCACCTCCTAGCAAATAATTAGCCATCACCAATAGCAGTCGCACGACAATCGCAACCGTCTAATACAATTAAGTCGGTGTCTTGTCGCCGGCGGCGCGGCGTCGTGTTGTCGCGCGCCAATTTTCCGGTCTGTCGCCGAACCGGTCCGGTAGGGCGTGCCCTTGTTGATCTTCCTTTGGTGCAATATCTTATTGAATGCTTTTTAGATTAGAATTTTTTGCCGCACAATGCTCTTTTGTGCTTTTTATTGAATCTTTGGAGACTTCGAACGATCGTAGTTGTTCGAACCTACTTTTTGTATAAAAGCTTCGGACAATTCGTATCGCACAAGACACAACAATCGTCTTTGTATAATATCAAGTAATTTCTCCGAATGCGGGGAATCCCCGCGTGCTCTTAAGAGCGTTTACGTCTATCGCGCGAAGTCAAGTTTAGGTAATTCAATGCATTTTTTACACACACAGAAGCGCGCGTGCCTGTGTGTATAGCGCTGGCGCGCTCTCGCGCGCTATAGTCAAACTAACCCACTATGATCCGTTCGAGTGCAATTGTTGTAGTAAAATTTAATTTGAATTTGAATTTGAACGTACACATTACTAAAGTACGAGTGCATAAAATAAGTATTCAATAATATTGCAAGTATAGCTATAATTATGATTAATATTAAAGTCGTTTTTTAGTTATTCAAACATGAATTTGTTGATCTAAACTTTAGAAAGAAACCGAACTTCGTTAATTATTATTGATTTGTGACTGATTAATAAATATTTCTTATTCTATTCAAATAAATCACTTTATACGGATTTACTTACGTTTATTTTATATTATATTTTAACCTGACGCGATGTTCCTCTTAGTGACACCTCTTATGAGGGAAATACAATAGGTTGGCGTTAACTTTAAAAACAATTTATGTTCTTATTTACAAAAAAATAAGTAAAAGTTTTAATAAATAAAATTCGTATGTAAAAAAATTGGGTAGATATTGGTTGTCACTAAAAATATTGTCAGTCATCAAAAATAAGAATAAAAAAATTTAATCATCAAAGTACCAAGATTTTTTAATCACACTATAAACGTCCGCTATCCTTCCAAGTACGACTAAGGTCAACTCGGGTCAGGCAGAGCGCCGAGCGACATGTCCTCTCTCTAGAAAGCCTCGCGGCGGTCTGATTTGAAATTGCTCGCGCGCAGTGATTTATAGTAGTTTTCAAATATTTATAGAAAAATAATCACTGTAAATTATTTGAAATTTTAAATTGGATGTTTTAAAGCATATGTTCTTCTATTATATTATGCTATTATTATATTAAATCAAGTAAGATATATCGGTGAAAAAATCATTTTAATTCCTTAATATTTCACATTGTTTGAACTTTAATTTCTTATATAAAGAAACCTAAATCAAAAAATTTTCTTCTCCAACTATATTCCTTAGGATCTTAGCAATAGGTAAAAAAAAAATCTAATTAGGTTTGCCAGTGGTTTCCTATAATTAGAGCGTCGAAACTGACGCTAATAGGGAAATTAAGAAAACCTCTGTTGTGTTATCTTGATACAATTTACCAATACTCTATTAATTGAAATATTTTTCTCTCCAACTATTGAGACAACGAAATTTCCTAAAGTTATTAGTAATTATCATTTTTGTAAAATAAAGGGTTGATGGTATTAAAGGGTTTGAAAAGTACTGTTTTGGAGTCAAACAGCGCATGGACGGCGTAAACGCTCTTAACGTTCTCATTCTTAACGGATGTTAACGCACCGTGAAGATACGAGGCTGGTTGACGATACACAAAGAAGGAACTGCGACGTTTTTCATTCTTTGAATTTACGTTAAATCCATATTTGACCACAAAACTATAGAGCACGTTTCTTTGTGAGTAATTTAAGTAATTTTAAGTCGCAGAAAATGATGACTGCAAATAGCATTTAGATAAGTCAACGTTGTTTACAAAAGCAATAAATCATCAATATTCCGATGGAATAGATCTCATTACAATCAATTAAAGGAAATAAGACAGATAAGCATACCGATCAAATCGAATGGTCATTTACGTTCTGCTTGCTAGCTTCGACCTGTGGTTTTGTCCAGAAATATAAGACCATTGTTCTTATGGACATACTTACAAGTACAGAGGAGAGGGCACCGGCAAATAAAACTATTCCTTATTCTATCTTTAGTTATCGGCAACTAGAAAAACAAACGAACATAAAACATCCGCAATGTTAGTTCGGAATTCGTTCTATTTTTCATTGCTATTCTATCATTTCAGGAATGGATGATAAACTTCTGCTGATTGTTTGTGAGACAAATGAGGAAAATAGCTTATTTAAACTTCTGCTGATTGTTTGTGAGACAAATGAGGAAAATAGCTTATTTAACTAGCCTGATACGATCCGTCACGATTTGCACTACTTGAACGACCAAACACGACATGTAGAACTCATAGCGTGTATGAATGACCTCACGTCAAAGAACCTATTGTCATGGGCAGAGATATGAGGTTGAAAAACATGACCATAATGTGTGTGTTGTGTGTGAGATACGGAGAGGCCGTAAAAAGGTTACAAATGATGGATAAAAACTAACCATTATTTGCGTCTTAATGGTATTATTAGAATTCAATAGGGACAGGAAAATTATGTATAAACAACAAGCACCTGCTATTAGCTTCGTTCACTGAACAATCTCTGGACTTAAAGACAGTACACTACCACATAGGACGATAATTAAGTTCTAAGAGCAATTACTAAATCCAGCCTTTCGAACGTCAATTGACAACAAATTTCTTGTTATCATGACAAACATAAATATCCGAACTCCAATAATACCGTTTTGACCGCAAGAACGTCACCAAGTAAGTCAAACAGTTCATTCGGGCAACAGCAGGAGGATTCTTATAAAAACTACGAAACTAATGCGTCACACGCATCGTACGAGAGCAGAAACTATTTGCGTCACAGCAAACCAGAAGCGGCCGAAAGAAAGAGCTGTTAATTATGAGTTAGTCACCGAACTGGTTAATGAATCAAGATCGGATATGGAAAACCACTTGACTGCAGAAATTGTGTTTGGAAACAACAGTGATGCTTGTGTGGAAACAAGATGACTAACTACAATTCAATCTCACAAAGTTTCTATTTTCGACGTGGCCTAAGTATGAGGGGCGAACAGGGTTTTACCAGTACTTGATATTACAAAATTACAGCCCGGACTTCCGGCTGTTTAGGGGAACCGATGAAACTACGCGTTGGGGAAAATCCGTATGGCTTGGAGACCTTTCACTTATAAAGAATTAGTAACTAATGCAAATAGTGGTATTGATGATATCTCGTGGTGTTTGAAATAGTAGTTAGAAGAATGGCTAATAATAATCTGCCTGATTTGTTTTTGGGGAAAACTTCAGATCAAGCAATGAACTTCAATTCGTTTTTAACGACGACTATCGTTTAGAACCCATCATAATAAACGATTTTGAACCACCATTAGAAACACACGAATACATTATTAAACACACAAGCTATAAACATGTCATATACCAAGCAAGCCCTTCATATAACTTCGAGCAAGATGAAATGATTCACTTAACAATTATCCATGTATCATTGGGGTCAGCCATCTTGCTTGACTCTTGACTCATCGCAGGTACGAAGCCTTTCCCTGGTGAGTTAACATGCGAAATATTTGAGGCATGATATGGAAATGCAGAAATATCTACCAAAGTAAATATGCTTTTAATTGAATTCTAATAACAAATCAAAAGTAAAGTTGATTTCTGCAAAGGCGGAGATAAGAAAACTTAATCAAATGCGTAAAAGATTGAATTGGTGACACAGCACAGAAATCATTGAAAAACCAATGAGAAACATAATACACGGACTGTATATTGACAAAGACGATGCCCAACCAGCTTTCAGGCCGCTTCCAAACCTAGATTAAACGAATGAGTTGCCAATGACTTTAAACACAGAGACGAAACTGCTCTATTCTCGAATTGTTTGCGAATTAAATCAGGATCGAAGCCGTATCGATCGTGTAAATGCTCTCATTGTTTTCGCTCTAAGAATATATTTAGAAGTGGTAACGTATAAAGCACTAACAGGATCGGCCATCGACACCTAAAGAATGAATTCAGCGTAACGGCTGCAGGGACGGACTGAAACTAACAATCATTCACTGGAAAGTCCAACGTTATTATTATTTTCGCTTAAAATGGTCATGCTCATTTGAATTCGTAAACTGCTTGCTTCGGCGAATTTTGCTAACTTCAATATGCAGTGTGAGTCATGACTTGAGGCATCTTCATTTCCTCTGTTACCAAGTTCCGACGGAATGAGGATTTTCGGGGAAATTTCAGATTATTTTAACTTAAATTAAATTATTAAAAATCCTGCAAGTATGAAGGTGAACTTTGACGTAGTGCGCTTTGATTTTGACGAGTCGATTGTAAATAAGTAAGTAGAAGAAACAACAAAGAAATTACGATAATTACGCCACTAATAAGACTAGACCGATGATGAATGAGAGATCATGGAAGTAAAGCTTTAAGGATTCATTTTACTAAGTGCCAACACAAGAACCAAACTCCAAACTTGAAAATACGCGGCTCTTACAGCTCCGACTAATGAAGCGATACCTAATTAAGTACAGGTAAATTTCAATTTAAAACTCTAACTGAATTTGCAACGGACAAGTCATCGTTTCTCGAAAATAATATCACCAAACTAGGTAAGGTGTTACTCATTGACCTGAATACATTAATTCTATATAAAAAACAATTACGCAAACTACTTCAATGAGGTTTTGAATGCGTAAGCGCATTTTTATGCCAAACACTAAATTTTTATCGGTCCCGCATATCAACGAATTACTTTGAAATGAGTTCAATTGACGCATGAAGAAGCGCCTTGACAATATAAAATGAAACAAAACAATTGCAACATTTTAATATAAATTATTTTTATTACTCATCGGTGAATATTACAGTCAGCATCTACTTCTAAGCAAACGTCAACTACATCGACCATTTCAAAGTAAAAAAAAACATTGCACAGAAAATTTATGAAGAAGACCTTTTCTTCCATTAGGGATAACCTTTCATCCTCATACAGTAATAACTTTCTTTAAAAAATAATAACGGTTTGTAAAACAACACGAATCCGAATTCTCTGCAATTAAACAGTACACTCAAATTGGTCGCACGTGGCAAGTTGTAAAATCAGCTTTGTTTTGACGTTTGCACTGCGCACCGAACGTTGACCGCACAGCATTGTTCGAACGGTAACGACCGCCGAAACGGCACCAGGGTTGCCAACAACAATTAAACTCAGATGTTCACGAGACAAGCGTAAATCTGTGTAATACCCGTCAAGGAATCATGTTTATGTCACTATTTTTACGTTACTGATTGCTGTAATTGGAATCAAAAGGTTACGCGTATTAACGTGGGTTAAAAATATCGTGAATTGCAAAAGATTTCTGAAAATAGTCTGGTAATTGACCAAACGGACTGCCAACACACAATTATTGTCCCGATGTATTACAAACAAGCACTTACTGTCTTCAGAAATTAATTTTCTCTTCGTAATGAAATACGAAAAACGAAATGTTAACTATTACGTAAAGAACTGCATCATCAACATGCTTCATGTGTAAAAGGACCATTTTTATTTCAGTACGCAGCAACCCTAATACGTTGCAAAGATGATCTGCAACATGGCGTTCATTGCCTCCATGTTTGTTGTTATTAACTAAACAATTCACATTAACACTTGTAAAATACAATTAATCTTTCATTTTCAGCGATTAAAAAACCATAAGGATATGGTCCTTCGTGGCGGTTTAAAAGTATGGTGTGATCGAGGTGTTAATTGCCCGGATCTGACCGGAGCCAACTACAACAGCTCCTTGATGAGCAATAAAGCTGCAGGTGTGAGGATTTCAACAGTTGTTTGTTAGTTTTGGGTGTTAAATGGTTGTAATCAGTGGGTTCACTGGCCGTCAATGTCTTTTCGAACAATGGTTTTCCTCAAAAAAGACATTCAGGTCAACATTGGGCGAGTGATCCAGTAATCTCTCACAGGCTTAGTAATTTAATTCATAAATATTACCCATTGGCCAGTGGGACATAACTCGTTTCAGGACAATCTATTTTCCTTCCTTCCCTCCCAAACCAACTCGCCGGCCCCCAAATCCATACATAAACGGAAACTATTCAAACCCAACGTCGAATGATTCACTGGCCATGTGTTACTGTCTAGTTTTATTAGATTGTTGTGTAAAAACTTGCCGGCGACCGTTAACATGACTCACGAGTTGCCAGTGCTAAATATGTCGCCGAGATCTGCGCTCAGCACTAAAGGTAGCAAAGGTCAAAGCAAGTTGCCATAACTTATAAAACTGTGAACGCTTATTCGGATGATTGGTTAATCGATTTGGAAATTGAAATGTTTTCGTTTGGCAGATCTTATTTGGAACATCTAGGTTTTTACTTAGAGAAACGATTTCAGGGATATACAGTCAATGATCTTTCACAGAAAGAATTTTTTTGAATGAAGTTTCTGCGTTTGTGAAAACTGGATCAGTACTGGATCAGATCTAACAATCAGTAAGAGATGATGACAAAACGAAACTTGTGATCCTCTTCTCTTCTCAGTACTTCCTGTCTACACTCATTGCATACTTCGAATTCCTTACTACCCTCATAGGCGCCACAGAACTAAATTGCCGCAAGGACTAAATGCCACAATAGATCTAATGAAATAACCCTCGTCTATTAACACTGAAAGTCCTACAAGACGGTCCTTTAAAAGCTTAGCTCTAGACAGTTGGCAGTCAGCCAGACGCAACTTGTCGAATAAATAGATATGGCTGCGTCTCCTGAATGTCCAGACATAGTTGGAGTGATGTGTCTTAGTCAGCTTTAGTGGTTGCTAACATGGCAGAAACTGCGATGTTTTAATCATAAATGCCACATTGAGTATTGCTTAGATAGTAGAAATTGCTTTTCGCCATTTATTGGGGGATGGTATTAATGCTGTTGGATATGTCATGTTGTGCGGTCTTTATCTTTGATTTGCAGTATAATAATGTAAATAATGGAATTATTTAATTTAGCTAAGAATCAACACTGTTCGATCTTATTCATTCCAGAAGGTGTTCACAAACAAGTTAGTCACTAATCTGTCCAATCATAGTCAGCCTTTGGGCGCAGAGTAACCGGTGCGTGGTGTGGACAGCATCATCCTCAACTGCAATGCGGCACTGATGGCATCACAATGCTACAATCCAAAAAAGTTTACAGCAGAATCATAACTTCGAACTAAGATGAGGATTCATCCATGAATGCAAACTAGCTCCCATAGAAGACCCATAATATAAACAAACATTTAAGTGCAACATCGGGTGCTGTTTATGAGAGTCATTACTTTAGACATCTTATGAGGTGAATAACAGTTATTGCAGTTTTATGATGTCCATAAATACATTTCCTTTACATGTGGAGATTATACCTATCGAGCGTACAGATCAATGAAGCCACAATATTCAAATATATGGGACAACTTACTGAAGGTCATGCTTTAAATTAGCTTTTATTGTGGTTAACTTCGAGCAACAGAAGTGTCAGTTTGGAATTACTAGTTATTAGTAATGCATCATAAAACATAGCTGTTCGCTGAAAAAATATGTGGCTAGTGTTTATTTATTTATTCACTTCAAACATACAAATATCCTTACAGGCTAGACCCAATGCGATATTGTAGCATACTTAAAAAAAATAAAAAAATACATAGTTCCGCTATTCAACCATAACAAATTTTATAGGTAGCTGTTCTTGTAAATTCACCCAAAGAGCAACAGAATATATCCATGTCATCGGCAATGAGATTGAGAGTGCGGAGCGCTCTGCTGAGCGGCGCGTCTTGCAGTAAGTTAGTGCGCGCGCGCGGTTCCGCCAGCAGCCGCGGCTGACGACGACGTCCCACATACCCGTCCGGCGCGACTAGCTCCATCCTTCGCAATATATCCGCATTGTGTATCTTCCCTCTAATTATCTTAAAGATATAAATCACTAGTGTGAGTTGCCTCCTGACCCTTAGTTCATTATATCCGACCATACCCAAGACAAATAGAGTTGGATACATCAATGGGTAAAATGGATATACCCCGTATTCCCTCATATATTTGTACCTCAAAAATTTATTTTGAACTCGCTCCAACATGAGACTATACTTAGCTTCATGTGGAGCCCAGATAACTGCATTACATTCAAGTTGGCTTCTTACTAAAGCATTATACAATGCCGTTATGGCTTTAATATTTGTGAATCCTCTAACCATTCTAAGCACAAATCCTAAATTTCTGTATGCTTTTTTGCAAACCTTCACTATATGTTCACGAAACGTGAGCCCAGTGGTAAACTGAACTCTTAAGTCCCTCACTTCCGTGGCCCTATTCATCGGCACTCCGTCCACCATGTAAGTATATGTGATGGGTGTGTGCACGCGCGAGAAACTTATGGTCACACACTTAGATGTATTAAACTGTAGGAGATTACCCCTGCTCCAAGCCACCACTCTGTCTATATCCCTCTGCAGTCTTTCACAGTCATACACGTTTGTGATAGGAAGATAAAGCTTGAGGTCGTCGGCGAACAGTAAACACTTAGCATCTTGCAGAACGTTTGGTAGATCGTTAATCATTATGAGAAACTCTAGTGGCCCTAGATTAGTTCCTTGGCTTACCCCAGATCTAGTATAATATGCGTTCGATTGAAATCCCGCAAAATCAACATACTGTTGCCGGCTACTCATGTAACTGGCAAGAAACTTAAGTAAATGCGGGGTAAAACCAACCCCCGCTAGCTTTTTCAGTATGACGTCATTATCGACTAAATCAAAAGCTTTTTTAAAGTGTTGAAGATTCTTAATTAATTCTGTTGGTTTTTTGTCTTGCATGATTTGCATATACAGAACATATTATTTCTATGTTTTTCACACCTAATCCAGCTTTACCTGTTAGATTATTCAAAACAATAACAATTCACGTAATTAACCTATATGTACACGAATCGCTGAAATCTTTTTTTTCCAGGAAACGATGCTAAAACAAAGATTTCCCAGCAATTTTAACTTCGACATGGAATGATGAGATATGCCGAGTATTCTCACGGAGTACTAATGTTGTTGATTCCATGACAACAGTTCTGACACGCGTATTTGCCTGACTGCGGGGACAAGGTAATCACAAGTGTTTTAAGTTTTTACGAACAAGAGAAACGAAACAACGACCGTATGAGGTAATCATGATAAGAAACGAAATAACTTTCTCCGACCGTGGACCAAGTTTAACGAGCCATAAGTTTCTTAAGAAGAACATTAAGTAATTTTTCGTATGAACAGTTATTGGTTCATAATTTAGGACAATAAAAATCAACTTACGACTTTATTTCGCGTGATTTCCAAGCTTGCTTTTATACATATATAGCTTTTTAATTTAGATTTTTGCAAAAGGTAAGAGTTGTTTAGAGACCGTTGTCCAAAAAAGAACAAACAGAAGCTATCTAACTGACATGCTTCTCCTACAGAATATAAATAATCCCGATAATTACGATCAAAGCATTGGCCAATGATCATAACTCAGAAGCTACAAGACAATAGCTAGCTCCATGACCCCAATCCATTGCGGTTGCGGCGCGGTTAAAAAGTAATTATTACTATTGTGGCCACGACACGTACGGTAAAGATTTCATGTTATTATGTCAAAATCGAACACCAGATTTCCTTGCGAATGCATAAAGTAGAACTGGAGTGGTTTTGGTTGAGTAATACTTGTAGTTGAAAGAATTCAGAGTTGCATTTCAGATGTGAATGGTCTTGACAAATTTGTACGCTTCGAATCTAGTGAACTGGAAGAACTGGACTTTGAAATCATTGTTGATGAGCAGCTAACTCGTGAAATCCAAAGAATTTCAATAATGAAATGAAAGAAACATATTCCACCAAATGCTTAATTCTGGCGTACTAATGAGTATCCAGAAAACATAAGAGAAATATACTTGAACACAAAACTAAATAAAATGAAATCTTATCAAAAGATTGTGTAGTACGAAGCTGATATTCGTACCCGGTGAACAAAATTTGTCTCAGTACTCGCAGTTATGTCAAGATATCATATCTAGGTTTATATTGTACCTATTCAAATTAATCTATAAATTAGAAAGTTGCCCTAAGTTGCTATCAGACCAATTCTGATAAAAGCAGGCACAATGTCAAGTTTCTGAGTTTATCGCAAACTGCGCTGGTAGTGAGATAAGATTGGACTTCACTCAAGATTTCAAGAGTCTTAATGAAGGAGCACTTCAAAACATGCAGCAAAGGTGGTAATTGTTTATTATTTGGTTATTTAGAAACAATAATATTTCTGTTTGGATTCCCCATTCTAGCTACCTAAATGGTGGACGGAGAGGGTGAGGAACACCAGAGAAAACATGGACGGATTGTGTGACTACGAAAGAAAAAAGAGTAAATGATGAAGTGATACGTGACGATTGACAGGGGAGAATGGAAGAAAAAAACGTGTTGCCCCAACCCCTAGTAACGTGTGACAAGAAATAGGGAAGGAAGATTATACATTTCCCGATTCTAGCTTGCAGAATGCAGAGCAGAGCTTCTTTTTTTTCGCTTACTTCGTTCATACGATAACTTCTTAGCTTTTAATAAATCCTTGATTTCAGTACCACCCTCGTCTTCACCATCAGCAACGCCCAATAATCTCAGAAATTGAGTACAATCAAATTAAATTATGGGCAAAAAGGTGAACAATTATGCTGTTATTCTAATGTGGGGCGTACACAATGACATTCGCACATTTCAGCACGGCCATTGAACCACCGGCGCTTGGGCATAAGCATGTTACACCCAGTGGGTGGGCTGGGCGCACAAAATTTTAATTATAAGAATTTAGCTCGTTGTGTTTATGGTTTTGATTTTAGGTGGTGTTATATGATGGACAATTGAAAACTGTAGGTTTAATGCAACCTTCCAGTGGAGAGTGATACTGGCTATCGAAGACTGGGTTGAACAGATGGAATCTGGGATATATTGATGATGACAAAATTCAAAACAGTCATTCTCTTTAACCAATTCTCTTTCTGTATTGTATTTCATCTTGTCAAAATCTCTAAATATCATTCACTATCTTCCTGCCCTTGTCCCATGTAACTTCAGGTCGGCGCAACATGTTTTCTTATTCTTCCTCCCCTGTCTACCGTCACGTCATCATCCACTCCTTTATCCTTCATTACATTCCTCACACAATCAATTAACCTTTTCTTTGGCCTTCCTCTCCCTTTCCATCCATCCACATTTATATTCAACACTCTATTGGTCCCTTTTAAATTCATGCAGTCTCTAAAATTACATCAACGAAAAGCTTCAAAATGTAAATCTCGGAGAACATTATGGTTCCCAAGATCATCATTTGGTCGAATAACAATTGTATAATCGATTGGTATTTTGTTTCTTTTTATGGTGTATTTATAGAGATATCTTCTAAGTTACATTTCTGGTTCAACTAGATCTTCTTATTATATTATCCAATACTTTAGGTCGTCTATTTACGACCAGTGTGGCAGTTATGCTATTGAAATCGTCGTCTGAATGTTTTACCGCTTCGAAAACAATTATATTCATATACAAATGCTTGTTCGTATTTGTTTCAACAACGTTACATTATAAACATAATTCTGTGACTTAGACGATAATATGTGGAACGGTTTCCGGTTATTCCGAACATTATGAATATTCTGCCTGATATTATTTTAATATACACCCAAACAAGCACGTAATTAGTCAAAATGATTAAGTTTATCCGCCACGATTCAATAATAACGTGTCTAATTAACATGTTCCATACAATTAATAACTACTATGTTGTTATTCAATTAGGAGCTGATAACAACGGAACGTCTGTCTGTCACTGACCTTTTAACGGCTTTAATTATTATTTTAAAATGTAACACAATAATTACCTTGTTTCAAGTCTTTTCTTTAATCTAAATCCAATATCTAAACGCCTCATTCCGAATAATCTACCACAACATTTAAGGCAACAAAAATGTAAGAGCTTCTAAGAAAAGAATCTAGTTTGACCATCACCATCATCATCATCATCATCGCTCAGTTCAGACAGTAACCGTTACAAAACAAGCGTATCCAAACACATTAATTACAATCAAGATCTATTTTAAGAAAAACAAAACGATATAACAAAACCTGAAACATTAACAACCAAAAATGTTTATCCTACTTCTAACTAAAACATTTTTTTATTTTACGTTATGCCAAATTACTAAAACAATGGAACCAAAAATTAGAATTTGGCGAATCGTTAGTAGCGTACGACATACGGACACATCCGGTAACGAGGCTGCCATATTGTCGTTGGTACCATTCAAAATTCGAAGAGGTGCGCGTGCGCCGGCCTTCGTCCGCTGAGGACGCGGGGGAGCGCGGGAGGAGCGGCAGGGAGTAGGGCTGTCGTTGATAAGAAAATTGATATTTTTTATTAAAAATGCGTAAAAATCTATGAAGTAGAAGGAGATAATAATGAACAGAACAGTGAAAAGTTGGATTTCAACAAGAGTCAAAGAATAACCTAATAGGGAAAAATTTAGTTGCTGACAATGTGTCCAACAAATCATAGGAGTCTAATTACTGTTTTCCTTGTATTCTAGTATACATATGTATAACATGAAATGAACCATTTCAATAGACGATGTTTCTAATGCTAACTTGATCGCACCAACCCTAACATCAAGACACGAACTGGTTAAAAAAAAGTTGAAACAACCACAGTCAAACGTTAAGTGATGTCCTTGACGCACCTTGCTACATTTCCAGTTAGATCACCACCAAAAACAGTGTTTAATCCTTATCGCTATGACATTGGAGTTCAAAATCCCATGTTATAATGATTAAGTCTGGACATTAGAATTCAGAATGGGTGGGTACTTGAAGTATAGTAGTTATTTGGGCTAGCACAGCTGTGACCAAACAATTCATCATGGCGGTTGCCGTGGATTAAGTAATCTAGTTGGCCATATGGCATATGGTCGCGAAACAAGATACTGTAGATCCTATTTTTCCACTTTAAGTACATTGTGATGAGGTCAGATGTTTACTACTAGTTACTTACGATATGCTAAACTTGAGAAAATCCATGATAGATGGCGTCGATACGATTACGGTAATCTTTTGTGCTGAGCTGATTAGTCATAATTCGCATATATATAAAATAGATTATGTAAATGAATTAGGCATGATCAAAGGTTGCATTGAAAACTTAATCATCCGTATGGCAACAGCAAATATACATATATTATGTAGAGCCCCCGTAGACGTAGACATGATCCGAATGATAAAATCCTACAAACGTCAAAACAGCCGTGATGATACAACAAAGAGTTGAACCTATCACTACAAAAAGCATAAACAAAGAAAGTGCAGGGTAGACGGAGAAAAGAGAACAAAATAAAAGCCACAGCACTGTGGACCCGACTCGTTCGGCGAGTGACGACAATGACCGGCGACCACGTAACGGAACGACCATTATGAGATACTCAATTAACTGAGAATGCAAGGATTTACTTGGTTTTTCTTCACGCTCTTTACCTGGCCTAGCGGGTTAACTGAAATTCGAAATGGTAATACATATGGAGCGGTGATTATGGCAATAGTCACTGTTTAAAACTTTTTGTAGGACTTGGATCGGCTGGGCTTTCAGGTTACAGATTATGATGCAAATGAAAAAGAACTAACGAACGGTAGATTTATGTATATAGTTGATTACAACCAGGACAAGAAAGTTATGGTGATCAATATCTTAAGCAGTTGCAGAGATGCAAATCGAAATCGAATGCTAAAGTTAAGGTCTAAAGGTTCGAATTTTTATTGCAAAGATGCTAATTATTCTTGAACAGTTTTAAATCTTTAGACTTCCTGCACGTGACCTCTATCTCTAATTATGCAACCGTCAGATGACCAACAAGTAAACTATGCATTTCTTTCATCAAGTATGATAATAACTCTATTGTCCCTGATGACTGTGTGAACTTAACACAATGACCTTTGTTATTAATATCTCAATGAATATATCTCACAAGAAGTTCGTATCTAGGACCGCCATGAACTTGAAAAGTTAGCTACCGAAGTATGTTGAGATCCTTCCTGGTTCTTAGCATTAGATTAGCATAATCAGACTATAATGTTCCCACAGCTGGGACACAGGCTTTCTCGCTATGGGAGGTAATGGACTGTAATTCACCATGCGGGCCCACTGCCGGTTGATTGACGTCTCTTCGAATTATTGGTTCCAGGGTCCCGTATCTCTACGTAGTTAAAATCTCAAACTTAAAAAGCCAACTCAAAATTAGGACGGTGATACTTCTTAAAATCGAAAAGACGCCGTCTGGCTCGAACCCGCGACCCATAAACAAAATGCCAGTGGCAACGGTACCGATACCGGTTTGTGGATCGCTCGCCTCGACATATAATATCGATCTTGTAGGGAAAGACGATTGTAACGACAGTGGAGAAGATATTATGACTGTTGCTAACAAGGCGTTACTGATGAAAATTAACAAGAATCAATATACGTACCTTAAGACACTACCTTGGTTGGTAATAAAACCGAGTTGGTTTTTTCATTTGCCTTGGGATATGTCTTCCAAGACAGAACGTCTTTCTAATTATAATTTGCCTGTTCAATCATTTATTATAATAACTTTACCTTCATATCAAACCTTTAGTCCTAATCATGCTGCATGCAGTAGATTAAAATCGGGAACTTACCTGCGAAAACGAAAGAAACATTATTAAACATAGGTTACACAATCCAAGTTATTTAATATAGCTTTAGCCTGCGGCTCCATTCACTTTAATGTTCAATGCCCAGCTACTGCATATTATTACACCACAGCTGAACGCAGTCAGTTCTGAACTCACGACCTTTTTGATAGGTAGTTAACACCTACCAGGTAGTTTATTATCGCTTTAGATATTAATTTAAAGTTGCTGCAAACCCAGTCGAGGATTGGCCATGCTGTCGATGTCGTAAAAGCTTAATCAGATAGTCAAGTAACGCTTTCATCTAATAATAATTTAACATCTTCGATTACCATGGAAGAGACAGATAGAAGAAGGAGAGACATAGTAGAGAGCATAGATAACGAATACCATCTGTAATAAATACTGGCATTTTGTCGTAATCATTTAATATCTACCTTCATAATTGACAGAACGAGTATGAATAGCAAATACTCTCTGTAAATACTGGCATTTGGTGAGACTTTATCATATTGGAATGAAGGACATGGCAATATCACTAATTGAGAAAAGGCTTGAACCACCGAACGTGCATGGGTTGTTGTATTAAGCAAGTAATGTGAACATTATATTAAAAGAGAGAGTGTAAGTGCAAGTATAAGTGCAATAAGGATGTATACCACGTACGACACAATGCTGGGAACCAATGACAAGCCATCGGCAACATGATGTCACCTCCAGACAATAGATATTAACAATAGGAAGAATGACACCTGTGAATATTCTGTTGTATGTTTGAAATGGTATGAGGGAATTCAAGGAATAATCAACATCAGGACATAATAATATCTAATGTCCTTTAATATAAGTGAAACTGTAAGGATTAAAGTAACAAACTTGAAATGTCAAAAAGTAGCACACCTAGTGCGAGATTAATCTTTAAAATATAGGCTTCAGAATTGGAAGCTATCGTTAAGGAGCAGTGAATCCAAAGAGTATGATAGAACCGAAATCTTTGACCAATATCAAGTACAGCAAGTATAGTATATTTATGGTAACAGGATAGTTACCGAAGATCATAACAACATAGCAACTAACTACTAACCCTCTTAGGGCCTACAATCAAGTCAGTCAAACGCTTATGTGGGGTCGATGACGTACGACACTTCCAAGTAAAATTGAGTCATCATGTTATTGATATGTGGATCGATTTGCGAATTGACGAAGGCTACTTATTATTCCCGTGGCTATCGGGTGCATTCAACTATTATAATTTATTAGTAATTGAATCGATAAGTTTCAAGAAAATCTTCATGAAAGGAATTTGACTTCCGATGATAACAATTTGTAGTTCCAAGATCAGTTTTTTTGTTTTCGTGTTCCTAATTTCGTCTACATTCTGTTAAAGACTGAGCTGCTGACTAGTAACACCGCACATGAAATAACTAAGATGAGGCACCAAACTATCACAAAGTCTCAAGCGGTAAATATACCATGACATGACTGATTAACGCAATCTGTTCTCCCAACGCTGGTAATAACAACTTCAGATAAGGGGACGCTTGAACCTTCACAAGGACGCCTACATAATAATACAATTTGGAATATCCACCGCATTACGGAATAACAGATCGCAACAACTTAAAACTTACATAAAGTACAAACGAACAGTTGTAAATTAACGAATGGTAAAGGATCAAAACCGGAATGGCATACCGTCAGAATGTTAATTAGCCCTTAGTCCTCTCACACGAGGCATTCTGGTACCGTTATGGTGGTATTACACCACAGCGTGGTTGCATCGCGCCCTGTCCTGTCTGACCAGATGGCATTAACGGCGACCCACTTCTTGAAGGTCCTATACCGGCCCGACTTATGCCATGTAAGGTATTACATGGTTACGCAAGTCGCTGATTCTGCGCGAAACTCTCGTATTGTTCATATTTTATTATACCTATATAATTAAATGTTGAAAATTCCTTATTCGGCAAGTAAATTTCGTTTGATTAAAACATAAATCTGGCAGTAAAACTCAAATATGGTAAAAAGACATAAAGGGCGAGAACTGTCTAGATTGCTATCAGCATTGCAATGATCATAATTTAGAGGTTTTACGTGCAAACTGTTGTCCTTATTATAGAGCAAGACCAAAAAATACAAAGTTCAAAACTGTGGTTAAAAACTGCAAAACTTAATTAAGCATTAACCGTATCATTGACGAAAAGAATGCCACAACACGATTTAAAGCGCGGTATCAATATCAAGCTGAGAACCAACAAAAAATGGCGCTTTGCTTTCAATGCGATCGTTGATTGCGCTCCAAAGCCGTTTACAGTTAATCAATGCACCATGTGTAATGACCAGTCGCGGCCGGCACGGTACACGGTATGGCATATGGCGACTAAAACATGGCCATATAAGGTGGCACATATGGACGACATGGTTTGTTCGACGAATCCAGCGGTACATGCGTTTGTGACAACTTTTACGGACTTGATGAATGGTCGTGTCAAAGTTACGAATATTGAAGCCAATGAGGCTGACGTGGATTGTAATGTAACGCTTTCGAAACCGTTTTGGACAACATTCGCGAAATGATGTATTACAAAGTTGTAAACGATTCATACAAGAGAAATTTGATGAGGAAAACTTTTTGAAATAACTGAACGATCCGATTCAAACCACTTCATATAACGGTAGTAAACACAAGTAACAGTGGTAAGCCCTTGCATGATTTAAGACGATCTAAATCAAACGAACTAACGAGCTGACCTTAATCTCGCAGCCAAGGGCAATTCATGATCATGACTCTATGCATTGTGAACTTTGACCCAAGTAACACTCCGTATCGAGAACGTTTAGTTGTATTCAGACCATAAGGGCAAAGCATGGATCACATTGTCTATGAAGTGGCTTATTTTGCAAGACTTTTGAACGTTGATAAATGTAGGAATAGTTTTGCAACCAAAATCGAATGATTGATCGAATTAACGGATTATATATTTTTTGCTGATTGGACTGATCTCCAGACATGGCGCCATATTACAACCGTCAGAACACACTCAGACGTAATTAACAACAACTTAGCACTATGTATAATAAATGCTACGATCGAAACTCTAATAACAATCACTTATAGTTATAATAGATCGTCAGATCGCTCGCAAAAAGCAATAAAGAGTTTAATTAACAGATGTCCTGGACAAAGACAAGAGCTGATTATGCTAAAGTACTATCTGATATGTTGCTGAAAGATTTTCAACCTTATTTTTATGTGAGTTAAGGTTTATGATTGTGATGTGCTTGGTTACGGTTGGCAGGTCAAGAGACTATGAGCATGTGCTTTGTTTCAAGCACCTCCCGCGTCGAAGTATCATCATTTGTGGCGGTAGATTTGCTATATTTGTACGAATTTACGCATAATTATTATCAATGTTGTTGGCTCCTGACAGCCTGTTCATCCATAAAAATAATAAACTAAAATAGGGCTGCAATGGTCCACTAACAATTTTGTAAGAGGCGTTCAAGACCTAATTTAAGACGTCAATTATATGTACATAACGGCCATAGTTGTTGCCATAATTGAGACCAACATAGTAATAAACCATAAGTTGTTGAATTAATGATGTCTAATAAAATAAGGGATAATTTTAAAGCTTCAACTAACAGGCTATTAATAAGTATTACGATACTCTATTATGGTTACTGTATGTAGCTACATAAATCATGGCAAATGTAACATAAATAAATCAATTCGTTTTACGTACAATATTACATATTATAGATAGTCGATCGACCATTGACCATAATGTATTCAATTATGAATAGATTAGAACACATAAAATAAGAGTTGACAAACTTTTAGTTTTCATTCATGTTTTTCTTCTCAGAACATTCTGGTTTGGCGCAGAATCACGAGAACAGGCAACGAATTAAATGGGGTGAGACTTGAGGGCTAGACTGAGAGACTTTTCTCCAAGACAGGCGTATTACTAAATGGCCATAACCTCAAAAAGCAACCTTTTAAATTGTAAATAAAAATAATCAACATACTTATGTTAACGAACCTAGTTAATACCAAAACCGATTAAAGAATTAACCCAAGGCAAAACGCACTGAATTCCTTAAATTGTAAAAATGCAAGAATTTCATAGTTATTTTGCGTTTACTAACGAAATTCTAGCGTTTCCGATGTACTGGGGAAGTAGTTCCATGGCAGCTTAGAATCAGACATTAATGGAGCCTCTTAATTAAAAGTTTAGTTGAAATAGTGATCAAAATTGTAGTGTTTGACAAGGATTCTAAAATGAATATTCATGTAACAATGTTAGTGTAAAAAGACAGCAAATACGATGTGTATAAGAAAATGTACTTGACAACAAAACGTAATTAATTTTTGCTAATAAAAGGACGTTTGATCATCGTTTTATATTAAACAATTAAATCCTTACTTCAAAAAAACAGTACAAAAAGCAATTATCTTGACAACCGACAACAATATTTGCGAAGGCTTTCCTGAATTCCGTTCCCCAGGGGTGGGAGCGGCTTACTTTAACGTCTAGCTTTTACGACGCACCGTCTAGACACCAACCTCTACAAATTAATACATTGTAAAACAAATGGACAACCATAAACATTTTGTAGCAATGAAGACTGCAGACCGGAAGGTTTGTAATGTATTGGCAATTACTTAATCGATGCTGCAATGCAGTGTTTCGCAGTTTACAGATAAAGTAAGTTTTTGCAGGAGTAACAATAAAAAGTTTAAAACTTAGCAACAGGCAAAGACATGGCCAATGCTTTACAAATCCCATACATTCATTCAATAGGAAACATATTCAATAAACTGTGAGTCTGATTCAACATACAGGCATAAATAAAGAATACGTTAAACAACCGAAAACAATAACTGTTCAAATGTTTGCTTTTCATCTAAACACACCAAACTATAATGTAGGTAACCTCACTGATTCAATGAACTAGAAACCGTGATGATCTAATTTCACATTAACTATGTAAACAATGATTTTATTTTTTAGCTTCTGACACGGCTTACTTGTTACACTGATATATTTCATATGATAATCATGTTAAATTATGAATAAATATATTTTACAGATATAAAGACTTGAAACCTAACTGAGTCATAAGATAAAACATGCGAACAAAGGAAGTATTTTCTAAACATCGTGTGGTGTTCAACAAGGAACTACACAGGGGCCACAATTATTTTGCAAATTCTTTGTACGCATTTTTATTTTTCTTTTTTGGTCTAGATAAATATTCTAGCCACCTTTACAGAAAATTACGTAAGGATATTTTTCAATCGGTCACGACATTGTGCATTCCGCACATATCAGATAACATAGCAACGTGACTGGATCAAAAATAACTATGTTCTAACTATAGTCCAGTAGATATGGTAGAAATTATTCCTCTAGTGTAACAAGGAGTTTCATTCATAGTCAATTATTACATATTAATTTTGCACGCACGTGTGGCCTGGCGATCGTGGATCACGACTAGTGGAAGGTCGCAGATGGTTTGAGAATAGGTGAATTGAATAGATTTGCATTAAAAAATGTAAGGCTTTTGATTGTACCCCGTTATGTGTGAATTAATAGAGATTATGATAAAAATATTTCAACTTTTACTTCGACTAAAACCCAAAATTATTGTGATGTAAAAAAAAATCCAAAATTCTTGAACTAATGTATTTTACCTATTATAAAATTACAGCATTGCAATGATTTAGAACGTAGGCAGATTTATTTTAAATATGAATAGTGAGTGATGCACAATGAACCAGAATAGCTTATTATAACACACGTAGGCAAAAGGCAAGTAACCAGTTTCTAAGTCAGCAACTCAGCACTTCTGATGCACACCACACGTTTATTGCAACAATGACTCCTAAAGATTCACCCACAACCTTGATTTTCCTTACTAATTCCGCACATTGCTTCAAAACTGGCATAATCGCCCAAAATATTACGTTTATCATCAGTTTCATTAATATTCCTGGCACCTTCCTACAGAAATAATAGAAAACAAACGATAAGTCATGCGTGACGTACAAATATAACATTAGATCGAAGACCTCTCCAATGTTAAAACATCGGTTGCATCATCCGTCTTTAAATAGATCGCCTGGACTATTAGAAACAGATAAATTTTATATATCGTCGCGCGTTCTCTCCTGCTGGGATAGCAAAACTTTAAGATATATTTATCAGCTAGGGTTCTACCACACGTAATGCGTATTCTGCACATAAGTATTACTAGCTTCAATGACTAAACGACTTGCAAAGGACTTTCCTATTTTAGTCTCAAGTGCAAAGTCCATCGATACTTGACAATGCAGCATGCAATGCAATGCAACTTCTATCTTTATTCCAAGGAAATCCATATGGATAAAACTAATCTATGGACTGCGACTCCCTCCGGCCGGACAAAATCTGACTAATGATTTCGTATTTTCTGTCGAGCAACGGAACTTTAATTAAGATTAGACGATCGAGAACGATTTGTTAATAAAACCAGTTTCCACCGATTTAACGTTAAGCTTTACAAATAACGTTTGAATATTATTTTAATGACAATATATTACCCACTTCAAACATTTCACGATTTTTTAAGTGCTTTAACCTTTTATGAAAGATTATCAAAAGCACAATTCGCATTTTTGTGTTTACAAATTGAAGCTTTCAAATGATGAAAATGCACCTGCTAAGTTTTTAATTAGATTTAGCTCATAAATCGGTAGCTTTATGTTTAAGAGTCCAATAATATCAATCTAGATAAATCTAGCATCAGAAATTGATTCAATTTATAAAGATCCCACTGTTGATTTGAATCATAATAATAGTTTATATAATAGTTTATAGACTGAGACTCCAATGCTAATGCAAAATTAGAAAATCAAGAAATTAAAAGCAAATATTCGAAAAGTTGCATATATTTTTGGGGCACTTTACTAAGTAATGCAGATACCTGGTCCATTGCGGCACCAGTATCTGCAGTGCAGGAGAGCCCTATACATCACCGTCCATAGCTAAGCTTTCGAGCGGCCGTGCAAAGCCGCAGGCAACATTTTTGCAACTGAGCGAGCTGAAAGCATTTGCGCAGATAAAGTTGTTACTGAACGCAAGATAAAGAGCAATAAGGTTCGCTTGTTAAAAATTGTTTACTCGTAAAGGAGCAAAACATTCTATGATTGAGTTCGCTCTACAATATTATGCGTTTGTATTTATTCAGTAACAATATTGGTCTTTATATCCAGGTCAAATTCTAAACCAAACTGAGCAATAAATCTAGACTCAATATGATCTTATCTGTCACTAATTGTTTCAGACTTTTCTACCCAGCCAGAAGTGAGTCCTAGAAGTTGTATGTAAACAGATATACCAAGAGCGACTGCAATAAAAAAAACTCCTTGCAATATCATTGGCACGCCTTAATCCATCAGTGTTATATTTCAGCACATTACCATGTTGCTCGCTTGCCAAAACAAATATACTTTCCTTCGTCAGACGTCAACCATAATGTATTTGACGACCACAAAATGGATCCGTGATTTTTATTGAGTTATTAAAATGACTTGTACGTTGTAGTAGGGAAGAAACATCGACTCTGTGGGTTGAATACATGATGGTCAGTTTGAGGCCGAGGCTCCTACAAGGTTTTCCACATAGAATTCTAAGTGTTAAATGACGTATTTATTGTTTGGTTATAAGGTGAGTCTATGCGTAATGATCAGGCTTTGCTTATACTTAGTGGAAATCGTAAGAACGATGCATTTAAGTCTACAGAATAAAGAATACAGGCATAAGTCACAACAGACCGCACAATATTTTACCTTTTCCATCCCAGCACCTGTATTTCCTCGCAAAATTTTCACCCTTTCAATCAGAAAAAGAAAGCCCCTAATATTTTGTCGGGAAGCCCCTACAATTTACGAGCCATATGTCGGACATATCCTGTGCAAACAATCCGTCGTCTGAAAGTTTCATAACCCCGTCTGCACCTACCCTGCACCCTATGCACCCCCTGGGGGTGTCTACGAGGGGTGCGGCTCGTTCAGACTTTACTGCTGATTGGTTTCAAAGTAGGGGTAGGCAAATTAATGGATGACAAAGTGCTAAGTTCTGTTGCTAGTGCATTATTTGGGTGCGGCTGGCTAGATGAAAAATCAGTTTCAACTGACTTTTTACATTCGGCCACAAATGTTTTTACTTTCTGAACAGACCTGATATAATTGCCTTTAAATATTGTTAGGCAAGCACTAGAGCAACAAGTTTCACTTCAATCTTGATTGAAAATGAATACGTTGACATTTTCACTGTTCTTTACATCATATCGATGTGATTTTTATATTTTTGTTATATCCTAGCAACCGTTTTTAAATTGTCGGTCATATTAGTTGCATTACGATGCTCTTACTCATCCTTCCTAGTGCACTTATCTGAACAACAAGGCAATTGAAGCGGCCACAATGACTGACGCATTTCGCTAATTATGTAACTTACATTTACCGCATACCGGTGAGTAAAGAAAAGGAGACTATTTTGTTTTGGGTTTTAACTAGTTTCAAGTGGCTAATCCTAAGATACTTTAATGCACCGACAATATCAATCGGCACGATAAACTAAAATGCCTCGAAAACCGAAAAGGTTAAAACACCGAGACACTGTTATCTGGTTGACTGGTTCTAATTCCAACCACGACATTAACCCTGACTATTTTATAACTTTAAAGAAATCCAGTTAGCATGTATTGATTACATTCATACGAGATTCCTGCGCTATCTGCGCGATAAGAGGCAGATAAGATGGATAGCGTCGATTGTTTGAGTGTCGGTCCACGGAGCGACTATCGACAATCCGCATGTTCTATTTTAGATGCCACATGCGGATTCTTGCGCTACTTGGGAGAGGCTATGTCCAGCAATGAACTGAGATAGGGAGACGATTGAATTATTGATTCGAATCTTGGAGATGGGATTTGGATTTCAGCAAATTCAGCAAATATTTTTTTTCGTCTGTATATGATGTCTGCCCACAGTTTCAATGGCTTGGGCCAAGTAGGTACGGGATAAGGACATTTATTCTTGAAAAACATTTGAATCTTTCCGTTAAATGTATCGAACATCTGAGGGTCAACAAAACGGCTGTGTAAACTTACTTGCTTGAGCTATGGTGTTTTTATGCGGTTTGGGTTACAGAAGACTTATGCCAATCTGATAAAACTATTATTATAAAGCTATCGTAATTCTCGATAGCATGAAATTGGATTTCTTATCAACAAAGAGAAAGCCTATGGCGATTTTAGTTAGAGAAAAACACGTTTCGCTACATTTAATACTGATAAAACAATAATTAGGCTAACATAATTTCCGCTGGCATGTAATTCAATTGGTTATCCTTATCAACATAGAGGTAGGCGACGCAAAACCAAAATCAGCTGAATTAATCACTTTGTTATCAAACGACCTTGCTGTATCAGAAATCTGCCTTATCAGTGCAATAACACGAATTTACTGATGTGCAAGATTAGTATGAATCCTGGATTTAGTATTTTTAGAATTACTCAATAAGTCGCTACATTAAACATTTTGTTTCCCAAAAGATTTCAAGTTCTCGCTTGTAGTTTTCAAAAACACCGTTAACAATTCTATTAAGTTGCAAATATTTCCCCGACGGCCAGAAGTGGCTAGGACACTTCATATAAAATTCCAGACAGCCAATGACCTGACAGTTAATGAAAAAGCTGTTACGGGGTGAGGGTAGGAAGACTTAATGAAATATCTATGATGATATCTCGGTGGTGATTAATCCTGACTTATACATGGGAGGCCGTTGTCATGAAATATGTATGGCACATCCGCGTATCTCACTTTATTATTTAGGAATGGAATGATAATCGTGAGCTTTATTCTTTTGAGGCAAAGTTGTTCGCCAGCTATTGATAGATGATGACAAAGATTTTTGTTTAGATAAGCATTATTTTAATTTCATAAATTGATATATTTACCTTGTTTCGATTGAAAATAGCACATTTATTATTTGCCACTAGAGGTAAAACTGCAAATAAACATCACAAATAATACTGAATAATTTTGCATATTGCCATCAAATCACATATTATTATTGAGTATCGAGTGGCTTCGAGGTCAGTGCCTCTATGAATGTTTAAAGTTTATTTTATTTTCCTATTGCTGCAAAGGGCAAATAAATGAGCATGGCGAACATCTTTTCGCCAAATGGAGTGCACGGAAGTCGAGGAAGTGCTAGAGTGAGTGAATTTAGAGGAAAGAAATGACCTAGCTGATGAATCTCCGCCTGCCCAACAAGAGATTTTTTATGATGCATTTGGTGGTAAGATGCTGCAATTAGACGCGTCTAGACGTGCTATAACAGTGTTTAAGAAATAATTCGATTACACATAGATTAGTTATGGGCCGTGGACGTGACTACGATAGCTACCATTGATTAAAGCATTTTCTTAGGTATTGTAAAGCTAAGTTTATAATACGGCAATTTCGTCGTCAAAGCTCGTGTGATAATTGCTGTTTGAGAGATATTCGAATGTGCAAAAGAGAACGACCTTAAAGAACGAAACATGTGGCGTAGTATTCCTTGTTCTGGATATCATCAAAGTAAAAGATAAATATTTTTTTGGTCCGCAGCACGTAAATATTTGTGTGTGTTGATAACATACACAAAAAAAACATGCGAGAGTGAACAGGACTTACAGTCAACTTTGCCACAAGTACCAGGATATTAGAACGACGGTGGAGGTTCAAACGTAGCGTACATATTCGCGTGGGCCGTCCCCCCTCATCCCCCGCGCCCCCGCCAGGTCAACGACATCCGCGGCCGTTTCGGCCGGCGGCGCGCCTCACCTTGACATTCATCTCGAGCACGACGCTTTAGCCAAACGTTTGAATTAACTCGAACAACTTTCGAACGCCGCTTTAGAATTAACCCTTCTAGGGTATCAGCCGCCCACTCGATTCGGTCGCGTTGCATTTCGGGTAGCTACTCGCGAGTCGCGACGTTCTTCTCGGTCCTATGTTGCCCTGGTACATGATGCTCGTTCTAATGAAGAAATTGAAATTAAATCTCGTTTCTCTGCAAGGTAAAGAGCGTTTTGTCGCAATCGGACAAAGTTTCCTATCGCCATTGGCGGATACGTGATTCATCAGTTAAATTGATAAGTAAAGAACAAAGAGTGAGCTATGTAAAACAATCTGCATATAATAGAAATATTTTATATCATGGAAAAACCTTCAAGGTACGCATCGGCCTACTGGTAATGACGTCATCACGTCACCGTACATACGCGGACTTACAAATCCTCTAATCCGCAGAGGTCAACACTCTTTAAACAAGAAAATATTTTTGCGTGTAAATACTCGTAGTAAGTACGTATACAAACTCGTTATCCCGATATAATGAAGTATTCGCGTGAACTGTACATTTGAGAAACAGTTTAGCAGTCGAAATCCGTCTGAATGGCAATAACAAGAATTTTTACTTCTAGTAAATCGAGTCGTCATTGCACAACTAGCACAATAAACCATTCGTTCAGAATCTTATCAACTTCAAACAGTATCAAAAACTGCCTACCTAAGATTTTGTTCATCGCGATCATACTCTGCTCACTCATTATTGCTGTATAAAAACGGCATTAAACCAACAAACGCCTTAAGGGGCAAAGAAAATGAACAATAAAAGCAAAAACGTGGGCCAATGGAGACCACCATTGTTAAAAATGTGAGTCACTAAAGGAAGTAATGGCTGCAATGGGACCACCATGGCTTTGGAGAAATGTATATGGCGAAACAGTGACCTCATGACAACTTGAGCAAATCTTGTTATGACAACGTTAGTTTTGAGGATCTGACACCGAGAGGGAGAGAAAAATACGTGTTGGGCTGTCCCCATGTAACTTGGGTCATGGGCAGGAAGATAAGTTTTGACGATCTGACTTTAGTTTGAGAAAGAAGAAGATAGCAAATCCAGAGGTACAGGAAAGTGGAAACTAAGATACCTAGTATCATTCTCAAATCCCTTAATATCGCCAATTATTATCAGTAAGGACACTGTCAGGAGTGATAAGCCAAGGAAACAAACTTCAAGGCCCAACGACGAAGGTATTACTTATGCAAGTATTTCGGAACTAAACATAATTTACCGTTAATCATCCCACGTGAATCGTGACTATTAATAAAAGGAATCAAGTTAGAGTGGACCCGTAGGCGATCAACTAAATAACTTGTCAACAAGCATTCCAAGTCAAAACTAATTTTGGGTTCTTGGGACACCTGGTTGTACGAGATTGTTGTAGTAAAAAGATAAGCCGATCAGCAGCAAAGTTGCTTGATAAGCATCGGACTTTAGTTTGGGATTAAGACTCATTTGTGGATAAGAAAACCAATGTAACTTACAATTTGCAGCTGATGATCGACTTGTGAAGAGTTTAACAATAGGTTTGTTACTCTGAGGGATAACCCAGGACTAAAAACACTTCTTGAATGAGAAATCTCTCGGTGTCTTGAAGAAAAAAAGAAGTTGGACGTTCCCATTATACGACAAAAGTCGAATGCTCTTGAAAACCTGATATTGATCAGCAGACAAAGCCAGCACGTTGTAATCTAGCCTTCAGGCATATAAGACAGCATGATACATGCCAAGTCTGTCTCCAGCAGTCGTCCGAACAATCGTTGACGGTCACCAACTCACAATGAATGGTGGCTGATCTTTGTTATGTAAATCGAAGGATTTCACGCCCCATTAATATCGCGAACGCGGCTTTAATTGATGATACTTATGGTTGCATGCGGAGTGGTACTTAAGACTAGGAATAATTAGTTTATTGTTAGGTGAAAAATTGCGATGTGGAAGCCATTTTGGCTGGATTTTTACGTCTGGCGTTATTTTTAACCTTGGAGATATTGCCCGTGTTTTCAAGTAGGGCAAGCAGTGTACTCGGGTGTTGATATCCGCTTGTCGTGTAGGGAGTAGAAACTGGGGTAGAGAAAGTATTGTGAGCTCTTGTCCTGCAGCTCCACTGGATGGGACCCCGAAAATTAGTCCCTGCCATAAATTCTCTTCAACATGGAAAAATTACTATTTAATAATACTACCTTTCCAATATTTTATTTCATGCATGAAGCGAATTATATTATGCATTGAAACTAATTGGGCACGTGACGGCAATCGATCGATGCGATGTGTTAAGAACCGAAATTTAAAATACCGTTTAAAGCCATACAGGACATTTTCACGTATTTTACTTATTTTTCGCAGATTGTCAATCTCCAAAAAGAGACGAAATCAATAATAATAACACGATCAAAGTCGTTTTTTAGGTTGTTGCATAAGCTTGTGCAATACAATATTTAATTACACCATTTATACAAAGAGGTCATTACAGAACTGGGCGTATGCTGTAAAAAGTAAGCTGTTATCAGATAGCTGTGGACGTGACAGCTAAATATGGAGGACAATAAAGTACATAAGCGTATGTGTAAGCTGTTACGACATGAGACTCGACTTGTAGACTTTTAATGAAATATTGTTAAGTTAGCATGTCTGATGTTTACTGACAGAGGGTATTTTATGTGATGCACAGTCACACAATGATAAAGTTCAGCATCTTTAGGGCAATTTGACCAATTATTTTTTCTGACTAAATACTAAAAATTACCGTATTCGTGAAAGGAATGAGCTCGCAAATTGCTTAACCATTTCGTATCGCGAGTGTACACTATACTGGTCAACTACGGAATCTTTACCTTTTGTAAGCAACATTGCCCTGCGTACATTTAAAGAACCCAAGGAAAATGCTGAATATGATAAAATGGCCTAAACTTGCATTGGTTAGTAATTAAATACAACCTTTAACAAAAATCAAAGGAATTCAATGATTTAACACAATGAAATAAACAGGGCCAAGGCAAGCATATTCATCATCTACAACAATTATGACAAAACTTAAAAATCATTTAATTGTCAGCTCAAATATTAAGCATGGCAACATGGAGGGGTAATCAGAGTTGACAGCCTTATAAGAATTTGTAAATTGGTACAATGTACCTATGTAAGGCCTGTTTGTATGACCTGGACATATTAGGAGAGCAATAATGTGTCATAAGCTTCACACTTTCATGAATAGCGATGGATTATTTTTTAATGGACCATATGGTCGGCAACACTATGTTGTAGTAGAGAATGGTGACCATATGTCTGATCTTTGCTGGTTGTCAATCAAGTTTAATGGAGTTTTTTTTTATGTCAGTAGGATAAATGCGATAAAAATTATGCGAGTTGTGAAGATGACTCACACACTATTGTGTGTCATTTTTAATTAAAACCTTTATCTAACTTAATAAGTAGCTTCACAACTCTGGCTCTTCTTTTCTCTGGCTTTCCTGTTACTATTTTTTGAGGACAAGCGTGCCACACTGTTCCCGCAACTCTGAAAGAAATCAACAGTGGCAACCACCAGTAAAGCACTGAGGGAGTGAAGCTCGACAAATCCCTGACAAGCAATTCCTATTTTATGTTATGTTTTCCTGTAACTAGACTTATGTGCCTTATTTTATGTATTGGCAATATTTTGTTACAGGCTTTTACAACCTTTTCAAGTGGCAGGAACACACATTACTTATCATCTATTAATATCAAGTGCGGACTTAGTGCACGGACAACAGATAAAATAATAATCAATATAATAATTCCCCTTAAAATTATGACTAATACAGATACATTAATGGCCGATTTTTATCAATGACTAACTAAGTATTTATATTTTTAATTGAGCTGAAAAAATATCTTAAAGAGTACAAATTGATAATAATTATCTATTCCTGTAGCTATCAGTTACAAATAAGGTAAGGCTGTGACGATGATGTCATTATGTCATTACTGGAATCAGGGATATTTTTATGGAATTTATCCTGTGTTTGTTTTAATAAAGGTTACCCAGAATAACTTGTTAAATATAGTAGTCAAGGAAAAACAGAGCAAAACTTGGGATAATATAAGTCTTATTATATTTTAAACTCATGGTGTCCTAAATTATTTACATAAAATAGAGGTTGATTTTTGTGATTGGATTTCAGGGTGTAAATTGAAGGCGAATATTGTGCAAAATGGCAACAGAGACTACTTGTGTCAAAAAAATTGAATGAGCTCTAATTTAGCCTGGAATCGAACCTATTTCTGTTATGTCTGATTCTGTTTCAGGAATTTACAAAATCATACCAGTCTGTGATTGTTCATCGCATTGTTTCTGTTACAAAATAAAATCCTACTAAGTGTAGTTTTCTATGACAAATAATTGAATGCTTCAGTCTAGTTTTGCCTTTGCATCAAATCTTGAAAGAAAATAGAATAACTATAAGATACACCAGCATGAATGTGTGACCAGATGTATGAACTTGGACATATCAAAGCGTGTATTCATGCATGCATGTATTCTGTAATATCTACCTACCCCCATGAGGAAAAGGTATAACTTTATGTATGTAAGCCACAGTAATGACCAAAAAATATTTTAAACATTACTAACTCATCAACATTGTTACCAAAAAGGTTTGTTCAAGGTATGACTTCATATTTATGTAAGAGTGATTCATGTTAACCTTCGCACACTCTTGAAATATGGTTATTGGTAAAAAAGGCTCATTAGGAATATTTGGTATGTAATTATGTGTTTAATGGTGTATGGTGTTAGTTGGAGGTAGATAACTATTGTCTTTGTGTAAGTTTGTCAGACAACCAGTCTTACCAAGAGGTATCATATAACCCACTACTAACTAGGTTGTGGAGGTCAGATAGGCAGTTGCTACTATGCAAATTACTGGTATTCAGCTGCATCCAGGTAGACTGAAAGCCGACCCCAATATAGTTGGGAAAAGGCTAGGTAGATAATGTTTGTGTTAGTTAGTTAGGTGTGGTTTGTAGACTCAATTAAAAGCAGCTACTTATGAGTCATTTTATTTTAAGTTACTAATATTTATTTTATTTTAAGTTATTACATACATGGGACTCAAACATTTGTGGGGAAATGTTGATGAACTATAGGTACTAACTCAGGCAGAGTTCACTGTTGGTTATTTAATTTCATGTCAAAATAAAAGTTGAGTTTTCAAACCGGGGTAAGGTGGACCACTGGAAGTCATGGGGATTTGCCTTTGCTCAGCAGTGGAATGACAGAGGCTATCAGTATCAGTAAATGTTGAGTAGTCAGTGCATGTATACATAATTATGCATGTAGGACTGTTGAACAAGCTAAAGGAGTATGTGAGGATAGGTTTTCTGTAATTTCTACCCATGGGAATAAGATGTGAGTCTATGTATGAAATATATTACCTATTATAAATAAAAGTATGAATAAATAACATGTGTAAGAGTGAAATATATGAGTACTAGACCAACTTTACTATACACTTCAAAAAGTGCAATTTGAGCTGGTATTGTTTCCATGTTCATTTTCCTTGCAGGCTTATTAAAAAAAAAAAAACACTTTTATTGTTGTATATTTTTTTTTAAATCTAACTCCTATAAAACTTTATTACTTGTTGAGAAATTTTAAAGCAGTCAAATATGTTTTCAACAGTCTTCTGATACTTAAATATGTTTGGGCTTAAGTTATAATTTCTAAAATGTAAATGTATGTGATACAATCAATCCTGCCTCTAATAATAATTATGACAAAATTTTTATATTAAGTTCAGCTCAGTTCCAAGACATTTTCTTAGTGAATATTTTTGGCAAGAGTAATGAACTCTTAGTCAGCGTTTTTACCTTATTTGGGTTTACATTGATGATTAACAGTGTGAAGATAAGATAAGCATCCTAAATTTGGTGATAAAGATAACAAAATTAATGTTTTCAGTAGTTTTTCCTTGGCGTTTTATGTACTATTGAACCTGTTTTAAGGAGATAGAAGTACAATTTAAAATACTCACATAAATCAGTCCAGAGTAGTATCTGTCCTTGATGTTGTGCAATACAGACGCCTCATTCAAACAGGTCAGCTCCGCCATATCCTCAACTTTGTCGAACTTGGGAGGGTTCATCTTCTGGATATCATCTTTATTCACCAGGATACGCTTCCCTGACTCCGCTATCTCAACCTCCAACTCATCCCCCCGTTGTTCCCCCTTGATCCCCGCCGCCACGAAGCCCTGGGACTCGTGGGGCACCCACACCAGCCTCTTCTGCGTCCATTCCGCCTGCGTGGCCGGGTCATTGAAGCTGTTCCTATCCACCGACAAGTACCGGAGCTCCGGGTCATTCCTATCCATGTCCACCATCGCGCCGCCTGATCACGCCGCGCGGCCCGTACGACAGCTCAACACCGACACTAGATACCACATTAATCGGTCACTAAGACCGGCACACCACAACACACGTTCCTGCTTATTGCTATACACACGGCGTTGCTCTGTTGTCTCGCGTTAGCCGTGACCGCACACGGCGCTGATACGTACAAAATGACGATAGCGCGGCTGACAGCACAGACGGCGACGGTTACGGGTAGGAGGGATGGACCGGTCGACGCCCGATTCACGTTGATTTTAGCCGAAATAAGAACACGAATTTCGATGTTTTACTTAAATAGAAAGTTGAACTTTATATTATCCGATTGATGGACATGCATTACACATGTTCACACCGTAAATAACAAAGAAAAATACACTTTTGTAATTGAAAAACAACTAAAATAAGCTAACGACTTGTCGCCGACACTTCTTTCTTGTCGTCAAAGTTTGATTTCGATTACACCAAACCTATGATGACCGTTAATTCTATTTCCTTTCGATTGGCCGTTACACACGCTACCTAGTAAATATGCTTCTAGTAACCAATGACGAAAACGTTGTTACAGCTGTCAAAATAATGGTAATAGAGAACAAAATATGGATGCGTTCATGCGTTCACAAAAACAAAACTTACTAAAAATTGAATATCATATAATTCGGATACACACAAAGAGTACATTGTCATACCTATTTTAGTAGATTCGTGTACAATAACTCCATAAATAACACGTTTTGTTACGTCATCCTGAAAATTCTTTTGAAAATTAATTCATATTTTGCAATTTCGGCGGTCGTTTCGCTACATGGCACGCTTCTCTGTCTGCTACGACTTCCGGTATTTATATTTACTCTTGTAAAGCAATGGCAGAGTAGATCAAGTGTTGAGCACAGAATCAGCACTTAAAGGGGAAGCACCAGGGTAACTCGCAAAATTCAAATTTTCTTGCGTTTTTTGCAATATGCAGGTCAATAAAACAGATCGGGGGGGGGGGGGAGGCAACAAATAAGTAGAACACTTATTTGTTTGCCGCAGCTAACAACAGCTTTGTAACAAGCAAGGGGCGAAACCCCGAACAGAATTTTCAGCCACATTTTGCGGGAGGCGAGGTAAACAGCACAGTGCGAGAATTTAACAATCAAAAAGAAATTCAAATTTCAAATTTGTTTATTCGAAACTGAAACACATTGGCAAATTAGCGTGTATCAATTTTCCTGTAACAAGAAACAAATCTAACTTGTTTTATAACGTGTGTGGTCTGATGGTGTCATATACTTTGGCATAGGGGTAAGCCCAGCTATACCATCTCTCCTTATGGCTTATTCCTCTATTACTAAAAGGAAAGGTAATTAGGATTAAATATATAATAACCAAAGACAGTTAATTAAAAAGAATTTGCATCCAACTTGGATACTTTTTTTATCCATATAGACAGCGAGTAACTTTGTCGACTCATACAGAAAAACTTACGTTTTTCAAAAATCTTGGACTCAAAAGCGAGCGCACCGAGCTCATGCACCCACCTCAGTTTTGATAGGTTTTCTGTTATCTATCTATTAAATAAATATAACAAATTGTGCCAATTTATAAAGAAAAAAACATGGATGAAAAGAATGCAAGATGTCAGAGCGAGGGAAGCGAGCTCGAAAATGTTTGCACTCCACCTTGGGTAGGTTATGCACTGTGGAAGGGACACCGCAGATTTTCGTTTAAAAAACTTTAAAAAAAAGTTTTTTTGTTAATGCTTTATGAAACATTTGTGTAGGGGGTTTAGAATGATGTTTTGAACACGTGGTAAACGTTTATTCGTCGCTGTCCCTTCAACCCTGTTTTTTTATGACTATTCAGCCAATATAATAGGTTTAGACTTATGTTAAGATGCTTCTGTATTAATATTATATTTACACTACTACTATTTACAAACAGCTCACAAAATGAACAAATGGTTATCATCATCTTCCTGCCCTTGTCCCATTCTACTTGGGGTCTGCGCAACACGTTTTCTTCTTCCATTTTCCCCTGTCAACCGTCACGGCATCATTTACTCCTTTCTCTTTCATTTTGATATCACACAATCCATCCATCTTTTCTTTGTCCTTCCTCTCCCTCTCCATCCATCAACATTTATATCCATCACTCTTTTAGTAACATGCGTTTCATCCCTCCTCATTACATGTCCATACCAAGACATACGACTTCCTTTCAATTTTTCTGTAACAGGCGTCACTTTCAAACTTCCTTTAATATACTAATTCCCTATTTTAACCATTCTTGTTACTCCACACATCCATCTCAACATCCTCATCTCCGCTACATGCAATCGTTATTCATCCATCTTCTTCACAACCCAGCATTCTGATCCATACAGTACGACAGGCCTAATCACGGACTTGTATATTTTCCCCTTTAACTTGAGGGGCATCCGTGGGTCGCAAGTTGTTCCAGTGACCTGTCGCCATTTCATCCATCCTGAGTTGATCCGATGCGGCAAATGGTTATAATACTCCTAAAATATCCGAACGTGACTGACGTACCAACCGCAAGAAAATTATTGTTCTGTCAAAATAATAAATATTTTAAGCAAAAAAGATCCTTATTTCATGGGGGATAAAGTTTAAATCTAAAGTACGTTAAAACAAGCGTGATAAGGCAAAGGTATGCAACTAACCAATCATTCATTAAATAATAAACGCACATTAAAAACAAACTACTTACTACGGAGTATTTTATTGGCTCCAATTTGGTATTCGGATTTATCTCAGTTCAAGGAGAGCACATTGATAATATGAGTGAGAAGAGATAAAAGAACAAGAATTATTAAATTTTTATCTAAAATGTTTCCTATGTAGTGACGTTCACGTTGTTATTCGACATTCGACTGCCGGCGTTCAGTCAGAGTACTTGTAACTTGTTAGGTTACTTTGCGGTTATTACATAAACTATTTTTTAGTTTTTAACCATGGCTTACATAGTAGATATGCGATCAGATACCGTGACGAAACCCACTGAGGCTATGAAGCATGCCATGGTTAATTCAGCCCTGGGTGACGACGTCTACGGAGAGGACCCAACGGTGAATGCTCTGGAGAGTAAAATAGCAGCTATGCTGGGAAAGCAGTCAGCCTTGTTCGTACCTTCTGGAACCATGGCCAACCTCATAGCAAGTGAGTGACTTTTTCATTCAACACATCCTTATGTTAGTGATGGGACTGATATGCCCTTAGGCTGAATGATCATTTCTTTGGCCTAGTTATGTATGTCACCTCCCTAGTTATATTCACTGTTACAAAAATATATTCATTCGACTGCCGCACAGTTTAAAAAAAGAATCGTTGAAACTCGTTGATTTCTTTTTCTCTATTTAAGTAATTAAAATACTATTAAAAAATATCTTTTTTTTTTCTAAAATTTAATCGAATTGGTTTCTGATTTCCGGTACAGTCGCTAAATAAACTTTTTGCGGATTTATTGCAAAAATAATCAAAGTATGGATATTGCATCATTTTTGCGAGAAATTCCTCATAGCACCTGCTTATCTAATTTATCCAGTCCAGTAAAGTATGCTAGTACATTAGCATAGGAGCATTTAGTTGGTTTTTAATGCAAACAGCAAAGATCTATTACTAGCCGAAAGTGGGGACAAACTGGACTGGGTATTTTTATTCAACTCGTTTGGTACTTACCTACATTTATAATAGTTTCCCTTACTACTGCATTCAGAAAAAAAAAACTGTTTACGGTATTGAGGTACTTACTAAAATCACAGCAGTTCTTCAAAATGTACAGGTACCAAATGATTATAGGCCCAGTTTCCAGTTATCGATGATCTGTCTTTAACAAAGTTTACGAACCATCTAAGTTTCCGTGTCGTCGGATCGAAGGCATCGAGTTACTTCATCGTGGTGGTTGCAGAAAATTTTCATGACAATAGTAGAATAGAGAATATCGAAGAAAAGTTAGGTGTGGTCACATTTCCTGCCCAAGTACACTTTCTTGTGTTGTGTCGTTTACCAGTCGACATTAGGTCGGTTAACTTGAGAAATATGTTAACAAAAAAAATGATAATGAAATTTTTTCAGTAGGAAATCGCTAACTCACAATGCCAAAAGTTACTTTCAGTCACCAAATTAGATATCTACCTAATAGTTTTTGTACCTTCTATTTATTGACAAAAACACGTACTTATCACTCCATTGAACAAAGCTCAAACAAAAAAGTAACAATTCCTAATTTTGTCGCTTAACTTAGTCATTTCTGAGATCTACAACATAAGTTCTGCTACAGGAATGGCCTTCAAACTGGTATTTTGGAGCATTAGGTAGGTACCTAGTACGTACCCATAAATAATCTATGTTTTAAGTTCATAACCGGATTTTTAAACAAGATATCGACCTGTGTTTACATCGTAATGACCCGCTGCCCATTTTCAAACATTGGTTGCTACGATCTTAATAAAATAGTTCATAATTAAAAACAGCGGTAAATTAGATAAACCTTGTATTACTGAGTTTTAAAGGCATGATCTTCCCAAGGTAGGCAGGTATTGAAAGCCACTTCTTCGAGGTCCTCGATCAATTCTTCTCGTGCTAAAAGCACCTCGCGCTCCTACCTGCAACAAAACCGTGCCTCAAAATAGAAGATTTCTCTGTAACGTTTATTTCTTGAATGGTTCAATCATGAGGTGAAATTTTTCGAAAAAGTAGAGAGAACATGGGTTTGTTGGACCACGTATCTTGGCAAAACGAGGCAAAAAAATCGACACATGAGTTAGACTAAAACTCGATTAAATCTTTGGAAAATTCACCAAAAACAATTAGGTATTATAATACTTTTGTCTTTTATTTTGGTCAAGCATCGGACCGTGCGATCACCTTGTCAGCTTCTCCTTTGAGCAAGTGAATGACACCTAATTAGCATGACTGCAGCAATTAAAATTATGATGGTTACCCTTGACGGACTATGTGACACACACACCTAATTAATTGAATGACTACCTCGTAGTACTTACACGGATACGAGCTATTTACTGACTCGTTAGTCTAGATGTACAAGCAGTGCTGAGTATGAGGTCCTGGGTTCTATTTCTAGGTCGGGCAAAGTGTTATTGGGGTTTTCCAACAGAAATTCCTCAGTAGCAGCCACGGAGTCTGGAACTGCACCCGGTTGAGGCTAGGCTCGCCGCTTATTACATGGGACTTAAAATATAACTGGCGGAATGAGGATGTACTAAACACCTCTGCCTAACCCTTCGAGAATCGAGAATTACAGGCGTGATGTTATGTTAGATGCACCATTGTGTACTAGTGCTTCGCCCGCGTGGAACTACATCCGGGAATTATACTACCGAAATAAAACCTGCATTACCTCTGTCCTAAACTTCTAACAAACCAGGGTCTTTACACGTCGTGGTCTTCATTTGTGCAAAATTTCATCCAAACCCGTGCATCCCAGAGGTGACAGAAAGACAGCAAAGTTACTTCACATTTATAACATTCGTATGGATTGTTTACTGTCTCTTATTACACTATACCCCGAGCACCCAACCTGCCCGTTAGTGCATGCAGTATGCGGTGCTACTGCTAACGGACGAACACTAGAGCAACACCAATCGATCGGGTCGCCTGGTTGGTTCCGCAGTTTTTGCTATCGTCTAGGCTTTGAAAGTATATTGTAAATGTAACCCGTCTTATTGTAAAACTATTGTTGATGTAGATCAACTTTTAGATAGCTTAAGAACAACATGACTTGCTGCAAAAATTGTGGGGAGCCTTTGCCCAGCCGTGTGAACATAAGTCTCGAAAGATTGAAGGTTATAAGCTTCTGGGACCAGACTCCAGACCCTAAAACTCGTATTAATAGGAGGGTATTCGAACCCGAACTCTCTAATGCAACACTCAGCAACTGCGCAAATGTTTAAATAACCGGTTCTGATTCATTATACCTCCAAATATATTACAAAAAAAAATACAAACAATAAATTAGGTGCTCGAGACATCCTGTTTATGCTTACCTACAAGATGATAATGTACGTGTTTCCGACACTTTCGACTAACGGATGACCACAATCATTCGCAATCGTCTCGTGAATTGAGTAACATACGCGTTGGACCGTTACGGTGACAAATATAGCACTTGACGATCAGTTTCAACACTTTATCAACACTTGCTGATTGATTTATTGATACAGACTCATGATTCAAGATCGACGCACTTGCTTAACTTTTTAAGTCTTTGAAGTCAAACGGGTTGAATACGAGATGCGAGGGTGAATCGAGAATTCGAAACCTATACTTTGAAAGACTTTATAGCTTTGAAGATAAAGGCTATATACGTTTGAATAACGTGAAAACCTCTTTCATGTTTTGTCGCGACCGACCACACGACCGACACTCCCACTTGTATTTATCCTGTTTTTCCTGGTTTTCTATTCGCAGCACACGGAACTGTTGGACAGGGCCCTCAAGGGATATGAAGGATGGGAGATAAAGGGTCACCTTCTTCTCAATAGACAAAGTTAAAGATTGCTGTCCAAGTTGAAGAAGGCAGAGGACAACCATTCATACACTACACTGTTCCGTGACGAAATCGAATCTGTGGCACGTGACAGAGCTAAGGGCTATACTCACCAAAGTCGAGGTGGGTCTTTGGTGTGTAGAGTCCTTAATGATGCACTGCACCAATTCCGTGCCGCCAAATATTAAATAAATGAAGATTCACGTTCCTTTGTGATAATTTATCAATGTTTATTTCAGTAATGGTGCATTGTAACAAGCGTGGCTCCGAAGCGTTCGTGGGCAACCAATCGCATATCTACAAATATGAGCAAGGTAATGTTATTGACCAAAATTGTTCATATCATTGTGCAATATTTATTTACCTACATGTTAAGTTAAATGATGGTAAATACAATATTGTGATGTAACTTCAATAACGTAAGGACAAATCATAATTATTGATAAAAAATCAGAACTAGATAAGTAGCCCGTGCGAGTACAGATCATGCTGAAAAGTTTTTGCGATTGGTAAAATGGCATCTACCATTACCAACCTACACATAAACACTCCGTAGGCATTACTTTTGTTCCTGGATGACAGGATGAACCGGTTCTTGACGGGTTTACCTATAAGTGTCGGACCAACGGCCTCCTTCAGCTACTTACGAGCGATGGAACAGGCTACCGCGCTAGTTCTAATCATCTCGTTAAGTTGTTTATAAAAATGATTCATTTTCTTAGAGTTATTAAACTGTCGACTTCAGCTGCGGTCAGAGATCGCCAAAACTATTTTAGAATTCTGCGATTCTATTGAGTTACCGCCATTTATGAAATCTCAGGTGGTGCAGCGCACGTGGCTGGTGTCCTCCTCTCGACGCTCACCAACAAACCTGACGGGACCTTCGACCTGGCGGAGCTGGAGAGTCGGTTCAGAGGCACTGATGTCCATGAACCTATAAGCGCTTTGGTAGCAGTCGAGAATACCCACAATTGCTGCGGTGGGAAGGTCAGTAAGCTATGGTCATTTATGGCACTGTATTAGGAACGTCTAATTAGCAATCTCCTTACCGTGTCGATGGTAATCTAAATTGTGTGGGCCCAGAACTGAGCCACTAGTTTGGCGCCATCAGTACCGTCCATCAGTTCCTATAATGAACAAACAACAGGACCCGCAACTACTAGGCAATAACTTAGGTATTTAGGTTCGAATCTTCGGTCTTGTGTAGAAATAGAGGCCGTGAAATATTGTGATTGATTCTCTTATTGCTGTGTTCTCCGAGAAATCCTGAATGTTAGAGAATGTTAGAGATACATTAGTAACGTTTGAGGGGGTAACAGAAACCTTCGCGTAAGGCGCCGAGGGATCACGACCCACTCACCTCGCTCGTCTGCGTGGAGAACACCCACAACGTGTGCGGTGGTAAGGTCAGTGGCTATGATTACATGATGAAGCCTGCTCTCACAGTATATTCGAGTAGTAAATAACTGCAAGATTCATTACAAGTAACGATCATCTTTTCAATTCTTTAATACAAACTGTAGGTGCACTTGCATTTTGTACGTACCTAGAAACACCTAACCTTGCACGATAAAGTGGTACCTATTATAAGCTGAGCGTGTAGTGGCCCGCAAATCTAGTAACTAATTTGCATCAACTTTTATAGAAAACCTCTTTATAATCATTTAGAATCAAACCTAATATCTGAATCTACGGACAAGCCGTAGATGCCTCATGATTACAAAAAAAATATATCAAATTATTTATTTCAACATGCATTCATTAGATAATTACATTAGAATAACGCTCAATCTTTTGAAAATATAACACGATTTTTTACTGTTAACCGCCATACAGGGTGCCGTTTTTTTCTGACTGCTAATATTTGCCTGTAGTTTTGTGAAAAGATTATAGACATAGGAGCCTAGCTACTGCCTAGAATAAAATTCATAAAGCTTGCGGGTAGCTCAATATTGAACGGAGTATATTTGCCAGGGCCAAAGTTTCTACAACTTAGATTTTTGAACAACACATAAAGCTTAGGGGCCCCAATGTAAGTAATTGATACCTATTGTCCATAGTTCCCATAGATCTTTGACAGTGTCAGCCCCTTACGACATCCCAATCCTAATTATCCTAGGTCCTCACATGATCTGACCAAGATAATGTTTTTGTTTGACAATTTAAAAACACTCCTTTCCTTCTGTGTTTCTTGGAGTCCTTAGTCAGATGGGAAACTCCGACCTCATCTAGTGTACCTACCTACAAAAAAAATGTCGACGGCTAAAAGTGTTTTAAAAAACCTGGTTACAAAATACATACCATTTCATTTCTTTCATCAACTCATCACTCACAAAACTCCACAAAATCCTTTACATTTCAGGCCTTACCTCTGAAGTTCTTGGACGACCTATCAGCCATCTGCAAGCGTCACAACCTCCCTATCCACATGGACGGCGCGCGGCTCTTCAACGCCTGTGAATACCTGAAGCAGGAACCCAGCAGGGTGGTGAGGGACTGTGATAGCGTCTCCGTGTGTTTCAGCAAGGGACTGTCGGCTCCCGTGGGGTCAGCGCTCGTTGGATCGTATCATTTTATTGAGCAGTTAGTATTTTGATTTGTTCGTATCTAGGTTACTCGTGTAACTAAGAAGGTGCCTAGCCAAATGGGCTTCCGGGGATTATAGGCATGTTGGTATGTTCATAGTTACCATAGATCCATCAGTTATGTTGTTGTTCTCCTCTTTGCAGAGCTCGTCGCATGCGGAAGTTGCTCGGCGGTGGAATGCGTCAGGCGGGCGTGCTGGCTGCGGCAGCCATCGTGGCGCTGGATGAAGTGGTACCCAAGCTCAAGCTGGACCATAAGCGGGCCAATATTATGGCTAAAGGTTTGTTCAAAGCTTTCTGAAAGATACTTCTTAACATTGACTGCAATACATAATCAACCTGTAATGTTCCCACCCATAATAGTTGCAATAGTATTTCTCTCGAGTCAATTAGTATTTCTCTCGAGTCAATTAGTATTTCTCTCGAGTCAATTAGTATTTCTCTCGAGTCAATCGTAAGAAGGTACTTTGGAAAGTAATCTTCATACCGGAAATAACTTTGGCGTCAATAATGAACCCAGAACGTGCTGCTATGACCACATTACTTTATATCGTATCTTTAGCATCGCTTACGGTATTTCTCTTTTGGGACACCTACCTTGCGGAAATATCAACGACCGAAGTGATATAAAACCGAAAATGAGTAACACTATGTAGACATTAAAATACAAATGTACTGAGAAGAAGAATCTGCTTACATCTGCGAACCCATTGGAGATTTCCAGAGAACCAGCCAAAAATGTGAACCACGTTACGCCAACTGTCTTTGTAACGATTTTACTATGGATAAAATTGATTGACGTTGCAGTGATCGAAGGCCTGTTCCTGAAGACGTTCACAGTGGACGTAGAGGGTCAACACAGCAACATAGTCCTCGTGAGGATACCGGAACACAGTTCGGTGAGAGCTGAGAAGGTGGTGGCCAGACTTGCACAGGTCTGCCTTGCTGAGACACAGGTATGGCCATGGGAGACTTATTAGGGGGTGTCCTCTAGATTGGCTAAAGCATACCGTCCACTTAGAGACAAGTAATAAAGATATGAACTTTGGTAGTAAAAAAAAGTAAACCTTACATAAAGAAAAAAAAAAAAGAAAAAAAAAGAGCTTTGAGTTATTTGGCCTGCCTAACTTTACTTTACTTTCAAAATAGCGGTCATGCATAAAACCTATATTAATCAATAGCTGGTATCAATACAAACAAGTTTTGTATGAGACCAAATCTTGTTTCTGAGATGTAAGCCGTCAAAGTTACAATCTTCGCCATCAGCAGAACTTTGAAAGCTTATATTTCGGAAATGTGACGCTTAAGAGCGTTTACGTCTATCGCGCGAAGTCAAGTTTAGGTAATTCAATGCATTTTTTACACACACAAAAGCGCGCGTGCCTGTGTGTATAGCGCTGGCGCGCTCTCGCGCGCTATAGTCAAACTAACCCACTATGATCCGTTCGAGTGCAATTGTTGTAGTAAAATTTAATTTGACTTTGAATTTGAACGTACACGGATTACTAAAGTACGAGTGCATAAAATAAGTATTCAATAATATATTGCAAGTATAGCTATAATTATGATTAATATTAAAGTCGTTTTTTAGTTAATCAAACATGAATTTGTTGATCTAAACTTTAGAAAGAAACCGAACTTCGTTAATTATTATTGATTTGTGACTGATTAATAAATATTTCTTATTCTATTCAAATAAATCACTTTATACGGATTTACTTACGTTTATTTTATATTATATTTTAACCTGACGCGATGTTCCTCTTAGTGACACCTCTTATGAGGGAAATACAATAGGTTGGCGTTAACTTTAAAAACAATTTATGTTCTTATTTACAAAAAAATAAGTAAAAGTTTTAATAAATAAAATTCGTATGTAAAAAAATTGGGTAGATATTGGTTGTCACTAAAAATATTGTCAGTCATCAAAAATAATAATAAAAAAATTTAATCATCAAAGTACCAAGATTTTTTAATCACACTATAAACGTCCGCTATCCTTCCAAGTACGACTAAGGTCAACTCGGGTCAGGCAGAGCGCCGAGCGACATGTCCTCTCTCTAGAAAGCCTCGCGGCGGTCTGATTTGAAATTGCTCGCGCGCAGTGATTTATAGTAGTTTTCAAATATTTATAGAAAAATAATCACTGTAAATTATTTGAAATTTTAAATTGGATGTTTTAAAGCATATGTTCTTCTATTATATTATGCTATTATTATATTAAATCAAGTAAGATATATCGGTGAAAAAATCATTTTAATTCCTTAATATTTCACATTGTTTGAACTTTAATTTCTTATATAAAGAAACCTAAATCAAAAAATTTTCTTCTCCAACTATATTCCTTAGGATCTTAGCAATAGGTAAAAAAAAAAATCTAATTAGGTTTGCCAGTGGTTTCCTATAATTAGAGCGTCGAAACTGACGCTAAAAGGGAAATTAAGAAAACCTCTGTTGAGTTATCTTGATACAATTTACCAATACTCTATTAATTGAAATATTTTTCTCCCCAACTATTGAGACAACGAAATTTCCTAAAGTTATTAGTAATTATCATTTTTGTAAAATAAAGGGTTGATGGTATTAAAGAGTTTGAAAAGTACTGTTTTGGAGTCAAACAGCGCATGGACGGCGTAAACGCTCTTAAGAGCGTTCATCCGTAAGAACCACGCTGGAGTCAAAATTGATGATTTCCGACGGACAATAAAACGATAATCTATTTGATTCGTAGATAAGATATTGACTTCAAATTATTGAGGATTTCATAATCTAGTGCATGGCTGAAAAATATTTTCAAATTATCGTATAGTTTCCTCATTAGAACAGTTTTTATTCAAACCCTTTTTAAAACTAGCGGTCGATGGTCTACGCAGATGCTAGATAATGGTAAAACCATAAACGTCAAACTTATAACAATATTACTATTAAAAAAACAATAACATTTACTAGTGCATGGCTGAAAAAAAAACGTAATTACTGTAAGTTTTCATTCAAGAAAAGTATACTCAAAAGTGTCATTTTTAGCCACTTTTCGAGTTATTAAACGTGTTAGTTTAGGATGAAATCAAAGGTAATTTGGTTTTTTTTTAGACCTAGTAAATGAAGACATTTACGTTCTAAAATATGGTACATTTTTTGTTTTAATAACTTATATGTTTATTTTACTATGAATTATTTAGTACTACTATATAATCGGCGCGGAATCGCACCAGCGCTCAGTGCCGGCCGAGGCCTTTCAGAGGTAGGATGTGTGTCGCTCCCGTCGCCGCGTGCTGCGTAAAATTGCATTAAAGTTTGACGAGTTTTTAGCGCGACTAGGACGTATTGATACTTTTTGTTTTAATAATTTTTTTTTTAACAAAACAAAACTTTGGTGAGTACATATTTCAAAGTAATGGAGTTCAAATAATTTAAGAAGATAAGACTTCTTTATGTATGATTTCATTTTACTTTCTTTTTTTTTTCAGATAATTATGGCTAACAAAAGGCGCTATACGGGGAAGAAAAGGAAATGTTACGGAAATTTGGCCAAGGCTAATGAAGCTAAAAAGTAAGTTACCGAGGAGCCACTTTTAATGACGTAGCTGGTTATAGCCAATTCACATTTTTCTTACACGGGGATTTTAATAACCGATTTATTGCTATAGATAGGCAGAAAAAAGAAGGTCAAATTCTTCAAAACTAGGACATAAATAAAAATATATTCGTTACAAACAACAATATTAATGTAGATTACAAAATAAAGCTTTGATGCTGACGGGGCCATTATTTCGGTGATACTGTAGATTTCACGACACTACGGTATTATACGAAACAAGTTGCACTGAAACTAGTTTTGTGAAATTAATTTGACCATGCATGCAATTAATGTTGTTAATGTAAATCCCGCTTTAATGTTGATTGATGTCATGCAATATTATGTTTTTATGTAGGAGTAAACGGCAAAACATACCAAAATGGCAAGACAATGCGGGAATGTCACACGAGAATGATACCGAAGAATCACAGCTACCTTCAACATCAACCACAAGAGTTGATAAAGAATTGGAAATACTGGAATCGCAATCAGAAATAATAGAAGTGACAAATGAATGCGATCAGACTATGTCTTTTAGGTATAATTTCCCATTATTATTATTAATTTCATAGGCTTGAATGTAAGAAGGCGTTACTTTTCGGAAATCCATGACAAAATAATACTATAATTGTGGTTGTATTTGGTAGGTACTAATAGTTTGTAGAGTTGAATTGTGGAATATTGTCGTAATTTTCTTTGAAATATTCTTGTATATGCCGAAGCGTATGACAAAGAAATGTTGGTAATAATTTTGACTATGTCCATAAATGTTTTAATTTCAGAGATGATATCTCGGAAGAATTGTCAGATGAGCTTCATGACCACGACATAAGTATTTCAGCAGAGGTAAGTAACAGTAAAGTTAACAGAATATTTTCATGTTACGAGTATAATCAAACTAATTGAAATCATCTTTGACGATACAATATTTTTATTACAGAATCAGATTAATGAGCCAATAAAAATTAATGGAAGGAGAATCATTGATTTTCAACATTTTTTTGAGGGTTTGGTTAAAATTTCTAACCATAACGATCGCTTTGGATGTACATTGAGGAACCTTATACTAATAAAAGAAAATAGAACAGGATTTCTATCTAAATTCTTCTTTCAATGTAATATGTGCAATTCTAAATTCGAATTGAGTAGTCACGATGAAACACAAAAAGATAAACTAAATGTTAATGAAGGCGCCGTATCAGGAGCCATAATTTCAGGAATTGGCCTAACAAATTTAAATGAAGTAGTTGCATCGATGGACTTACCTGTTATGTCATTATTCACTTATAGTAAATGTCACGATAAAGTTGCTGACATGTGGAAAAATGCCGCTAAAGAAAGTATGTTTGCCGCAGCTCAGGAGGAAACAGCTGCTGCTCGATTACGAGGTGACACTCATGACATCCCGATGATACCAGTGGAAGCAGACTGTTGCTGGAGCAAACGCTCATATAAAAACCAGTATAATGCGTTGTCCGGTGTTGCAGCTATTATAGGACATCACACAGGGAAAGTTCTCTACATTGGGGTCCGGAATAAGTATTGTGGAATTTGTGCCCGCGCAAATAAAAAGGAACAACAACCTGATGCTCACAAATGTTCTAAAAATCACGTCGGTTCGTCATCTAGTATGGAACCAACAATACTGGTAGAAGGATTCAAGTCCTCCGTAGAAACTAGGAAATTAATTTATAATACATTGATTGCTGATGGTGATGCCAGCACATATAAGAATATATTAGAAAGCAGACCATATCCAGGTGTTCCGATTCAAAAAATTGAGTGTACCAACCATCTCCTCCGCAATTACAACGGAAAAAATTTATTGCTTAAAACTGATACATCTATCCCTCTGTCGGAGCGTAAATTGTTGACACCTGAACGATTGATTCGGCTGAGAACAGCAGTAAGATCTTCGGTACGGCACTGGCAAACACAAACTTTAACCGAATCAGAAAAAATTATAAAAATACAGAGAGATATACTGAACAGCGGCAAACACATCTTTGGAGATCACAGTGAATGTGACTTGTACTATTGCACCGAAGAGAGAAAAAAAGAAACAAACCGAACACTTGAAACCAAAACATTGATGTTAAAACTGCAACGAAATATCTCGCAACTGGCTTATCATTCTCGAAGTCTGCTCCACAACTTTACCACAAACCGTGCAGAGCAGTTCAACAGCATAGTAGCAAAGACTGTAGGTGGGAAACGCATTAATTTTTCCCTAAAAGATTCTTACTCCGTCCGTTGTCATGCCGCTGTGGTTAGTTTTAACACAGGTAAACCTCAAACTACCCTGTATAAATGTGCCTACCAGAAAAGTCCAGGTCAATCCCTGAAACATTTAGAGCAAAAGCGTTTTTCAATCAATCAAAATCGGAAACGCAAAATACCTCGCCGAAAAATAAACTTTAGCGGAGGGCCCGTAACCAAAGTCGATTACGGAAATGCATGCCAAAAGCCTGATATGAACCCAGACGATTTCAAGCAGGCACAGGTACTTTTCCTTGAAAATTTGAAAAAACAGGCATTAAATCGGCATGCCATTGAAAGGGATACAATTCTTCAGGCTGAGAGTGCCTTGTGGCTCGAGCTGAGAAGATGTATTTTAACTGCTTCCAATTTTGCCAAAATTTGTAAACGACGCCCGAATTTGAATTCAGCACCACTCGTAAAATCTATTTTATATGGATATTCCTTGGACCATGTAGCGTCAATAAAATATGGCAAAGAAAATGAGGTAAAGGCTATTGAGCAACTCGCCATTCAAGAGAACATAACCATCCAGAAATGTGGTCTTTTTATCGATGAGACCCATTGTTTTTTAGGTGCATCACCAGACGGAATTTATGAGGAAGGACTCATAGAAGTAAAATGTCCCATTTCTATACGCGGAATTGACCCTGATGCAGCAATCCGTCAAAAAAAATTGAAATGTTTTTTATTTGATGGCGATAATGTAATTTTTAATGTTAACCATGACTGGTATTACCAAGTTCAGGGCCAACTAAATATTGCAAAAAAAAATGTGTGTTTGTTTGCGGTGTACACTGGTCCTGAATTTCCAATCAAAGTTGTAAAAATTTACAAAGACAATCAATTTTGGAAAGAAAAAATGATTCCTCGTTTAACAAAATTTTATTATGTGTGCGTTCTTCCCGAAATAATTGATCCCAGAAAGAGCCGATCAATGCAATTGAGGGAAACTATTTTATAATTTATACAGCTTTTTATATTAAATGATTTACTAAACATAACATGATAAATCTTTATTTAATTACCCACCTACTCACCCTGAGCATAAAAATGAAAAAGCTATCTACAACCAAATAGAACTAATTACCAACACTTCAGTAGGTAAAATTATTAATATTATTTTCCTCCTAAATAACTTGATTTTGTCTGTAGAGGATTTCAGATAAGAAAAGTTGTAAAGGCAAAATAATATTTCATTTAAATATAATATAATTAAGAATACCAATAAATTGAAGTTGGATTTAACTTCGAATTGAATTTTGCTATAATTATAATATAAATTATTATTGCTCTAAAGCGAACGGATCAAAGTTGGTTAGTCTAACTATAAAGAGAGTGAACGCGGCAACTCTACGCACACAGTTACACACGCTCCTGTGTGAGTGAAATTTGCAAACAATTACCTAAACTTGACGTTCCGCGCTAGGCGTAAACGCTCTTAAGAAGACTTTGTCTCATGCAATACTTGTTTGTATTGTTGCCAGCTATTGATTTATACAGGCTTTATGCTTGGCCGCTATTTTGAAAATAAAGTATGATGGCGGAAGTTAGGCAGGCCACGCTTCATACAAAAATCTTCCAACCCCTTTGTTTTCCCTGACCTGTAGCCCTTCCATGACGCATAAATGCAGCGACGTTTTAGTTCTATTACGAGAGATAGAGATGGCGCTAGACAACTGTCTTGCGCCATCTCGTTCCAATGCCAAGGTTCTCGCGCCAACGTTCCTGCGTCAAGGCGTCATGTTAACCCCCCTGATTTTCGCGAGACAGATGTTTCAGTAATTTGAAACTTGACAAACGAATGATTAAGGAGAAATACATTTCTGACATACATAAGGTTTGAAACCTCAACAACCCTTCCAAATTCTAACAACTACTTTTCTCCTCAGGGTGACTGCAAAACAACCAACGACGAGGGCGTGATTCTCAAAGCGATTTACTTCAACAGCAAGACAGTAAGGTTCACAATCCACCGGGAGATTACCGATGAAGATCTGTGGCTGGCCATCATGAAGATAACCTATGTGTTCAAAGAGTTGGATGCCGCAGCCAAGGCTTAACAAGGAGTATTTGTACTGTTCACGACCTACGTCTTTGTATAAGGGTGCTTGTAGATATACATATACAGATTCCCAGTACAGATATGTCGGAACGCATCGGTACCGATCGGTTCGAGAAAATTAGTCCCATACTTGAAATAATTGTATACTAACAGTTTTTATTTTAACTTTATGCATTATCTGCGTAGCCTTTTCCCAACTATGTTGGAGTTGGTTTCCAGTCTAACCAGATGCAGTTGAATACTAGTATTTTACATGGAGCGACTACCTAGCTGACCTCCAGAACCTAGAGTGGGTGTTACGGTACCCCTTTTTAACCGACTTCAAAAAAGGAGGAGGTTCTCAATTCGGTTGTATTTTTTTGTGTTTGTTACCTCATATCTTTGACATTTATGAACCGATTTGAAAAATTCTTCTTTTGTCTGAAAGGATATACTTCCCGATTGGTCCCATAGAAATTTTATCAAAATCGGTTTAGTAAGTAGTTTGGTTTTAAATCAAAATATCTGGTAAAAATATTTTATCCAAGTAAAAGAAATTCTGAAATTAATAGTTGACAAGGCTTTGTGTGTGAGACGATAACTGAAAAGGATAAAATAAAAACTTTTTTGCAAAAAAATAACCGACTTCCGAAAAAAAACACGAAAAAATTGAAAATAACATTATTTTCGAAACTCGGTGGTCAATGAAACAAACAATAGTCACCGACTTCCGAAAGTAAAGTTATTTTAATTTTTTTTTGTTTTTTTTTTGGAAGTCGGTTATTTTTTTGCAAAAGTTTTTATCTTTAGGCAAGTACCCAAAAATATGTACTTACCTAGCTGTTGCAGAAGGGGTGATGAAAAGCCCAGTTTCACTTTCAAAAAAATATCAAGCTTAAGTAGTTACGATAAAATAAAAGTCAAATATAAATGAACTACCACTAGCTTTGAAAGTGAAAGTGTTTTCCATAGAGTATAGTAATATAGATTGGTGTTTTCTGAGATCTTATCGGCCAAAGGGAACACAATTGTGTCGAATAGGCACCTAGTCTAGTGTATAAATGTGTACAGTTTTGAACTGAACATATTCGAAACCGTGAGGTGATTTAAAAATTATTTAGCTCAATATAAATTAAATACTTTATGTAGGTTGATATATATGATACGATAATTATGTGAAGGTGTAGAGGTATACAATAATAGGTGCAATGTTATATTTAAAATACACTTAATATTATGTATTATATTAAGCTAAATAGAATGAGTCAGTTATGCCTAGTTATCAAAAAGTTCATCATCTTGAAGTCATCCTATGTTTTGGGCGCTTAACTTGTACAGTATGTAACCGATATACACGCAATAAATGAAAACACAATTAATACTAGTCCTCAGAAATCTAGAATTTTTTTAAACTGGTAACACCAAGCTATGCAAAGCAAAGCGTTTCGAAACCGCCCGTCGCGAAACCGACTAGATTGTATTTCGTCTTTACTATTAGTTGAGTGTGTTAAATATTATCTTCAACCACCTTCTCTAGTAACGTATGTGACAATATTATAATTATTATTTTATTAACTATAAGGACTTTTTCTTCCACTTATCATCATCAACCTCATCTTCACGCATGACACAAAGCTAACTTTAATTAAGTTAACATGCTGCGCCCTAACAGATTTAAGCTAAGCCTGTGTCTGTGTGTACATGCATAACATTACGCCCGTAATTACCAGAGTCATGCAGAGGTGTGCCTAATATAGTACCTACACCCACATTACGCCAGTCATGTTTTAAGTCCCATGTAATAGATGGCGAGCCTATTATATCAACCGTGCAGAAATCCAGACACAGTGGCCCCTAATGACAAATTCCTGATGGAAAACCCAATAACACTGCCCGACCCGGGAATCGAACTCAGGGCTCAGCAGTCGCGCTTACGACCACTCGACCAACGAGACAGCCGAGGTAACGAGTAGCAAATATGTGTACCAACATTATGCAATAAATAAAAAAGGATACGGTTAAAAAATGACTAAGTGTAGGTAAGTATACACATACATAATTATAAGGTCTGAAGGCTATACGTAAACATATATATTTATTTACATAGACCCCACGCCCGAGAAAACAGACATGCTTCCAATCGAAGCGGAACCTGACACGAGGACATCGTATTCATATCTGAATATAAATTCAGAACTATCTATTGGAACCAGACCGTTACATGACAGAATTGCATTCCGTCCTTTAAAAGAAGTACGAGACCAGTACCAACAGAGCCGAGGCGGAACGTGTCCGTTTCGACTGCTTGGCTACATTGTCGTAGAAGAAAAACGACTGCGTCAACATTACGAAGGAATTTGTAAAACACTAACAATGAAGTCGCAAATTCGTAGATCCAATATTCAGAAAGTTGTAAAGGTTTAACCATGGCCGCGCGGTCGAAACGTGGAGAACCGCGCGACCACGCGGTTCTCCTTAACGGAGCTTAGTAGAGGTTTGATCCGTCCGAGGGGTGCTGCACACTTTATTGGCTCAGCTTGATTCGATACAATCAGGCGGCAACAACTATACGTTTAGGAGACGCTAGGCTCAGGTCGTATTGCACTCAACCAGTTAGAATAGGAAGTATCTACTGACCAATTTTAGTGCTCGCAGCCCAAACAAGCATGTACGTCAGGCTGGCCCGGCCCCATGGAATTTAATAATGAGATTGTTATCAATCCAATGTACCCGGGTATACTAATATATGTAACACCTTCATTTTCAATGTAACTCTTTTTAAAAGAAATTACGTGCACTTCTTAGTGGCCGGGCCAGCCTGACGTTTTCAGCCCGGCCACCTTGTTTCCCACTAATCTACAAAAAATACTGGCAATATTGTGCTACAGATGAAATGTACCCTATAATTTATGCATATGTAACACAAAATCGAATCCTAAAATGCAATAGCATACGAAATATTAGCGGTTGCAGGTGGCCGGGCTGAAATTATTTCGTTAATATAAAACAGTAAAACTGCAACACCTACCAAAAACTAATACCAGTACATAATGAGATATAGAATACATGTAACGCTTTCATTTTAAATTATAATACATATTTAGAAAGAATAATCACTTGAAATTATATTTCAGCCCGGCCACCTAAAAGCGGTAATATTCCCTAAAATCTTATGCCAATTTGTACAGTAAAACCTGATACAGCTATGAAATGAAAGTTACATTCGTTTCGTTTTAGTCGTATACCTTTAAGCCTTCTGTTTGACTAGATTATCAAAATCTGAGAAACTTGCCGAAGAGTGACTATCATTTATTAACTAATTGTTGAGAAACATTAAGCACATCACTACTTGGAACATGACACGTCACTAAAATATAGACAATATGTTATCTGTGGTTCCGGTTTCCTCTCCAACGTCCGTTCATGGAGTCTATAATTGTCTGCTCTCTATTATGTAAAAAGTTATGTAGTAAAATATTAATATAAATAAAGTTCACTTAATTTACAATCAACCCAAAACTCAACATGGTAGCAGAGCGTGGTTGAGTGTGAAGTTAAAATTGGGTTGCGATCCACGTATTAGAAAGTGAAGAAAAAATGGCGGGCGCCGCGGTGTCTAATTTGCCGTGTTTGGATGAAAAATCGAATTTCAGTACTTGGAAATTCCGAATAAAACTAATTTTGCAAGAAAAGCAAGTGGAACACGTATTAAGGGAAAGTGAAATTACTGAAGATAAGTCTAAAAAAGACGACGCTAAAGCTAAGTCGCTCATAGCACAAAGCGTGTCCGACAAATTTATAGAAATCATAAAGAATGGCAGAACTGCTAGAGAAATGATGAGCCTACTTGAAAATATCTTTGAACGAAAGAGTGTTTTTAACAGATTTCACTTAAAACGGAAATTAATATCTTTAAAATGCAATGAGCCGCTGCAACAATATCTAATAAAGTTCAGTTCGATTATCAGCGACCTGGAAGCCATCGACGTTAAAGTAGATGAAGAAGATCAAATTTGCTACCTACTCTCATCACTGCCGAAAGAATACGACCATGTAATTACATCAATAGAAACAATGGCCTCAGAAAAGAAGTTGAGTTTTGATTTTGTCAAGGCCAGGCTGTTAGATGCCGAAACTAAAATCAGCATCAGCACCCACACAGTAAACCAGGAGAACGCATTTATGATTTCCTGTTACACATGCGGGAAATCAGGGCACAAGTCGTATGAGTGTAATAATAAGGAGAGTACTGGTAATAAGGAACAAGGAAAATACAGAGGAGGACGGAGCCAAGGTCGAGGTTATGGTCAAAATCGCAGAGGAAGAGGAAGATATCAAGGACGAGTATCCCGAGGCCGAGGCTTCCCGGGACAAGGTGCTACTTCATTAGTGAGTGAATCAGAGATCGGTTTTATAGCCAGTGAAAGCGTTTTATGTGCTAAAAGTGTGGACAAAAACTATGATATCACCTTTATTGTGGACTCAGGATGCACACAACATCTTGTAAGTGAACAATTTGAAAAATACATGACAGACATTCAAATACTAGATAAAAGTGTAAAAATATTAGTTGCAAACGGCCAGTATATACATACTAATAAAAAAGGTAATTTAAAAATAAAATACAAAAATATAAAAATAAATGTTGATGCCCTAATTGTAGAAAACATAACCTACAACTTACTTTCAGTCAAAAAGATAACTGAAGCCGGATTTGATGTAAAGTTTAATAAATATAAAGTTGTTATTATAGGAAACAATTCAGTCATTACAGGTTATTCTGAAGGAAGATTGTATAAATTAAATGCTAATGTATGTCATGAAGTGTGTAATATTAGTACTGGTAAAGATCAATGTAATGATGCTCTTTGGCACAAACGTTTGGGACATTTAAATAGAAAATGTTTAGGTATTATGCACTTGCCAATAAGTAATAAAGCTTGCAGCTCATGTATGGAGGGAAAAGCAACCAGAGAACCATTTAGGCAGATACCAAGACCAAGATCCAAGAGAGTAGCAGAAATGCTGCACACAGACATAGCAGGACCTGTCAAGGAGCTTGGACTAAATGGTGAGAAATATTTCATGACAATATTAGATGATTATTCCCATTTCTGTGTGGTGTTCCCTTTAGTAAACAAATCTGAAGCAACACAAAAATTGATTGATTATATAAGAAAGTTAGAAAATGAAACTGGAAGTACAGTTCAGCGAATCAGGTGCGACCATGGTGGGGAATATACGGCCAACAAGTTAAAAGATTTTTGTAAGAAAAAAGGAATAAGTGTAGAATATACCTTACCTTACACAAAACAGTCAAACGGAGTAGCGGAAAGATTAAATCGTACTTTGTGTGATAAGGTGAGAACTTTGTTTGCAGAGACTAATTTGCCAAAAACTTTATGGTGTGAAGCTATTCAATGTGCTGCCTATCAGCTGAACAGGTCACCTTCTTCAGCAATAAATTATAAAACACCGTGTTTCATGAAAAACGGAACCTGTGACTTATCAAGACTGAGAGTTTTTGGGGCAAAGGCGTGGGCCACTATTATACCTAAATCAGACAAATTGGATAAAAGAGGAAAACAGACAAGAATGGTTGGTTATAATACAGTAGGATACAGATTGTGGTGTCCAGAAGAAAACTCAATAATAATATCAAGAGATGTGAGATTCAATGAAAGTGATACAGTATATAAAAATTAAGAAAACAATGAAAGGAGATATATTCAAGAAGAAGAAAACCTAGAAGATAAAATAGAGATGAGACAAGAAGAGAAACAAGGAACTAACAATGTGCAAGGAAAAGAAAACGAACATGTCACTAATGAGGGAAATTTAAACGAAGACGCAACAAGAGAAGCGAAAACTACAAGATCAGGAAGAATAGTAAAACCACCTGCGTATCTTGATGAGTATGAGACAAATATAGTTATTTGCCTGAGTGCAAATACACCTAGCTCGTTTGAAGAAGCAATGGAAAATACAGAATGGAAAGAAGCTGTACACAAAGAATTAAAAGCTTTAGAAAATCTAGAAACATGGAAAGAAGTACAATTACCAGAAAACAAGAAAACAATAGATACTAAATGGATATTTAAAGAAAAAGATGATGGAACAAAGAAAGCACGACTAGTAGCACGTGGATTCCAACTGAAGGAAAATCAATATGAAACAATGTATTCACCGGTTGCTAGAGCACCGACAGTAAGAATGTTAATATCTAAAGCTGTGAATGAAGACCTACCTATTAAACAATTGGACATACCTACAGCATTCCTTAACGGTAAAGTTAAATCTGAAATATACATAAAACCACCAAAAGGTTACACAACAAAAGGGAAAAATACAGTATTAAAATTAGAACGAGCACTGTATGGATTAAAAGAATCACCGAAGTGCTGGAATGAAGAAATAAATAATTTCATGGAAAAGAATAACTACGAAAGATCAGGATATGATACTTGTCTATACTTCAAAGAAGATTGCTGGATAATATTATATGTTGATGATATAATAGTAATTGGAAATTGTGAAGAAATAATAAAGAAGTTAAAAGAAGAATTTAAAGCAAAAGAACTTGGAGAGATTAAAACGTTTTTAGGAATAGAATTTACTAGAAAGGAAGATACAATAGAAATAAAACAAACAAAACTAATTGAGAAGTTGTTAAACAAATTTAATATGTCAGAATGTAAAGATATGAAAACACCAATGGAAACAAATTATAAGATACCAGAAGAAGAAAATAAAGAAGATATTAATGAAAGATACAGAGAACTAATAGGAAGTCTACTTTACATAGCTACTGCAACAAGACCAGATATAACATATTCAGTAAGCTATTTAAGCAGATATCTAGACAAAGCAAATGAAAGTACATGGAAAGCAGCTAAAAGAATACTCAGATATATAAAAGGCACTAAGGAAAAAGGATTAATATTCAGGAAGAGTAAGAACTATGATTTATATGCCTACTCGGATGCAGACTGGGCAGGAGATAACAAGGACAGGAAAAGTGTGAGTGGAGGAATAATACTACATGGAAGTAATCCAATCGCATGGTTTTCAAAGAAACAAGGATGTGTGGCACTCTCAACGGCAGAGGCAGAGTATGTGGCAGCTGCTACTACTACACAAGAAGTCATGAATCTTAAAGGAGTTGCAAATAACCTAAACTGTTTATCTAATGTAAAACTTTTTGTTGATAATCAAAGTGCCATCTTAATTTCCAAAAGTTTTGAGAATTCCAAAAGGGCTAAACACATTGATATTAAATATCATTTTATAAAGGATGTTATAAGCAAAAACATAATTTCTATTCAATATGTAAATTCTGATAACAATTTAGCTGATTTGATGACTAAAAGCCTGTGTAAAGAAAAGTTTATAAACTTTATTAAGCTATTATTGACTTAATTTCTATTTAAGTATTTTTATAGAGTCTACCTAATGGTGACTTTAAAGTTAAATAGTTACTTAGTTTAATTTTTATTTAAAGATATAAATCTTTATAAAATGTTGTGTAAAATAAAGAACTAAGTAATATTTTTTGGTAACTTAAGTTTATTTTTTTTTGATTAAATGTGCTCATGTTTCATAGGCAAATTTAATAAATGTTATTTAAAGTTAAATTTGAGGAAGAGTGTTGAGAAACATTAAGCACATCACTACTTGGAACATGACACGTCACTAAAATATAGACAATATGTTATCTGTGGTTCCGGTTTCCTCTCCAACGTCCGTTCATGGAGTCTATAATTGTCTGCTCTCTATTATGTAAAAAGTTATGTAGTAAAATATTAATAAACAGTATTAATATAAATAAAGTTCACTTAATTTACAATCAACCCAAAACTCAACACTAATTTCAGGACATTTGGTTTGTTGAGTGAAACAAAATGCGTTACTATGATATTTTTATTAATAAACTAAGTAGTATAAATCACACATAATAATTGTTGGATACATAATACCTAAACCTATATATATATTCTCCGTTTTTGGCTTCACAACATAACCATACAAAGATAATAGTTCACAGACGCTACCACCGATTTTTAGACGGCGCCTGTGTCGCGTCCCAACCTAAGTCGTAAGATATTTTCCCCGAGTAGACAGAATAGATGCGCAAGAGCCGTGTAGTTATCAACACTTCTGACATAATATTTTACGTTTTAATATTACTGTGAGTGTAAAATTTGATCAGTTGTTGCAGTGTAGTTGTTTGTGATGTGATGTTTTTAAGGTAAGTCATAGTTTTGATAAATTAAAATATATCGACAAACAATGTTAATGGGTAGCTAAGTAATTATTTAAAAAAATATACAGGTAAAGTAAATCTAAACACTCATTTACTTAATAATAAAACTCCATACAATGCCATCAACTAAATATTTCGTTTATAGTCAATAGGTAATAATTTTGGTGATTTACTAACAGTAAGTGTTTAGTTTTTGTGAATCTTATTGTTGTGTACCTACCCTATGTATTTACTTATTATTATTGTGTACTTATTTATTTCGTGAAATCAATAATTAATCAGTTTCTTATTAATTACTGTAAGATTTATATATTGGATTTTAGTGAATTATTCATTGTAATCAGGCAACCGTCGACGGTGTTCGTCTGTACCCGCGCTTCTTGTAACTCCCCCTTGTACGGCCTGCCACAGCGATCCACGTCCCTCGCTCACCGCATTCTTTTCCTCGTCCCGCGACACGCGCCCCTCTCCCCATCTCTATTCTATCTTATATATTTCTAATGTCCCAAAAGTTATAAGTTTTGTGAAAGTAAATTTGATTCTTATGAACATTCTTTGCTTTCTTTCTTTCTTTCTTTCCTTAGGTGCTAAAATATTTTTTAATAGATTTATGTATATACTTGATAATGCATGCAAATGTTACTGCATACACTTATCTTTTTAGGGAATTTGTATTTAAATAAATATTAATGTAGTTATTTAGCCTACATGAATACCTATTACGAAACCATAGTTAAAATGAATATATTTTATTTCAGTTGAGCGTGCCTACACCATGGGAAAACGTAGTGCGTTAGATATTGTGTCTCAAAAACAAATATTTGAGAAACATAAACGCTTGATCACCACGACAAGATATAGTTCTATTATATACAATACCATAGCAAAAGATATAAACTATGTGATGTCACCAAAAGCACTATATCTCAGCTTTAGAAGAAACTTTTTAAACAACCAGAACTCACCTCGGGCAAAAGATGAGTGCTTCATTAAAAGAAATGAAGATAATACCAATAGTATTATAATTTCGTCAACATCATCATCAGGGTCTTCTCCAGTTATTCAACAAGCAAGCTTACTTCATCAAATTAGTTTTAAATTTCCAATTGATGTTCATGAATGGAAGAAAATTGAACCCTTAAGTTATACGTATAAACGACACGATAAAAATAAACCTAGTGCAAGATATCAGACGTACAGAGCTATTCCCAAATTTAAGTGGTCCGGTCTTTTAAGAAAAAAACTCTGGGAGTTTTATAAGTTACCTTGTACTGTAGCATTTAAAAGACATGTTATTCAAGGCGCTAACATTACATTCTACGGACGTTGCACTCAGTGTCAAGCAACAGTGAAAATTCAAAATAAAGATAAGACTGATCATATTATTGATTTTTTATGTGAAATTGATCAACTTCAACCAAATTTTAAGCATAATCCTTTAAAAAAAATACGACTCACTCCGTACTCAAGACGAACATTATCTAAGAAATTAAAATTTGATTCAGCAACAATAGTTAGAAAACAAATAGCGAGTCATGATATGATATTTCAAGATAAGGAACCACCTGTATTGCCATCAGTCGGAGCATTACGCCAAATACGTCATGAAACAAGGAAGCAGAAATGGTACCATACCAATCAAATATTATCTGTTGTCATTATGGCAAATACTTCAACATACTCTTCCGTAATTCAGGAAATTTTAATGAAACCAACTTTTCATATTTACTACTGGTTAGAAGAACAAATAAAATATTACAAACAATATGTTCAAGAGTATGGTCGACCAACCATATCATTAGATGCCACAGGCTCTATAATTAAACCAATTGTGTTACCTAATGGGACTAAATTTACTAAAAGATTATTCTTATATGTTATATTAATAACTGCTGATAGCTTTTTAAAATCTATTCCAATTTCACAAATGCTTAGTGATTCTCACACTAAAAATAGCATTGCGGATTGGTTGGGTAAATGGGCCAGTAATGGAATTATCCCTCCTGCAGAAATAATCACGGACGATTCCTCAGCTTTGATTGCTGCTACAATCCAATGCTTTACTTCATATAAATCTACAAAAGATTACTTAGAAGCTTCTTACAGTGCATTGGAGGGACATACAAATAGTTTGCCTGTAGTATATATGCGAATAGATACAAGTCACTTTGTCAAAACTATTCATAATCTTTCGTGCTTCAATAATACAACAGAAAATGTAAAATTTTTCTTTGTTCGTTGTATTCTTTACATTAAAACAGCAGAGTGTATCGTAGTCATAAGAGAGATAATTGAAAATATGTTAACTGTTATTTTAACTAAATTTTATTCAAAAATTTGCTTTGATGCCCACTGTAATTTGAAAAGAAGAATTCAAGGTATTACAATTGATAAAAAAGATTCTAACAACGCACACAATTACGTAGATGAAGAAAGATTCCTAAATGAGGAGAATGTTTTAGATGTAAGCAATTTTATGGTATGGTTTGATAATATTGTTGCTTGTAAAAATAAACAAGAAGAGGAATCTTGTGAACGCCCCAACAAATTATATTATCCGCCTCTAATATCTACTCTAAAACGTTTATTGGGAAAATTGCCCATGTGGTCAAACGTTATGGCTCCATTATACAATTCAAAAAACAAAAATCCATCGTCTAGTGCATCAGAGGATTATTTTAAAACAATAAAACATTTATTACTCAAAACTAAAGTAAGAAAATACAGGATTGACGAATTTCTAAACATACATATTAATCATTTAAATGGAGAGCTTAATATCGCTGCTAGTGAACTACAAAATAATGAGGCACCGCCCCTTCAAGAGCGAAAGATTAAAATCAAAAAGAATCGTCAAAAAAGAACACACCAAAAACGGTTATTTCCTCAAGATTCTATTTTCAGTGATATGCCAAGTTTTGTAGAAAATTGGAAAGGACAAGCTGAAGAGCCAGTTACCGTACCGATTTATAAAATGTTAAAATTTATAAAAAATGGAAATATTGTAACTGGTTCCACTTTAACAAATACATGTGGTTTTGATGCTGTTACATATTTAATAGCTTATGGTTATATTGCATTTAATAACTTTAAATTAGAAATAGATCAGACTGAAAATAATAATAATATGTTATGTAATTATATACAATTTATAGGTAACAAAAACATATCTGAAGCCGCAGTATACGAACTAAGAAATACCATATGTAAAAAGTACTACAAACTATCCTCGAAAAATACAATAGATATAAATTGTGAATGCAATGTCGCAAATTTGTTTGAACAAATGATTTTAGAATTATTTTATAGCGCTCTATTTACAAAAACATGTACCGAAGAAAAATGTGCATTTCAACTTCAAAGAACAGTACCATTTTTACCCATTAATATGAACGTAATTAAAACATTTGGAATATCAGCCCTAGAAGACTCAATTTGTATAGACGTTATTTCGAAGGATTGTGAACACGATTGCCCGGGCACTGTTTTGTCCAGCTATAATGTAAAGAATATTATATCTTTTGATTTAAATGGAACAGATCAAATAATATTGAACGATATACCTTTATCTATCAAAGTTAGAACTAATATTTATGTGATTGTAGGTGCTATTGAATATGTAGTATTGGGGGAAAATCTAGGACATTATAAATGCCATTTATTTAATCAAGATCTGTGGATGTGTTATGACGATTTACAGTCTAGTGTCAAAAAAAGTAATTTGGATTTAATATTTTTACATTCCTTGACGTACATTTTAGCTTGATTAAATAACATAATCAAGTGATTAGTACGTTTTTATCGATTCTAATAAGCAATATATTTAAATTTGAATTAGTCAAAATACTTATAGTACAAATGCCAGATATAGGCTAGCAATGATTATTATATTAGCATACGTTTAATTATACAAGTTAACATTGTGATTTTTAGCTGTGATTTTAATATTATGTTAAATTATATATACTACATAGCTATATTTCCATTAGCTGCCACTGAAAGAACTATGGTTCTCTCTTTATTTAAGAATTGTTGTAATAATTATATTAGCATAATTTTAATTGAAAGTTTTCAAAACTTTAAATTCAAAGTTGATGTAAAAATCATTATGAAAATCTGTGATTTTTTACCAAGGTATAATAAGTATTTAACCAAAAATTATCTTCTAATATTCTGAATGAATGAATGTTCGATGTTAAGGTAATATTGATATTACTATAATTTTTTGATAACTGTGTTATTATCAATGTGTAACCTTTTTTTACATTATTTATAATTAACAATTGTTATAGTACCTAATTAATATAAGTACAAATGTTGTCTAACTAATTTCAAAAATGATTATTAAAAAAATATGACAATTACCAATTTTGTTTCACTCAACAAACCAAATGTCCTGAAATTAGTTAATAAATGATAGTCACTCTTCGGAAAGTTTCTCAGATTTTGATAATCTAGTCAAACAGAAGGCTTAAAGGTATACGACTAAAACAAAACGAATGTAACTTTCATTTCATAGCTGTATCAGGTTTTACTGTACAAATTAGCATAAGATTTTAGGGAATATTACCGCTTTTAGGTGGCCGGGCTGAAATATAATTTCAAGTGATTATTCTTTCTAAATATGTATTATAATTTAAAATGAAAGCGTTACATGTATTCTATATCTCTATATCTCATTATGTACTGGTATTATTTTTTGGTAGGTGTTGCAGTTTTACTGTTTTATAGTAACGAAATAATTTCAGCCCGGCCACCTGCAACCGCTAATATTTCGTATGCTATTGCATTTTAGGATTCGATTTTGTGTTACATATGCATAAATTATAGGGTACATTTCATCTGTAGCACAATATTGCCAGTATTTTTTGTAGATTAGTGGGAAACAAGGTGGCCGGGCTGAAAACGTCAGGCTGGCCCGGCCACTAAGAAGTGCACGTAATTTCTTTTAAAAAGAGTTACATTGAAAATGAAGGTGTTACATATATTAGTATACCCGGGTACATTGGATTGATAACAATCTCATTATTAAATTCCATGGGGCCGGGCCAGCCTGACGTACATAAACAAGCGTTAAACACCCGGTATTAAACTTTTTTCAAGTACAAAGTGAGCATTAGCTACTTTCTTAGTATCTAAATACACACATCAAAAGTGTCTAGGGATCAAGCATTTTTATGCGGATTTCTTGAGATTGAGATGTGGCTTTGTAATAAATTTATGATTTTATAAATTTATATGGATCCTTTTTGGTGGATTTCATAATTTGAATCAGGAACTCTCAATCAAATTCGAGTAAAAGATGAAAATAAGATGTCAATATTTTCCCTATAAAAACATACAACGCATTGAAGACATTATTAGTGCTACTGTTTCCCTACTACTGATTAAAACCAACGTTATTATGGAGCGGCGACGTCATTTAAGCAGGGAAGAAATGCTCAGAGCCGTGGGAATGATAGAAGCTGGTTCCCGGCAACGTACTGTGGCTTTAGCTCTGTATACAAGTCAGAGTGTTATCAGTCGACTTTGGACACGTTACCGAAGCACTGGTACCGTGGCTGAGAACCATGGAGGACGGTATCGCTGCACCACACGGAGACAAGACCGATACATTCAAATCTTAACTCGAAGAGCTCCAACAATAACCGCCATGATGTTAGCCGTGAGGCTTCATCACTCTTCAGGGAACTTAATTAGCGACCAAACAGTCAGAAACCGCTTGCATGAAGTGAACCTTCATTCCCGAAGACCGCTACGGGTACCACCTATAGCAATGCACAATCGTAGGATTCGATATCAATCGGCTCTTGAACACAGAAATTGGGCAGAAGAACAATGGCGTTTCGTGTGCTTTTCTGATGAGTCTCGTTTTGGTATGAGACCGGATACAAGACGTATACGACACTGGAGAACCCCTGGACGCCAACAGCGATTAAAATCCTGCCAGGAAGTCCATCCTTATAGTGGTGGAACCATCATGGTATGGGCGGGTATTTGGATCGGCGGAAGAACTGAGTTGATTTGGATCAGAGGCAACCTCAACGCTCAAATTTATGCTGAGACGATTGTATCAGACGTCATCGTTCCTCTACAAGTGCAAATCGGTCCCTTATTTCAGTTAATGCATGATAATGCACGACCGCACACCGCAAGAGTTGTAAGACAGACTCTCGCCGCAGCTAACATCAATGTCCTGCCCTGGCCTGCTCAGTCGCCAGACTTGAACCCGATTGAGCATGCATGGGATATGCTACAGAGAAGAGCTCTGCCGAATATGGAGGGTATCCAGTCGCAAGAAGACCTTTTTTTGTTGTTGCAACGAACATGGGCGGCCATTCCACAGCGTGATTTGGATGAACTCATTTTGAGTATGCCAAACCGATGTTCTTGTGTTGTTAGTGTTCGCGGTAGAAACACGGATTATTAATTGTTTAAGTTACCCAATAAAATTTTAAAGAAAACTGTTATTTCAGTCTTTTTTTCGAACTTTAATGTTAGTGGTTCAAATGTCAAAAATCCCTTTATTAGGAAAATGGCAAATTTCTTTATTAATGCAAAGGTGACTTGGTTTATCGTTACTGTGACAAACGAAAACACTTTATTTGATGAATCCTTAAAGAAAATTTTAATTAATATCAATCAGGAGAAAAGTTATTGCAAAAATATATGTTGATCCCTAGATACTTTTGATGTGTGTAATTAAAAACAACGGTTTGCATTCCATTTGTTTTATTTATACACAAGTCTTCAATATAGGGCCTAAGTGAACACAAAACATACTTTTTCAATTTACGCAATCAACTACAAAAAATATGTCTCCTCATGAGCAAAAAAAAAATACAATCTCAGGAATTTGTGACCATTTTGATACCTAAAGCATTATTTTTAGCGGAAAAGCTAACAAGTATTATAAAAAGTATTCAAGGACTGTTCTAGTCAGCTATGGTCACTCACGTTAGCTAACTTACGCACGTCTTCATTTACACTAGGCAACAACTAAATCATCATCATCAGCCTAGCCTTTTCCCAACTATTGGGGTCGGCTTTCAGTCTAACCGGATGCAGCTGAATACCAGTATTATACATGGAGCGACTGCCTATCTGACCTCCACAACCCAGTTAGCATCAGGTAAAGAAAGGTCGTCAGACTTTCGAGCCACTGACTAAATGTTACGACTGACAATTGAAGATCTATAAATGACTATACCAAAATGTAATGCCTCAATAAAAGGCGCAATGTTGGATTTGAGAACCTTGTCTCAGAGTCTTGAGAATTGAAAATCCAACATCGTCATAAGTAGTCATTACATTTATGTGTCGCCTAATGTAAGTGAAATCGGGCCGGATATTAGAATTGCGATCGTAAGTACATAACTTAGAATTCTAAAGTACACAATATTATTTGTACTTTTCTTTTGACATTATACAGCGTGTAGCAGAAAGGTGTGCTCATATTGCAGGGTGTGATTCAGACCAAATTGAATTTTCCCCATAGGACCAGCCTCTAAATCGTGAAAAAATACTTTAAATACCTACTCGACCAAAATGTATGGGGCAGGTGATTTTTATTTCGCGATTTTGATGGAGAAAGTTGTAGTTTGATGGTCTGAATCACACCCTGAAACATGACTACACATTTCTAGTACATGCTGTATCTCTTGTACTTAGAAACTAGATATTATTTTTGTGAAATCGAGAAAGTATAGCATACAGAAGCTGAAATGTTTTAACAGTAATCGTCTTCATAATTATTTCTATTGCCCTTATCCCAGTGAATTTGGGATCGGCGCAGTATGCCTTAATGATAAATGATTAAACAATAATTCCAAGAAAATCTGTTTATCTTAAAATCAAATCAGATTAATCATAACAATAACCAGCTTCTAGAAGCCTCTTTAAATCAAAGTCATTGTTGTTCGTGAGTGAAAAAGAGATGGGGCTCTACGTCCTGTAAAGCTTCATCTCTTTTTGATTACTTTGTTGACACTTCACTACAAAAATACAACTACAGTATTACTGAGTTGAGGTTTAAGTAAGACGTTTCACAATACTTCTACTAACTTACAGAATACACCCAGTATTCTGAAATTTGGCAATTACTTTGCTGTCAAATATTTTGCAATAATTATTGAAAAAGAAATATTTGACAGCTGTTCACTTAACTATGGTTCGAGAAAGAGGCAGGAAAATTGCTGCATCCTTAACTTAAAGATATGAGAGAATATGACTAAGTACAACACATAGTATACAAATGACGCATTTATAATCTAATACAGATAAAGTATTTACGAGTCATTCGCTAATCAGGATACAAACTAACGATAAGATGAGATGCGATCAACGCTATTATATAAACACAGGATAGGTAGGGACAGCGACGCACAAACGCTTACCACGTATTTAGTACATCGTTCCGAACCTGTCTACATAGAAATTTAAACTAACATACCGTAAATTGGGGCTTTTTGAGACTCCAGGGGCTATTCAGAATTTTAGTAATAAAAGATTTGATTGAATATATTTTTTCTTCTAGTAACAGTAGAATCTTTTTTTTACAAAATGGCAATACTACAACTAATGTCAGTGTTACCGGCGAAATTTGGAGGTTAAGAAAGTGTAAACAAGCCGTCAATTCTTTTTTTGAAAAAAACTTGTTTAATCGAGTGAATTTGTACGTGTTTTACTTCCAGTTGATACACCAACATTTTAAAGGTAAGTGGAAAATGAGTTTATTCATGTAGACATATGTTTTCTTGGGATTTCATTGGTGTTTTCAATTGTATTGTAGCTTGTTCTAGACGCCATATTTTTTGTGTTTTTGAGAATGGGGCTTTTTGGCACGAATTTGAGGCTATTTGGAATCCTGTTCCAAATAACCCCTGGTTTGTGTGTTTTAGTTTTACTAAGTTTAAGATCACCGTCTCAAATAGCCCCAAATGCGTATTATGTATAAATTTAAGGGAAAGCTTCTCATATCTTTTTTATTTTATATTACAGTTCCGGTAATATGGTGCGTACTTACCAAAGGAAGTACACTAATTCCAGAAAAGGTAAAACTTTTGCACCGTATCAGAGTTATTCAAAGGAAAATTTGGAAAACGCCATAGAGGCTGTTAAGTCTGGAAAACTTAAGCTAACTGATGCTGCCAATACTTATGACATACCTAAGAGCACGCTATGTAGGAAATATAGAAACTTAAATTGCACGCAAGATAAAGCTGGACATCCAACATTGTTTACTCCCGAAGAGGAGAATTCGTTTATACAAAACATATTAATTTTAAGTGAATGGGGATTTCCCTTCGACTGTATGGATCTTCGAGTATTAGCTCAAAAATATTTGAACAAAATAGGCAAAAATATATATGGGCTTAAAAATAACTTACCAGGGACTGATTGGGCACGCAATTTTCTGCTAAGACATAAATCAGCAATTTCAAATCGTAAAGCGTCTAATATTTCTACTGATCGAGCCAAAATTACAAGTGATGTAATTGATAGTTTTTTCGACAATTATGTGAAGTCTGTCGATGGTGTCACTCCAGACTGTATTATTAACTATGACGAGACCAACCTTACAGATGATCCAGGTTGTAAAAACTATATTTATAAACGAGGCACAAAGTACCCAGAAAGAGTGGTAAACCATTCAAAAACAGCTGTTTCACTCATGTTTACGGGAACAGCAGATGGTGAGTTGTTACCAATTTATGTCGTTTATAAATCGGATCATTTATGGGATATGTGGCTGGAGGGTGGACCTGAAGGAACGAGGTACAATCGGTCAAAAAGTGGGTGGTTTGATTCAGTCTGTTTTCAAGACTGGTTTGATACCATTATAGTACCTTACGCACGAAAGAAAGCAGGGCGGAAAGTTCTAATCGGAGATAATCTGTCGTCTCATTTTTCGGAAAACGTACTGAAGACTTGTGAAGAATTAAATATTGCATTTGTGTGCTTACCACCGAAAACAACACATCTGCTTCAGCCATTAGATGTCGCATTTTTTGGCCCACTAAAGACCTACTGGCGAGATGTCTTAACTCATTGGAAGTTAAAAGAAGGGAGGAAACATAAAACTTTGGTCAAAAGTTCATTTCCAAAATTATTAGGTCAACTAAAAAACAAATTGTTTGAAAGAGGTGCTGTATGTCGTAACCTCCAAGCAGGTTTTAGTAAATCGGGTTTATACCCAATCAACCCTGAACTTCCTAAATCACGGCTGCCACAAAAGACAAATATTACAGATGAACAAATAAATAACGCGACGTTATTAGTAGTTACAGATTTATTGCAGGAAATAAGGAATCCTCCAGCCTCTGCCGAAATAAGACGAAAAAAAAAGTGTAATGTACAGCCTGGGAAAAGCATAACCGCAGCAGACTTGGTTCAAAGTGAAGTTCACACAACTACAAAATCAAAACAAAAAAACACCAAGGGGAAGAAGATATCATGTCAAAAAAAAAAGAAGGCATCTTTGAACTCTGGAATAATTGCTTCTGGTGTAGACGAAAATAGCTTTGATTTGAGCGCTACCAGAGTAATGATAGATGAAGATACAGATATTACTCAAGACTGTTCCGTAATGTCAAATGAGCCCATGCCAGGTAATGATATTTCTGATGAAAAAGAAAACGAACCCAATAATAACAGTAAAAAACAAAAACTTCAGTTCAACAATACTAAGACTGATCAAACTATACACAAGACTGAAGAATGCGAAGATAATATTTTACTACATGAACAAATTGAAATTTCGCAAAAACAAGATAAAAACCTATTAAACATAGCAAAAGGCAACGAAATTTGTAATCAAAATGTATTCGAACAAAAAGATTTGGACTTAATTACAGAGTATATAGAAGAAAATTATAATAAAAAAGATATAAACAAAAAAAGATTCAGAAACGAAGACAGACAACTACAGGAATGGACAATTCAGGAAAATATACTAAATGAAAAAACAGGATTTATGCAAACATTTATAACTACCACCGCCGTCATAGAAAAACAAAAGTCTCCTATGTTGACTGAAAAGTCAAAATTGATATCAAAAGCTCATAACGATTTTGAACGAGAAAATATTGGAGTTGACTATAATCATGTTAACTCTAGTTCTAAGGAAAATATTGATTTCTCAGATAATAAAACCATAGGCATTGTTCGAAAGCTGAAACCTAAGTCACATGCATACACTAACAAAACAAAAAATAAACCTGCCAAAAGAATGAAAAGTACTGATTCAACAACCACTGAAGAACTTTCAATGAGTGTACACAGTGATAGTGATTTATATGACGTCGACCTTGAACTTATTGAAAATTTAAGCAACATTGACCTCGAACACACAGACGATCTAGATATTATCGATCTTGAGGATGACGAAGTGGTAAAGAGAAAGAATGATGAGAGGGAAGCCGAAATATTTAATGAAATTATGCGTATGGAGTCACAGAATGAGACATGGTATACAAAAACTCAAGACAACAAAACAGAAATTAATAGGAGCTTGAATGAATATGGATATTCAGAATCTCTTTTCACAATTAAAGCAACTGATGAGGACAAGACTGAAAAACAATTACAGACTGAAGAAGAATTACAGACTGAAAATAAAGAGTGGAACATAGGAGATAATGTTCTAGTTAGATATTATCAGAAAAAAAAATGGCAATATTATATCGGCTTAATTACTGACATTAATGACCAAATTGAAAAAAAATACAAAATATCATATTACAAAACCATTTCTAAAAAAGGTGATCTCATATTTAAGAAACCAAAACGTTCAGATGTAGATTGTGTACCTGACGATATAATTTTAAAGCAAGTAGAGTTGTTACAAATCAATGAAAATAATGAGTTTGTCTTGTTCAATGATGAAGATTTATTATATTTTTGATTAACTTTTAATAATGTCGTAAGTTAAACCAAAGTGTTTTTCAAAGCAGTAGGTAGGTATACAGGAAGGGCCGCATCGACGTACAAACGATTACCACGTAGTCAGTACATCATACCGAACCCGGGACATAGAAACTTTTCAGCGGTAATTTTAAAAAAAGTCTGATGTTCCATTCAGTGGATACATCTGGACCGTGCAGGTAGTTTTAGGAAACAACAGATTTTTTTTTAAATTAGGTAGGTACTGAAGAATAATTTCTGTGTGAGGCGTTCAGAATCATGTAGGTACCTACTGAATACGTGGTAATCGATTGTGCGTCGATGCGGCCCCTCCACCCTGTATTGTTTAACATACATAAGTATAAGTGATGTTACCTAGATTTTTATTGTGGTTAATTCCTTGCCAAATATTTATTTTTTGTCTATTTCACATTTTATTTTAAGTAGGTAGGTAGGTACCTACCTATTTCACGTTTTATAAAGATCTCAATGTTTAAGTATATTTTTACCTTCCCCTTAAATGTTCCAAATATTGCCTTAATTCATAAACACTTGTTAGTATACGATTACTATAGATTCCAAATAGCCCCTAAGTGGCGAATCGCTTTTTTCATAATAAATGTTACGATGCTAAATATTTGGCTTTTTATTTAAAATTAAACCACAAACCTATGATATAATGAAAGGCTGTTTATCCTTCTGTTGGTCCAAATATCGCAAGACCTGTTTAAATTGATACAGCTCCATAGATAGATGAAAAACAAAGTTAGAATATGTCGATTACAAAAAGCCCCAAACCGGCGATATTTGGAATTGCACTTTTGAAAAAAAAAATCTCTGTATCTATGTTCAATACATAAATACAACCGTATTTTTCTAGAAGGTATTGATAAGGTTAATCGTAAAAAAAATTGTCTAAGCTCATAACCTAAGCAGTTTTTATGTACAACATAATTTTTCATAAAAAACATACCAAATAGCCCCACTTTACGGTACATAAACAGCCACACCCAGAACAACTATCTGTAGGGCATACAAATATTTGTCTCGTGCGGGAAACGAACCCGCGACACGCAGCGCAGCAGCGAATTGCTCAGCCACTACGCCAGCCGTGCCTATATGAATAACTTAATTAGATAATATCAAGCTAATTGAACATTCTAGGTAAACGCTTTAGCCTAAAGCAGGCATAGGTTAGTTTAGGGCCTAAACTAATCTATGCCTGCTTTACAAAATTACAAATAATTATTGGATAAAAACCTCCTCCTTCTTTGGAGTCGGTTAAAAATAGGATGGCGTAACTGAAAAGAAAATCTTCAGTTAAGTTTAGAACAATTTGCATAACACTTTTTTTTGTTCAACAAGCAAAAGAGTACTTAATTGATTACAACATTTTGGAGCGTATGATACGCCTAGTTTTTTTTATTGCTTTGCGTTAGAATAAATTAATTTACTTAAGAATAATTTCACCCTTTCTCAATGTTTAAGAGCTATGAGAATTTAAGCAGACAGTTGTTACTAAATACAAATAGTTTAATTAGCACTTACAAATATTAGTTTAATAAGATCGTTGTCAGTCTTCCAACACCAAGTATTGTTTCAGAGATAGCAGTTTGAGCATTTCATAGATTACAATTGAATACATTTCCTTGTAGGTCAGGGAATTTATGCGCTCAGTACCTCAGGGGCAGGAAAGCATAAATTGCAAATATTTTGCACTTATTATTTTTTACACAAGCAATGCAGTACAGTTTCATCAAAATCGTTTCAGGGGTTGTTGCGGAGCACTCTATTGTACGGCTCCCGGAAGACAATTTCCCGAAACTGTGTGCTTCAAATTGGATTTATGTTGTACGTAATCTAAAGAGAAGATTTAGTCAATTTACAGACGCCATCTCGTTTTTAACAATATCTTGTACAAAAAGTAACTATATTTTTAGGATATTTAAATAAGCCGCGCATTCACACCCTAGGTGCTGTTCATTTCATTCCATACTCTGAGCAGTTCCTTCTGGTTCCCATAACCATGAGACGCTATCACATTTAAATAACAGCTGTAGCAAAACTCTTTCTTGTAGAAATGGAAATCTGAACAATGTCTCGGTGTGATGCCGACCTTTTTGGCCACTATGCCTAAGTAAATATCGTCGAACCGGAAGTGTTTGACGAAGAGGCTGGCTACATACATGACTTTCATAGCTTTGTTTGACATGACGTAGGCGCCCGCTGTGACGTAGGCGGGCCACTTGTCCCAAGGGTATTCGTCGAGAGACACCCGCCATTTGCTGGACTTGAATCTTTGTGGAGCCGACTTGAAGACATAGCCAGTGAAGAGGCAGTCGCCGCAGTCGGTCTCCGACTCTGCGGTCGTGGCTACATGCGCCATGTCGTTCGCCACCGCTGACAGCGCCACGTTCGACGTGCGCGTCGCGTCCCTGTCGTGAATGTACGAAAGCAGGTTGTTCACAGATATGTACATGTCGTCGTCGGTGAACAAGTAGTAGTCGGCCGTCGAGCAGTATTCGTACAGCCAGCGGAACGACATCATGGTCTTAATAGTGTTGTTGTAGTAGTTATCGATGAAATCTATCTGAATAATGTCCTTGAATTCCGCCATTTCTTTGTCTATTTCTTTCTGCAGGTCTGACTTTGGTTTACCGTCTATTCCTAAGAAGAATAGCGTTTTGACAGTTCGTCCTGGTACGTTTTCTCGCCCGAATGTTTTCCTGATGGCGTCTCTGTGTCCGAAGTGATCCATCGCAGACTTCACGACTATGAACAGATCTAACTGGTCTGTAGTGAAACATTTTCCTGAATTGGTTAGAAACCTGTAGGGGTAGTAGTTAATAGGCTTCACTGTAGCCTTCTTGCCTACTAATACGTCGTTCACAACACTTCTAATATTCACATTGAGAGGGTAGTCGAAATTGTCTTCGAAACTTTTAGCAAGTATATAGTCACTGACACCCAAGAATATGTACACAATGACACAGACACACGCAAACAAAAGGTACTTCAAATGTCTTCGTCTCATTTTTGATTGTCTTGAGATTTTTGCGAGATTAATAAGGGCTGGAACCATCTGAAAACTAAAGTTATTTCGACTTAATCAATGATGTTAATTTACCCTTTCGAAAATATATTTTTTTAAAGTGATTTATTAAGATTTTGAGACATTTAATCATGTCCCAAAATCTTAAATGGCTGTGTTCTTTATCAGAACCTCCGTTTAGCAGACGTTATATTTATCTCAGTGTATGTGAGGTAACTGATAACTGAGCTCTTAACACACTGGGGTCAGAGATGCTATGTCAACAGAATTTGGAGGAGAGCTAAAGTGTGAATTTAGTAAAGTTGTTGTTTGTTGATTGTGTCTAGCCAATTGTGTCTAATGTTTAATTTCAAGCAATTATTTCTCTCTTTAATGTGATTAATACTGCTTGGTTGAATTTCAATCTAATTAAATTAAAATAGTATGTCAAAAGTACCAGATACTATGGGTAGAAAACGGTGATTTATGAAATGACGACTACTAAAGAAGTATGGAAGAAGACATGCTGCACCAACCCTGAATAAATTTGTATGCATAAGCAGTATCAAAGGAAATGCATGATTCGGAATGAAATAAAAATATATCAAGTTACATACATACAATGGAATTTATTAGAAATATAAATGCATAAAATATAATATTAATCTAATAATACAATTTGTGGTTGTAAGTCTATAAGTCACCATCATCTGCAAAGCCTTTTCCCAACTATGTTGGAGTCAGCTTCCAATCTAATCGGATGCAGCTGAATACCAGTATTTTACATGGAGCGATTGCCTAACTGACCTCCACAACCCTTATAGTACCGGGTAATACGATACCCCTTGGTAAGACTGGTTGTCAGACTTTTGGGCCACTAACTACTTGTGACGACTGTCAAAGATCTACAAATGGCAGCCGGGACTAATGGCTTGACGTGCTTTCCGTGGCACGGAGGAAACTCGGTTTGTAATGGGTGGTCACCCATCCAAAGACTAACCTAGGCAATCACGGCATTATTTAGCCACGAGCTCCTCATCATTATTTTATGTAAGTATGGTAAATAATAATGTTATGTATGTTGTCTTAGTTCTTGCGTACTTTTGAAGCGATTGCTCCAGCAGCGTGGTAATCGCAGTAAAGTAAGTGAAAATGTATTTATTTCAGTAAATCTTTACAAGTAAGTTGCCGGGGCTTCCCAGTAAGTAATCCAATGATACCTGTGTTGGGAAAGCCTCGCTCTTCCGATGTAAAACAAAAATTTAGACTTACTAAACTAACAATATGAGTAACAATAATATTACAGTAAGTACCTTAAAAATTATTAAGAATAAGAATAACAAGTGTAAAGTGCGTGTGTGCGTGTGTTTGTGTATGTGTGTGTGCAGTCTCCTAAAACAATTCATAATACTTTGAATTATTCTTATTTTTGAGACAATATAGTCTGGATTAATAATAAAGCGTATCTCATTTGTAAACGCATATAATATTTATTAATTCCCAACTGTGTTGTGGTCGGCCCCCCAACACAGTTGGGGAAAGGCTAGGCAGATTATGATATATTCTAGATGATTCACAGGTATTATCCAGAACAAAAAAAAATGACGCAATGACAGGGAAAAAGTGCCTTTCAGCTACGTTTAAGGGTCTTTTTACAGCCATTAGATGATGACCTCACCAGTTCACAGAGAGGTGTCGACGGTGGAGCTGATCGAGACGGGCGGCAGGTAGTGGCTTCTGATCTGAGTATGCAGGCGAGCCACCTCGCCGTCCAGGGTCTCCATCTCGCGGACTAACTGCGTGAACTGAACTATGCCTGTAACAATCAGTTGGATAATTACTTGACCTACTCTGTGAGTCTTTGATATTTGGTTGTAAAACATGCTGGTTTCCTGCACTTGAATTAAAGTCTGATGCTTCGTTTTCAATTACCACACTATAATCTTGTTAACTGGATAATAACTATGCACAATGTTTTTACACACTGATGTGCAGTTTATTAGTTGTGACACTTGCACTATGAAAACCACCCTAACTGGTAAAAAACATAAAAGGCACTGTCTATGGCAAATTGTTATCACTGAATGTAAAAAGTCACTGAAGCCAAAATTAATAATTTTACATTTTAGGAAAATATTGATAAATCATGGAGGATAATAAATGTTTAAATACTTTGTGGTTGACCACCATTGGTTAGTTTGTTTTGTAGACCAGCAAACAAGTGTTGACAGATAGGGCTTGCTTAATAGTCAGAAGGCAAGCAAGTGAAAGGGACTCTGATGCTAAACGGTTACCACATATTCAGTAGATCATTCGGAACCCCCCCACATAGAAACTTTTCGTTGGTTCCTATAATACTGTAATACCTACAGGGTCAAAATGTATGGAACCACATTTTTTTTTTAATCACTAATGAAACTGTCTAAGCTAGAATGATGTACTGAATATGTGGTAACTGTTCGAGATAAACCTTTCACCCTGTGAGTGTAACTGTGAATCAACCTATATTGAATGTGATGCGATGGGGAATGACAACTAAAGCTCCTCGATGGCGTGTTAATAGCTGGGTGCCAATCTGACCAAAATGACATTCGAAGATTTTCAGCCAATGATGATTTTTAGAAGTAGCTGTGACAACTCCATTGGTTTTACAGTTACCATCACCATCAGAGTCATTAGAGACTCCGAAAGTATCCTGCATTCCTGATTAAATTTAAAAACGTTTACTTAAATAAATATGTCTTCTTGGAAAAACAACTTTTAATACCTATGCATAAAGTTACGTTTGTGCTATAACTTCTAACATTTATTATTAGAATAGTAGTCATTTCAATAATAGTCATTCCTTAATCCTACCTGATTTACACTAACATAAAGTTGATATTTGTGTAGGTGGGAAAACATAAATTGGGAACAAGTATTACAATAGACTTTAACAAATACCTTCTCTATTATTAGTAAAACCGTGATGCTTTATAGTTTCCATTTCAATCTGCACAATCATTGGGAAGACAATCTGCATCATCTTCAGCATCTCATTGCCGGCTGCTTCCTTAGCCTCATCCAGCTTGGAGGCATAGTCAGGGGATTCCAAGGTTTCTATGACTTCAGACAGGATCTGCCTCATCTGGTCCACTGAGATGTTTTGCAGTGAAGCCATCCTGCTCTATTGAGCATTTAGAACCTGTGAACGATGAGAAGAAATGTTTGGTGAATGGGATTTTCTGAACACCTATCTGTTTTGTTATATTGCAGTGCATGATAACTAAAATACATTAAAAGGTATTTTTTATTCCGTTTTTTTATGATATCACATGTTAATCTAATCAAAACCTCCCAACAGATTTCAATGAAATTTTGTCCATGTGTTTGGCTGGTTCCAGCTTGAAAGATAGGATAGTTTTGGACCCGAAAGGTGTTGATGTTGTCGAGATCCAGAAAAAGGGAAAACTGAATGGAATTTTCATACCTATTTCTTACAGCCTGATACTCCATAATCACAGATATTGGAAGACCATATATTTTTTACACAGATGTATATCATTACAACAGTGTGGTCAAAAAGATAATGTGTGAATGAACTGAGTAAAAAATGTCTTGGTACTGCATATAGAGTGGTCAGGTAGTTTGTTGAAACAATAACCAAAGCCAATATAATTATTTTCAAAAACCATGTATATTTTAAATCAAAGTCAAATCACATTGCCAGATATCTATCAGAACAGAATTAATTTACTTAATTAACAATTTCAAAACTATTTCCACATAGGTACCTAGTTTTTTATCAACTTAATTCTATTTTCTCTATCCCACAGGTCTTTTGATTAATCCTTACTAATATTATAAATGCAATAGTTTGTATGTATGGATGTTTATTACTCTTTCATGCAACAACTACTGAATGAATTTGGTACATAGATAGTTTATAACCTGGATTAGCATATTTATGATACTTTTTATCCCTGTAGTACGATCCCGTGGGAGAATAACCGAACTCCACGCGGGCAAAGCCACGGGCATACTCAATACTCAATACTCAATACATTTATTGCATTCCACAATGAGAACTTAGGTGGTAGGTACATAAAGATATACATTTAGTTTTGGAGCATTGTGGGCCCTGTCGGGCATAACAAAAAATAAAAAAAAATAAAAAAAAATAAAAATTAAAAATTAAAAATTAGGAATTAGGAGGAGGGCTATTACAAATATTTACAATTTTTAAATTAATCTAGGTACTCTTTTGTTTAGTGTAGGTAGGTAGGCTTATTAATAATTGTATACATATAATATTCACTACTCATATATTGGATTTATACATTTATATTTATTTAAATTATACATATATTATTGTTTGTATTATTGTTATTATTTTTTGGTATTATTGTTTATTTATTAAATTTATCATTTAAATATTCATGTACATTATAATAACATTTACGGATTAGAAGTTGTTTTAATTTATTTATAAAAATATTACATTTTTGTTCATTTTTAATTTCATCTGGTAGTTTATTATATAGTTTAACTGACATTACTAGAGTGCTTGTGGAGTGTATTTTTAGCTTGGAACCTGGTAGGTTTAGTCTATTTTTGTGTCGTAGTGTGTAGTTAGTTTGTATGTGTTCACGTGTAGTGAAGAGTTTTTGATTGTTTCTAACAAATTTGCATATTTCCAAGATATATATACAAGGTAGAGTTAGAAGTTTATATTCTTGGAAGTGGGGTTTGCAGCTGTCTGTGTTATCTATGTTAGCTAGTATTCTAATCAGTCGTTTTTGTAGTGTGAAAAGTGTTGGTGAATCTGTACTATTTCCCCATAATATTACGCCGTAGTTTAACCATGCGTATGCATAGGCATAATACGTAACCAGAGCAGTGGGGAGATTTGTTGTTTTTTTTATTTCACGCAGGGCATAGGCAAATTTTGATAGTTTTGACCTGATTTTTTTAATATGTGATTTCCAATTTAAATGTGTATCAATGGATAAGCCGAGTAGGTTGAATTCTTTTACTGTTTCTATTTTTGCGTCATTGTAAATAAAAGTTATGTCTAAAGGGGTTTTCTGATGTGGATGGAAGGACATGATTTTAGTTTTATTGAAATTTAGCTCAAGGTTGTGTTCTGTCATCCAAGTTATTATTTTGTTGAGTGTACTTGTAAGTATTTCGGTTAAGTTGGTATTATCTTGGCAGGAAGTTAGTACTGAAATATCGTCGGCAAACAGAACACATGACTCATTTATGATTGCAGGGAGGTCATTTATATAGATGATAAATAGGAGACATCCAATAACACTCCCTTGGGGGATTGAGGCGTTTATTTGCTTGCTATCCGACCGAATGTATTGAATTTGTTTTGCATGTTCGTTGTAGTATTCTACTTCGACTTGGTGTTCTCTATTTTCCAAATATGATTTGAACCATTCGTAAGATTTTCCGCGGATTCCTATTCCTTGTAGCTTATTAAGAAGGATGTCGAATTGCACTTTATCGTAAGCTTTTGTCATGTCTAACAATAAACCTACGGCGTATTTTTTCCTATCAATTATATTAATGGCTTCCTGAATAAAAGTATATACTGCTAGAACCGTAGAGTGGTTTTTTCGGAAACCATTCTGGGACTCATTAAAAATTTTATATTTTTCGCAAAACGAATAAACGCGATTACACATCGCTTTCTCGAACACTTTCGAGGCTGTAGGTAAAAGAGCGATAGGGCGGTAATTAGAGGGGTCGGTTTTTGAGCCTTTTTTATGAATTGGCTTTATAACGGCTTTCTTTAGGTAGTTCGGAAAACTTCCTTCCTCAAAAGACTGATTTACTAACAAGTAGAAAGGAAGGGTCAGCTCATCCGCACACTGTTTGACTAGGGTTGGTGGTATTTCGTCTATTCCATAGCTGTTTTTGTTTTTAAGGCTTTTCAATATTAAATTTATTTCACCGGGACCTACTGTACTTAGGAACATGGTATTTTCTGTGCGGTGGACCACAGAGTGGTTGGTGTTTCTCGGTTCTTTGCCGGGGGGTTGCGCATTTCCTTCTCCGATAGACGCAAAGAAGTTATTGAATATATTTGCTGTTTGCTTTGGGTCCGAGATAGCATTGTCGTTTAGGTGTAGCGTTATGTTTTTTTTTACCTTTTTTACGTTTTTATTCGTTCGTTCATTTATAATTTTCCACATAGTCTTTACTTTATTATTAGATTTCATTAATTTATTTATATACTGTAGTTTTTTTGCTTTTTTTACAACTTGTTTTAAGGTTTTTTCATATATTTTGCAGTGTTTTTTAATTAAAAGGTTATTTGTTTTTATGGAGAGTATTTTTTCAAGCCTTTTATTTTTACAAGAAATTTTGATGCCTTTAGTTAGCCAATGTTTTTTATAGTTTGTTTTTAGCTTTAATTTTGTTTTTGGTATGGATTGATTAAGTATGTCAGTAAGTGTATTGTTAAATGATTCATAGTTTTCGTCTATGTCCCTACCTGGCTTGATTATATCATTCCATTTTATTTCTTTTAGTTTAGATTTGAAACATTGTGTGTTTTTGCTATTGAATAGCCTCTTTTCAACACACCAGACTATCTGTCTAGTTTGCCGGGGTACAGCCAAATTTATCATTGTACTACTATGATCAGAGAACCCCAACTCTTCCACTGTGGTGCGTGATCCTATATTGGAATTTGTAAAAATTAAATCTAGACACGTTGAGGTGGTTTGGGTCACTCGCGTTGGTACTTTTATATGCTGTACAAAATTAAATTCCAACATGAGCTCTAAGAATTGGTTTGTTTTTAAGCTACTATCCAATACATTTATATTAAAATCTCCTCCTATAACAATATTCAGTTTGGAATCTTTCTTATTTAAATAATCTAATATTTGTTTTAATTGTTTATAAAATATAGCTTCCTCTCTCCTATTCCAGTAAATAATTATTAATAGTAAATTCTCTATTTGTAACTCTATTGCACACACTTCTATTACATATTCAATTGACATGTCTGTTATATCACTTCTCTGTAAGCATTCTATGTGTTCTTGTAAAAGAATACAAAATATGCATATGCATAAGCTAGTACATCCTAATTTAGGACAATGAGATCATGATGACAGTAACCAACCAATGTAGCCAATAAAAGTGCTGGCATTTATGTTGTTTGTTCAGTACACAAATAAGTTTGACCTTGCTTTGATAGCTGTTGATGTTGGAATGCCAGATGTTTATAGATACGGCCTACTGTTACTCTTTTTTTAATTAATCTATAGTGGACAGTTAATCAGATCTAGTAGCTCACCTTGTTAGTTATTTTGATAGGTCACATACATAATTACCAGTCTACCTCAAAGAGATTTATAGAGTTATACAGCGGACTTTGGGAATATTGTAATACTTATTTTTATTTTTTTCACACATTACCTGACAAGTAGGCATATAACATTGGGCAGGCTTGTTACAAAGTAGTAATAGGTTTTTGAATTATGATTTTCTTCGTCTAGCCACGTCTACCGCTCGTAAAATATTGAAAACTTTGCGCTACCCCCACATAAAAAAAGGAACAAATTTATTGAAGGGGTTGCGTTTTGCTATTTAGGAACCCATGCCTATATTCAATGCAGAGAACTCGTTTAACGCAAGGAGTAGATGAGTCATTAATTTGTAGGAGGGTGACTTTTTATTTATAAAAGGGTATAAAAAATTAAGACCGTGTCTTACCTTATCGTGCACGCTGTTCTCAATATGTTTTTCACTTTGTATTTTATATCAAGTGGTGAACTCAATCTAAATGAATTGAAAAGCAAACTGAATTTCTTAAAGAATACTACCTAATTCATCAAAGAAACGGATGGCACATTGCATCGAAACCGAAACAGAAAGCCCTTTACAACCGAAAAAACAATGACGTCTGTCTGCATTGACCATTGACATGACATTTGTTGGGACTGGGAGGCTGGGGTGCGTTCAATTACCTTTCTCGAATCACCTTGGCAGGTTTTTCATTGTGCTTTGCATACATTTTCGTAAGTCACGAAATCGAATAGGTATAAAACTCGCAGAAAACCCTCTGCAGCGTGAACGTAAACTGATCGATTAAACCAAGGATTAAACTAACAATGACTAACAAGAACCGGCCAACAACAAAAGTGTTGTCAATGTCACTGTAAACTGAAATGTCATCAACTGTCATATCACATTGACAATTCATAGTTTTCTTTAACATTTTCTTCTTAAACTTTTTATTTTCTCTATACAGTATTTATTAACAAGGTTTACTCTATAATTAATGTTTTTTTTTGTATCAACTACATTATTGTGAGGCATGGTTAATGTAATGTAATTAAATAGTAATTTGTTTACCTTGCAACTAGACTCAAGATCTGTTTTTGTTTCCAATAATTTTATCTTTGTTTGTTTGATAAATAAGTAGCAAGCCAAGAGCGGGAATATAATTTATCTACAGGTATGTTTTGAATATTATTGTGGAATCACTGTTTCGTTTCAACTAATAACTAAATAAAAGAGTAAATATTTCGGTTTATTTGTTTTGTTCCACATCTTAGCACCATAAGTCCATGAGTCATGGAATGAAAAAGTATTAATTTTATTCTAATTGTGATTAAACCCTATTACATCTCAGTGTACAAGATTCTTATATGTGTGTCTATTTTAAAATTAGTTAAAGTAATTTACTTTTACTGTTTGTAGTACTATGCATTTTTTGTAGTGGGGTTTGTAGTGGTAATTTATGACATGAAAATGGTATCCTTTACTTAATGTCATGATCATACCCCAGTTCACAATAGTATAAAGATAATCATCATTTATCTATGTATGCCACAACTTTATCTATAGATTAGTTTGCCCTTTATATTATCAATATGACGGGACAGGATCAGACATATTGTAAAATAAAAGAGGTTCTTTTCAATAGTAATAAATTAGATTTTATTATAATCAGGAAACTATACTTAATCAGTTTTTTTTATTTGAAAGGTGTTTTAAAATATAATTAACTTAACACCTCACAATAATAACCACGACACCCAGTAATACAGTAACACCTTAGTTCAAACACAAGAGCAACAATGTACAGAGAAGCAGAGTAACAATAATTAGAGTAATACAACCTGTGCACCGGGCAACGCCTGAAGTCAGAATGCCTTTCCGCCGTTTGTGCGGCCCGTTTTATACGCTAGTATTGGAGGTGGGGGAAATGACGTAGCGTGCTACCGCGTGACCCGATGCACGTGTTGTTTCACAAAGCGACGCCGACACGGCCATACTGACGTGCGGACGTCCTCGTACGCTCAGCTTACAATGTTACATCTAAAACACGAAAAACTGATTAAGTACCGTTTGGTCATCCTGCTATTATTTCTGGTCCGGTCTACTTAGACCCTTCAGATATTTAACCACTTGGTCCAGTCAGCTATGACTACAACTACAAGGCTTGTTTCTTGGTCCGGTCAACTTTTGACCCTACAAGATCAGCCCCCTGGTCCGGCAATCGATTTGCCCTTCAGGTGTGTCCCTACAGTTAAACTGGACCGGATCTAGCTAGGCCGAACGAGTATCGTTCCTTTAGCTTAATTGACAAATAGCTCAATACTTTGGTTGTTGTACAAGTGCTTCTGTTACAATATTAATTGATTCAGGGCCAATGTATTCTAGAGAACTTGTAGATATAGCAGACATGGTATCACTATTAACAGACATGGTATCACTATTGGCAGACATGGTATCACTATTGGCGGACATAGTATCACTATTGGCGGACATAGTATCACTATTAGCAGACTGAATATCATCGTTAATCTGTTGCCTAGTCTCATGAACAAGAACCTCTGTGTTGTTATTATTTGCCGACACGTCATCCTCATCATAATTTTCTGCGATTTCCGAAAAGAATGATTGACCACGGGGTACTTCTCGCAAGTTTTCGTGAGAGTATTTGTAGACTCTATTGTTTCCATTAATGTGTTTTAATTCGTACCTATCATTGTCCAAAATAGCGGTTACTTTAAAGGGGCCTTTGTATTTACGGTCTAGTTTCGTTTGGTGTCTTTCTTCGCCTTTAACAAAGACAAAGTCACCTACTGAGAAAGGTTTTACTTTGGCTTTACCTTTGTTAAATCGACCTGTGTCATATTGGGCCAGCCTTTCTATACTAGCAGAAGCGTCGGATCGAATTGTATCGAGGTTTAACCTATCTTCATCAGGATCATCGGTAGATACTCTTGATATCCCTAATGAACTACCCTTAATACCAAACATTAATTCCAAGGGCGTGAACCCTGTTACTCTGCAACGAGTACTATTGAGAGCTAATTGTATATCGCCTACATGATCTTGCCATAAGCTATCCGAATCTGTCTCAGCTATAGTGAGCATACTTTTCAAGGTCCTCATGACACGCTCGACCTGGCCATTGGCCCTACTAGAACCAGTGGCTATTAAATGTAAGTCAATACGATTATCTTTACAAAAAATTTTAAATTCATTATTGTCGTATGACCTACCACGATCTGCAACTATTCTTTTAGGAGCGCCAAACAAGCTCACTGCATTTTTAAGTGATTTAATAGCATCGGATGAATTTAGGGTTAAGGTATGCTCTAACAAGACGAATTTTGTAAAACCATCTATGATCACGGAACAATACTCCTTACGCTCGCTTTTTCCGCTGAGTTTGCCGGTTAAATCTAAATGAATTGTATGCCATGGAACGGCCAGTTTAGGGATTGGATGTAGACGGACCTGCTGGGCACCCGATGGACCTTTAGAAGCTTTACAAATGACGCAAGAATCTACAAATTTTTTAACAAGTTTGGCCATATTTTGGAACCAATAAAGATCGTATAACTTATCGAGCGTTTTTTCATAACCAAGGTGTTTAATTTCGCTGTGTACATGATTAATCATTGACCAGGTTAAAGAGTGTGGCAATATTGGTAACCATTTAGTGGCTTTATTACGTTCGATTTTACGGTAAAGGATGCCCTGCCTAATATCGTATGTGTGTGATATTTCAGACGGCAAGTCATTTGAACGGAATTTGGAAATAGTCTCAGATATTTCAGAATCACGTTGTTGTTCCACAGATAACCAACTCCTGTCTAGTTCAGACAAATTTACAATTTTAGCTGGTTTGTGAGGAAAAGATGTGTCAACATGATTACGTGAAAGGAAGTCTGCATGTGCCATGTTTTTTCCCTCTTTATAGATGATATCAAAGTCATACGACTGCAAAATTGCCCACCACCTATGTACTCTAGGTGTAAGGTCTTTTTTGGAATGAGAGGCCTTTAAGGCGTTACAGTCAGTAAAAACCGTAAATTTACGCCCATATAGGTAATGTCGAAAATGTTCCACAGATTTAACTACGGCTAATGTTTCTAATTCATACGAATGATAACGACTTTCTGCATTTGTGGTTTTATGACTAAAATAAGCGACAACGTGAGGCAGACTATTATTTTTTTGTATAAGTACAGCCCCATATCCTTCACTGCTTGCATCAGTGTGGAGTTCAATAGGTAAAAAAGGGTCAAAGATTTTTAAAACCGGCTCAGAAATTAGATAATTTACTATTTTCTTGTGTACGTCATTATGTTCAGAGGTCCAATTAATTTTACCCTTTTTGATCGCGGTTAAAGGATACAAAGGTTTCATCAATTTTGAGAAATTTGGAATAAATTGTCGAAAATATGTGGCTAGGCCTATAAATTGTCGGACCTGAGTAGCAGTGCTTGGAGGAGGGATATTTTGTAGGGCTTCAATCTTATGGGGATTTGGTCTTATTTCTCCAGAGGATATTACGAAACCTAGATATTCAATTTTTGTCTTCATAAATGAACATTTTTTAAAGTTAAACGAAAATCCAGCTTTAGACAATATATCTAGCAATCGATTTAAACGAACCAACCCTTCTTGAACGGTCTGTGATGCAGAAAGTACGTCATCCATATAGACCAGAATTTTATCGTCATTTAGAGGTCTAAGTGCAGTATTTATAGCCCTTTGAAAAACCTGTGGAGCATTTCGTAAACCAAACGGCATGGTTAAGTACTCAAATTGACCCGAAGGTGTAACAAAGGCAGTTTTCTCTATAGACTCTTTATGGACGCAAATCTGGTGAAATCCAGAGGCCATATCCAAACTAGAGAAGAAACAGGCCCCATGTAATTTATCGATTTGATCACTAATTAGTGGTAAAGGATAGCTGTCTGGTCGAGTATTGCTATTGAGTTCCCGGTAATCAACACACATACGATCGCTACCGTCCTTCTTTTTTATTAATAATATAGGACTCGCGAAAGGCGAAGAACTTTCTCGAATTATGTTAGCATCTAGTAATTCTTGAACCTTGTCATTAACGATTCCTAACTCGGTGGGTGATAGCCTGTAAGGTCGCCTATGTACAGTTTTATTTGGATCTATGAGATCGATTTTTAACTCACCGGTCTTAATACGCGTAGTGGGAAGATTTTGTATAAAATATGAGGAATATTTAGTTAGTATTTCAATCAAAAGTTCCTTTTCTTTACCAGTAAGATCTGTGTCAATCAAATTAATGTCAAGAGGCATTTCTAATTTAGAGCTAAGATTTGAAATTTTATTTTTGGAAAAAGTTAAGGCATCGTTACTAATCACAACGGATATTCCTTGCTCTAAAATATCGCGACCTAATAATACGTTTTCATTGAGACAATCATCTGGCAATACATGATATGTAACATCGAGAAGACAGTTCTGTACCATGGTTGGACATTTTATTTGGAGTGAGCAATTAATGTTATTAGAACCGACCCCCTTTAAAAGTATTTGTTCATGAAACTTTTCACCAGTAAGAAGGTCACAGTTACTTTCCTTCATAAGGCTACACTCAGACCCAGAATCAAATATGAAAGGAAATTCCATACCATTTATTCCTAGAACACCACGCGCTGCTCTGGAACACAGGTTCACTTGTTTGCTGGTGTTGCTCGGTGTGGGGTCTTCTTTCTTCCTCCAGCGTTTAGGGCAAGTGGTGACCACGTGGCCAGCCTCGCCACATACAAAGCAGGTCACCCCAGGGTTCGCCTGTGGAGTTTTTGCTGAAGCAGGTGCACTTTTAGAAGCGATGTGCTGTTTGAGACGACATTCCTGCCCTCGATGACCAGGCTTCCCGCAGAAATGGCAGTTTCCCCGAAATGGTGTTGACGGACGGTGCTTCTTCGTGTCTGATTCGGATGTGCCCGCTTCTTCATTTCTTCTTTTTAATGAGAAGCTGCGCAGCGTGCGGAAGAGTTGATTCTTATCGTTTATAACGACAGAATTGAGTTCACGGCGAATTTTGTCATCGCACTGTGACAGGATAGATATGGCAAAACCGGTTACAACATATTCCGGCAAATTCGCATCAGGAACCTTTTCGATAAGTTGCCACAATCGCATTCCTGCCTCAGCTGGTGTTTCTTTATTATCAATTTGAAATTTGATAATTAAATCAAAATGATCCTGCATTGTCATGGGTTTAGAAAATTTTGAGACCAGCATTTCCTTAATAGCAACCCATGAAATATTATCTGGCTTGATTTTTGTAAGACACATTGCGGCGCGGCCCTTTAGTGAGTGAGTGAGGGCTAAAATGAGGTCTACACCTTCAAGCTTCTTACTCTTAATTACGATCTCGCTTAACGCACACCAGTTGATAATGTCGGTTTCAGGTGCATCAGGATCGAAAGGAACCAGCATCGACTGCATACTGGGTGTTATGTGGCGAGGTGTCATACTATCTGCTATTTTTTTAAAAATTGATTCCATACTAGCCGAAAAAAATGACATTTGTTCCTGTATTAGATTGCCGGCAGTCCCAGATAAAGGTGGGAGTGGTTCTGATCCCACTTCTGATGACGGGACAGGATCAGACATATTGTAAAATAAAAGAGGTTCTTTTCAATAGTAATAAATTAGATTTTATTATAATCAGGAAACTATACTTAATCAGTTTTTTTTATTTGAAAGGTGTTTTAAAATATAATTAACTTAACACCTCACAATAATAACCACGACACCCAGTAATACAGTAACACCTTAGTTCAAACACAAGAGCAACAATGTACAGAGAAGCAGAGTAACAATAATTAGAGTAATACAACCTGTGCACCGGGCAACGCCTGAAGTCAGAATGCCTTTCCGCCGTTTGTGCGGCCCGTTTTATACGCTAGTATTGGAGGTGGGGGAAATGACGTAGCGTGCTACCGCGTGACCCGATGCACGTGTTGTTTCACAAAGCGACGCCGACAAATACATAGCTGGGGAAAATATTTATTTGTTGGAATTGAGTAAACAAAGAAACACTCTTTTTGTTTACAAAATTTATTGTGAAAAGTGATCAAAACAATTATTTAGTGGCTAAGTGTTTAAAAAAGTTATGTCGGAATTTCTTTTAGAGCTAAAGGCGTACTTTAGACACAATTACCTCCCAGAGGAATTTCTTTTAGAGCTAAAGGCGTAGTTTAGACACAATTACCTCCCAGAGGTGGGCATGGGCAACATACAATTTTCCCACACTTTCACAAGAGTGAACATTATCCCACAAATGCAGTAATTTATGTACATGACTAACTTCTTAACTTTGCTTACTTCCTTGCAAAATATTGTTCAATTAGCGGTGTTTGTTTCTGCTTCCTCACCAGTCTTTATCTTAAATAGAATTTTGTGAGTGTATAAACTATAGAATTTAAAGAAGATCTAATCAAAGTAGGTGGCTGGGTTATCTCAATAGTCACTCATTCATGTGAATTTTTTTATATAAAATATAAAAATATGAAATTTGCAGTCTTCTAGGAGGGTAATATGGAGGAAGAAATAGAAGAGGCTAACGTTGAGAGCAGGCCACCAAGTGCACGGCGGACTTTAACGCTGAGGAACAATGCGGCTAGGCAGGTGGCAGTCAACTTCATGCCGTCGCGGCAGCTGCCGTACAGTAAGTCAACACAATTAAGGAATAAGTTAGATAGTGCAAAAGCCCGAACTGAGCTGCGTGCAGCCTGTTCTCAAGGCAGTCAGTCAACTTTGTAGAGGATCGTATCTTACACAGAGTCGTAAGCCACGCTGTGTAAGGTTTTTCATTTCTGGAGTACGACTAGTGGTTGTTACTTCAGAAATGGCCAAATCACAAAGCACGAAGGTGCGTCCTGCTCCTGCGCCGCTGCTAGAGGTGGCATTACAATTTTTTCCAAACAATACAAACGGAATGTGTCATCATTTATTCGTAATACGAAAAATTACGACTGAAGTCTGTTTTGTCAATCTGTACCTCGCGACAGTTCCGTGCTCTGTGAGTCAATTTTAAATTACCGCTACCTTTCGACAACGTAACGCAAAAATAATTTGGTGCGATTTTGTCAAAAGATGGCGTTGAAGACTAACGATGTCGATAGATCATAAAATTATTAAAAAAAAAAAACGATTTAATTTGTAACCATCAGTTTAGTCATGATTGTTGTATCTCTCGAAAGAAGAAACAGAAAATCTCTCTGTTTATTTTCATTAAAAAAGGCATGAACAACAAATCTTCAATATTCGCTTGAGTCTCGTTTGCCTAAATAGCGTAATTACCTTCATGCCTCGTTATTCAAGAGGACAGTAGAAAGAGAGAGTGTGTTTAAAAAAAACATCTTTACCAGAGAGTACAATGGGCGTTTACTCAATTATCGTTTTATTAAGGGTTTATTACTCAGATAAGTGTTACAAACGATGATAATTGCCGTCGACCGCTAATTATCATAAGCGTGCGCTTCAACTGTAGTGTAACATGCTGCACTTAATTGTAACGTGTACGATTAGAGCATTTACCCACATGTAAATAGAATCACACACAAAAACAAGTGACTGAATTGATGTTAAGGCTAACACCTAAACTTATGATGAACTAGGATTTGACTTCACCTACGCAAGTATATATAAGCCCTCCAGTACGGCCTCTGGCGATGCGACTTAAAGTCGCATCGCCGATTTGCGTCAAGCGACACTAATTGTTTATCACTTGACGCAAACTTTGTGACTAGTGGCGTGCTCCAAATACTTATTTGTTGTCGTGTTGTTTTTCCGTGTAGCTCGTGTCCAAGACGTTAGGATTCACACATTCGATTCTATTTAATAAACAGTGATTTTACCGACTTTCAACAATAGCTGTGTGTAGTTTTCCTCGTATTTCATTCAGTAAGACGATACTTATACACCAATCATCAAAACAAAGCGATCGATGAAAACCAAACAGTTGAAAAGACACAGTGGAGCTATACGCACGTTGCTGTGCGTTCGCCCTGGTGAATCATTCAAATAAAAACATATCTGATAGGTGGTGATTCAGACTGGATGTTGAAGGCGGAGGACAGGGTGAGAGACCTATGTCCAGTATTAGACTGTGATTGGCTGAATTGATTGATAGAGATAAAGATTTCAACTAGAAAAGAAACAGAGAGAGAAGTACAGATTTCAACATTTGTTTATGTGAATGTCTCGCCAGTTACACTACAGTCACCGAGAACCTTTATCGGGACTCAATAATTAGCTCTATTTCATACAGTTATTAAACTCAGTGCAGTCCGTTTTACCGTCTACCTTGTACTACATTATAGATTCATCGTAGGCACTTGTTTACATTGAAAATAATATTATTTTATACATGAAATATGTTTACATGGTCACAGTGAGTGAGGTGTTGTGTTGGGAAGTGATGTGTTGCAAGTGATTTTTATGATGTCGGTGATAGCTGATGATATTGAAGTTTTTGAGCTCGCTGATAGAAAAAGAGGTATTTTGGTTATAATGTTTACTTAAAAATAGTTATAAGTTATAACTATAGACGTAGGTACTCCACAACAAGGTGGACCGAACGCTTGGTGAAGTAATGATGGGCCGTGGAAATCCTTTTCATCCACACAGGATCGGTCGACATGGCGACGTTATGTCACACGAGAGTTTGCAGGGGACCTCAATTGGCAAATCTGTGATGGAAACATAGTTGATACTTACAGTAGGTACACTGTTAGTACAGGTAGCCGCATATCAGTCGTAATTCTTGCACTACGAAAACACAATGTTAGACTTGTCACTTATTTTTAACACCCAGTGTATTATGTATCTCACTGACTTCCTAACACTAAAAATATGTTCTCAATAAAGGAAAAAAAATATATTCGTAAATATTTTTACAATAGTAGGTATTAACCAGTTACATATTGTACCAATCCAGGTTTACGTTCATTTATTGCGTTATCCTGTTTATCGACCAATTGGTACAACATACAACCATACATAATATTATGTTTATCTTGATGTAATTACCTTTCTAAGGTGGTATTGATATTAAAGAGGATGACCATAAGAGTAGGAAAATACCAAAGACACCATGGAGTCCGATGGATGGGCTGTGTGAAGAATGAATAGCTTAGAAAGGGGTTGACTTCTGACGTGAAATGCCAACTAAACTATTAGAGAAGTATGGAAGAAGTAGATAGGCTATGCGAAACCCAAATATATTGGGATAAGGCCAACAGAATGATGGTATCAGTACTATCAATGGTAACGGAGTTATTCGTAACATAACTATTAAATACGATGAAGGGAAATGGAAGTGAAATGACGTAACATCGATCTCTACTAACGCCATATTATCTACCTAACATAAAACTTACTTAAGTAGGTATAGATTTACATCCATGTGAATAAAAAACTAAAAATACGCTTAAATTATCCTGCATGTTTATAATCTCGGTTTTGAAGAAACCGCCCTAATTGCTGCTATGCCATCAAATATAAACGGTAATTATGTTATCTGACTATCCGAAACAGACTACGTTGTGTGATAAACGACAATTTATTATTGTGTATTATGCTTAATCCAAACACCGGAAGGTGCTCTAGTTTATCTTGTTATGTTGCTACGTCAAGGCGTCACGTGATAGATAGAGCAAATAGAAAGCAGTTAGCCTAAAAAGGAGTCCCAATACTGAGTCCTTTCTATTAGGAATTTCTGCCTAAACACCCCTGATTCGTTTGTCAGAAGTATTTAGATATTTATTATTTTAAGCACATAGTATTAGAGGCGGAATTAATGTCATATGCATTTCTACCAGTCAACCTTTGGGTAATTTAATTACAAACAGTGCTAGGAGTTAATCATAAAATTGATGAATCAAGTTAATTTAATACTACAAATACATATATAAATACTAGCTTATGCCCGCGACTTCGCCCGCGTGGTGTTCGGTTATTGTCCCACGGAATCGTACTACATACCGGGATAAAAAGTAGCCTGTGTGTTAGTCCAGGTTATGAAGGTTCATCCAAATCCGTTCAGTAGTTTTTGCGTGAAAGAGTAACAAACATCCATACATACAAACTTACGCGCGCAAACTTTTATAATATTAGTAAGGATTATCTTATTAGAATCTTATCTAAATCAAAATATTTTATTTCACAAAGGCCTGCATTGGCACTTTAAAAACATCGAAAAATACATAGGTGCACAAAATAAACAAACACCCGAATAAAATGTGATAACAAAGAAGAAGTACCTTTTGGAACAGGGTGATTAAGTATACATAAATAAAAAACACTTTTTCCAGACACGTTAAGACTCCGTCGCAACAACTCCGAGCATAATGCGTTGTTGGAAGAAGTGGACGCGGCGGAGGCCGACACTCCTGACTCGGCTGACAAACAGGCAGACATCATTGTACGTGAGATGGAGCAGCACAGACGACTGATGGAGGACGATCCTGAAGCTGAGGAGTTGAGGAGGTGGGTCTGACTATCTTTTTATCTTTTTCCAGGCGTTAAACTTTAAGTCTCTGACTGACCACGATTTTATTTGAGCTTGCGTACAATACAAGCCAACATTGCTAGGAATTTTCAAAACCTTTGTTTTTTCAGACTTACCAAAGTTCCCATCGGCAAAAATAACAAACTTCTACAAGCTAGCAAGCATCTCTTAATTGAAAATACTTCTCCTAAAGGGTTTTAGTAGAAGAATTTTCAAATCCCCTTCATTAGTTCACTTTCCTTACATAAGAAACTCTTGCAATTGCAAAATTGTATGGTTTTATCCGCAGCGGTATAGGCTGTATGTCCTCTGCCAGTAAATTAATTTAATTATTAGTATACGTAAAGGCCCACATTTATCTATATATATTTAATAGTCAGTGTAATTGGTACGGACGTATTTTTTTTTTAAAGCGCCAAAACTTCTTTTGCTTTCTAAGAAAATCCACCAACAAATATGTATTATTTTCAGAGAGGCACTAAGAGACCTCCCGCAGGGTCTGACGATGAAGAGGAACGTTCGCGCCAAACTGTCTGCGTCAGTCAGCCTCAGGTCCAAGAGACGACCCATCTCAGTGTGGAAGCGGATGAAGTATCGAATAGGGTTTGCGTGGAAAAGGGTGAGTTTTATAGTTTAAATAGACTAGTATTTTAGTTTTCCAAAGCAATTGGTTAACGAAAATAACTTTGTGATGGCCTAGCGTAGTACGGAGTTTTTTTTTTTTTTTTTTTTGTTTTTTCTTTGGCTTCGCACGGTTTGTGCATTTAGCCAATGTCACGTTTATGTACGGAGTTTTAATAGAATTTGAGGCTAGCATAAACTGATGTTGTAATAGCAGGCAAAACTCAATTGTTCAGTTTATCAATTCATCTTTTTAGCTTCGAAAATAACGATAAAATACATAACATCACGCCTGTAATCCCCGAAGGGTTAGTCAGAGGTGTACCTAATAGTTCACCATCATTTCGCTAGTAATATTTCAGCCCCATGTAATAGGGGGCGAGCTTATTGCCAACAAATCCAGACTTCGTGGCTGCTACTGAGAAATTTATGATGGAAAAACCCTAACAACATTTTGGCCGACCCGGGAATCTAACCCAAAAGGAAAGAAGTCAAGCTCAGCAGTCGCGCTAACGATAATAATCTAGATTAAATGAACGAACAAGAATACATCTCGTCCCTCTGTCAGTCTAATATTTACTCTGCTTCAACCAGCTTGCCTCATAAAGCAACATCAACGGTATGACTTCGTAAAAGACACCACTTCTTCATAGTCGGGTAATAGTTCCAAAAGTCCTCAATAGATGTCGCTGTGCGCTGACGTCACGTTCCTGAATCGCGGTGTTAAGATTCTCCGGCGCTCGGTTGGGTGTCTCGCACCGAGCGAGTCCGGTATCTCTGGTTTCCCTTCAAAACGCATAAATCTTTCGCCTTTTACTAAAGATTTCCGTGGAGGGGAACACTCAAATGAGTCTTTTGTATTTTTGAAATACTCTGCTTCGGCAGAGTTTATAATAGAGATGGGCGTTTTCGGTTTTTGTCGCAAACGGATATGTAACCGATATTTAGTTTTCATATCGATATCGAAAACAGTTTTCAGATATCGATATCAGTAGTACGGTTTGCACACGTAACTGACGTAACCGTGGAGCAAACGCAAGGGATACGATAACAACAAACGCAAACGCACACTTTTACCGTTAGTACATCGTTATAGGTACTTTAGTTATTTAATTAATCAATTTAGCTACTTGTAACTATGGCGATTTCCCTTCATGCTTTACTAGGCTTAGGACTAGCAGAAAAGTTTTTGAATACTGTAATTTTATTATGTTAATTAACTGAGATAACTCTTCTGGCGCATTTAGAAATCGACCTATTTACAATGATTGTATTTTCAATTTTACATACATTTTATGTAATTAAATTTTTTTTTTTTTTTAATTCTTTATTTTTTGGACTTTTATGTAATTAATTAAAGTTTGATAAATTTGCATTTAAAAATGCAAGCTGTTCTACTTTTTTGGGCTTGAGACGACATCTTCGATCATTTATAATAAGCCCCGTCTTAGAAAACAATCGCTCGCAGGGAACAGACGTTGCGACAATATTGCATTTAGTTTTAAATAAATGTGATAAGTGAGGATAAATTATTTTGTGATCTCTCCACCATTGCGATGGGCTATTCCATTTGCCCTCGCCGTTCTTACGAGGTAGCATCTCGTCATCCAGGTACATATGGAGTTCTCTGATGGCTCTCGCTTGGGGATTGCCTTGGGGCTTGCTTTTTTGCAGAAGTTCGTCGAATTTACCCCAAGCGCTAACCTTTCCAGTAATTACCGTTTTCTCTTCTTCTATCTTATCTGTTTCTGTCAATTGGTTTTTATTGATAATACCAATTATTAACATGTGCACGTGTCTTTTCAATTCTGCGACAGCTTGTTCGTTTTTGAAACATAATAATTTAAACCTAGGGTCTAATAGCGTACAAAGGCCAAAGGTTTTGCTGTGTTCGACGCCAGAAAATCGTTCTCTCAAACCTCTTTGTAGAGATGTGATCACATCCACAACCACTGGATAGAGGAGCTTGTATTCCTCTTTGTTCAAAAAATCATCACAAACTTCTTTCAAACAGTTTGTGACCACTATGACCAGACTTCCTGTTAGATATTCATCACCACTTATGGAAGAAGTGATTTCTTCAAAAGGTTGCAAGACTGTGCATATTTCGCCCATTGTCTCCCAATCTAATGCGCTGATTTCAGGCCAAGCTTTCTCAATTAGCGCCATACAATGTTTTACAGCTTCTTTTAGTAAAGTAAATCGGCGCAGCATGTAATATGTGGAATTCCAACGTGTAGGCACTTGTTGCACTAGCCTTTTAGGTTCACCACTGTCTGTCATATTTTTTAATTGATAGCTGAGGAGCATATCAGTAGCACTTGTACTTTTTTTAAAATGCGCCACAATGTTTTTTATTTTGTTTATTAATTCTTCTACTGGTTTTAAAGCAGCCGTGACTATTAAATTTAAAGAATGTGCATAGCAGCCATAGTGTTTCCATTCTAATTCGGTTTCTATCGCCTTTACAATATTGCGAGCATTATCCGATATAGTAAAATTAACTTTTTGTGTTAAATTCCATTCGTCTGTTACTCTTTTTAATTCTCTGGCTAAATTTGAACTAGTATGACTTTCATTAAGACATTTGCATTCCAATAAGACTTGTTTTGGTTCAAAATTACTATCAATATAGTGAGCAGTTACACCAATGTAACTTTCTGTTTGGGATGATGTCCAACAATCGGTGGTTATGCATACGGACATAGCGTCTTGAGACACTATTTCTTTCATTTTATTTAACGTGTCTGTATATAAAGCTGGAATCATTGTAGTAGATATAGTTTTTCTGCTGGGCAGCGTATATCCTGGTATGTTCTTCGCAAATTTCTTAAAACCTTTATCTTCTACTATTCTAAATGGTTGATAATCACTGATAAATAAATTAAGCAAATCTCGATCTATGCGTTTCCGTTCATCACAAGTAATTTTTTTAATTGTATAGGCTTGCATTGTCCTTTGTCGTTTGCTTGGCGGCTGCATTAATGGGTGGTTTTGGTTCACGGCCCCAGTGCTGGTAGAAGCAGTCGCTACATCTACTGCATTTGCTTCTTTAGACGTACTTGGCACAGCATTTTCAATTAGCTCAGCTTCGACATTAATTGTGGTTTGCTTCGCCAAATAAATAGAAGCATGTGATCGTTTTAAATGAGAATTCAAATTCCCGGTGGTTGATTTATAGGAAAATTTGTTATTACAATATTTACACACAGCTAGACCAACAGCATTGTCTTTTTTATCAAAATGCGTCCATATCTCACTCGATTTACGCGACATTGTCTATGAAGAATTGTTTATATCTTAGTATTTACACTAACTTAACTATACACAAAATTTACTTAAAGACCTATTTTAAAAGTTTTATACACACACTTTTTATTTACACTGAATAAATACAAACTACAAAACTAAAAACACGCACAGAATAGTTTTTAAGAAGGGCACGTGTCGTCAAGGTCAAGTGCAATTCAAAACTATCACAATTTCACAAACAAAAAAATAGGTACAATTAAAAAAAAAATCGTACTCTCGAAACAATTCTTATTGCAGCAAAGCAACTTAAATTCAACCTTATAACTATGCAGTGTAGTTCTATTTTTTACAGAGTAAGTTTCTCACAATTCTCACTAATATCGACTTATCGACAGCCGCCGGAAAATCACCAACTTACGGACTCGTTATTGTAACTAAATAAATGGAAACTAGACTTTATTTCTGGCGCCTTAAGATATATTACGCACGCATTGCATTAACCAAATAACCAAGCAAGATTAGCCAAAGTTACGTAATATTTTAGTAAAAATTTAATACTTAGACAGTGACAAAGCGAATATCTGTTTCGATTTCATATCACTTGGATGTGAAGTTTGCGTTTTGTTCGTACTTCGTACGTTCCCATTGTTACGCTTTTGATATAACTCAGATCTCTCGATAAAGTTTTTGTGATATCGGTTATGTAGATTCAGGTATCGATATGTTATGTTATTAAACACATAACCGTTATAAGTTACGGTTTGATATATCGAACTCATGCCTAGTTTATAATAACTGTATTCATTAGTTACTTTTCCTTGTAACCGGGAAATGATTTCACAAATTATTACTTGTGTGAATAAATAAATCGAGTTGTTATATTAACTCCGTCCGTGGGATTCCGTCCTAGCTGCATGAACACGAACTACATACTCATACGAAACGCGTCGTGCGTCAGCGACGGCAGAGAAAAAAGTCACTAAGATCCCATTGAATGACTTTTTCATGAAATGGATGTATTTCATGAAAAATTTATTCTATGGTATTAAATAAACTTAGCAGGTTTTATTGATGATTTAAATGATTATTAATCAGTAGTGCCATGTTTGTTACGGTCACAAACCACATTTTAATCAACATACAGCCTGAAACTAACTTGCCAAAAAAGCAAAAAAAAAAAAATTGAATGACGCGGGTTACCTTAGCGCATCCTCCTTAAGAAAAGATGTGTAACGTATGCGTCTCTTAACGCAAGTCTCATCGCCCGAGGTCATGAACGGGGGCCTTTGATTACTCCAAATATAATTGAAGTGTTTTATGCAACAACACAGTATTCCAGTATAGATAATTTGAATGAGGCAAACGATAGTGATGGCCCAGAGGCTAAGGCCTCGCCTGTCATGAATGAGGTTGTGAGTTCAAATCAGGGCAAGTACCAATGTGACTTTTTCAATTCATATGTACTTTCCAGAGGCGGCTCTAGCCCTTGTGGCGCCCGTGTGCAACCTGTACCCTGGCGCCCTCTAGTAGGAGCGGGGTCAAAATATGCATGGACATGCAATGGGCATGGAATACTTACATATATTTTCAAACGGAAATTCGGGTGCAAATAGTGCAATTTTAAATGATGTCGGGAAACAAAAAGTGTTTTTAGGAAGGAAGGGGTTACAACAATAAAAAATCACAACTTTGTAGTTCTTTTAAAAATATTTAATTAAAAACTATTATATATTACAGGACGCTCGTAATTACACACAAATATATACACACAAACACACAAATGTTTTTACAAAAAAGTAACTATTCGTGCTTTTGCATTAGCGAAATCTTTAACAATGTCACTGACTTCAATATTGATTTCATGTTCAATACTTATTAACGATAAATTTGTCAATCTACTTTGCGACAATGTTGATCTAAGATAGTTTTTAATTATTTTTAGTTTAGAAAATGACCTTTCGCTGTGTGCTACCGTGACTGGAAGTGTCAGGTAAATCCTCAGTGCTGTGGATAGATTTGGGAATACTGAAATTAATTTATTCGTAAACAAGTAATTTAGAATATCCAACGGCGTAGTGGAATCATCAATAAACATCGGTAATAATTCGATTTCATTAAAGAGCTCGAACTTTTCCACATCTGAAGAGCCAGCATGGCAAAGTTTATTTTCTAAATTAAAACAATGTGCTTTTTTTTTGTATCCGTGTCCAAATCCTTCCAGTGTTTCAATTTTTGAAGAAATGAAAAAATTACATTATTTTGATTCAAAAGTTCGAACCGTTCGTCGAACTTAGTAATTGCGGTGTCTAATAGATAGTAGTAAAAATTTACTTTAAAATGTGTTTTCGCGTCTGTTATCGGTTCATCCTCCGCCTCATAATTAAAAAACCTTTTACGAGCGCGAGGGCGTGCAGGTATGGGAAATTCTGCTATTGCCTCGACTTCTTCCGCTACAGTTTTCGCGCTGTTAAGGAGCTCCTCAAAAGCGGACTCATTACGGAATTCAGACAAACATAATTTTGCATTATCAATCATTTTCACCGCTTCGGACAATACAACGTCCGACTTTTGAAGTGCCTTGCTAACTATATTTATCTTGCTTAAAATTTCAAACCAAATAAGCAAAGAGCAGATGAATTTAAACGACTTAATTTTTGCCAGTAATGAATTTGCCATATTTCTTGACTCCGCATCTTTGCTCCTATCGGAATATATGGTAAACAAGGCATCATACACTTTTCCCAGTTCAAAACGTAGAGCTTTTACTGCTTCAACCCTGCTCTCCCATCGAGTATTTGAGAGTGGTTTTAGACTTAAACTTGGCACTTCTTTAGCAAGTATTTGCCAACGTGCTGTTGATGCAGAAAAAAAACATATATATCTTGCACAATTTAAAAATAAATTTACAATTACTAATGAACTTTTAGCAGCGTCATTCACTACCGAATTTAGGCTGTGTGCCGCACATGGTACATAAAATGCGCGCGGGTTTAAATCTAAAATTCGTTTTTGTAGACCTATATTTTTCCCTTTCATGTTTGCACCATTATCGTAACCTTGACCACGCATATCTTGTATGTCAATTTCGTTTGAGATTAAAAAATCTAACAAAAATTGAGTTAAGCTCAGGCCAGTAGTGTCTGTAATAGGAAAAAAACCCAGAAAGTGTTCTTTTACTTCAGCCTTGTTGTTGCTTGCATTTAAAAGAACGTACCGTACGACAACCGATATTTGTTCTTCGTGTGCAATATCTGGAGTGCAATCTAAAATAATTGAAAAATATTTGGATTGTCTTAATTCCAAAACAATAGCTTTTTTTATTCTTTCTCCTAATAATTGTATTATTTCATTCTGAATATTATGGCCAAGATAATGAGTTAGGCGTGACTCAGATTTTTGAATAAGGGCAATGTGTTCCGCAAGCACATTATCAAAATTAGAGGTATATTCAACCAGCTTTAAAAAGTTACCATTATCAGAATCGTAAATTTTTTCAGATCTTCCCCGAAAAGCTAGACATTGCCTAGCTAAAAAATGAATTATGTTAATTATTCGTTCGAGTACTGCAACCCAACGTTTTTTTTCTCGTTCAATTTCATTTTGGTGCAAGAAATCTACCGACTTTTCTTTTAAAATAACAGTTTTCAATGTGATTTGTTTCTTAAGACATGATAGGTGCCCTAAGCTCTTTTCATGACGTTCTACAGTAATAGACAAATGCTGCCAATCTTTGTAACCTATTTCACCATTGAAAGGAGTGACATCAGCATGAAAAAGTTTACAATAAAAACAATAAACAGAATCAGTTGATTTAGAGTAAACCAGCCAGTTTCTTAAAACGGTTTCATTATTTAACATCTTTTTAGTATAATAAGCATTTGAAAAAGATCTTTTCGAACTATTCAAAGGATATGAACCCAATTTTACCTGTACTGGCCCACGCTTCATCAAAAATATCCTCAGTTTATCGGAAAACACCTGTGGCCATAACGCGAGATCATTCATTATATCTTCTCGAAGTATATTCTTCGGAGACGCTTCGGCACAAGGAGGTTCTGCGTCTTCTTCGACTACCGATGACAAAGACAGCAGCGGCATTGGCGTTGAAGAGACGAGTTCTGCTGTAGAAGAATTATCTTGGTTTTCATATGTCTCTGTCTCCAAGTGTTCGTTCGAAGATGGGCCGGGTCGAACAATAAACCTTTCAATAGAACTTGTATTCTTTCTCAGAGATTCTTCCTTCTCCAGCTTTCTTTTTCGGCTCTGTGCACCAGAAAGTTTCTTTTTTCCATCGCCATCAGACATCTAAAATAAATAATAAACTAAGTATAGGCACCGAAAAGTACTATTGATGTAAAATAATATAGGCCCAGAGAAATAGTTGCAACTTGAACTAACTATTATTTATTATATGACACACATCAATCAACGTCGCAGTACCTACATTACGCAATCTAACAAAAAATAAAATAAAAAAGTAAGTAGTTCGTTGTTCAACGGTTAGGTAGGTACATACAAGTAAGACCTAAATAAATACCTAAGTATACTAGTAGTATGTACATATTAAAGCACTTTAACTTACCGTTGCGTTGTTTGTTCCGCACTGCACTAGGATAAACAAATGAAAATCCTAGATAGGTATACCTACTCTAGGTGTTTAACTTGGATATCACTATCACTTGTTGTTTTTTTCAAGGATTTTGCTAGCTGTTTTTGATGACTTCTGACCCCGATGCATGTCGCAATAATTGTGTAAGCAAATAACCAAATCTTACCTTTTATATAATTTTTATCAAAAGAAAAGCCGATTTATTTCATATTTACATGTTTACTCAAAGATGATACTTAATTCATTGCATCAAGGCTTATTTCGCAAAACTACGGTGTAGCGGTAAAACAAAAATTGCGGCACGCGTACACAAAGCCTTTGAAAATGACCGCCGCAACTTCCCTGGCAATTTGAATTTGAACTTTATATCATTCTAATACAGCCGAGTTAGCAATGATTGTCGGCGTGTTTTCAAACGAATCAAAACAGGTGCCGGCATGCGCTTTTGGTAGCGATGCGACACTACGCCAATATAATCTTTAATTATCTGTTTTAAGGCTGATTTCACGTTGAAACAAAAGTAATTGTGTAGAGTAGGTAAAGACGCAGGTTGTGGTGGCGCGCCTTGCTTCTACCGCGCGCCTGGCATCGGCCGTAACACGGGCGCAGGGTCTTTGAGAATGCCGGTGCCGCGAGCGACGCATCTTTGGAGGTGTCGTATTAGAGGGCGCTCGGCGCCCCCTTAGACCCGGCGCCCGTGTGCGCCGCACACCCTGCACTATAGGTTAAGCCGCCTCTGGTACTTTCTAAGTTTATCTTGGACATCACAGACATCGGTGAAGGAAAACATCGTGAGGAAACCTGGACTTATAATTAATATAAGTCTGAAATCACCAACCCGTCTTGAGCAAGAGTGGTGATCAATGCTCGTACCTTCTCTGTTTGAGAAGAGGCCTTTGCCCAGCAGTGGGATAGTATAGGCTGGTTTTTTTATTTAACGATAGAGCTGTTCAGGTCGCTACATAATGGTCGGACAAAATCTGAGTCATCGTTACGAGAAGAAGAAGATGTATAGACTAATCATGTCTTTCCAGCTCCGCGACCGCTGCCGCGACGTGGTCTTCTCCTTCGAGTTCTGGTACGAGCCTATCCGCCAGATCGAAGGGCACTTTGGGTCGGCCGTGGGGTCTTACTTCTACTTCCTCCGCTGGCTGTTCGTGATAGACCTGCTTCTGGCCACGCTGGTCATCGCCTTCGTGGTGATACCGCAGGTGTTACACGATGAAGAGAAGGCTGATAAGGTTCAGTTGGGTGCCCTGGATTTTATCACGGGGATGGTAAGATTTTGGAATATTTTTCCCGTTTTATTCGATTGCGCGATAGGGTTATGTTTTGAAGATACTTAATCACATTGTCTGGTAAGGAGCAGGATTAAATACACATTATAAAAAATAATTTAGTATTTAATTTGTATTTTGGCCGAAGTCTTTCGTATACTTTCCAATCATACTTGGTAAGGGATGGTTTGATGACATGAAGAAGGTGAAATAAATTGAAACTATGGTTCAAATCATCAAGTGTTACCAGTCCCAACATAACCAGCCTGTAACGTTCCCACGGCCTAGGGCTCTCTATGAAGCGATATTGGTTGATTGATTGGTCAAAAAAAAAAGTGTCTTCTGACTTTCACTGTAGCTTCCTGAAGGTTGCAAATAATCACCCTACAAACTGTCTCCAGGGTGGTCTAACAGACTCGCTGCTCTTCTACGGGCACTACCACGAGGGCGACATCGCCACGCCAACGACGCTCACGTATAATATGGCGTTCGCTTACTTCTTCACCATGGTCTGTCTGTATTTAATGTTCTTTGGAGTGCTGTGTTACCGGTGAGTTTTACCTAGATTACTATTGTTTTTTGACATATGACAAATTCGTCCTTGTATGAGTGCTTTCTTTTTATTTTCAGTCTTTTGAATTTAGCTATTTTATTCCAAGGAACCAAGGAGTCCCGAACGTTACGTTAATTTCCTATAACAATCTACATCTTAATGTTTGGTTAATAGACAGATCAGTGAAAGCCTATAAATTAATAACAGTTTTACTTCGGTATTTTCAGGACAGCATACTCGTATCGCCTGAACTTCATAGAGACTTCAGGGGGTCTGAGCCACGTGTTTGCGAACAAGGTGTTCTGTGGGTGGGACTTTGGTGTGGTGACGCAGGAAGCAGCCAAACTCAATGCCAACAGTCTTTATAACGAGTTTAAGGTAAGAAATAACGATCTTTAAAAATTATACAAGGTGTTCTGTACATCAAATTAAGTAACCCTACGCAAAAATTATTGCTGGGAAACAACTTTTTTTTTTTGGGTGAAAAATTACGTCTTATGGTAAAAATCAATGTACCGCACTCTAAACATTGTGCAGATGGGTGCATTGAATAGTAAACGGGTCCTGGAGGTATTTTATGTAAAGTTATAACCTTAACCTTGAGATTTCTAAATGAAATCAGCGGTACCTTTGTGCTCTTTTGTCTTTATGTATTTTTCCTGTAATGTGTTTTGGGTGTACATAAATAAATAAATAATAAAAACTAGTATTTTTTTTTAACTGGAGAAAAAGTTGGAACTTTGACCTTCAATACTTCCGTAACAAGAAGGTTCCCAGGTATGGTCCAGAACAAAAAAAAATCGCAAAGACAGGGAGAAAAAGTGCCTTTCAGCTTCGTTAAGGGTCTAATTACACCGTTTATACATTTAAACGACTGACTGTAGCTGCGGACTTAGAGACAGAAACAAATATTTTCGATATAAAGAAGATGAACCAAATGGGTTATTTCCACCTCCAAACTAAATGCACAGTCGAAAATTTTGTTAGCCATAATTACAATCAATTCTTGTATCCTACATTCCAGGAGCTCCTAAGCGAACAGAACCGTAAAAACGCCTCCATGTCCTGCCTCACAAAGATGGCTCAGTACGGGACCAACGTGATCATCAGTGTGTTCGTGCTGGCGCTCGTCGTGGGCATCGAGTGGGCGCTGTGGCTGCTGCTGGGCTGGCGCACGGGCCTGCCGCACTGGGACCTGTGCGTGTCGGGGGCCGTGACCCTGTGCGTCACCGTGTGCCCGCTCATCTTGCACGTAGTTGTCAAGTGAGTGATATTGTTTCATTCATCGGTTGTCTCCACGAAGTAGGTTAGAGGGCTCTTTCAGTTTCCTATTGGCTAAAACCATCACTGTGGTCCTTCCAAGTGTCTTTTGCCGACGCGCTGTCCCGCTGACATATTTAACGATCCATCAGAAAACCTTCCACCCGGGCACGTGTTGCCATGGCCAACTTGGAAATTTCTAAACAGACTTCGAACCCAAGTCGGCCGGAGCAAAGACAATCTCCATAGATGAGGGTGCATGGACGGCTCAGACTGCTGCCCGGAGCCGGTAGCCTGCGCCCGCTACCTCGCGACACACGACGTTGTGTCGGTTCCGTATCTGTTCACGCAAAGTTCTTCCTAAATCTGCCGCCCTAGTACCTATTAACGGTAATTCAGAGGTGAATGATCCCTTTTGAAATGTACCCCTTTGGCAACTGCTAAATTTATCCTACATTCTTATTTAAGTTTCCAAACGTGTTAATAAAAAGATACGTGTTGAGAACTTTAATGTTGAAATAAGTACGTTTAAATGGAAATATTAATCAGCAGTGTTAGCCTAGGGGTGTGACCGTCGGACTGCCAGGTCATAGGCCTCAAGTTTAAACCCAAGACACGCACCTCTGATTTTTTGGATTTATGTGCGTATTGTATAAGTATCACTTGTTTCGGTGAAGGAAAACATCGTGAGGAGACCAAAACAACATACCTGAGAGATATTTCACGACAGCCTGTAAAGCCAAGTCAGAGGCCCATGAAATCAAAATCAAAGCATTTATTTCAAGTAGGCCAATTAGAGGCACTTTTGAACTGTCGAAACAAAGACAGCAATAAAAAATGAAGCTACAGTCCCAGTCACAAGACATAATAACTGTGAAAGTACTGTAGTTGCCCATTCCAAAGTGTAGATCTCTGTGGAGAAGAATGGGCAAGAAACTCCATGGACAAGAATGGGCAAGAAACTCCATGGACACTCTTTTAAATCATAATGTTTTTACAAAAATCTTGGATACATCATTCTTGTTGAGATGGTACATTATCTGAGAACGATGTAACAAGACGTGCACGTTAAAAGTGTCCACAGTACAAATAAAAAACAAAATAATTAGTTCAAATAAACCGTGGCAACTAAGAGATGACCAGTCACAACTGGCAGCGCCCGTTCACGAACATGACGCATGGATCAGCCATCATTCAACTCAACCATTTTGGAGGGAACTAAATGACCCATGGGCGGCATAAAAACTCTAACACCAGGTTGGACAGTAACCACGTGGAGGTGTTTCTGCCTCCCTTTCTTCTGCCGCCTTGAGTATTCATTACTATTCCCTATATTCATTCGAACATTACCATAAGACACTTGAGCCATGGTGCAGGTTAGAGTTCTACAAGCCTCGCACGGCGCTGTACGTGACGCTGGCGCGGACGTGGCTGCTGGACGTCGGTACTCTGATGCTGTTGCTTGTGTACTGGTCGCAGAAACATCCGGATGAGGTCAGTTGTTTGTAAATGTTAGTGAAAGCATTGTTTGCATAGCCTGAGTTTAATACTATGTTTGTAAATAAGAAATAGTATTGCATTTCGTTTAAATTGGTCTGCCTTATAGGGTAGGAAAAATATATTATAATATTTTTAAAGCAACGTAGGCAGGCTTGATGTTTACACACGGCACAATTGCCTGCGCTGATTTCTGGTTAATGTAGTGCAAAGTTTCGTGGTCTAGTTAAAAGTCATTTTGATTGTTTAATCACATGCATTAGCAAGGTATATCTTTATTTATAGCAATTCTTTCACTGCAAAACATTAAGCACAAGCTTTTGCCCGCGACTTCGCTCGCATTATGGTTGGAAAACATCCCATGAGAACGTTTTAAATATTAGCTGCTCTATGACTCTCGGGGATAATGTAGCTTGCTATTAGTAAAATAAGAGAAGTAATTAAATGTTTAGCAATTATAACATTTGGTGAGCCACAAAAAAACAGCATTTAAATAATTTGGTCGGCATACAAAGATTTTGTTTACAATTAAAAAAATCAGGCAGCAATCCTTGTTCCGCAAATAATTTTGATAATGGTCAAAAATTAAATAATAAATAGGCAGCTTACAATAACATGAGTTTGCATAAACATTCAGTCCGCATAATAACTACTTGATCAGCAAGATTTCATGATTGATCAGCAGAGAAAACATGTCTATAAGCAGTGTATTTGATTGGTATGCATATTTAAAACATGGTGAGAAAATAACTAATTGGATTTCGTTTTTGTTGAAAAATCGGCAATGTACGTTAAAAGTGGGCGGAGTAAGAGCAGGCGCGTGACACGAGGAGCCAATCGCGTGCGAGTATTGTCATTCGATGATTATGCGGCGATTATTAGCAGCCAAATTGCAATGGTAACAACGTGTTTTAAAGAGATGTGTGGTTTTTGTGATTTCAAGTAAAGTATTTTTGCTACTTTTATATGCAGCTCAAAATGATTTTTTTTGCTTACCCTCTGAGTGCTCACCAAAATTTTATTAAACAGGAGCAGCTCATTGCAGCTTATATAATTAATATGCTGTACAAAAATAATTACAGCCATCCAGAATGACATAAATTGCTGATTGATTTTGGAATGTTAGCTGGCCATGAGTTGCTGATCAATTAGCTATTTCTGCTCACACAAATACGAATACTATGCTAACCATTTAAATAACACCCTTAAAATAATATTCAACTCAGTAGTTCCGAAGATGGGGGTAATCTTCGGAACTACATAATTCGATGATGTACATCCAAACTTACAAATATACACACTGAACCCTTTTATAATATTAGTATAGATTTTAACACTTTCGGTGCTAAGAACCCAGCATATGGGTCGAACAATAATTCGTTCGTGTGCGCACAACCCGCCTCCCGAGTCATCGTTATACATAGCTATAGATGACGCGCATACTAGTAAAATGGATTAAGTATGTGAACTTAGCAGCGAAAGTGATAATATTGGTATGCACAAACTAGCAGCTATAGTAAAAGCAGTACCATTCTTTACCAAAACCTCTATCGTGAAGACAATAACGGTGTCAACTAACAGCTTTCACAAATTTATTTTGCTTTCTCCATGTTGTAATATTATTATTCCAGTGTTGGGAAACGTCGTTCGGTCAGGAGGCGTACCGGTTGGTGTTGCTAGACTCCGCCATATCTTTGCTTGTGTTGCCACTCTTTGAGTTCACTAGGGGCTTAATTTATAAGTGAGTTTTTATTATTATTTTGTACATATTTTTTTGTTGAATATTGGTTACACTCGAATCCACCATTATAATTTGAAATATTTAAATTATCCATGTAATAAGTAATGAAATCTGATCTATCGTCGATATGGCTAATTTATCATTACTGCATCAGTAATTGATGATATTTCAAATATCTAGTAAAGGTAGTTGGCAAACGAATTGATTTTAGAATCGTCAACAGTCTTAATTTTCACTTTTAGCCGACTACGGCAAAGTCAAAAGAGGGTTTATCATTTAAGGGGGAAGTTCTAGGGTAACAGTGTAACCTGATACTGACCGGCAAATTACAAAATGAATTTTGCGGGCTATTGTTTCGCTTCCACCTTAAACAGGCTATGTTCGAGTATCTATGTGACGTTGCATTGTCTGTGAAATTTTTGATGTTTATTTCTGCGTCGAATCAATCACCACCACACAGAGTTACACTTCTTCTTTATCGTGTGGTTAGTGTCTAACCTGGTGTCAGAGTGCTTATGCCGCCCATGGGTCTCTGGCTTGGGTATACATGCCGTGGAGAAATATCTCTCAATCATGCTGGTTTCCTCACGATGTTTTCCTTCACCAAAGCAAGTGATAATTATACAATACGCACATGATTCAGAAAAGAGGTATAACCTATGACTTAACAGTCCAACGGTCACACAACTAGGCTATCACTGCTTACACTTTGTGTGTGTGTTAGACTTACATTGTGTGGTGGTGATTGATAAACCCCATTTTTTTTTTAACAACTATAACCTACATGCAAGTAAAACCCATTATAAATGTACAGCTGGAGCAAATCAGAAAGCGCCCCTGAGTTCAACATAGCGTACAACTCCCTAACCCTGATCTACAACCAAGCCGTGCTGTGGTTCGGGATGCTGTTCTGTCCACTGCTGGTGGTGGCCGTGACCCTGAAGCTGCTGCTCCTCTTCTACATCAAGAAGCAGTGCGCCTTGAGAGCCTGCCAGCCCGCTAGGAAGGTAGACCTTGGAGTTGACAATTGTTGTTTCCCTTTAAAAAGTAAATTGTTTTCCCGTCACGGAAAAGTTGGAATAGATTAACACTCCTTAATTCGTGTATAATACTGCATAAAATACTTAAAAACATGTGCATAAAAACAGTAAAATTGTTTGTTTTTCAGGTCCTGACAAAATGGGACTGGGAAAACTGTTTCTTTATGTAAACACCCATAGATACTTCAGTATTGGAGGTTTCTCCATGTATGATGTGATATTTAAATATAAAACCTATATTTTCAGGTATGGCGCGCTGCGCAGACGCAGACAGTACTGTACATGTTCGTCACATTATCACTCTTCACCACGCTGTTTGGTATCGGATCATTGTTCTTTAGGTAAGTCGTGGTCACCTTCATCATTTATTTGTTACTGATGACAAACTATAAGATAGTAAGTAAGCTTAATATTAAATAAAAAATTGCTAGTCTGGAACACGTTTTGTATATTTATCCATCGTAATGGTGTTTAAATTATAAAGGGAAAGCAGCAAGCAGCCCTATCTGAAACTAGATATTAGGAACATTTTAATATTGCTAGAAAAATAGTAATTTTTCATCTTAGGTTAAACTAAGGTCTACCAAAGACATGAATCAAGAAAAATAAAATGACTGAATTGACGCATTTATCGTTAATTATTACATTCATTCATACAATAACTCTATATTTAACGGGAAATCATTTACTTTTGTAGCATTAGCCTGTCGCTAGGTTTTGGTGAAACAGACATTAAAGTCCCAAATATTAACATGCAAAAAAAAACTGCAAAACTATGCTTTTGAAGGTCAAAATGACAAAAGACAACCCCTAACCGCCCCTCAGTACAATACCCTAATTATAGTTACACTGCACCCTTTAAAAGGGTGTCACAATCTCCCCCTGTTAAAAGTTATTTTAAAACCCGTTTGGTTCACGTTGCCTCGATAGATGGCGTTGTACATTTACGTCACGTTCCTGAATCGCGGTGTTAAGATTCTCCGGCGCTCGGTTGGGTGTCTCGCACCGAGCGAGTCCGCTATCTCTGGTTTCCCTTCAAAGCGCATAAATCTTTCGCCTTTTACTAAAGATTTCCGTGGAGGGGAACACTCAAATGAGTCTTTTGTATTTTTGAAACACTCTGCTTCGGCAGAGTTTATTAATTCCTGAAATATAGTAGTCTTGTGCCTGCTCGGTCATTTTTAAGATCGCTCCGTACTAGTTCATTTCGGACAGTGAACTAGTTCATCCTATTAGTTCTAATAGCTCTATTCGATCTTCGCTCTCGGTAAGCATTTCCATAGAGAAAAGCGCGGATCACTCGCAGAGTAAATACGCACTCAAGGTATTACCAAAGACATTATTATACATAAACCACTACGTATAAAAAAAAAAAAATATAAATGCAACATCTATAATTATTAAATTAATCTCTGTTTATTATTACCACACTATTGTATTAGCCATTCTGTAGCCATAATTAAATAACCTATTCTGCTAAAAGTCACTTGTAACACACACACACACACACTTAATAGTTATTTTTTTTTAAATTTATAAGCAGGCAAATGGCGAACAATTAATAAAATGTTTATTTTAAAACAATTAACAGGCACGAAAGTTAGTTAGGCTAGGTATTAGGTAATAAGCGTCCCATATCCAAAACATTCCAAAATAAAAAGCGTCCAAGATCGCAAATACTTGTATAGGTATAGCAAACAAAACTTTACAATAATTTATTACTTGCACGATCAAAAATGCGCGCCGAAAGATCGGTTGTTTGTATTCCACTACCTACACCTAGTAAGCAAGCACGGGTGACGGGTCGCAGTCGCACATACTATAGGTATAAACTTCCAATTTGCGAACACAGCTCTTCTCCCGTGTTTGGGCGATAAGCTAAAATAAACATTAAGTCATTGAAATAACGCGCATCACATCTCATTCTTGCGAGTTCGGTCGATCGGGTTCGGATAGCATCGTCATTCGTCGGCTATTCTCTCTCGTTCTCATTCATTCACAGAGACATCGAATGAAAACGTATATCGTTTTGTCAAACAATCAGTCAGACTGTTTCATTTCTCGTTCGGGCGATGTACGAGTTCGGAAAGAGCTATTTGACCTATTAGACCGGTTACAAGCCAGCGTTCGGAAACGTTTCTTCTAGTACAGTGCGAAGATACGGCTCTTAATCGTTCATCGTTCACGAACTACACAAGACTATGAAATAGTAACACTGCAAAGTTAATGAAATGTGCTTTGTTTAGATAGCTTAGTACAATGAAACTCATACTTCGACGTTGGTTACCGTCGTATGCCTTGATGATATTTTTAATTTTTTTTTTGAAAAAAAAGTCATGTGATGGGTTGATATAATTATCTAATTTGCTAGCATAAAACTTCGCGCGCCGTAATTAATTAAGTACATTATAGGCGAATAGATTTTTCATTAATCACATCATGCATTTTATTCTAAATTATGATAAGATAATATTGATAATGCTGCTGTTCATCTTCATGGAGGCATTAAATAACCTCTATTGAAGTATAATACCAACCTGTCACAGTCCCACTGCTCGGCAAAGGCCTCTTCTCATGCAGAGTAGGCACGAGCTTTGATCAACACGCTTGCTAAAAACGGATTGGCGATTTCAGACTTATATTAATTATAAGTTCAGGTTTCCTCATGATGTTTTCCTTCAGTGATGTCTAAGATGAACTCAAAAAGTTGCGTCATTCACGGGAGGCGAGCGATTGTTTAACTACATGGACATCACGACGTTATTTATAAGTGGTATCTTGCAGAACGTCATCACACGCATGCGGACCGTTCCGCGGCCACGACTACGTGTATAGCGTGATGAGTGAAGGTGTACTGCAGCTGAAGGACCGCGACACTCTGCGTCTCGTGCTCACGTTCATCGTCAGGCCCGGAGTCATTGGGTTCCTTATGCTGTTCCTGGGGTAAGTAGCTTTAAAGCTAGCCTGTTATTGTCCCACTATGTCACAAGCGCAACGTGCTAGAACTTCTTACAAGAGCATGCTTACCGAAAGCTGAAAAATCCTCCTTTAGTCTTCGGTGCGACCGAAAGTCTGTCCCAAAACAGGAATAAATACTTAAAAGCTAGGAAGGTGTTGAGTGCCATTCTTGCTTGTGTGAACTGTGTGTTGTCGATTTCATGACTAAAACCAGGTTCAACAAAGAGATTTTCTGCTAAATTACAATGAATTCCGTACTGTTATGTTTTCATGCAAGATCGACTTTTGATCATAAATTCTGTAGTTATATTTGTATCATTGATTCCAGCGTTGCAGTATACTACATGCGCGCTAAGGCCCTGGCGCAGCGCTCGATGGTGGACATCTTACGGCATATGCTGGTGCTACAGGCCAAGGATAAGGACTTCCTGCTCACTGCCATAGCTAATGTGTCTAATGGAGGTATGGGACACAATTTTTATTTATTTTATTGACGCTTTTATTCAAAAGATAAAAGGATACTCAGGCGAGTGACGGCCAAACGCAAGCCTATTTAGTATAATCATCACTCTCCTGCCCTTATCCCAATTCATTTGGGGTCGGCGCAGCATGTCTTCTTCTTCCATACTCCTCTATTACTCGTCATCTCAGCAGTCACCTCCTTTCTTGTTATATCATCCTTCACACAGTCCATCCATCGTTTCTTTGGTTTTCCTTTACTCTTATACCCATCCACATTCATACTCAAAACTCTCCTCACGACATTTTCCTCATTCTTCCGCATCACATGCATACATGCTATTTAGTACAAAAAAGAAACTGCAAATCCAATAATGTCAGCTTCTGATTTTGTTTCTCACGCCTATTTTAGATTTTGTTGCGGTTATTGTTTGAAAACGTCATGTTCATATTGTCTGTATCTGTACCAATAATTGACCGTCAGATTTTTCTGTTTATTTCGTTTTGTGCATTGATTACAAAGGTCTGCAATTGAGTGCCGGAAATGTGCCGAACGATGCAATATTCACCGTACTCTGTCTTTCCTTTAGACAAAGACCTAACGTTACTAAATTGAAGTGTAGTTCATACACTTTATTTTTGTAACCAGCTAATAAAATCTTTGAATTGCAATTTGAGCACCGCAGCTTTTTTGATATCATCAAGCACTAAAATTGTTTTTTTAATATCCTATGCTACATCTAGGTACGTACTCATTCAATTTTTATTTTCCCAAATAACTGGCTATGTAGTTAAAGTAGCAAAAGTAGGTAAAATGTAGGAAGTAGTAGAAATAGATCTTAGAAAGTATATAGATAATCTAGGCTTTTAAAAAAAATACAACCGAGAACCTCCTCCTTTTTTTTGAAGTCGGTTAATAAACAATTCATCCAACACTCATTTAACAAACATATTTATCACATTCCAGAATGGTTATACAGTCCAAAACCAACAGACGAGGGCCCAGACAGTCACACCTGGAAGTATCTCCGCGAGGTCAGAAAGCCTTCCAACTCCGGGTTCCACTTCGACGCCTCCCGCCTCAGCCACTCCTTGATCGAAGGTCGCCCGCGCTCCTTTGTCAAAGAGAACAGAGCTTCGAACTATAATGAGAGGAAGCCGGAAGATGGAGATACGGATAGCTCGTTTAGCTGGCAAGGATCTAATAATTATTTGAACAAAAGTGAGGAACAGAGGCAGTGGCCTTGATTGTGTGGTGATATAATCAGCGTATAACTTCTCTTCTCGTGTGGTAGTGCGTGGTGCTACAAGATGGTGGTATTCAATAAGTGTGCATAAAATAACGAATTTCAAATAGAGCTTCTTTCTTAAACCAGTTTTGTTTTTTGTACATAACTGCCGTCAAGTAGAACGTACGAAGTATGAACTGCGAGTCTATTTGTAACTATTAGAGGCAGATTAGCGATCTTTGCGTATCTTTGCTATGTTATATTAATCTTGAGGGAGTGAGTAGTTCTACTATAATTACTATTGACGAAAAAAAAATCGTTTACCGAACATCCGTAGAACAGTTTCTATGTAAAAATATCCATAATCCATTGCACTACGGATGAAGTTATAAAATTATCAACAATATTCTAATGAGCTAACCATTGTTGGTGTATTATATTTATGAGGGCCCAGGGCTCGCCAAAATGAAATAAATAAAAAATGAAATTAAGAAAATGCTTAAAATTTTGTCCACAAGCTCTAATTAGGGTTGTGAAATAAAAATATTGCATGGTAACAAACTGTTGTATTGTAAAACATAATATTATTCTGATAAATTAATTAATTTAAGTTTTTAATGAAATTGTATTTTTGAACTGGTGCTACGACGCATTTATATTTTGTGATAAAAATAGAAGACTTTGATAGATCTTTAGAGATAGAAAACTTTTTCTGCTCAGGTGCCAAACATCTTCGATAATATTTGTGACATAATCTCCGTATAATCAGCCTATAATGTACCCATTGCTGGGTCAGGCCTCTTCCCCACGAGTGGGCCGTAATCCACCACGCGGACTCAGTGCGGGGTGGTAGAATCCCGGTAATTTTGCCAAAATTAACTTAAGATGGAAAGCTCCAGGGTAGCCTGCGAAATTCAAATCTTCTTTGAAGGACATACAGACATAAAGAATAGCAATAAGGTTAACTGAAGTTATTGACGATTGGGCCTTTGAAACAATTTGTATGCATGTGCTAAGTCTAGGCTTAGTTCTGCTGTTTTTTTTTTGCAACTTGCAGGTCAGTGTCAAGCTATAAGTTGAACAGAATATGATTTGCGACCGTAACTCGTATGTACTTACAGAGTTATAATCATTAAAATCACCAATACAACCGTCTAAGTTCATTTTTGTGACATTCAAATTTTAATCAACAGACAGTCTGACACTCACCTGCAAATTGGCAAAACAAAAGAATATACGAATTTCGCGGGCTACCTTAGCGCATCATCCTTAATCTATTTCTATTCTTTTTCCTGTTCTTCTTGTGTGGAGGTATTTTTTATGTTCCTAATTATGTCTATGCCAGAGATTACAATGTATTATTCATATTTGATAATTTTGTATAATTAATACGTAAATTAACTAAACCCTTAATCTTCCTTATCCTAGTGTCTTCCCAACTTATTCAAATCTATCTTGATTTGAGTTAGGCAGAGATCTAAAAAGATCCCCTTTAGCGTAAAAAACCATCATTTTTTACCTAGTATTCTATCTATCCATTTAAACGTTACTTAACTCGTGCTTGGACTTAGATGTTTCTGTCTTCATCTTGCACCTCTAGTTTGACAGTTGCGCGACAGTGACGAGAATCGATCAGATCTCGGCCATAGTGATCTCACAAGCAAGGGGTCGCCTTTAATCACGTTAAGTTCAAACAGGGGGGGCAGGGGATCAGAAAAAAATCACGATTAATCGCGATGGGGTGGAATAGTGACAATCACGTGTATATTTCCGATATTTCCTGTGATAAAAAAAACGCAATATGTCACTTATAATATATATTTTTTTTACCAATATCGGATTGAATATAATTGTGTGACCACGTAAAAACACGAGCAGCAACACAAATAAGCGTACACGCGATGCTGGGAGCTCCCTCCCATAGTATAAAAGTACCCAAAAAAAAAAAATCTGATTTAACTTTACTAACTGATTTTGTATTGTTAGTTGACTTGTGCATTTCTAAAGTATTATTTCTATATTTCATAAAATAATAAATCAATTGTGTAAATCTTATAGTGTTTACAGTTTTATACAACTGGATACTTTGGGCATATTATTATTTTAATCCCAATTTGGCCAAAATTATTTGAAAAAAAAACCCTTAGTTATTGCTATAATGATTAGAATTAAATTAGAAAACAAATATCTGTGAGATTGAAAAAGGTATAATTATGTCAGTATTAAAATTATGATTTTGAAATCAAACTGAAAATTGCTCTAAACTGCGCAATTTTGAAATATTCTATGTGTATTGAGAATAATCCATGTCAATTTGTACTATTATTATAAGAGATTTATCATGCATTTATGTTTTATATAAGATTTTTATTGTATTATGGAAACGAATGAACGGATTGAAATTATTTATAATAAAATAAAATTTATTCTATAGCCGTTGTTTTATTTATTGCGGTATGGTTTGATTAGGCAAGGCCGAGGCTCTTTGGGCACACTTTGACATTGACCGGCCTAACGTAGTGCGGAGTTGTAATAGAACAAGGGGCCAGCTCGTACTGGTTTTCCTACCACTGACATGCGACCAACTGTTCTCTATAGGAATACAATAAATGCTCATTTTATGCAATTGTCTTACCTTTATAAAATACTAAGAAGTGTGTAAGAAGAGAAAAAATAGGTAAACATTAGTAGCGATTTCATACAAGCCTAAAATCTTGGCTTGCCCTATGCCTTGGCTAACGTAAAACTCGAGTTTCTGAACAGTCTTGGCTTGCCCTATTGTTGGCCCCCAGGCACGCCACTGCTAAAGAATAGGTTCGAAAAATTACCTAGGCTACTTAATCAAAGAGTAAGTACCACTACGAATATGTTTTCCTTTGAGTATTAGTAATGTGGTAAATATAGTGATCCTGTAGATATGTATATGTGGTGTGGGTAGGCACCTGCATAGTTACTTTGTTGTTGGCACAAACTGGTAACTCTAACCGGTCCTCTTGATTATGGTAGGGTTCTAGAGTCTAAATGGTGTCTTAAAATATAAAATCTAAGTCTCATTCCTTTACAAAAAAATGTCTAAAGTATGAACCAATCAATTAGTATAAAACACCGGTTTTCGATTCGGATACAACGTGCAGTTCGTCATTTCGTTATCAATTAAAAGCATTATATCCAACCTTTGTCTTACATCATTCATGTTAAAAAAAAGTATGGATACGAATAAATTCTGGTTAGCACAAACCGTGCGAAGCCAAAGAAAAAAAAAAAAAAATTCTGGTTATTTATGACGTTTAAGACATCAAAACCCAACATTGTCAAAAATTATAAACAAAATAACGTTACCATGACAACGCGTCCATAGAAACGTTAATTTGTAAAAGATACAACTTATTATTTTAATTCGTAATATATTTTTCATTGTGAAATCTAATATTAATTTAATTATACTTATATTATAGTGTTACATGTGATAATATTTTAGAGGTAAGATATATTTTGATTTTAGGAACTATTATATCAAGTTTAGCTTCCATCTGGATAAAACTGCGCGAAAATCACATATTTTTCAGAAAATACGATTAAAGTTAACGAAGAGTTAACATTGATATTTTGGTTGCTTTTTCTATAGTGTGAAAAATATAATAATCGAGGCCTAGGGGGTGAAATCCAGCATTGGAAGTCTTCTCACTATTATCACATGAATTATATAAAACATATAAATTTTTGTGCAGTATTCGGCTCATAACGTACCGTACGTAAACAGGTTGGTGAGCAAGCAGTTTTACCAAAAAGTTTTAGTTAAACCCACAATATCAAGTAAAAAGAAAAGCCCTTACTGTCTGACTCATCAACCTAACTTAACAAGCTAAAATGTATGATGCCAACATGGAAGCAAGCCGGATCTTTCAAAATTTCCATAGGATAGGGATATAGGGTGGACGGAGTTGCTAGGCAAGCACCCTTAGTCTTTAAAAATACTGGTATGGTATAATACCAACAGGCCTTACATCCGTGTAAACCCACCACAATTCCTCAGAACACAATGTCAAGCGCAAGCGGGGAAAGCAGCCGCAAGAAGAAGAAGCGGGCGCCGCCGCCGGACGCCGAGCCGTGTCCGTCGCGGTTCATCCCGCCGGAAGTCGTCGGGAAGGTCCTGCCGTGGGTGCCGCGCGCCGGGTACGACCACGAGATGGACCGGGACAGCCAGCTGGTGAAAGCTGCCATGAATATGTACCCTGAAGGTTAGTATACAAAGATTATAGACATACAATGACTTACAGCTTTTTCCCATGGTGGTACCTACGGGCTACCTTGAGGTGTAGTATGTTACTAAGAGTAACTATGTATGTATGTACTACCGTGCCTACGCGTATAGATTTTTATCTGTTGCCTTCGTTGTCGTAAAATTAATATAAAAATATTACTTCCCTATTTGAATCTGATTTTCTGTTTGGATTTTGTTTTGGGCTGGTCACAGCGAAGTTAAGACTTCCCGGAACTGTAGCCGATTTATTGTGCCCGTAATTTGTTAATCTACTAAAAGCACGAAACCCATCTTCTGCCCACATGATGTCCGAGTCTAAAGGAATAAATCCTGACATATAGATTGTGTATGGGCTGGTGTTTGTGTCCACGCTCGAGAGCGTATTTTACGTACGGATTATGAATGTGTTGAAATTTAAAGCGTAGTAGTTAATTCGATATGGTTGCTGTGGTTATTGTCCTGGTGGTAGGGTTGCCATCTTACTTTTATAGCCCAACAAAGCTGAATCTAGAAATGGTTAAATCAGTTTGTTAAAAAGGGTTGAATAGAATAGAACAGAAATCCAATAAAATTCACGCAAAAAATAATAATATTTAAAACTGTAAAAGTTTTAGGTAAGCAGTATGGTGTTGCTGGTACCGGATGTAAAATTACTGTTTCTATCCGTAGCATATAATGCATTACATCCATGCTTTCATCTTTTCCAAAATAAAAGGTAATAAAACATTATTTTTTCAATTATCGTTATTTTATCAGGCTATCTATTCTGTATTTGTAAGTGATTTTTACTCTCATCCATTTAGGGAATTAAGGCGTTAAGGGATTATAAAAATACGCGCTTTGGACGTAGAGTTGAGGACACCAGCCTGCTATACAATACAAATATGGGTTTATAAACTCTGCCGAAGCAGAGTATTTCAAAAATACAAAAGACTCATTTGAGTGTTCCCCTCCACGGAAATCTTTAGTAAAAGGCGAAAGATTTATGCGTTTTGAAGGGAAACCAGAGATAGCGGACTCGCTCGGTGCGAGACACCCAACCGAGCGCCGGAGAATCTTAACACCGCGATTCAGGAACGTGACGTAAATGTACAACGCCCTCTATCGAGGCAAGCTGAACTAAACGGGTTTTAAAATAACTTTTAACAGGGGAGATTGTGCCACCCTTTTAAAGGGTGCAGTGTAACTATAGCTGTGGTGTCGTTATACTTACAGTTTTAATAAAAAATAATTATCAAAAGTATTTAGTAAGTACGAGTACTTACTAAATACTTTGGAGTCACTTGGTTTACTTTAGAGTCACATAATATGAGGCGATACGAGTGACTCTTATTGAAATGTGGGTGTACTATGACACACCTTGGCCTACACTTTCAGGGCGCACACCATAATTTGAGCCCATAACCACCCACTGACCCAGTGAAAGAAATGCGAGGCCTATACCCAAGTATAGGCCTCGCATTTCTTTTGCCATACTTCTTGGATCTGTGCGTATCTATCTGTTTCCCGCGATTTGGACAACATCGTCAACCCAACGCGCTTTTGGACGACCTTGGTTTATTTGACCCAACCTTGACCGATATAGTAAGTATTTGACCGAATGGTGGCCATCTCCGCGTCTAGCCATATGTCCTGCCCAACTCAACTTGAGGCGTATCGACTTGTTCCTGACGTCGTAGACTTTCATCCGACAACGGATTCCGGTGTTACACACTCAGTTTAGTAGGTTCATAGCGAGCATGTCTCGCTCCATGGTCCTTTGTGCAACTCGGATTCGGTGAACAGTCTCCTTTGTGAGCGTCTATGTCTCGGCATCGTAGTTCATCGTTTGCAGGATACATTGGTTGAAAAGATAGGTTTTTTAAGCAATGAGGTATATATCAAAGCTCACAGGGTGTAGTTGTATTTATGTTACAGAATGTTAACCAAACTATTCTTAAAACTGGTCAACTGTATATTTCAAGAAAGGTCAGTTTATTAGGCTTCCAATTGTTGAACAGGAGTATCATCATCATCGATAAAAGCAATATGTATTGATATGAAAACAAGATACATAATGTGGTCAGTAAATTCATGCGACGACGTGTTTTTGCTAGCATTTTATCATCAGGGGTGTGTAATAAATGGAGTTGTTTGTTTATTATCAATACCATGTTAATCACATCAATACATCACAATTTCAAAAACTAGTACAGTACATGACACTCATCAAGCACTCATCAAGCATAGGTTTGATTTTATAGATTGAACGAACACAAAACTATGTAATACACTTATCGGCAAGTTGGTAAGTGTTAGTGTAGGTACATAGATTTTGCTTATAGCTAATGTAACAGGCTTATAAACTCTGCCGAAGCAGAGTATTTCAAAAATACAAAAGACTCATTTGAGTGTTCCCCTCCACGGAAATCTTTAGTAAAAGGCGAAAGATTTATGCGTTTTGAAGGGAAACCAGAGATAGCGGACTCGCTCGGTGCGAGACACCCAACCGAGCGCCGGAGAATCTTAACACCGCGATTCAGGAACGTGACGTCAGCGCACAGTGACATCTGTTGGTGAAACGTGGTACCAAGTAAACGTGTTTGGAAAAAAAAATGTATCTATAGACTAGCTTCATACTGGGAAGTTTGTTAACATAAGGGGGAATATAACAATAAAAGCCGGGGTGTGAACACAATAGGAAATATCTATTTTTAATATTATCAACTCCTTCACGCTAGTACTCGCTGACCAAATTAGATCGCAGAGCATTCGGTACGTGTTGATGACATTAAAAAAAATACTTTATTTAAAGTGGAATAAAGTCCAAAGTTGTACACATATCGACATAGACGTCAACGGAACTTCAACCGTCCTTGAGCGTATCTTCGTTTGAGTTACTAATGATGAATAATGATAAGGTTTATTATTGCATGTAATAGAAAAATATATTACTATGTGAAATGTCGCCTTTTGTGAAAATGTTATTTGTATGGTGTACGTACTGAATACCTATTGTATTATCTATCTAGATTTTCGTCATTCCGTCTATTTAAATCAAATAGGATGATTGGTCTGCAAAAGAAAAGAGAAAAGAATGAAGAGGAAAAAAGAACTGTAAAGTCGTAGTGTAACAATTATTTGACATTGATAGCGCCTTTAAGTCGTAGCAGTAAGGACGGTTTTAGTAGCACAAAAGGTAATGCTGTACCTACTGCTTCTGATGTGCGGTTGACTGTACACTGCAGGTTGTGTTCCTTAGTTTCTGCCATACTTATTGATAAAACGACAAAGGTTATAGGTAAAGTGCTTAAAATATTATAAAGCACTTGAATGTCATTGACATAACATAACATCACGCCTGTAATCCCCGAAGTCTTAGGCAGAGGTCTAGTAGTAGGTATATTATGTTTATTATGTTTAAGCCCCATGAAATAGGGGCGAGCCGATTGCCATCAACCGGGCACAAATCCAGACTCCGTGGCTGCTACTGAGAAATTCATGATGGAAAAACCCAATACCACTTTGTCCGACCTGGGAATCGAACCCAGGACATCAATTACCATAAAAAAAAAATAAGATGAAAGCGATAGTTCCGACTTTGGCCAAACGCCAGAATATCCTTGTATAATTATTTATATTATTGTTCTATTCCAGGCGATGAAACTTATCATTGCAGTGAATTTCTACCGCTGATGCAAACCAAATCCTGGACGAAGGGCGTCCCTCATCGGGACTCCTACAATCATGTCAGGCCTTCGGATTCCATCGGTAAGTGTGACAGAAAGTTTCCTTTTTAAATGAACTCTTATGCCCGCTTTCACTCATTAAATGTTGCCTAAACACATGCTTAAATAAAACCCCACTGTTGGATTTTACCCTGTATAGGTATTGTAGTTGGAAATCCAACGTGCGCTTTGTTTTATTTTCCACTAGCTGACCCGCGCAACTTCGTCTGCGTTACATTTTTGATTAATGCTCCGCTCCTATCGATCATAGCATGATGCTATATAGCCTTCCTCGATAAATGGGCTATCCAACACTAAAATAATGTTTCAATTCGAACCAGTAGTTCCTGAGATTAGCGCGTTCAATCAAGCAAACAAACAAACAAACTTTTCAGCTTTATAATATTAGTCTGTACTAATATTATAAAGCTGAAAAGTTTGTTTGTTTGTAGTATAGTTGTTGTAAAAATATTTGGTTTCATATCTGTATATGAAACCAAATATTTTTACAACAACTATTTAACTTTTTTAAACCACAGTTTTAGACCAATATTTATATATACCAATATATACCAAATATGAAACCAATACTTTTACAACACGAAACGAAAGACACCTAACAACCGACGTCGATGCGAGGAGGATGTCGCTGCGCCCCCGTCAGGGGGCCCGGCTGGCGGTCACAGGCCATCGCCCCCTTCCCGCGGAAGCTATACCTTGGCCCGTAACAACGGGCCCGTCGTCATGTTGCCTGGTAGGTTGGGCCTGATAGCACGCATCTTGCTACGCGCACTTTTTGTGTGCCTAAAATAACAGCCGCACGGGTCCGCATCTTCAAGGCTAAGCTGCGCTTGCCAAGATCGGTCTGTGGAGGGGTGACCATCATTACACAACGATTTTCCTCCATGCCTCGGAAAGCACGTTAAGCCCTTGGTCCTGACTGTCATTTGTAGATATAGTGCATCCAGTAAAACTGGAAGCCGACTCCAATTAAGTTAGGAAAAAGCTAGGCAGATGATGATGTTGTCCCACTGCTGTGCAAAGGTCTTCCCCATAACCTTCCACTCTTTTCTCTGAGGTTTTCTCCGGCCAACCTAATTTAAACGAATTAAAACTCACCAGTCATCCCCATTCTCAGGCAACTGCTACACGGCCACCACCAAAGGAATACGTCTGGTCAACATGCCTCCGAAGAGGAGGATTCCTCCCAAGTTGTTCGGACCTCTCGGTCCTGGCGGGGAGATGCAGTTCCCTCCGGTCAAGTCCTGGGCGGAGAAGGAGAAAGAGAGACTGAAGGCTTTAGAGGAATCGAAGAAAACGCATAAGATGCAGAAAGGTGTGTAAATTGTCATCATTCATCTGCGTTCGCTAAGGGGTGGGCAGATATAAGTCAGTAAACCTATTTACAAGCAGAAAGATAAAGCTAGTTACAGAAGTCAAGTCTTCCAAACTTAGTTCTATGGAGAAAAGCAGTCTTGACCGTTCTCGTTCGTCTCGTTTCAGAGGACTACACTACCGCTCTTTTGAACTACTCTCTTCTCTTTTTGAAACTTTTAAATATATATTTTTTAAACAAGTATTACCAATTGTGCTCAGCCTGTTGTAAGAATTAAAAGATTTAATGATAGTGTACTTTATTTTTGTGTATTCCTTCGAGTAACACAGGCGAGATTTCAAACTTAAAAGCAAAACCATAAATAAATCTTTCTTATCAACGAATCTCAAAACAATTAATAAGTAAATGGAGCATTTAGACTTATGTAGGTTTTCAATATACAAATTGTTGAGTAATACTGAAACTCATTGTTGAAGAGCCGAATTAATTAATGAACTCCCTCTACAGGTCTGGTTAAGCTAGACGATCTAGTTTCCGGTGAATACGACAGAAGGAAAGCGGCCGAAGCAGATGCTAGAAAGAAAAGAGCCGAGAAGAGAAAACAAGAGAGGGAAGCAGTGGAGTTAGCGGCACAGGAGGAGTTTAAAAGGTAACGTTCATCACAACCTGGAGCTTGTATCTCAACTATAAGAGCGGTTCCAGACTAGTGTATTAGCTCGTATCGGCTTACACGCTGAATGCACGACAAAGTCTGCGCTTCAAAAATCGAACGTGGGGTGTGTTGGCGCCTCTCACGGTTCGCTATTATACGAGTTTATAAGCGCGTCGACGCTCGTACGAGTTGCGCGTGTGGCAAAAGACGCGCCATTACGAGTCTAAATGCCCTCCCAAAAACGAGCTTACACGAGCCAAAGAAACGCTAATCTGAAACCACTAAACTACGCATCGCAACAAGATCTCAACCTTCTTCATCTTAGCGTATCGATGGCAATGGAAACTGAGTCGGCCAAGAATACAGCTTCTTCATTAGCGTAATCAGTTCCTGTAAACGTGCAGACAACACGACATTCAAGACACGAAATCAAGTGCCCAATCGTTAGTGGAACAGCTCCGTACTCACTAGGGCGAAGTCTTGTATAAAGCTTCACTTGAGCAGGTTTTCCTTGCTTCGAGTAAACTTGGCCAGGGTTAACTGGCCCCATGTATGTGTAAATTTTCAGATAAGCCATAAACAAGTATCTGAAAAACATAAAAGTAAACTAGTTTCTCAAATTTCTCAAAATCATGTTCATATTATAGTGTCTATCAAACCTGTCATCTGTGTTTGTTACTTCGCAGACGTTTAGCTAGGCTACAGTTCGAGGAGCCGCGCGACCCGGATCAGCAGATGAAAGAAATGCTGGAGGTCACTGAGGCGGAGCATTATCGGTTCATCATGCCGGAAGCCTTGAGGAAAATCGAATATTATTTGAGTGTTGTAAGTTTTACCCATATATAAGAGACTTTAGACTTACTCATAAATAAGAGCGTACACGGTCAAAATGTATGGAACAACAGATTTTTTTATAAGTGGGGGTGTTCGGAACGATGTACTGAATACGTGGTAATTATTTGTGCGTTGATGTCTCTACCACCATGTATATAATGATAATGTACCGCGTCAAACAGCGCACGGTGGACCCGTCGCGATGGTGACAATGTAACTTGAATATATTACCAATTCTGAATCATATCTGAAAATTGGGCTGGTCATTGAAAGATAACCCTGCATAGCAAGCCCATATTTCGCCAGTTATATTTGGGTCTTATGTGATAAGAAGCGGGCCTATGACCATAAACAGGGTAAAATTCCAGTCATTGGGCTGCTCTCGCTTTTGCTCAGAGAATCTGTGATTCCGATTCTGCGCCGATAACCGCTCGACCGTCGCGGTGATTTTGTCGCATAACTACGGGAGGATACTCCCTAAAGTGGAGAACTTATTTCCACTCCTGTTGTTCTTCCTGTCAGCATTAATTCTCTGTTCCAGTCATTACAAGGCAAGCAGCTCCCCGACTTCCCAGTAGACCTATACAAACGCGCTAAAAAAGCCGTGGATAAGCAAACGGCGTACATCAAGAAGCGCATGCTCATCCTGACGTGGCAGGCCGTAGTGCGCCAGAGCGAGGCCGACATCAGGGACTTCTTCGTGATGGCTATGAAAAGGTGCTTATTTATACGAATACAATGATAAGCCGTGCACCTGATGATATTTTCCATCCGCTAAAATGACATTTCGTCACCTTTTTAACATGTTCAGGAGATGAATTTCAAACCTTCATTATAAAGGGTGTCAATAGACCTGTCGCGAAGCCAAAAAGTACTTGTTCCTCTTCGTCTTTGCGATCATTTTTGTTGTTCTCGTTCATACCTGAGAACCTTCTAGTTACAGAAATATTCTAACGGTCAACGGTTCAAGTTCGAATTTTTTCAAAAGTATTTTTTTTAAATACTTAATGTTTTTTTAAGTTATAACTTTAAATACCTCCATGACCCGTTTTCAAGTTTCTATTCAATTCACCCATCACCATAATGTTTTGAGTGCGTTACATTGAGTTTTACCGTAAAACATGATATTTCATCCCAAAAAAAGTCGTTTCCCAACAATATTTTTTGCGTAGGGTTACTTAGTTTGATGTACAGAATGCTTGGTTGACGTCTTCGTGAACGTTCAGGGACGTGTCACGCGCGACGTGGTCAACTCGTGCACACACAACACTCCCGCTGATGCTGATGCAATGTACCATACGACTTATCGATTCCTTATCTGTACCCTTTATAATAATGATATTTTAACCCTCCAGGTGCATCCTAGTATACATCTTACAAGACCCGCGGGAGCAGAAGCGTCTGCAGATCCCGTTCGTGCCGGCGCTGTGGCCCGCGCACGTGGTGCGCGCGCCCGTGCCGTGGCACGCGCCCTTCCTCAAGGCCAAGGAGGCGCTGTTCTACCGCTACTACCTCGGCAACCCCGTGCTGCTGGAGCTCCGGCACATGTGGCAGGAGAGGTGAGACTACTACATACAGCCAGCTTTGTTCCAGGTTAAGAGAGACGGAGCTATATCTTTAATTAAGCCCAGAAAGGGACCTAAGAAAAGGTCTTATACGGTAACGCATTAAAATTAAGTCGTTTTCCCAGGAAGCCAGTCAAACAACGGAGAGCAGGTAGTGCCTAACTGAAATAACAAAATATGCTTAACCGATCGATTGTTATAAATAAACGGCTGTTAATTGTTTTCACGTAACTTGATTTGAAAAGAGTGTCCATGGAATTTCTTGCCCATTCTTCTCCATGAGATCTACGATTTTGGAATGGGCAACTACAGTCCATTCACAGTTATTTTGCCTGTGATTGGACTGTAGGTAGCTTATTATTGACTATGCAAAAGTGTCTTTCACGGGTCTATTTGAAATAAATGGTTTGAGTTTTCTTCCTTTCAGATACCAAAACATATACATAGTGGACATGGAAAAAATGCAAGCCGATGTCCCCTTCCCACAATACACGACCGATTTCTTTGAGAACTTGACCAGGCTGGCCACAGCCACTAAGAAAGAGCTCGATGAGAACTGGCTCATCGATGTGGCTGATACTATGATCAAGATGAGGCACCACTGGTCCATCTACGTGGCTAAGAAGAAGAAGGAGTCCACCTTCAAAGTGGAGAATTTCTTTAGGTTAGTCAGTTCAGTTTAGTCGGATGGTCAAGCCTTGCTTGATGATGGCTTGATGGAATAGCGTGAGGACGAAAGGATGCCATTTCAAATAACCGAGAATGTGCACATTTATAATTTACCATTTATCATCTATATTTTTTACCGACTTTAAAAAAGGAGGCGGTTCTCAATTCGGTTGTATTTTTTGTGTTTGCTACCTCATATCTTCGTCGTTTATGAACCGATTGGAAAAATTCTTATTTTGTCTGAAAGGATTTACTTCCCGATTGGTCTCATAGAAACTTTTTAAAAATCAGTTTAGTAGTTACGTTTTTAAATCAAAATATCTGGTAAAAATATGTTATCCAAGTAAAAGAAATTGCGAAATTGATAGTTAACAAGAAAGTTGCAAAAAAGTTTTTACCTAATTAATTGTTAGCTTGGTATGGGCATGTGATGCGTAGGAATGGGGAAAATGTCGCGAGGAAAGTTTTGAGTATGAATGTGGATGGGTATAAGAGTAGATAGAGGAAGATCAAAGAAACGATGGATACACTGTGTGAAAGATGATATGTTAAGAAAGGGGTTGTCTGATGAGATGACAAGTAATAAAGAAGTATGGAAGAAGAAAACACGTTGCGTCGACCTCAAATAAATTGGGATAAGGGCAGGAGAATTATGATGATGATAATAGAACCAACAGGCGACACAAACTGACAATCTGACATTTTATGTCGATGTCAAATTTTTTTTAATTTTTTGCTTAAATAAAAAGCATATAACCGACAAATATGCCACATTGTCATTTATATTAATCCTGGTCTATGCGACCACTGACCGTTGTCATGCTTGTAAAGAGACAAAAGCCATCAGCCGGCCACTATAAGTGACGAAAGCCCCTATGTTGCAGGTGCATCCGTGCGCTGATGTCGAATCAAGTTCGAGACCTGGTGGAGAGGAGCGTCTACCATTTCGCTGAACGTCTCAATTATTATTTTGTAAGTCATTGTTCTGTCTAAATATGAGATCTAATTAAATAAGACAGTGACACTAGGCACAGATGTGGAGTACTATTAATACTATTATAAATGTGAGAGTTAGTGAAGACGGATGGATGTTTCTTTCACATGCATAAATTACTGAACGGATTTGGATGAAATTTGGCATACAAATGGTTTTTATCTTGTTAGTACGATCGGGTAGGATAATTACCGAACTCCACACAGGCGAAGCCGCGGGCATAAGCTAATTTAAACAAAAAAACACTGATTTGATGAAGTTGCCTTCCAGGAAGGCAACAGCTACGAGGGTCCGTACAAAGACTACACGTTCATCAAGCGTCCAATCCTGCGCATCAAAGTGATCGCACACCCCGGCACCAACAATATCACCTTCGACCCTGAGCTGGACAACCTGAAGAACTTCGTGGTGAAGTGCTTCCACACCATCATCAACGTGTCCAAGTCGCTGCCGTCTATCGATAAGATTATGTATCCTAGTAAGTAATATCAACGTTAATAGTGAGAGAATAAGTTTCATATTACAACATCAACACCTTCGACCTCGAGACCCTGGACACTTTTTTATCTCGGCAAATGAGTCCACGCTGCCGAATCGCGGGCAGAGGCTAGCACCAAACGTGAATCCAAATCATGAATGCCCATGTTTATTTGACCAGCAACCAACCGCCCAAGCCCGAACCTGATGCCGGTAAACCTCGAGGAGCGCTACATGGTGGACACAGTCTCGGAGACCCTTCGCCACGTGTCAGTGAACAAGCCAGGACCACGCAGCTTCCTTAGCAGCTACAATGAGTACTATTACATCCTCAACGGAGAAGCCAAAGAGGCGCTGCTGCAGTTCATGAAGCAGGAGCCGCCGCCATACTTGAAGGTAGTTTAGGTCTTCATTAGCTTCATCAGCACGCCAGCGGCCGTTACGCAGATTGCTAAGTGTAATACCTGAATTGCATGACACAGGCTTGTTCTTGGATGTTTTTACATGCCAAATTATTTATTGTTTTAATTAGTGAATAAATCTTCACGTCAAAAAAATTAAATTTATTGTACAAATATATTGTAATTGCCGAAAATATCTTGATGTTGCCGACATATCACGTTTAGCAAGCATTGCGCAATTCATTGCCATATAATCGCATCTATAAATATAAAATCCTTAGGCTGTCACTATGGCCACAATACACTATTGGGCCAAGGCAAATGAAGACAATTTGCCTTGGCCCAATAGTCGTGCTTTCAACCACCAGATCACTCAACAGAATTGAAATATATTTCAAACTAGCTGCTGCCCGCAACCTTCTTCCGCGTGAAATTATTATAAAATTATTAATTCCTTATTTGAATCGAATTTCGGAGTTTCAAAGATTATCCGGAACAAACATAGACAGACAAAAAATATTTGATTAAACAAAAATACTTCTTGTAGTCAAACCTTCGACAAAATAAAGGAAATTCCAACATTTTCAATTAACCTTGCCTCCAGTTTCTGGCGTTTTTGGCTGTCGTCGCAATATTAAGAATTGGAGCACTAAATATGAGCTAGTTAGTTAGTATTTAGGATATATTTGAATTCTGTTGGACTTACTCTAATTTTGATCAAGACCCTTTAGCCATCTTTTCTCAACCCCAGGACTACTCCGACCGCATCTACATGTACGAGGCACTCCGCGACGAGATCGCTTTCCTCCGCCGAGATATACCGCTGAACATGATCATGTTGGACTGCGGGCCCATCAACGATACGCTCTGGGACATCGTCAACGGTTTGCGACAGCACATCGTCGACCACTTCATCTTGATCAACAGGAAGTGGAACAGAAAGTAAGTGTATATTAACTTATCAGCATGATCCTCATATATACTTGACCAAGATAATTGTTTGGACTTGGAGACCGTGACTTTTGTGTTTGTTTCGGTATTCTTCCGATAGTACTCGGATAGGAAACACCGAATCTATATAGTTTTAAAACAATATTTATTTTAGACGTGTAAAAGTGTTTTTTAACAACCAATTTATAAAATAAATATAATTTCTCATTTAACATAACACGACATGACGTCTTCCTTGTGCTGGGGACACAAACCTCCTCTTCCCTATGCAAGGGAGTGCACAAACTCTACAACCAAAAAATTCGAAAACAAGTGATATCCATCAACACGCACGGGGCCCACGCGTGGTATTACGGCCCATCCCTTATTACAAACAGAAGGCCTGTGTCCCAGCAGTGTCAACAATACAGGCTGTTTATGCTTTGTCCAGCATCTGCAACATCTACGAGGAGATGGCAATCCGCGCGTCCGAGACCCCGGAGACCACAGCCCAGCTGGTGGAGCTCATCAACTACATCATGGACTGTCGCGACAGCGCCATGTTCGACCTGCGCGAGAAGGCGCGCACTACTGCCGAACATGTGCTGTTCCTGATGCAGCACGCGCACTTGCATTGTGAGTTTTGTACAACCACACATCTATGACTCTACATACAAACTATAAAGATACCTGACGTCACGCAAATTCCTCACCGCGCAAGCATCAGTTATCCGTGAGAGATATTTACAACAATCTGTTGGGTAGTAGCCCGCCCTACACAACTACCGTTTGTTCGGAACATCCGCCCCCCTATTTCAATGGAGGGACGATAGTGAACTTTTTACCTTGTTCCTCATACATCATGGTTGAAATTGACATTGACTGTGCTCTACGCCGTAGGGCAGATTTCGCTGTTGAACCACTGGCAGTTGAGCGAACTCGTCTGCTAGTATGTCTTGTCAGCAGCTAGCGATCTTTATTGGCCTTTACGAACGAGAAAGCATATTTAAGTAATCCATTTTTGATCTCCAGTTGAAGACGTAAACCTAAACACGCGCGTGTTCCTCTGGCCACTGGACATGGAGGAAACCATAGATCTAACGCTTAAGACCCTCAACACCAAGAAGACCATGGCGGAAGACAAGTTGAGGAGCAGGAAGACGATCTTCGAGGACAAGCTTAAGAAACATGAGAAGGATCTGGAGCTGTTCCGAAGATTTGATCCGCCGCTGCTGAATCTCGATCTGCTGAAGGATGTTGTGGAGAGAGTTGATGGGATATTTAGGAATTTGATGGTAAGTTGACTAGACCTTGTGTGTGTTGGATAAAATTAAACGATGTTCTGTATTTTTTATTTTAATTCTATGTTGTCCCACTGAAATGGTCACTGGTTTCTCTCCCTCCTCTCAGTTTTCACAAACATTGCTTTACAGTATTATCAATAGATGGGTATCGTTTGTTTTAAACCAACCTACAAAGACCTACAAAATAAAGCAGCTGGTTTTAGATCTCGACATTGATTGATTGAAAGAACGCTTTGTTTGCAATTTTTGACGACATAAATTTGTTTTCTTTTTTTTACAAAAAATCCCTTTATTTTTTCAATCAATATCGAGATCTAAACCTAGCTGCTTATTTTTTGTCAATTTAATGTCGAACCAAAGTAAATAGTTTCTCTTTCTTTTATCAACAGGAAGACAAACAGGAAGCTGACGCCATAATCAACGAGGAGACGCTGCTAGATCAAGAAGTGTCGGTCTACTACAGTCTGCAGACCATGTTGACTGGCATAGAGCCCTTCCACAAGCTGTGGCACACCGCGTACGACTTCTACGACGGATACGAGAAGTGGTGAGCAATCACTTGTTTTTTTTTTCAGATTTGCTAGACGATCCATACTATATACTATATGAGATATTTACCATGTTTACGATCAACTAACAGTGACCATGTCAGTTTAAAAACTTATTTTGATAGATTAGTTTCGAATTCAGAGCTTTTTGATTTGTTTTACAGAGAGTCGAAAATTTCAACATTGTTAACTACAATGTTACTACCAGTATTTTCCACTAATTGTAGAAGTTGCAGTTCAGAAGGCCACAATCCCACTAATGATTAAAAAAATCAATCACGACTGTTTCAACGCTGTTAAGTCAAATGTGCAATGGCGGATTTTCACATTGCTGCCTCGTAAACGGTTTACCTCCACGGATCAATAGCAGGTGTGGTTGAGGAGCTGTGACGCAAACTAAGTTTACCCTCCTATCTTGTACCCTGTTACCCAAACCATGTAACCCAAAAAAGTGACCTAGGAGCCACCGAAGATGTCGTGAAAGTGGCGAAGTTTTGAGCTAACACAATTACACATACCATCGTGCCAGCGACATGAAGAAACCTTCATCTTCGTGTAGCGACACGAAGATGAAGGTTTCTCTGCACATTGGTGTGTTCCTCCACTATGACCATTTTCCCAGGTACCACGGCCCCTTCCTGGGTCTGGACGCAGAGCAGATCACGGAGGACGTGGAGGCGTGGTGGAAGCTGCTGTACAAGCTGGGCAAGCAGCTGTACGAGTACCCCGGCGCCAAGCGCATCGCCGACATGGTGCGCAACAAGCTGGAGAAGTTCAAAGTGCTCCTGCCTGTGCTGTGTGCCATCTGTAACAAGGTGAGTTACTGCTCCTTACGTGGCCTGATAATTGAAATAAATGCTTCGACTTTGATTTTGCTCGTAGGGGCTTGTAGTTTTGGAATATAGCTAGGTCGGTCTGTGGATGGGTCACTTGTGTTCTTTACTTACCGAGACCCCGTCTACGTGTCGGAAGGCAATGATAATTTACGGATGGCCGTGTGACATGTTGGAACGGTACCTCGTCCGCCTCATCTGTCACACGGGTAGCCAGCCACGCTCCAGCATAAATCATCCCTTACTTGACCTCCCTTTTCAAATTGTCTTCAACACAAAACACAACATAAACAAAAAAATAAATAAAAAAAAATGTTATTATTTTCTACCACCATTCAAATCTTAACACAATATTTAATGTACTTTATAATAGTGCTTATAATAAATGTATTTTGGTATAATTTATATTAGTGGTAGTTGCTACTGTACCTCTGTTGTGTCTGTGTGTAGGTCTCTCCTAAACTTTACCATACATCTCTTGCCCGCGCCTTACGCATCCATCAGGGTCCACCTCTCTGGTCGAAGATGTCTCTCCATCTATTACTTGGTCTCCCTTTTTTCCTTTTCCTGTCTCGTGGTACCTGTTAAAAGTTATGTCCATTTGTTATTTTTCATTGCAACTTACTGAAGTTAAAAAAAAAGAGCAAGACTACTGAGTCTTGCTCTTTTCCTCACATCTATTATTTTTGTTTTTTTTTTTTTTACAAAAGAACATAACTTAAATATCCTTCTCCCTCAGGGCATGCGCGACCGTCACTGGGCGAAGATCAGTGATCTCATCGGCGTCGAGGTCATCCACACTCCGGAGACGACTCTCGCAGATATGGTGGAACAAGGGGTCCACGTATATGCGACACAGTTGGAGGAGATCGAGCAATACGCTTCTAAGGAGTACGGCCTTGAGAAGGCGCTGAACAAGATGAAGGAGGAATGGGTCGGCGTCAAGTTCGAGGTCGTGCCTTACAGGTGAGTGTGACATGTGATTGTGTGAAGCCTGATTTCCATCAAAGCAGAGACGCACGGAGCGGTGCGGAGACGTGCAAAATTTGACCGACCACAGGAAAGACGAAATGTGGTTTTTAACCAATTTTATTAGTCGATTCCCGCATTCCACTGCACTCGTCTCCACTTTGATGAAGACCGGACCTCATAAGCGAGCAGGTAGGTAGCCCACGTACAATTGGTCACCGCGACTATTTGTAGACCTTTGACAGTCGTTACGCGTAGTCAGAAGACCAAAAGCCTTGAAATCCTCAGCTACATGCAAGTACGAAATCTATTTCTGTGTTTAAGCTTCACAATCAATTATCAATATGATTCTTTCTCCATCACCAAGGGACACCGGCGTGGGTATCCTGACAGGTCTGGATGACGTGCAGCAACTCCTGGACGACCACATCCTCAAGTCGCAGACCATGCGCGGCTCTCCATACGTGAAGGCCTTCGAAGCAGACATGATCGGCTGGGAGGAGAAGCTCATCAGCATGCAGGATATACTGGACCAGTGGCTTACGGTGAGATTGTGGGAAGTTTTATGCAAATGTTTTATTTACTTTCAGTTGGCAAGTGAACATAAAATCAGCACTTTCCGTAATATTTCCACGACATGGGCTATGCAAAACTGATCACAGCGGTAATGGAACAAAAATAAGATAGCTCAGTGATTTAGCTTAACCTCAGATGAATTAACTCTTTATTTATTAAAAGAAACCTTTTATTAAAAGAGACTTGTTAAAAACATGTGTCATACAACTATTGTTCATGTAAGAGAATTTTGTGTACACCTGTAATTGGTATCTACATAAGAACCCTAACTTGATTACTTTATTGTTAAGTGTAAAATGTACATATATACTGTTGGCGTAGGTACCTATTATAAATAAATAATAAAAATGTTTCAAACACGTTTTGTTCACATTGTTGCTTATTTGTGACATGTTTTCAACACACATACACAATTTTCTCCTTGTCGATGATTCCCATAATTATTGAAGTTAAATAGTATCGAATAGAACTCCCACATTGTTTTAGCAGTCAACGTTAAACAGCAGCAGTAGGCACGATATGTAGCAAACATGTTTTATTACTTTGTGTAATCGCGTGCAAAAAAAACTTCTCTTTCCTTAGTGCCAAGCCACCTGGATGTACCTCGAACCCATCTTCTCATCCGAAGACATCATGCGTCAAATGCCGACCGAAGCCCGAAACTTCCGGGACGTGGACAAAGAGTGGAGAGCTATCATGGCTGCCACCACCAAGGAGCCCATGGTGCTGCCGGCAACGGACTACCCGGGGCTGCTGAAGTCGCTCAAGTACAATAACGCGCTGCTTGAGGACATCCAACGAGGACTCAACGATTACTTGGAGAAGAAGAGACTGTTCTTCCCCAGGTTTGTTACTGAGCAGTTTGTTTTCAACAAATCTTTTTAGTCGTTATTATTTGGATAAGGGCAAGAGAATGATGTTTATAAGCATGGTCTCCATTTATAAAAAAAACTGGTAGAGCTGAAACTGTGTATAATATTGTTCGAAAAAGGATAGGGAGATGTTGACGTCGACGATATTTATTATCTAACGGGCTGTCTCTAAATGATTAGGTTTAAGTTTAGTGTTTGTGCTCATAGTGTCCAGACTACACACATTGCATTCAGAAGTAATCATAATTATCTTATTACCAGATGAGTTAAGGTTATATTTCAGTGGTAATTAAACATAATATTTTATACTCGTGACATTCAAAACGCTATTCAACGGCGTGGTAACCGAAAACTATACTAATTTCGCCAAAAGCCTACAACACCTAAATACACTTGCGTTCTCCAGATTCTTCTTCCTTTCCAACGACGAGCTACTCGAGATCCTCTCGGAGACCAAGGACCCGATGCGCGTGCAGCCTCATCTGAAGAAGTGCTTCGAGGGCATCTACACGCTGGAGTTCAACGCTAACAAGGAGATCGTTGGCATGGCCTCCGCTGAAGGCGAGGTCGTGAAGCTCTCGTCGACTATACAGCCCGCTGATGCTAAGGTAAGGAGAACCTGGTTTATGGGTGTGGTTTAATACCTGATCAAGTAGTGTAAAAAACTAGTGGATTCGGAAATACTGAAACGAAACCGAAATTCATTTCCAACTTAAAGTTATGTAACATACAGTTGAAAATGAAACAATGTAATATGAAAACATTGACAGCATTAATTGCTCTACTGCATAGAATGAATTCAAATGAAGGATTCATTTGAAAAGGATTGATTTGATGATTTCTCATTTGTGCCATAGATGGCGCTCTAGTACCATTTGTATTATGTTACAGTATTACTTTTCGTAATGCTGCTAAAATTATGCTGGGGTCGGGTTTGGTCGTTCGAGATCTCGCGTGCTGAGGATTGGAAGACTTTTTCATAAGATACCGATCTTAAAAATAGTTTGAGACCTCGAGAGATTCGAGATTGCATTTCGTATTAGTGATTTAACGATCGAATATAAATCAGATTTATTTTAAGTCTGCATTAAATAAATCATATTATATACCATCATCTCATGACTTATGAGTTTCCTAACGAAACTCACCGAGTCATGAGATACACGATTTTTAGGGTTCCGTACCTCAAAAGGAAAAAACGGAACCCTTATAAGATCACTTTGTTGTCCGTCCGTCCGTCCGTCTGTCAAGACCGTTTTTCTCAGGAACGCGTGGAGGTATCAAACTGAAATTTCTATATGATACTTAGTTCTACTGTCCCTGGAAGCTGTAGAAAAATCAACCTTCTAAGTCAACGCAATCAAAAGATACAGCCACTTAGGCCGCAAATTTCCGCAAATTTTCAAAACTCGCACGGGAATCAAAACCTACAGGGTACTTCCCGTGAACTTAGAATCTTGAAATTTTGTACGAAGTCACGTCTTATAGTACAGATATAGGAAAAATTACGAAAACCGTAAATTTTTAGTTTCGTCATATAAAAAAAAGTTATATACCCACAGGTTTGTACGGAACCCTCGGTGCGCGAGTCCAACTCGCACTTGACCGGTTTTTTTTTTTCAATACCCTTCCTTGAAAACTGGCTCTTATCGCACTACGATCAGGTTCAATATGCTATGGATGTCACCCTCGTGGTTTTCTTCTTATATTCCCGCACTATAGTGCGGAAATAAACATTCCACAGTGAGGCGGCTCGCCCCCGCAGTCATTATTTTTTTTTCTATTCCATTGAATCAATTTGGACTTTGAACAAATTTGGACTAAAACTAAAAAACTAAAAGTGTATTGAAAAACGTCGTTTGAAACACGTGGGCATTTGTTACTGCAGTTCTCGGCTCCATAACACCCTCGCCTGCGGCTCGTGTGTGTATTTCGCCTCGGCCGCAATAACAAACTTTCCCCACTTATATCAAAATGTACTAATGTTGACTTATTGTCATCGCCACATCGTATAACTTTTTTCAAGTTTGTGCTTACTTCCCCAGGGCATGGTGGAGCGCTGGCTGCAGCAGCTAGAGAACCAGATGGTGCTGAGTCTGCGCGACGTGGCCAACGAGGCCATCTCCAGCTACCCCAGCACCAAGCGCGAGCAGTGGGTGCTCATCTGGCCCGGCCAGATCGTGCAGTCCGGCTCCTGCGTCGAGTTCACTATAGAGGTAGTTTTTTCTCGTGATGATCATCATAATCATTCACTACTTTTACTGCTAAAGATAGACCTTTTTTTGTGCATCGCCACAGCGACTGAACTCACAAAACAGTCGGTTCTACGCACTGCGAGCAGTTAGTAGATTTTTTTTTATAATCAGTTATAAAGATTGCTATTTAAAATTTCGGTCACTTAGAGAGTGACCACACTTGGCAGTGAGCCTTATCTCTTTGTAATAAAGGCGAGAAAAACGTTATTTGGTTTTCGGTTCGGAAGATGCGTCTTGACACCGTGTTGGACTATTTGTTTTTAGTGCGCGTAGACCTAATAAAGCTGTAACTGACCGACTCAACCGATTCCACTTCGAGAAGTGTTGTCACCTACCTAATTTTAAGATTCATCCACACTTCTACACTTTCATTATAAAACGCCGAAAAACGGCTAGTGTTACGATGATTTTCACCTTAATGACAGTATAATAAAACTTATTTTACCTCAGACCATAGAAGCAATTGAAACACACACACTGCCGGAGCAGATAAACCGCAGTACAGAACAGATCACCGGCCTGGTGTACCTTGTACAAGGAGACTTGAAGCCTGGGAACCGAATCACTGTCGAAGCTCTCATCGTGCTCGACGTGCATGGTAATGTAGCCCTAGTGTGTGAGTTACAAGGTTCACTATTGCTTGTAGATCTAGTCTACTTAGTACAAGGAGACCTGTAGCTTGGCAACCGAGTCACTGTGGAGGCTCAATCGTGCTCGACGTGCACGGTAATGTAGCCCCAGTCTGTGTGGGATAAGGTTCTCTATTGCTTGTAGATTAACGGTCTGGTTTTTGTGGTGACACGTACGACGTGTACGGTTCGGCCTGATTTGACACGTGGCGTATTTTGGTTTTGGCGTCAAAACCAAAAATCAATGATTTACGTTCGGGATAAAGCCGCTTTGCTTTGCTCGGATAGTTCCGAGCCGACTCAAAGATTATTAAGCTATGGTTTAAGCTATGGTAGATCTCGAACAGAGGGTCGAGGATCGGCAGAAACTAAAAATGTACATATATAGGTTTTAGGGCGGGATTCGTAGCGTCATAAACACACTCGCGAGCGGGCGCGTACTTAACGAAGTAATAAATTATGAATATTAAGAAATGATATATTTATTATTATATATATTTATTATTATATATTTATTATTATATATTTATTATTATATATTTATTATTTATTTATATTAATATTATTATTTCTAATGCTAGTGTTGTATGTACTGTGAAATTTTGTAATTTTAATATACGCGAGTTTTTACCGACTTTTGTGTGTCTGTTGTGTACGAATCCCGCCCTAAAACCTATAAACATTAGGTATACATTTTTGGCGGGAACGCCTGAGCGTTAAGTACGCGCCCTAAAACCTATAGTACAGTTAACAGTTTTGATCCGGCTTTGTTGCTTGACAAATACTGTCGAATCTGACGATTCGAACCGAACTAGTGTGTAGCACCCAAGTAACCTACTCACTCAAAACATGAAACCCTCAGGTCGTTCGATCCAAGAAGAGCTACTAGAACGCAAAGTCATCGATATCACAGACTTCAACTGGATCTCGCAGCTGCGCTACTACTGGCGCGGCGAGAGGATGATCTGTTCCATGATCACGACCGACGTGGACTACGGGTTCGAGTACCTCGGCAACTCCGGCCGACTGGTCGCCACGCCGCTCACTGACCGCTGCTTCAGGTGATGTATCGTGATCAGTCACAAATATCCGAACAACCACACACCTCTCCCTCTTCCATTACTCTCATAGGTCGAGGGGACGATGAACCGACACCATCAACCATCTACTTCTGAACTCTGGACTGCTACTGGGAAATTCTTAATGGAAAAACACAATATCTCTGCTCGACTTAAAAATAGAACCTAGGATCACGCCTGTATCCACGAGACCGACGGGGCATTCTCTCAGGCCTAGCTAGCCCATGATAATGGGAAATGTTATGTCCAGGACCCTGATGAGTGCCCTGAAGTTGAACCTGGGCGGCGCGCCCGAAGGTCCAGCGGGCACGGGCAAGACGGAGACTACCAAGGATCTGGCCAAGGCCGTCGCCAAGAAGTGTGTCGTCTTCAACTGTTCCGATGGCCTTGATTATAAGGCGCTGGGCAAATTCTTTAAGGTAGTCCTTTTTTATTTGTTACCCTAAATTGTAAATACAATAATAAGCTCGCTTGTACCACAAACTACTTGTGCTTCGCTCCTCAGGAGAGAGAGAGACAACAGCATCCTGCGAACTGTAGCAGAGAGCTATACCTCTCCGATTGTAAAATTTCTTGTGCAGAGAGTTGTTGGTACGAAGACTACATAATAAGTTATTTAATATTAGGTTCCTAACACTATGATTTTTTTGTGACCGACGAAATACCTAACCTTTTAAATGTAATGTAATACCTTAACTTGATACAGCTGAGGAAACCAATAGCCCATGCTTTTTCCATGAAAATAGCTTAATTCTTCAATAGTGAAAAGTAAAGAATTAACATGTTCTTATTACACATGCTTTCCCAGGGTCTAGCCCAATCAGGTGCCTGGGCGTGCTTCGACGAGTTCAACCGCATAGAGCTGGAGGTCCTCTCCGTAGTGGCGCAACAGATCCTGTCCATCCAGCTGGCCATCTTGCGCCGCGAGAAGCGCTTCGTCTTTGAGGGCACGGAGATCAGCCTCAACCCCTCTTGCTCCGTGTTTATTACTATGAATCCTGGGTAAGGTTGCATACAATAATTTGTGAAGATATTTTAAAAATACTGACGAGACTGCCACTCTTGAAGCCTTGACTCTTGGCACGCTTGACAACTAGACAATATACGCAGCTCATTAAAAGCAAGCAATTAGCTGTCGTTTATTTAAGTCTATTTGAAAAGCGTGTCGCAGGACGTGGGAACTTAAACACCAGGTAGTTGGTGTAATTTATTTCATTATTTACCACTGCTCTCAAACGATAAAGAAAAACATCATGAGGAAACCAGCATGTCCTAGACCCAAAAAATCGATGACATGACATCACAACACCTGCACTGCATGCTGTGGATGTGGATGTCCACTTCCTCTCACAGCGATGTGATCTGGGTCTCTGTCTCTTGTTTTGTGAATCTGTGTCGCAGCGCGTGATAATTATGCTTATACACTTATTTGCCAGGTATGCCGGCCGTACGGAGCTGCCCGACAACCTGAAGGTGCTGTTCAGGACGGTTGCCATGATGGTGCCGGACTACGCCATGATCGGCGAGATCACGCTCTACTCCAACGGATTCGTGTGTGCTGGCCCGTGAGTACATGTTTAAAGACACCTGCATTTTTTTTTTAATGGTTTGATGGTCCGAGTAAGGCAAGGAAACGAGGTGGCGAGGAAACACTGGCGTGACGAATTAGAGGCGTTTGTGAGAGATTGGCCGGAGACAACCGCACGGAGAGACGAGTGGAAGGCTATGGGGGAGGTCTTTGCCCAGCAGGTGGACAAAATGTAGTATGAAAAATGGAAGAAATGGAAAAAAGGGTAAAATAAAAACTTTTTTTTGCATAAAAATAACCGACTTCCAAAAAGAACACTAAAAATAGTGGCAAATACCTTTTCTTTCGGAAGTCGGTGACTATTGTTCGTTTCATTGACTTTTTTGCCACCGACTTCCGAAAGTAAAGTTATTTTCTACTTTTTTTGTGTTTTTGCAAAAACGTTTTTATTTTACCCTTTTTAGCTATCGTCTCACACATAGGTCCTTATCAAGTATCAATTTCGCAATTTCTTTTACTTGTATGACATATTTTTTCCAGCTATTTTGATTTAAAAACCAAACTATTGAATCGATTTTGATGAAATTTCAATGGGACCAATCGGGTCCTTTCAAATAAAAGAAAAAAAAACAAATCGGTTCATAAATGACGAAGATATGAGGTAACAAACACAAAAAAAAATACAAACGAATTGAGAACCTTCTCCTTTTTTAAAGTCGGCTAAAAATGATGATCACTTGGATAAAGTTGTTCAATTTTATGGTCTGTACCGCATCCTTAAATATGAGCACACCTTTCTGATACATGCTGTATACTCCTGAATTTTTTTGGGCTTTGTTTTGCATCTTTATTTAAAAAAATATAGTATTCTCAATACCGCGCCAAATTATATGCGACAAATATGGTGATACGTGATCTGGTCAAGAATATTGCCCATGCCCTCAACGCCTTTAAATAATACATACATGTTTAAGCTCACAGTTGTTGTTACATCGTTGTAACCTATCATAACCTAAGCATCTTACTCCCCCCCCCCAGCCTCGCCCGCAAGATCGTGCAAGCATACAAGCTGTGCTCCGAACAGCTCTCGTCGCAGAACCACTACGACTACGGCATGAGAGCCGTTAAGTCCGTGCTGCTGGCTTCAGGGGCTCTCAAGAAGAACTATCCCGAGAAAGACGAGGCACAACTTGTGTTGAGGGCCATCATTGATGTCAATATGCCTAAGTTCTTGTCGCAGGTAAGCAAATAACCTAGAAAGTAAAAGTAGAAGTTAACTGTTACTGTAATAGGCAACATCATCATTTGCCTAGCCTTTTCCCAACTATGTTAGGGTCGGCTTCCAGCCTAGCCGGATGCAGCTGAATATCAGTATTTCATATCAAGCGACTGCCTAACTGACCTCCACAACCCAGTTAGTACGGTGTAATACGATACCCCTTGGTAAGACTGGTTGTCAGACTTTCGGGCCACTGACTCAATACTTTTATTGCACATGTAAGTATTCTTAGGTGGTAAACTGTAACGATTCTTACCCGATATCATAAAAACTAGGTAACATAAAAGAAATGGCGTGCTATTGAATTATCAACCTTCAGCGCTCAGCTGAGCGTTGGATTCCAACAGCTCACTTAATTTAGGCATTCGATTAAGTATCGCCTAGTTTTGGTGAAGACGAGCATAAATCCGTACTCATATTATAGATGCGGCGGGAACTCTTATCTAACTATTTCACACGTTAGCGGCTCAAGCGGGTTAAGACATAGGATACTTTTAATCCCGGTAGTACATTACCGTGGGGTAACTTCTGATTGGAAAAGCCGCGGACAAAATATTTACTAGCCTTTGCCCGCGGTTTTGCTCTGTTCATAAAAAAAGATGCCTCCTTGAAGGTTCATGCAAGGTTATCAAAATGGTGTGTTCCCAGGACGTGCCCCTATTCGCGGGCATCTACTCGGACCTGTTCCCGGGCGTGGAGATCCCACAGCCGGACCGCGCGGAGCTGACGCGCTGCGTGCTGCGTGACCTGGAGAAGAGGAACCTGCAGGCAACCGACTGGTACCTCGAGAAGATCATACAGGTAACAAGCCCTGCATGGAACTATTTTGGAGCTGTACATTTGAAAGGACCTGAAGAAGGCGATGGGGATAGGATATCTTACAACCTATAACATATTAGAATCCTAGCTTTTAATTTATGTTAGTTCGACTTGAATCAAATATTAACTTCATATTAGCGATTATTAAATTGATAATGTGTGGGTAAAAATCCAAAACCACATATTTGTTTACAAAAAACTAAATTTCAAATGGAATCATAATAACTAACTAATGTACCGAACAGTTCTCGCCTTTTAAAAATAACTGAACTCGACCATACGTTCTCTCCTAAAAGGTTGAATCCAACGACACCCAGTAAAATATCCCGTACGTCCAGGTGTACGAGATGATGCTGGTCCGTCACGGGTTCATGATAGTGGGCGCTCCGATGGGCGGCAAGACGCAGGCCTACCAGGCGCTGGCGGACTCGCTGCGCGCGCTGCAGCTCACCAAGCCGCCGCCGCGGCACAAGGAGTTCGGCGCCATCTACCGCATCATGAACCCGAAGGCCATCACCATGGGGCAGCTCTATGGCTGCTTCGACCCAGCTTCACATGAATGGTAGGCTTACGAGAATAGCTCGAGCCATAATCCTTCTGCCCAGCATTTTCTCACCTATGTTGGGGTCGGTTTCTAAACTAGCTGGTCACAGCGTATTGCTTGTATTTTATATGAATCGAATGACTATCTTACCTCCACAAGCCAGTAACTGGGAAATAATATACCCCTTGGGAAGGCTGGTTCTTAGACTTTTGTGTTTCTGACTACCCGGAACGACTATCAAAGTTTTACAAGTGACAGTCGGTACTAACGACTTAACGTGACGTAATGAAGAACTACTTTTCGTACGTTTTTGAAAGTAGTTCCTACGTGGCTCAAAAAAATTATAAACTCTTTCACTTCCAGGTCAGACGGCGTGCTCGCGATAGCATTCCGAGAGTACGCGATGTCTATCACCCGCGACCGGAAGTGGATCATCTTCGACGGGCCGGTGGACGCCGTGTGGATCGAGAACATGAACACCGTGCTCGACGACAACAAGAAGCTGTGTCTCATGAGTGGGGAGATCATACAGGTCAGTTGACTACCAGCTAAGGTACAAACATGATCAAGCGTAAAAGGGCCTCGTGGCTAAGGGACCGATCTTAAATGTGAAGGGCTAAGAGACTGTCCATTAACGTGATTAATGGACAGTCTCTTAGCCCTTAGGTTGAAATAAAAAAATAAACGTTGATGTTTTAGAAAAAAAATTCGCTTGCTTGGGTTTTATACACCAAAAATCGCATGCTCGGGTTTTTAATTTATTTTTATTAAAAAATAAAAATAAACGTCACACATTAAATTTATTCTTTTCGTCCCACGAAAAAAATACACGTGATTGCCACATCCCCCCCATCGCGATTAATCATGATTTTTTTCTAAACCCCTCCCCCCTGTTCAGACCTCACGCGTTTAAAGGACGACCTCTAAGTTAATAAATCGATATTTGGATATATTATATATCACACATGACATATGTCAGGGTGTGATTCACTGAACAACTTTCTCCATGGGACTACCATCGAAATCGCGAAAAATACTCAGCTATCCTATACGTTTGGTTCGAGTAGGTATCGAAGTTTTGTACTGAACAGCAGTTTTTTTTTTCTGATTCTGTCTTATTTCATTCTTTCTCTGAATCGAATTTGATGGTCTGAATCACACCCTGAAATATTACCACACCTTTCTAGTACACGCTGTATAAGTCGATCTGTGGATGTGTGACCATTCATCTCATATCGAGCCTAACGTGCACGTGGCTCGAACATATCTAGATCTGTGACAGTCGTTCGGTCAGAAGACCATAATCTGAAAACGAACTCCTTCGTAGTTAGGAAAAGGCTAAGCAGTTGACGTAAGCGTAGCGTCCTGAAACCTGCCGACACTAAATTTTCTTCCACTCCATATTTACTTTCTTTCTCGACAGATGACGAACAAAATGAACTTGATCTTCGAGGCAGCGGACTTAGAGTTCGCGTCCCCGGCCACCGTGTCGCGCTGCGGCATGATCTACATGGAGCCGGAACAGCTCGGTATGCAGCTTCTGTTCTCCAACCAGTAAACCAGAGTGCGACAAACGAACACCCTAAGCCCTAATGCCATTAAATATGCGCAGGTTGGCGCGCATTCCTCACCTCATACAACGTGTACCTGGCCAAGAAGCTGATCCCGGAGCAGTACGAACTGATTCAGGAGCTAATCGACTGGCTGGTGCAGCCAATCATCGACTTCATACAGCTCAGGTGCACCACTTTCGTCAGGGTCGGAGAGATACATCAGTTCCATGTGAGTCATAGATAATAAATAAATTTTAGTTTAAAGCTCACACTTGAAAATTAGGTGAGGTGATTTCAGCATCACGTCACCTAATTTTGACTAGCTCATCCCAATCTGAAGCGATGCCACTGAGGGGCTGTATAAAAAGAATCCCGAACAACTTAAGCCTAGGCGATTTTGATCCTGCACAGATACAGCGCTTAAAAGTGTGCGTTGACTTTCAGGGGATGCATAACTAATTCACCAGTTCCGGTAACAAACATTGTTGCCAGTCCTCCTCCAGTGCCAGTTTCCTCTTCCCCGCATTTTGTAAGAAAGTGACATTTCAACTGATCTTGAGCGTCTACCGGCGAATATCTAAGCAATTTCTTAAAGGCTGATGGTCTTCAAGAAGACCATAGCAAGTTTTTACTGAGTCTTTTGCACGCGACCGTCTGACGTGCTACTACGGTATTCATGATAACCGCCCTTTTCCCTGTGTGTCAGTCATTCGCGCGGCTGTTCACGGTGCTGCTGGACTCGGAGACGCAGTTCAGCACGCTGTGGCTGCAGTGCAGCTTCGTGTTCGCGCTGCTGTGGGGCCTCGCCGCCATCGTCGACGGTATTATCACTTTTATGTCTTGTTTAAAATTGGGTTTATCCATTGATATATGATATGTAGTTTATTTTATTTATATTGTATGTAAAAAACCTTGATGCAGTCTCTTGCACATGTCATATGTCATGTCACTCCTGAAAGTATCAAAACCAAAAAATCACAGGTTCTGATTGACTAAACATAAATTCGAACTAACACCGACCACGTAAAGTGTTATGGTGGTTAAGGTGGAAGGGATTCCACCTTGTATATAAATTATTTATTCAAATATTTCTTTCATTTAGCAATATTGTAAAACAGTTGTTTCAATTTTGGTTAACAATAAAGTATACTCTTATTTTATTTCTTTATCCAGGCGAAAGCCGCAAGATTCTAGACGCGTTCTTCCGCAAGCTGCTGGAAGGCAACAACGCCAACTATCCGAAGCCCAAGTCCTTCAAGTTAACCAAAAGCCAGCTGTTCCCGGACAAAGACACAATCTTCGACTACCTGTACGACAAGCGGAACAACGGCACCTGGATTTCATGGATGGAGCTGGAGAAGGAAGTTCCTCTGCCTCCGAACGCCAAGGTATGTGGTCAACCTGCTTTAGAGCCAGCTGTTCTCGGACAGGGAAACCGTCTTCGAACAAGAAGAACAACGGCACCTGGATCTCTCGGACATCCAAGAGATGACTTTCTCTGCCTTAGAAGGCATTAGTATGTTAAAGCACCATTATTAGTATATAGCAGTTCACTGATGGACATAAGACTCTTCAATAAGGGCCTACCCTCATGGTTTCCGACATCACACATCCTCCTGTGGCGAACCAAAGCTTTCGCCTCATTATCTATGGTGTCACAGCGTATTTTGATATGCATAGTGATTCCACGGTCAGAAACCACAAATGTCAACAATGATTACGATAATGACTATAACAATGCAAGGTTTAGAAACTAAAAAATTACCCCAAAGAGCAGCGGAAATACAAAACCATTTTTAAATAAGTCAAGAATTTGTTTGTCTTAAATTCTTCGAACGCAGGTGAACGACCTTATAATCGTGACGAACGAAAACTCGTGCCTGCGCTTCTTCGTGCGTAAGATGGTGCGCGCCAACATCCCCGTGCTCATCGTGGGCCCCACGGGCACGGGCAAGTCCTCCATGGTGCTGAACTTCCTGCTCTCGCTGCCCAAGGAGAAGTACATCACCAACACCATCAACTTCTCTGCCCGGACTACTGCTAATCAGGTAAGAGGTTTGACACTTACGGTGTCTTCTGAAAATTGTCAAAGTCGCAAGAAGCTGTCAAATAAAGAACTGTATCAGTATTGCCTTTAAGTATAAAATTGAGCGCTCGCGCATCTTCGAGCAGGCGCGTGGAGACCGCTTAATGATTTCGTCGAAATTTTCCTTTTAACATAGTTCTATTGAGTTTCTGGAATAGGAAGCCAGTCCTCTGTTAATGAAAAGCAAATTCTTGTTTCATTTGGGAATTACCTTATATTATTTCAGACACAAGACATCATCATGTCTAAGGTGGACAGAAGACGTAAAGGAGTCTTTGGACCATCGATGGGCAAAAAGGTTTGTGACACACTTGCTTCATTAACCATTAATTTGAATTGACTGTTATTTATAGACAAAAGAACACGTGACGGTTTTCTTGTAGTTTTACTCATGGTTTTATTGGCAACATTTTTTTTAACTGACTGTGGCAAGTCCAAAAGGAGGCTTTTGACCTGTATGTAAGTCCGGTTCTTTGTTCCCTCGAAACTCGTAAACGGATTTGGATAAATTATACGTCGTTAGAGTCGCCTTGGTGGCGCGAGTGTCATTGGAGTTGTTTTTTTTTTGTTTTGGACCATACCTCTGTTTTTATACGGGTTTTAAAATAATGTTCTCTTTAAATACCTACATGCCCCTGTACTACTGCATCCATCAGTGCAATCTTGAGTACGTTACATTACGCGCTGCCGCAAACCGTAAATTTTCACGCCAAAAATAGTTGTTTTCCAGCAGTCATTTTTGCGCAGTGTTACTTTTTTTGATGACTTCGTGAAGAGTCCGTTTACACCCTGTATATATGACTATACTTTATTCTTCATTTCCTTCCCAGTGCGTATTATTCGTGGATGACCTCAGTATGCCGCAGAAGGAGTGCTACGGAGCGCAGCCTCCCCTGGAGCTTCTGAGGCAGTGGATCGACCACAGGCACTGGTACGACCTGAAGGAGATGGTGCGGCAAGAGGTCGTGGATGTCGTGAGTATATAGATGGCATAACATAACATCACGCCTATAATCCTCAGTGGGTAAGGCAGAGGTGTACTTATCTCTATTCATGTTTTTTCGTATTCCTCCGCTATTCTTTTCTGATTAATTTCGTTGGGGGATCCAAGACAGTTTAATTGGGTCTTCGGGATTTAGCTGTATATCATCCTAGCAGATAACGCTACTTACGAATAAAGAATGTATAATTTTTGCCAAGTACCTTCTAAGAAGTAAAAAAAACCACATTCAAAATTTTGACTGTTCAAGTACAGCTTTGATATATGTATTGTTATTTACACAACAAAGAAGGCTGCTGCTTATCTACAAGTTGACCCAAAGATGCTGTTGAGATGTCGTTCTCTGGCAAAGTTAAATGAAGCTGTGAGCACATCCTCCCAGCTGTTGGTGTCGGCGATGCTGCCGCCGGGCGGCGGCTCCAACCTCATCTCGTCGCGCCTGACGCGCCACATGCTCGTCATCACGCTCGACTCCTTCGAGGACAACACGCTCACCAAGATCTTCGGCACCATCATGGACTGGCACTTTGCTAAGGGATTCATTGAGGCGCTGCAGAGGCAGGCTAAGGTATATGCTGCAGGCTTATATTTGAACTCACGAGAACGAAGTCGCGAGCAGCTTCTTAGTGCACAAGTACGTCATTTAAGTAACATTTGTGTAAAATTTCATGCTTCTAGAGCCAGCGGTTTCAGCTGTCCGTTGATCGATGAGTCAGTGAATCAGTCAGCCAGTCAGTTTCTTACTTTAAATATATAGATAGATAGAATATAGATTTAATGAGGCTACTTAATGACATACATAGCAAGGTTCAAATTCCATTGCAACCGAAACTTATTAAGCAACTTTAATACCGCTAGCGATTAGCGACAACCTGTTTATTTGCATATATGTATATAGTTTTTTCGTCGTCTTTATAATCATAGGGAACTGTTGTCCAAAATTTCATGCTTCTGTTCCCAGCAGTGTAGGTTGTTTATGCGTTGTATTTTAGTGAATGCATGAGTGAATTAAATATTTTTTTAATCGTTTTTTCTGTACATCTCCTATAGCACCTTATAAAGATAACTAGTAAACCAACTCGGAACTTTCTTGTAAAATCAAAGGCGAATGTTAGGAACATTTTTGGTACGTTGCTCTACGGACATAAAACGTAACCACATGTCTCGATGCGACAGCCTCGACCTGAAAGACCTGACGCATGCTTAAAATTCGTGTAAAGTCGATTTGGAGTAGCTATTCTTAGTTCAAATGCTGTATGTTAGTACTTACATATCTCCTGTGGCTCCAGGCCGTAGTATCCGCAACAATGGAGGTATACAAAGCTGTGACCCTGCAGTTCCTCCCGACCCCAAGCAAGTGCCACTATCTCTTCAACTTGCGTGACTTCGCGAGGGTTATCAAAGGCGTCCTGCTGGTGCCTGCCACGCATATGAAGGATCTCAACAAGCTGGTCATCCTGTGGATACACGAGGCGTATCGGGTGTTCTATGATCGGCTGGTGGATGATTCTGATCGGTAAGGGGCGTTTTGATTTTTGTACCAATAAAAACAGAAGTTCTCGAATATGACACTAATATCGTCAAGGATAACTGGGTTCCTAGATACTGGGTAACAACCTAGTAAACGAGTCCTGGATGGCAAATAGGCAGTCGCTTAATTTCTACTTTCGCGTCGATGGTACGTTTTGTTTCATTACTTGCTTAATATTAAATTCTGACATTCAGCTGCATAAAGTTATACTGGAAGCCAAGCCCAACGTAGTTGGGAATGGGCTAGGTAGTTTATGACGTCCGTTTGTAATAAATCTCGCGGGATTATTAACTGACAAAAAAATGTGAACATATCATTTTAGTTTATAAGTACCTGGGCGACCGAGCTCTGCTCGGGTGGAAATGGCGACAACGAATTTTCCCAGCTGTGAGACCTAACTAGATTTAATTTTCGTCCCCGTATTGCAACTTCCATCCAAATCGTTAGAGCCGATTTCGAGAACATGATTACAAATATAATATACGATTATTGCTCATTTGTTAGTACTAATGTAGATAGGATGGGATAAAACGCATTAAAATCAAAGCTTGCCTTTACATTGAGTGAAGGTGCAAAGTAAGTGGTCTTATTGTACTTCAGGGTAAAGCTTTTTGAGGTGGTATACAAAGCGGTGTACGGCAACTACCGTGTGCACATGGACGCTGTGCTCAAGGAGCTGGGCTACATCCCCGAGGAAGAGAAGTGCGCCAACAAACACGCTTGTAACATCTTCTTTGGGAACTACATGGAGCCTGATGCTGACCCTAAGATTTATGATCAGGTAAGATATTCATTATTCTTTCTTTTTCGTGTGGTTAGTGCTCACGGAGTAAATACAAAGAGGAGATGGCTTAAGCAACTGTGCACTGTGATTCTCAACTAGGTCCTGACGTTATCATGTGGGCGTGGCCTTAGTCAGTGTATTGTCGGCGTTCGTCCTGTGCACAACTCTGTGAACGTTCCCATTTTACAGCATTGTTCGCGCTAGACGAAAAAAAGAATGAAGTGTTGTGTTTTGTCTTGTAAAAATTACTCGGATAGACGTTCTGATGCTATGGATGGCATCACATTTCATTTGTAAGTAATTTTATGCGTAATTTATTAAAATAGTTCTAGAAAAATCTCCTAGCGTCGGCGTTTCCAAACATAATTCTACCCGACACTAGATGGCGACACTTTGTGTCATGGAAACTAAAAATATTTAGGTATGTAGAGCTCAGAACTAACATATTTTAATAACATTAATGCTGAAATTTTTTCAACATTCATTCCTAAAGACCCTTTAATGGCCAAAATGTTATTTTTGTAGTTTTCATATCATTTTGTAAACAGGCCGCCATCTATCGTCAACTATGCACAACAAACATAAACAACAAAAAGACAGGGCCGTAATTAGAAATCAATTATTTTACTGAATGTCCCGCGGCTGCGGCTGTCTCATAAATGGAAAGTACTTAAAACATTAAATACGCTGGACATAAAAATACAATCTCCTATAAATTAAATATTCTATCTACAATAATATACAAAATGATGAGTACAATGACCCCTTTTCGGGTTTAGTGTAAACAAAAAATAATGTTGTATAACAGAAAATCTAATAATCTTCATTCGTCATTCATCAGATACCTTTTTTTTTCATTATAAAATCATCATTTAGATTAAAAAAATACGCATCAAGATGGATCGCAAAATTAATTTAAAATAAAACAGTACTCCCCGGTACGAAAATTCTGAGTACGACCCTGTTGCATCCTGCCCTTAGTGACATCTAGTGTGAGATAGTTACGTAACTACAAAACAAAATCGACAGAACGAGCGAATAGTTTTGCTATTGACCGGTAGATGGAAAATAGAGAAGTGGGCGGGATCTAGCACCCCCTCACCCCGCAAAGTGTCACGCGTTGTTTCCTAAGGAAATCGAATTAGAACATCTCCTCTTTGTATTTACTCCGTGTTAGTGCTTAACCTGATGTCTAGATTGTTCATGCCGCCCATGGGTCTCTGACTTGGCTTTACATGCCGTCGATTAATATGTCTCAGGCATGCTAGTTTGGTTAACTCACGATGTTTTCCTTTGCCGATGCAGTGATAATTATACAATACACACCACCAGGCTATCACTGCTGATGATATTCAATATGACCTTCGTCCACGTGAAATTATTATAAAAATATTACTTACCTATTTGAAACAGATTTTGTTCTGCAAAACGGAGATAGTGCTATCGGCTATGTACAGCTCTCTTTCTCGCATTGGTAAAATATTCGGTGCTGCCACAAATGACTGAAGAAAAGAAAGACCTCTGCCAAAAAGTCGGGCTGCGAATGATGGATGATGATTATGTGTTGATCAGGTGATGAGCTTGGAAGACATGGCCGACAAGATGGAGTACTACCTTGAGGAGTACAACGTGGTGTCGTCATCGCCCATGGCGCTGGTCATGTTCAGATATGCGCTCGACCACATTTCTAGGTGCACCAGAGTACTGTTGCAGGATAATGGTCAGTTTTATTTGTTTTAATATTAGCAACGTAGAATTTAAAGGCTTAGAACTGCAGTGGTCGCAAGCAAAGTGAAGCCATTTAAAATTATCCTTTTACGAATCGTGCGTGCGTATTACTTGTGAGTGCGTGCGTGTCGGCGAACGAAATTACGTGCCGCTTCACATACGGTCGACATTGTGGGTCTGAACATAAGATGAAGTGGAGATGTTCAGACAGGTCTTGTTATGCCAAAATCTTTACTATTTATGACGTCATAGTGCACGCTCTGGAAGACAACTTCCATTCACCATGAGACAACTTAAACTTGTGGCTTCAACTTTGACTTAGTCTCAGAGTGATAGCTTCATTCAAAATTCCGTATTTTTAATGAAACTGTCCCCTTGAGTCTAATTACTCTAAAATTACCAATATATTTTGCTATCTTGAGCCCGAAAACTGAAAATGACAATAATTATTGCAGGGGCCTTAAACGACTGTCGAAATGTAAGTCTAACAAACACCTGCTATGTTAAAGTTGCGATCCGCCCCCTGCTTCACAATTTTTGCGACATAACAAAACATTGAGATTTAATTTATTACATTTAAGTTTAATTTTAGCGGAGTTTAGACAAACAACGCCGTCACACAAACAGACACGAAAAACGACCTCCTTTGATAAAAGTGTATCTATGGAGTTTCTTACCAGTTCTTCTCCATAGAGAACTACGTTTGGGAAAGGGCAACTATAGTACTTTCACAGTTATTATGCCTTGTGACCGGGACTGTAGCTTCATGCCTATTTGAAATAAATGCTTTGATTTTGTCACGTTTAAATTATATGAACACTTTTAAGGAAACTTACTGCTGGTCGGTGTGGGCGGCAGCGGCAGGAGCAGTGCCGTCAAACTGGCTGCCAGCATCCTTGAGATGAATGTCGTACAGGTTAGCTTACCACCAACTTCATCGCGTTCATCACTACGCTTGTTTAAACTAAATAAAACCAACAGTAGGTGATATCAGGGGCCCTACTATGTCGTCTTAATGCAGAGAGATGGCGCTAGGCAGCTGCCCAACGCCATCTCTTTCTCACTCTCGAAATAGAACTAAAACATTCCTGCATTAAGACGTCATAGTAGGGCCTCAGGCTTAAACGATATTGATAAGAAATAAAAAAACCATGAATGACTACGATAGAGTGGACAGAGGTGCGCGGTTTATGGCTTATTTCTGACTTTATTTTAAGAGTTATGAAACTTGTTATCATCTCACATGTAAAGGCCTTTCACTATTAGCCTTCTTGTCATGGAGAGGCAGCAATGTAAATATGTTTTGTAGAAGACCTGACGCAATATCGGTGTTTATTTGACTGAGCTTTGCTCCTTAATTCGTTATGCATAGTATGCTTCACCCTAACATAATTCTTATGGTATTAAATCTTATTTATTGGTTACAGATTGAAATATCTCGAGTGTACGGTCAAAATGAATGGCGCGACGACATCCGACGGTTGCTGATGAAGGCTGGTATCATTGGGAAACCTCTCGTCTTCCTCTTCGCTGACAACCAGGTAAACCCCGATATATGTACATTCGGTAAAGAGAGTGGCGAGTAAGGACTACAAGCACAGTGGTGACTGGCGAGCACCTAGACAATGACTGTTTACTCGCTACTGACTGACCGGTTTACACAGTCCTAAAAGGCAAAATAAAAGGACTGGATGGGAGAATTTGTAACATGGAGTCAAGAAGTGACTGCGATGATAGTACGGTCATCTAGGCGAGCTATGTCGGCAGTCGTCGCCTTGATGTTTCGGCCCATATGACATGGTGTCGGTGGCAGGGCCGTCTTTAACCAATCAGAGGCCCTGGGCACTTGTGATTAATGGGCCCTTGTAGGATGCAACAAGCAAGAGCGAGCGAAGCAAGCTCCAATTTTTTTGCACCCCGCCTCAAAAACAATAGGTTTTGTTTCATAACTTGAGAACTTTAAATCGAAATAAAACACAGGAAAATGTTTTTGATATCCATGAAATTAGTTTTATTTTGCGTTTAATTTTATGTCAATAAGGTTTGAATATAATTTCGGGCATATGGCCACCGCGCCTGGTGGGTACATGGCGGAATCTGGAAGTCCAACGTGCACACACTTCGCAGTAAATCAAGCTGTATTTCGGAATAATGCGAGAGTTCACCGCCGTTTAAAAAACATCCTTTATGAGGAACTTTTGACTTAGGCTGAAAAGCTAGAGAGATGTGGGATGCAGAAACGAGCGAAGCGAGCTCGAAAATGTTTGTATACCGCCTGTGATAAGTTAAGTTTCTTTTGACAGCCACTAGGTATGACACTTATAGAAAGTTGGGGGCCCTTTGGATCGTGGGGCCCTGGGCACTTGCCCAGAGTGCCCAATGCAAAAGATGGCCCTGGTCGGTGGGGTAATAGAAGTGGTGAGATATCTTTACTCACTGTAATAATCTACTTCGCTATATTCTTGTTCTATGTAAGTTGGACTTGACTGTGTTAACGTATTGCAGTCACGAGCACTACTCCTTGTAAGACTCTGTTGTCACGAAGCATTTTGGACATTGAGTTTCGCTACTAGCTACAATATTTTTTTTATTTCTTGATAAGATAGTCGAAAATTTATATTTTAATTTCATCGCCATCCTGTATAGTGTATAAATAATTGTTTACCTTTAGCACTAGTTCGCGGCGAAAAGTTTTGACCTGCATAGCGACAATAAAGGCTGATAATAATAATAATTTTCCTTTTTTTTTCTAGATTATGTATGAAGGCATGGTGGAAGATATCAACATGCTGCTGAACACAGGTGACATACCCAACCTGTACGGCATGGATGAGAAGGTGGAGATCCTGGATAAGATGCAGACTGCTGTGCGGGAGTCGGTAAGAGAATAAGCTTGATTTTTTACAGATTTTATATCTGCGTTATATTTACAAGACAGATGTGAGTGGCAACGCCGAGAAGGGACGCCATAGGAGGACATACCTACACTGACCTAATTAGCGAGGTTCTTCAGAGATATCAGGTGCGTAGTATTCGCAACCAGCATGCGTGTACGACCAGACCCATGAATGTGGATAAGGCGTAAGCATGTAAGGATTGTAGCAGTCTGTCGTTCTGTAATTTCTGCCTACCCCCATGGGGAAAAGGCATGAGGTTATGTATTATTGTCTGCGTCTGTATGTTTGTTTACGTCTGCCCGCGCAGAGGTCAGCAATTATCCCACGGGGACGTCCTACCAGGGTGGTGCGTTCTAGCAAGACATAACACACCAAATTCATCTAGTGTTTGTATAAAAATATTGAACGTAAAAAGTGTTGGCAATTAATCATTTCCTCATCCATTCTACATTCATCAAACATTTGGGCCGAAAAGGACACTTTGTATGGGAGAGCTGATTATGTTTTCGCGATTACGATGTTGGTCCCGTACAGAAAGTTGTTCAGTTTGAGGGTGTGGTAGAGACCACACCCTTAAATATGAACACACCTTTCTGGTACATGCTGTATGTTTATCACTAATATTTTGTCATAGGGCAAAAAGATTGAGACGACCCCGCTAGCCATGTTCGGGTTCTACGTGGAGCGCGTGAAGGCCAACCTGCGCATCGTGCTGGCCATGTCGCCCATCGGGGACTCCTTCCGCAACCGGCTGCGCATGTTCCCCTCGCTCATCAACTGCGCTACCATTGACTGGTAACACCTTAATTATAATTGATAAGTCATTTAATCAAATTAGGCTGATAATCAGCACTTTTTGAACGTCAAAGTTTAGAAGAGACAGTAGAAACCAATAAACCTTTGCGGGACTTGCGATTAAGACGAACCAGGTAGTCAAGTCAGGTCTTGAACAAATTTTCACAATGTTCCATGTCTCGGCAGGTTCACGGCATGGCCACCAGAGGCGCTGGAGCGAGTGGCGCACATGTTCATCTTCAAGATGCAGGACGTGGAGGACGAGCTGCGCCTCGCCTGCGTCGACATGTGCCAGCTGTTCCACATGACTGTGGTGCAGCTCAGTGACAGGTGAGCCATCTTATTATTTACTTGTACACGGATATTTTGCGTCGTGGCCAAAATCGGAACCAACGCTAATCGTGTTTTTACAAAGAAATTTTACGAATGAGTTATCAACAATGACCTGTCTATGTTATTCGAGAGCCAAAAGATATTTGTAGCACTATTCATACATCTACATACTGTATTTGAATCCAGTTCACAGTTAAATAGCAAGTTCTATGAACATATCTACTCAATGTCGTAAATTAATAATAAAGTCAAAATTTAACAAAACCTAAATAAATTGGAAATTTACACGGTGTATATAAAAATAACATTGTGAATACCTTTCAATTAAGAACCTGTTCCATGCAAACATTTGTAGAGTTGTGTGAGCATAGATGTATGGAGCAGTTTTTTTTTACCTTATACATGATAAAAAATAAACAAAGATAGCCACATAGACTAGATTTTAAATTTATTACAGATTCTACAAAGAACAGAAGAGGATGGTGTACGTGACGCCAACAAGTTACTTGGAGCTGATCAAAGCTTTCATGTCCCTGTATTCCATGAAAGTTAATCAGATCACCAATGCAAGGATCAGGTAACTTTCTTTACCTTTTAATATAGGTCCATATAATTTAGATGACTTACGTATATTTCGACGACCCGAATGGCGCAACGGTAGTGAGGCTGCCTTACGTTCATAGGGTTCCGGGTTCGAGTCCCGGTAGGAGCAAGTGTTTGTGTGATGAGCATAGACATTTGTTACCGAGTCATGGATGTTTATATGTATAATAAGTATGTATTTACAAACAAAAAGTATCTATGTAGTATATCAACTATCTGGTGTCCACGACACAAGCCTCGTTGCTTAGTGTGGCACTAGATGGCGCTGTGTGTAATGTCCAGCGATATATATATATTTCCGTCTCATTCCTGGTCGTCTCAAATTTAGATCCCGTTCGAGAATAACTGTGACAAGAGCAAGGTTTCAAAACTGACAAATTAGTCTAGGTTGTAGGCAGTCTTTGTATTCAGGACTTTATTATAAATAAGTTCGAAATATTAACATTGGCTAGATGGAAACCTAGTTTACCGACATACCTACCGGTATTTGTAATGAGTCAGATTCTGTTGTCACTCAAAATTCCTCTTTTTTAACCGACTTCAAAAAAAGGAGGAGGTTCTCAATTCGGTTGTTTTTTTTGTGTTTCTTACCTCATATCTTCGTCATTTATGAACTGATTTGAAAAATTCTTCTTTTATCTGAATGAATTCCCGATTGGTCCCATACATTTCATCAAAATCGGTTCAGTAGTTTGGTTTTTAAATCAAAATAGCTGGAAAAACTATGTCATCCAAGTAAAAGAAATTGCGAAATTGATACTTAACAAGGATTTGTGTGTGATGTGACAGCTAAAAAGGGTAAAATAAAAACGTTTTTGCAAAAAAAAATAACTGACTTCCAAAAAAAAACAAAAAAAAAAGTTGAAAATAACTTTACTTTCGGAAGTCGGTGCCAAAAAAGTCAATGAAACAAAACAATGGTCACCGACTCCCGAAAGTAAAGTTATTTTCCACTTTTTTTTCGTGTTTTTTTTGGAAGTTGGTTATTTTGTATTTTGTTTACGGAAAAACACCTGAACAGGTAAAAAAGGCTACAGATTCCCGATTTTAATCCGCTAATTAATGTAACGAAATATCTTTATAATAATGATGACTAGTTTCCTACAAAATCGCGAAGTCACGTGTGCGCGTACCTATTTTCGAATTTAGTTCTAAATTCTGACACTTCTTTATAGACATGAAAAATGTTGGCATTTTTATAATGTTTCAATCCTTTGACGTATTACATGTCTGTACTATGATGTGATACCCACAGATGTGTATATAATATACTATTTGACTACAGTAGATACTACGTAGAGTGCCTTGTTCCCGAAAGGAAGCCGGCAGAAATCAGCTTCTTAGGTTGACCATTGATGTTAAACTTGTCCTCTCTAGGTACGAAACGGGTCTAGAACAGCTCGACTTCGCCTCGGGCCAGGTGGCTGTCATGCAGCAGAACTTGAGGGATCTGCAGCCTCTGCTTGTGGAGACGTCGGATAAGACCGAGAAACTCATGATCAAGATCGAACAGGATACTGTTGTCGTTGAGAAGCAGAAAGAGGTAAGCGGTTTTCACTATTATTATACTAATTTTGTCTTCTTCTTGTTCGTTTTTTTCTCAGTGCTAAAGATTTCGACATATGACTGGCCTCCCAGCTTTGTGGACCCATGAAGTGTACAAGGTGTTAGGTTAAACGAGGGAAATACTTTAAGGAGTGTAGTGCTGATTAAAATGCACAACTTCTACTATGGGACTATCTCTGTATTAGAAAAAAAAACAGTTGTTCCATTTTTTTTATGACAAAATGAGGATTGTTTTTTTTCTATTTCTGAGTTGGAAGCTGTATTAAGAGCATGCACTTAAAGAGATATCCGAACCGAAACAAAGCGAATACTGTATTTTTCGCTTTGTGTCACAATGTGTCAACATGATCAACTCCCCTACAGATAGTTGGCGCCGACGAGGCCCTCGCCAACGAAGCGGCTGCAGCAGCTCAAGCGATCAAAGACGACTGCGAGTCGGACTTAGCTGAAGCAGTGCCAGCGCTTGAAGCAGCGCTGAACGCGCTTAATACGCTGAAACCCGCTGATATTACGCTGGTCAAGTCTATGAAGAACCCGCCGGCTGGGGTCAAGCTTGTCATGGAGGCTGTGTGTGTTATGAAGGGGATCAAGGGGGACCGCAAGATTGATCCTAGTGGTTTGATTTTCTTTATTTGTCGTGTCGATGTTCCTATACTTATTTAATTAAATTAGTTTCGACAGAATTAAGCCACATCGATGGCGTTGGTAGTAGCTTCGGGCAGGTCCCATAAAGTGCAGGGGGAGTTGCACAAAAAGCAGGTCAAGAGGTGGGCCATGGTTTGGTTTGGAGTTTCTTTTAAAAAGGCTTCCCCTCCGTTTCCCACACATTTGTGTCTCGTGCAAGTACCCGTCCTTTCAAATCAATCATTTCGGTAGGAGTCGAGCTCGATGGTGTGTTTACCGCCGAGATGGTGTGTTTGCATTCTGTATATTCACAGGCAAAGTGTCCGAGGACTACTGGGGTCCATCGCAGAAGATGCTGGGTGACATGAAGTTCCTGGAGAGCCTGAAGAACTATGACAAGGACAACATACCCCCAGCTTACATTAAGAAGATTAGAGAAAAGTAAGTGTCATTTTTCATCATCATCGTAGCCTTTTCCCAACTATGTTGGGGTCGGCTTCCAGTCTAAGCGGATGCAGCTGAATACCAGTATTTTACATGGAGCGACTGCCTATCTGACCTCCACAACCCAGTTCGTACTGGGTAATACGATACCCCTTGGTAAGACTGGTTGTCAGACTTTCAGGCCACTGACTACCTGTAACGACTGTCAAAGATCTACAAATGGCAGTCGGGACCAACGGCTTAACGTGCTTTCCGAGGCACTGAGGAAATTCGGTAAGCGCGGCTTAACCTGACGATCGACCTGAGCGGCTGTTATTATTTAGCCACGAGCTCCTACAAGTAAGTGTCATTTTTGTGACCCTGTTATCTTCTTAAAAAAAAAATCGAATAAGCTATCGACCGATTGAAAGTTTGTAGTTTGGGATACATTACAATCTTACATTTATCATATTCTGCGTATTCCGCGTGCTAAATTAAGAGTGTATAACCGATAGCACTGATAGGCTTGTGTTGACGTAACAGGTTCATTCCCGACCGCGAGTTCGACCCGGCCGTGATCGCGAAGGTATCGTCTGCGTGCGAGGGGCTGTGTCGCTGGGTGCGCGCTATGGACGTGTACGACAGGGTCATCAAGGTGACCAACACTTCTCACTAAGAGACCTCACGGACTACAAGGCTGCGACCACAACTGGTCGCACGACCGGCCGTAGTACATCCGACTTAGTGCTCATTTACCATTTTTTTTTTCTCATGCTCGTCATCTCGTCCACTGAGATGACGAGTAATAGAGAAGTATGGAGGAAGAAGATTTGCTGCGCCGACCTCAAATCATCTGCCTAGCCTTTTCCCAACTATGTCGGGGTCGGCTTCCAGTCTAACCGGAAGCAGCTGAATACAGTATTTTACATGGAGCCTATCTGACCTCCACAACCCAGTTCGTACTGGTTAATACGATACCCCTTGGTAAGACTGGTTGTGACTGGGTGATCTGTAACGACTGTCATGACAGCTGTGTAAATGAGCCCTTAGAAGAAAGTTTAGCCCCAAATGGTTTTAGACTGCCAACAATACTTTTTTGTAATTATGATGTGTTGAAACTGATTGCTTTTGTTGACAGGTGGTAGCTCCCAAGAAAGCCGCGTTATTTGAAGCGGAGTCAGATTTACAGGCGCAGATGAACACGCTCAACGCCAAGAGAGCGCAGTTGCAGGGAGTACTCGACAAGTTGCAGGTGCGTAATACTTCATCATCATCATCTTCATTGGCAGCTTGATTTGGGCGCTTTTCCTCCTATTGCTGAATATAAGCCTCTTTCCGTTCGTGCCAATCTTCTCTGGTCTGTGCGAGTCTTAACCCGGTCTTACCCGCAATCTTCTTAATGTAATTTACCCATCTAGTTGTTGGACTGCCAACACTCCTATCACCGTCTCTCGGCAATTATTCAGTGAAGGCTCTACTCCACCTGCCACCCTACACGTTTAGCCAAGTGTCCTGCCCACCTCCATTTCATAATAATAATCTATATTTGTAGACACTAAACGACGAGTTCGCAGAGATGACTCGTAAGAAAAAAGGCCTAGAGGATGAGATAGATCTATGTTCGACCAAGTTAGCTCGAGCCGAGCAGCTGATCGGTGGCCTGGGCGGGGAGAAGGCAAGGTGGACCGAACTGGCGCTGCAGCTGCTCAACCTGCTGGGCAATATCATTGGTAAGGGCTCTGAACATCTACAGCAGTTCTAGATCTTTGTGACATGACAGAAATCGGAACAAACACCGCGATGTATAGGATCGAATTTTAACTGTCAAAATTGCCCGGTTTGTGAATAGCGTTTAGAGGACTCCCTCGATAAAATTGACGATTTTCGATTCGGCAAATAAGCCTATCGAATGGTTTTGAATAACTTTGCTGCCTTGATCCTTACATTCTCCTTTTGCTTCGTCCAAGTTTATACAAACACGCCAGTTACGAATACTACGCACCTGACCTTTCTGAAGAATATCCACCTATAAACTAAGAGTACGTCGTTTACCGGCGGCGTTTCCGCTCACATCTGCTTTGTAAATATCCTTTGTTAAAACTATGTAACGATGTATCGATTTCCAGGTGACGTGCTTTTATCTGCCGGCTGTATCGCTTATCTGGGCCCCTACACGGTCAACTACCGCCGAGAAATCATACAAGTATGGAACAGGCGGGCTAAGCAATTGGGTGAGAGTCATACGCCCTATTACATTTTAAGTTCATTGTCTCACTTATTTAACTTTCTGCTGAGTCATCATCACCATCTTATCTGTCGAAAGTCGTCTCCTGCGGGTATCGGTTGCTGTGTGCCTCGTGCATCCAGGATACAAAGGATTCCCGTGACCTTCACAAGATCATCGGCTGCCGCTGATGTGTCACTAATCTTCGAGCCATGTGGATTGCCTCGGTTCTCTTGCGGAATTCTTGATTTCTAATGGCGCTCCCTACCGGGAGCACTCGCCTGTAATAGTTCAGATTCACTGGTTTCTATAAAAAACGAATCTGGGATACAGGCGTGGAAGCGCCTTAATTCGATCGTTCCAGGGAACAACGACCTACAGATCACGCAGCCGGCCAGCCTTTTTGGGCGTTTAAACGAATGTTCGCATCTTCTGCGACCACGATCAAGGCAATACTTGTATTTGTGACTAGTGTGCATCCCTCATAGTAATAATATTATCATTGATCATCGTTATCACTTCAGCCGAAAGAAATACTTCCATTTCTACCGGGTTTTGTGTTTGATCAATTTAGTCAAATGATCCTTTATTTCATCTATCACTTGTCCAGATATCCCGTGCTCGGAGTCGTTCTCGCTGATCACGACGCTGGGCGAGCCGGTAGTGATCCGCGTGTGGAACATCGCAGGGCTGCCCGTGGACTCCTACTCCATCGAGAACGGCATCATCGTGGAGAAGTCACGGAGATGGGCGCTCATGATCGACCCGCAAGGTTAGTCTTACTGCAGGTATCTGGTTTTCGATTTGAACCATTAGCTTGTACACTATAACTGTCCAAGCCGCCTGAAGAGACAGAACTGTCAACTGCCACAATTTTACCCACCACCATTTATTACTACACCCGTCATCATCTTGCTATCTTCTTTACAACTACATACCCACATATTAGTCTAATCGACTGCAGCTGAATAAAAAAAAAAAAAAAAAATCGCTGGACATTACACACAGCGCCATCTAGTGCCACACTAAGCAACGAGGCTTGTGTCGTGGACACCAGATAGTTGATATACTACATAGATACTTTTTGTTTGTAAATACATACTTATTATACATATAAACATCCATGACTCGGAAACAAATGTCCATGTTTATCACACAAACACTTGCTCCTACCGGGATTCGAACCCCAGTTCGAATGCCAGTATTTCACCTGAATTTTGCTTTATATGAAGAATTTTTAATTTATCCTTTTCACCAAATCCAGAACAAGCCAACAAATGGATAAAGAACATGGAGCGAAACAACCAGCTGAAGGTTATCAAGCTAACAGACGCTAACTACGCGCGAGTGCTGGAGAACGCCATCCAGCTGGGTTTGCCCGTCATGATGGAGAATATCCGCGAGCACCTGGACGCGCTGCTGGAGCCTGTGCTGCTGAGGAACGTGTACAGGTGACTAGCACACACATACATACAGCTGGGCCTGCCCGTTATGTTATTCCACCCACAGGGGAGTATAGGCCTCCTTCCTCTGTAATAAACATAATTATCATCTTCCCGCCCTTGTCCTACGATACTTGTAGTCCCTCCCTTCTCCGCCCACCCTCACCGCGAACATCTGAATGTTGGTCCTAAGTGGAAATGCAAGAAGAAAAAAATGTCAAGTAAGTAAGTTTTCTGTGTCTCGTTCCTAGGTCTGGTGGCGTGGACTGCTTGAAGTTTGGTGACAATATCTTGGAATACAACCACAACTTCCGGTTCTACATCACCACGCGACTCTCCAACCCACACTTTTTGCCAGAAGTAGCTGTCAAGGTCAGTCCTACCGAGAGTTGTATCTGCAAGCCTTAGCCTGCAAAAGGGTACCTAAATTGTCTGACGGCTAAACTAAGCAAATACACATTTAAATTAACTAAGCAAATACACATTTACAAACGAAATATGACTCTTTGCCACCGAGTTCAGAAAACGTAAACAAACGACGAGGCGCCTGGATGCTAGATAGTGGTCCTATAGGGCTTTCACACATCGATCATTTATCGCTGGAAAAAAGTAATAATAACTTGTGTAAGCAACAAGAAATCGAAACTACTCCAATACAATTTAGAGATATTTTGGGGGTAGCTGAGAATAATCAACGCAACGTATTATTGGCTGATTCGCAACGGTCGTCGCTTGTAAAAACGGTTGCTGAAAGCGGTACTAGTGTCACAAAGCCGTCTATGTCTGCATCGAGTACACAACACACACACAGTGAGACAGTAACCATGACGTCACCGCCGCACTCCAATGCAATCCGGAATAACAACAAGAATGAAGCCGCGTTGAGTGCTACTGTACTTAACATTAACTCGAACTCGAAGCGAAGTGACCATGATGAAAATAATTATAACGACTGGCAGGTAGTGAATTATCACAAGAAACCTATGAGATATCGCTATACAGGCTCGGCGGGAATATGTCGCGACAATGAGGGGAAATTTAAAGCGGCGGATAGAAAGATACCGATTTTCATTACGAGAATACATAATGATACCACAGAAAAAGATATAATAGATTACGTATTCAATAAAACTAAGGAAATGATTCTGTTAGAAAAAATATCTTTTAAGTACGAAAGGGAATACAAGGCCTATAAATTCTTTATTTTGGAAAGTAAGTCGTCATTATTCCTCGATAGCGGTTTATGGCCTCAAGGAATCATATTCAGGCGATTTGTAAATTTCAAGCACAAAATAATGAGCATCGAGGCGTTGCCGCGTCGTGTCCGGTCTGAGAATGTAGTAGATGGATAAAGACAACCAGTACACATTGGTTAGCTTCAATTGTAAAAGTGTCAAGCGATCGGTAGACTATGTCAGGCAATTGTGTCATACCGCGGATATAATAGCTTTGCAAGAAACATGGCTTCTACCGAATGATTTACATTTTCTAAGCGACATTGATCCTGATTATGGCTATGTGGGGACGTCAGCTGTGGATACTACGGCCGGCATGCTCGTAGGCCGGCCGTATGGAGGCGTGGCGATATTGTGGAGAAAGAGTGTCCTACAGAATGTGTCTATAGTGCAGTGTGACAATGCTCGCGTCTGTGCCATTAAAGTGGAGTTAGGGCAAAGGTCGTTTTTAGTGTTCAGCATGTATATGCCTACCGATTGTGTCGTGAACCTACCGGAATTTACGGATTGTCTTAGTTTGGTAAGTGCTATTGTTAGTAATGAACTAATTGAGACGGTTTATTTACTCGGGGACTTTAACGCTCATCCGGGCCAGTTATTTTTTAAAGAGTTGAAAGACTTTTGTTCGGAGGCTGAGTGGATATGTGCTGATGTTGAATTACTCGGTCTCTCATCTGATACGTATAGCTTTATAAGTGACGCAAATGGGTCTAGACGCTGGTTAGACCACTGTATATCTACGGAGTCGGCTATGCAAACGGTTGTTAATGTAGAAATTAAGTATGATGTCATGTGGTCGGATCACTTTCCTTTATTTATATGTTGTAATTTTAATATCATAAAACCTAAAATAGCATGTAATAATATTGAACCGTGTAATAAAATGCGCTGGGGCGAGAGAACATCTGAACAAATTGCACTATATAATAAGTTATGTAATGACCGATTAAAATTAATAGACTTTCCGAGCGATTTAAGTAACTGTGGTGATTTCTCTTGCGATGATGTGGAACATAAGTATATTATTGACAAAATGTATGGCGAAATTGTAGACATCTTAGGCCGGGCAGCTAGTGACAGTTACTTTGGTAGTGACAGGATACGTAAGAAGAAACCTGTAGTAGGTTGGAACAGACATGTCGGTAGTGCTCACCGTGAGGCCAGGTCTAGGTTCCAGTTATGGGTATTGCATGGCAGACCGAAGTCGGGTCGTATCTGGAGTGAGATGCAAGAAAGCCGTAAAATCTTTAAAAGCCGGTTAAAGTGGTGTCAAAATAACAGTGAGCAACTTAAAGTGGACATTCTGGCAATGCATCATGCCAAACATGATTTTCGGAGTTTTTGGAAGTCTACTAATAAAGTAAACAGAAGGCCGGGCCTGCCTGTGAGCGTTGGTGGCATTACTGATCCAAAATACATAGCTGAAATGTTCAAAAGCCATTTCATGGTAAACTCACCATTGGGACCATCACGGTTGGGACTTGAAAAGTCCACTCGGGGGCAGGAGCTCAGTGTTAGGTTTACGGCTAAAGATGTTAGAAAGGTTATCACGACTATGACCCGAGGCAAGTCTCCTGGCCACGATGACTTGAGTATCGAGCATCTTAAATATGCTGGCGTCCATCTTCCAAGGGTTCTGGCTATGTTTTACTCCCTCTGTCTGGGGCATTCATATCTACCTCCAGCTATGATGCAGACCGTGGTGGTACCGATCGTGAAAAGTAAAACTGGTGATATAAGTGACGCCAATAACTATAGACCCATCTCTCTGGCTACAATTTTGTCTAAGGTACTTGACAGTCTTCTTAACACACTGATGAGTGGCTGTCTCGAATTACATGACAATCAATTCGGTTTCAAATCGGGACTCTCCACTGAGACAGCTATTCTGTGTTTGAAGCAGACTGTCAGGTACTATACTGATCGCAAAACACCAGTCTATGCTTGCTTCCTCGACCTTACGAAAGCGTTTGATCTGGTTTCCTATGATATTCTCTGGGATAAACTTAACGACACATCCCTGCCAAGTGAATGCATTCGTATTCTCAAATATTGGTACGGGAACCAGGTCAACGTAGTTCGATGGTCGGGGACGCTGTCTGAACCGTACAGATTGGAGTGCGGGGTGAGGCAGGGGGGGTTGACCTCACCAACGCTCTTCAACCTTTATGTAAACGCACTCATCGAGAGGCTGAGCAGCACGCATGTCGGATGTCATGTTGGTGGAGTTTGTGTAAACAACATTAGCTATGCAGACGACATGGTGTTGCTGAGCGCCTCGGTCTGTGGCCTGTCTAAGCTGCTCGGTATTTGTGAGAAATATGCTCTCAGTCATGGCCTGCTCTATAACGCCAAGAAAAGTGAGTGTATGGTTTTTCGAGCCAGGGGTAAATGTCCAGATAGTATCCCTAGCATCAAGTTAAATAATGTACCGCTAAATAGGGTTGACACCTTCAAATACCTTGGGCATCTGGTGACCCCTGACCTGAAAGACGATTCAGACATAGAGCGGGAACGTAGGGCGTTGTCTGTTAGAGCGAACATGATAGCTCGCAGGTTTGCACGTTGCTCGAAGGAAGTAAAAAACACTCTTTTCAGAGCGTATTGCACCTGTTTTTACTCGAGCGCCCTGTGGGCTAACTATACTCAAAAACAGTACAACGCCCTACGAGTCCAATTCAACAATGCCTACAGGGTGTTGTTGGGGCTGCCTCGGTACTGCAGTGCGTCGGGGATGTTCGCTGAGGCGCGCATTGACTGCTTCTATGCGACGATGCGGAAACGGTGCACATCCTTGGTGCGCAGGGTCCGCGCCAGCTCCAACACCATCTTGAAGATGATGGCTGAGAGGTTCGACTGTCACTACATTAACCATTGTTGTATGCTTAATTTGGTGACAATAACAATAAAATGAAATAATCATAACGCATTAGTGTTCATTATCTGTCCCTCTTTTATATTTTATAATATTAAAATGTTAGATGATAATTATTAAAGATATTTTATACGAATTATTATTTTTAAAAAACATTTATGATTATTTCTAATTTTAGTTTGTTGACTTTGCCAATTTAATTTTAATAAGTAATTATAGTGAAATTGTGTGTTGTGTTTTGTATTATTTTTCTAGTATTTTTATTTAATATGCCTAATGATAATTATGATATGTTATGATATGATCCAACTTGTAGATTGAAATAAAGAAATTGAATTGAATTGAATTGAATTAAATCCGAATCATGTTCATACTTCAACGGCGCGCCTACTGTGCCGTCTCCTGTGTGCCTTTAGTATATGAAGCGATAGATGTCGCTTCATGTTATTCAAAATATTTACAGATGTCCCCTGGCTGAGAACAGCCATTCCAAAGCCCCCATTCCTAACACCTGTTCTTTTCCAGGTGACCCTCCTAAACTTCATGATCACCCCTCAAGGGCTGCAGGACCAGCTGCTAGGTATCGTGGTAGCACAGGACAGGCCCGAGCTGGAACTAAAGAAGAACCAGCTCATCGTGGAGGGTGCGCACAATAAGAGGACGCTCAAGGAGATTGAGGATCAGATCCTTGAGGTGAATAATACATTTAATTTATGCTCAATTTCACTCACAGATGGCGTAACGATAAAAACAAATACTAACATTTTCGGAGAATGAATCAGATTTTCATCAGTTTCCGCAAACTATTTCAAAATTGATTTTGACTACCTGAGAAGTGGTCAATAACGCAACTAAGTCTCATGCACATTTTGAATGGCGATGATGGTGAGCAATGACAGAAATACTTCAAGAACCTTAGAACTTTGTTTTAGAATTCGGGGCTAAATGTATTTATTGTTTGAGTTAGTACTTCAGCAGATGGAATTGCAATAAAAATAAATGTATTGAATATGGTCCATTTGTTTCTGTCTATATTATATCGTCAACATTAATTTAAAAGACCTTTCCATTCACCAGGTCCTATCCTCCGCCGGCAACATCCTAGAAGACGAGTCAGCGAACGTGATCCTCTCGTCGTCCAAGGTACTCTCTCTGGAGATCGAGGCGAAGCAGGCGGCGGCCGCCATCACTGAGGCAGAGATCGACGAGGCGCGGCTGCTGTACGTGCCCGTGTCCAAACATAGCTCCGTGCTGTTCTTCTGCATATCGGATCTGGCGAACATTGATCCGATGTACCAGTATTCTTTGGTTTGGTAAGTGCGTAGGTGCAGTCAAAGGCCATAAGTCCAGTAGCATCTCAATGTCCATATTCGCCCGCACGGTTCTGCGCATAGCTTCGTGTGTGATGTTTCGACGTAAACAAAACATGTCATAAAGTATAACTACGCGAATATGATGTTAGTAATTTTCTTCTTATTGAATTATTAGCTTTCACGCCGAGCTGATTCAAAAGTAGTGCTATGATTCTTTAATACTAATATAGTAATGCGATGGCTAAATTGTACGTGAGCCGTGGGCTCCAATTCTACTTCTCTTATTCTTACACAGTGGACCTCTGTGTAGTCTAAATAATAAATAAATAATAATATATCGCCCTTCATATTTGACCAAAACATTCAAGTTTGCAACAAATCGTATAACATACATTTATACAATGCACAAAGAACAGGCATATAAGGATCGTTCTAACTAAGAACCCCTTTGTCCACAGGTTCATAAACCTGTACAACCAAGCGATCCTCAACTCTCCCAAAAGCGACATACTGGACGAGCGGCTCGAGGGTCTCAACGCGTTCTTCACGAAGAGCATCTACCACAACGTGTGCCGCAGCCTGTTCGAGAAGGACAAGCTCATCTTCTCTCTCGTTCTCACGCTGGGGATACTGAGAGCCAAGGTTAGGTTGACTAGAAAAATAAGTTGAAATGGTCAACAGACGACCTAGTGAATGATGCTTGAGGGATAGTATAAGCTTTTTATTTTATTTGGAACATCAAACAATTTCATAATAAGGCATAGATACTTAAAAATTCAAATTAACAACTATGTAATCAACAGCGTTATTCACAGCATACAGGCAAAATACTAATAACACGCTTCAAATACCAGTTAAAAGTAACAAGCAAGGACATAAAGAAATAAGTGAGAAAAAAAACATTGATTTTAAACTTTGAAATAATAAGTAAGTGCAATTATACAGTACAATAACCTAAGAGGAAAAGGTTAAAATATCTAATTCTTTGATTGCCGTGTGAGTCGAGTTTCGGAATCTTTCATGTGTTGCACAGAATTTATCGATCTCCAGAAAGTGTTTATTATAATTGTCCGCAAGACATCGCAACGGTGCTCGAACACCAGCATTAGTCCAGAAACTCCTAATATATGTAAATCATAATTAAATGAATTTAAACAAATATTTCAAAAGCAAAAAATATTTTTTTGCTTCCTATAATGGGAAATATTCAAGGGCTGGTACTCAGTACGCCCCACTAGTGATGCGCGCGCAGGTTAAACAATAGAAAAGCGCTTCAAATCTGGCCATTTGTTTCTGTTGCGATTGCAGCGCAACACTCTATCGAGACATGTCTTATCAAAGAGTATAAGTTTCTTGAATGGGATTTGATGATTCCTAACATGGGTTGGTTTCCCAGCTGCAGCCCGGAACGATTTATGCCCGGTTAATGGTAACAGTCTCTTGTAAGTCCTTGATTAGACCTGTCGTACTGTATGGATCAGAATGCTGGGCTGTGAAGAAGATCTATGAAAAACGATTGCACGTAGCAGAGATGAGATGAGACGGGTGTGTGGAGTGACAAGATTAGTTATAGTAAGGAATGAGTATATATATTAGAGGAAGTTTGAAAGTGGCGCCAGTTACAGAAAAACTAAAATGAAGTCGTTTGTCTAGGTAGGTACATGTAATGAGGAGGGATGAAACGTATGTGACTAAAAGAGTGATGGATATTAATGTTGATGGATGGAGAGGCAGAGGAAAGCCAAAGAAAAGAAAGACATATCATGTGAGGAATGATATGAAAGAGAAAAGTATAAAAGATGCCGTGACGTCTGACAGGGGAGAATGGAAGAAGAAAACGTGTTGCGCCGACCCCGAGTATAATGGGACGAGGGACGGAATATAATGAAATAACAAGAAAAAACAGGTTGTCAGAATAAAAGTAATTTATTAAAACTACTTCCTAGCGTTTTAGCGGGGGTGAAGAAGTGTCGAAGTATCTTACGTTATGGGCTAGACTAATTTGCCTCCTTTGTTTCCAGGGCAATTTAGACGAGGATCTGCTAACATTCCTGCTGACGGGCGGCGTGGCTCTAGACAACCCGTACGAGAACCCCGCGCCCGGCTGGCTCACGGACAAGGCCTGGTCCGAGATCGTGCGGTGCAGCTTGATGACTCAGTCAGTATACTGATCTGGCCGTACATACTCCATGAGAGAAGTGTGATGCTCAGGGCCTCCAAAGTGTAACAGTTCTGATTTACGACTGCTAGGTTTTTGTTTTTCTTTTTATTATCAGGAATGCACATCCATTTATAAAACTGGTAAGCTGGTGCGGTAATTGTCCCACGGGATCGTACTATCGTATCGTACAATATAAAAAAGATTTTATGTGTCCTATCCAGGTTATAAACTTTCTAAGTATATGCCAAATTACATCCACATCCGTTCAGTAGTTTTGCGTGAAATAGTAGCAATGATCCATCCTAACTTTTGCATTTATAATAGTAAGATAGTATAGTAGTAAGAAGTTAGATTACTAACGTTGACTAACAATTGAATACACCAAACAGGTTGAGAGGCTTCAAAGAGCACTTCGAAAAGCACATAGGCGAATGGAAGGCGTTCTACGACCTGTCGGCCCCGCATGAGAACCCGGTGCCCGCGCCCTTCGACCAGGTCGGGGGCATCGCCAAGCTCATCATACTCAGGTACCGGTTACTTCAACAAAGCACGGCCAAGGTCTATAAACCAAACTCAAAGCATTTATTTCAAACTAGCTTCTGCCCGCGCCTTCATCCGTGTGAGCGAGATAAACATCCTATAAATGTTAATCCAGGTTTTGAACTATCTGTGTGCCAAATTTCATCAAAGTCTGTTCAGTCGTTTATGCGTGAAAGAGTAAGAACATTCGCAGAAACTTACATTAGTAGTTAGTAGTATTCCACATTTATTAGTATTAGTTGTTGTGACAGCGCCTATATGCTATTTAATTGCGAAATTTAGAAGAACAACATGGTCACACTGAACGACACGAAAAGCGGGTTTAATATTGTAATGCATATAGATTAATGTTTGTCTGTTCGTATTTTATGAGCTGCCATAGCGTTCATCCGATTGCGGTAAAACTTTGTCAACTTATTGCTGGCACTTGCACGACGTTAAAATAAAAATTACGCTGGCTAAGCCGCGGGCGGAAGCTTGATTATAATGTTTAAGTACAGTCACGAGCTGTTTTGTCATTTATTTACAAGACCTGTAATTTTTCACTCATTTTTATATCATTGTGTTTACAAAATAAACATATCTTTATTACCTCGTGGCATAATTATTCACGCGAGACCTATTTCATAACAATATGTAAAATATAAAGTTCGTAACTATGCTGACTGAACATTTTATGACCAAGGGATTAACTAGCCCAATTATTCTAATAAAATGCCCGGGCATTATAAATAATGACACGTCAAACCGAGCGAAGTGATTAATAATACTACCTGACCTTCATAATTTATCATAGCGTCTGGTCATTATGAATATTGCTACGCGACCGTCGTCGGGCAATTTGATTGGTACATGTGGCGGGGCGCGGGGGACACGTGATGCACGCGGGCCAATCAGGGCTTGCCCCGGCTGCGAGTCAGTCGCGTCGCCCACTGCAGACTTCAGTTTTACATTGAAAACGAGAACAAACGGACGGCTCATATTTTCGTAATAAAGTATCAAATTTATAAGGACGGGCGGTTGTATTGTGTTCTATTTCTTATTGTAGTGTTTAAGAACAATACGGACGAACGTGGAAAGTGACGTCCATTATTTCAGCATGGATAAATTGACTGACATGAAACGTCGATTTGATGAAAGATTAAGTGAGTTAATGTTAACAAAAGGCCAAAATACTCAGTTTTTAACCAGCGCAAGTTATACAGATATGATTGAAAAAGTGAAATCTTCGAAGTCTAAAGTAACGAATAAAAAACCAGAAGATTATCAACGCGTGCGAAGATTCGACGTCATGAATATTGGAGAAACAGAAAAACTGATTGTTCCGATAGGCAAAGATAACCTAATTAGGATTTACGTGTGCAACGAAGAAATATTTCAGATTTTACATGACACCCACCTGGCACTTGGACACGGCGGAAGAAATCGTATGGAGAAAGAGTTAAATGTGCGCTTTAAAAATATCACTAGAGAAATTATTGGGATTTATTTATATTTATGCGACCTCTGCGAAAATAAACGCAACGTTTCAAAAAAAAGCTTAATGGTTAAACCGTTTAGTAGCGAAATTAAATCGAGGTGTCAAGTAGACCTAATTGACATGCAGTCACAAGGAGATAGTCAGTATAAATTTATACTTGTTTACCGAGACCTTCTCACGAAGTTTGTGCAGCTCCGCCCGCTGAAGAGCACTAGAGCCGAAGAAGTTGCAAATGTACTAGTTGATATTTTAACAATATTTGGTGCACCATGTATTCTTCAAAGCCAAAATGGCAGAGAGTTCGCCGGTGAAGTTGTTCGAGCGGTTTGTGACATGTGGCCAGAGGTGAAAATTGTACATGGAAACTCGAGTCACTCTCCGAACGAGTCCGTAGAAAGAGCAAATCAAGATATCGTGAACAGCCTGATTAATTGGTTGGAGGATAATAACACAAAAACATGGCCGGAAGGATTGCGATGGGTTCAACTCATGAGAAATAAAGCTTACCACAAAAGCATAACCTGTAGTCCATATGAAGCCATGTTCGGAACGAAGTTGAAACTTGGACTCTATAGTTCTTCTTTACCACATGACGCTCTACTTGATGTCAATACAGAAGAAGACTTAGAAAAACTATTAACCTCTGGAAAGGACCAAGAGTCCGCCGAAAGTGTAGAGGCCACCAAAAATATTAAAGTTGAAGAGGTCGCCGAAAATGATCAATTTGAGTCCACTGAAATAAAAGTCGAGTTCAGTGAAAATGATGATGTAAAACATTTATATTTAGCCGGCCTAAGCCAAGTTTCAGCTATCTCAGATGGTCAACAGGACACAGCAACTGACGTTTTATTTCCACCCGACAATCAAGATCCTGCAACACATTTGCAGTGCAAGCGTCGTCGCGTCGAAGAACCGCTGAATACAATAAAAACAGAATGCAAATAAAATTGATTAAGTATGAAAGGGATGTTTTGACACTGTCTACAGTCGGCCATTTTCGCAAAATTGTAGCCTCACTTCAAAACTGTTTATTTCAATAGCTTGCATCAATACACACAAGTATTGTAAAAGACAAAATCTTTAGTGTTGTTTCTGAAATATGTATAAACTTTCAAAGTTGTACCATTGGATGGTGCCACTGGTGACGAGATTCTATTTTAACGAATTATAATCATTTAGAATTTTTATTTGATAATTATTTTTTGATTATGATTAGGTACTCAATAATCATGTTACCATAATAATTAGTTTGATAACTAGTTTGGGTTCATATGTCCCGTAAAACAACGATCGTTTTAAATTTTATAATAATCGTTTTATATTTTTAATTCGTAGGTACTTAGTAAGAACTTATGGGTTCTAAATGTAAAACCCCTTAGAGTCTGATTATTCAATTTGTCATTTAAGTAATTCTCGTACTAAATCTTTTATTTTCAAGTTGAACATTAAAGTTATCGATAAAAACATGACATGTATTTTTATTAACCTGCCTATGTATATATATAGACATTATCAATAAAGGCCGAAAAATTTTGTTATCATACTGTCCTCTTATACAACGTGTATCAGAAAGGTGCCATATTTAAGGATGTGGTACAGCTAATTAATCAGCCGCCCCATACATTTGGGCCGAGCATGTTTGAAATTTTTTATGGCACAGCCATATAGTTCATATTTTCGCGATTACATATTCATAAACGACGTGGCGTCTTGTTTTGTTTACTCAAAGATACTTATACGCGGACGATCTAAAAATTATAAAACGAGTAAAGTGCAACCAGGATCCATATAAACTCCAAGAAGACTTCGACCGTTTTTCCCAGTGGTGTTTGGATAATAACATGGTACTTAAAGCGGACAAATGCAATCACGTACATTTTTCTAGGAAAAAAGGCCCGTATTTTCGTAATTATAAAATTAATGACCAAATTATTTACGAGAAGGATGTATTCGTAATTTGGGTGTTTATATTGACAATAAACTTCGGTTTAATATTCACGTTGATAAAATTGCTACCAAAGGGTTTAAGATGTTGGGTTTCATTCTGCGTAACTGTAAAGATTTTAAGTGCGCCTCAACTGAAATTGCAATCTTTAAGTCAATAGTTAGATCAGGCTTAGAATATTGCAGCATAGTTTGGACTCCATTCTACGAAATACATAAACGTCGTTTAGAATCAGTGCAGAAAAGATTTCTTTCGCACTTGTCATATCACTGCAATATGGTCAGAAATTTAACTAGCTACAGCTCACGCTTGAAACATTTCAAACTTATGAGTCTGGAAAATCGACGTATGATCCTAGATCATCTGTTCCTATACAAAACAATAAAAACTCATTGATTGTCCGCGGTTGCTGAGTCAAATAAATATAAATGTGCCTTACAAACTTGCTCGTAAGTCTAGATATCGGTTGCTTCGCGCGAAGGGCTTTAAAACCAATCTGGGTCATTTTTCCACCATTAATAGAAAGCAGGTTCAATTTAGTCGTCTCTCATGCTCACCCAATGTAGATATTGATATCTCGTCTTCTCTGTACATAAAGTCAAGTCTGTCTTGCATAGGCATTATCATAAAGGTGATAAAGAAATATCGTAGTTTCTATTGTGTTTTGTCACTTATGAGTCGGCCGTATTTGTATGAATAATAATAATCGATACAACTAAGTAAGTGCAACTTCACTATCATGGATCAATCTACACTTCCACAGGACTTTCACAGTTATTTTACACTGGCCTATAACCGCGGCTTCGCCCGCATGGAGTTCGGTAATTGTTCCATGGGTTTGTACTACCGGTATAAAAAACTATCCTACGTGTTAATCCAGGTTATTAACTATCTGTATGCCAAATGCCATCAAAATCTGTTGAGTAGTTTTTGCGTGACAGAGTAAAATCCATCCGTACATTCACATACATCCAACCTAACAAACTTTCGCATTTATTATAGCAGTAAGATCTGACAGCGGCAACTTAAAAGCAACCTTATTGTAACAAAACTAAAGATCACTGTGATTCAGACAGTGATGAAGCCAGAGCTGTCTAATTTACCTACCATCATCATCTTTTGTCCCAGATGCATCCGCCCCGACAAGCTCATCCCGTTAGTCCAGGCTTACGTGGTCGCGGAGATGGGCCGGCCGTACATCGAACCCCCACCCTTCGACCTGGACAAGTCTTACAACGACAGCAACTGCTGCTCCCCTCTCATATTCATCCTGTCTCCTGGCTCGGACCCCATGTCTGGTCTGGTCAAGTATGCAATGGAGAAGAAGGTGGTCAGTTTCGAGACTATTTCACTGGGGCAGGGACAGGTGAGCTCAACTTTGTACTAGTATAAGGTTTGGCTACATTTGTGTTAAAGGATATTATAATTTTTATTTACGGAAATTTGAAAAACATAACTGTATGAATTTTATCACTTGCAAACAAAATAATGAAAGCTACCTGAAGCCAATTCGCGTAATTCAAAACCTTCAACATTCAAGTCGCCATCTCTGCGGTAATTCAATGGCAGTAAACTTAACTAACAAATTCAAGCGCGACAACTGCTGTGGTAGGTTAACCGAATTATCAACAACCAATCGGATCACTTAACTTGCATTACATTTTGACACGTTGATAATTTTTGTTCTGCGACTAGGCGTCAAACAGAGATGGTGCCTCTGATGCTTATTACAGATTACACAGATCTCCATGGCCAAATTTTTGCTATCCTCTCAGGGCCCAATAGCTGCGAACATGATAAACCAGGCGATCGTGACGGGCGGCTGGGTGGTGCTGCAGAACTGCCACGTCATGGAGTCGTGGATGGGCGAGCTGGAGCGAATATGTGCAGAGGTCATCATCCCACAGGTCACGCACGCCAACTTCCGCTGCTGGCTTACTAGCTATCCCAGCACGTCGTTTCCGGTTACTGTTTTGCAAAATGGTGAGTGCATACCGTTTAATGAAGACCAGCCCTTGCTCACGACATCGTCTCCTTGTATCTGTATTTGTAAACACTCATTCGAGGGCGAAAGAAAGCCTATGGTCCTCTCCCGGTCCGGGCTACCTACTTATCTGACTTTCGATGGGTAAAGAACAGCCCACCTTATCTTATACCTTTATATCTTTTAACCAACTTAAAAAAGAAGCGGGTTTAAAGATCAACCTTTTTTTTCCCAGGTGTAAAAATGACAAACGAAGCTCCGAAAGGGCTCAAAAACAACATCTACCGCTCGTACATCTCGGACCCTATCTGCGACCCCGAGTTCTACATCTCATGTCCGCGCACCGAGGACTGGCGCCGCCTGCTGTTCGCGCTGTGCTTCTTCCACGCCATCGTGCAGGAGCGCCGCGCCTTCGGCCCGCTCGGCTGGAACATACAGTACGAGTTCAACGAGAGTGACCTCAGGATCTGTATCATGCAGCTACAGGTACGTTTTGTAGAAAAATATGGTTTGCAGCACTTTACGTGTACGTTTATATACTGTTTTATTTTATATAAAGGGTCAATCGTCTTCCATGTTACAAGCTAATTGCATTAAAAGATAAATGCAAGCAACTGATCAACAGATGTTCCTGACGGATTATGCGGAGACGCCATTTGACGCACTCAACTACCTCGCGGGCGAGTGCAACTACGGAGGGAGAGTGACTGATGACAAGGACAGGAGACTCATTCTGTCCCTACTCTCTATCTTCTACAACGACAAAGTGACTACTACGCCTGAGTAAGAGAAATTTTAAACTTTTTATAAATATTTCTAGAAAAAAATTAATAAATCACGTCTGGCAGAGACACGTAGCGATTCAGATATGGCGGGGAGAGGGGTCCTTGGTAACACTGCAGGACAGAGAAAGACGGACGGAGAATAGGCAGGCTTTTTCTAAGCAGTTGGACAACCGGGGCTTATATTGAGAACCAATGAACTTAGATTTTAGATATCTTATGCCTTGTAGTCGCATGCCTAAAGATTTTCCTAAAAGTAAAATGGCGACCTAGTACAAGCAATAACACGAAATGGCCAGGGACAAAAACCTGCAGCGTAATCAGCCCTTAGTGTTTCCGCTGCTAGGGCACGCCTGCCCTTTATAAACTCACGACTACTCAGTAAATCGGGGCTGGAACCACTGTTTCAGTATATATTCAATGTTTTATTTTTGGCGTATTGGCATGTGACAAATAATATAACTAAGTAAATTTGGAGAAGGTCGGGTCGCCATTTTGGGGGACAGTCTCATGTAATTTTGACATAAAAACAGATTTTCAGCCTAATTTAAATGGTATTTTGATTTGATTCGCCTGAACCACCACTGCTCATTCACATGCAACCATCATTAATTTGTTCAAGATAATTTTAAGAAAGAAGCCCAATCTTGTCCAATTACCACATACACCAAAAGTAAATTATAGTCGGACTGTACCCTTACTAATATTGTAAACGCGAAAGTTTGTATGTATGGATGTTTATTACTCTTTCACGCAAAAATTGCTGAACGGATTTGGATGAAACTTGACATACAGATAATTCATAACCTGGATTAACACATAGGCTACTTTTTATCCCGGTAGTACGATCCCATGGGACAATAACCGAACTCCACGCGGGCGAAGTCGCGGGCATAAGCCATTTTATTATACTTGAAATAATCATTATGTATTCGCCCACTGTTCAGTTACTCGTTCTCCCCGAGCGGGGACTACCTCATGCCGCCGTCGATGGAGTACAACTCGGTGCTGGAGCACATCCGCGCGCTGCCCATGATGGCCAAGCCCGAGGTCTTCGGCCTGCACGAGAACGCCGACATCACCAAGGATAACAAAGAGACCAATGCCGTAAGAACGGGGGAAATGTTGATGATTTTCTGTCATACATATTAAACTTGTTTGTATTGATACCAGCAATTGAATAATACGGTTTTATGCTTGGCCGCTAATCTAATAAAATGACGGTAGGCCACGCTTCATACAAAAATCTTCCAACCCCTTTTCATCCCCTAAAGGAGATAAATAGGGAAAGTGTTTATTTATAATACAATATTATCTTGTTATTTTTCTAGCTATTAGGTAACGCTACTGACTTTTCAGTTAAGTAGTTTTCCTAAATAATAAAAAAACCTCTTATGACAAAACGTCTATAATAATATGTAGTTCGAGTTTAAAACTTCGAGCCAGCTTTTAGGTTTCAACCTCTATTCTGTTGTTTCCGTGTTAGAGCAGGACTTAGGCCGCTTATTTTTTTTGGAAAATTCAGTTACTTAAAGAACTGTGTTTCGATCCCAGATAGAATATAAAAAAAAGGTGAGGTGAGGTGTACACCACGTCAAAAGAAAGATCGTCGAATCGATTCTGTTGAATGTTCTTCTCGAAATAAAGAGCTATGTTTCTTCCCTCCGTAGCTGCTATTCGGCACACTACTGACACAGACGAACATCGTGGCGGGGGGCGGCGCCGAGGGCGGCGAGGGAGGGGGGGTGGTGGACATGACCAAGGACATGATGGAGCGCCTGCCCAATCTCTACGATATCTTCTACGTCGGCGAAAAGTATCCTGTGCTCTACTATAACAGTATGAACACCGTGCTCAAACAGGTAACTTGGCATAAAAGAGGAAGGTACGACAGTATTTATATTTTGTCAGCCCACAACTTCGCCACTTCCACGGCGTCGTCGGTGGCAGCGCAGAGGTCAGTTCGGCTGCATGTTTTTGGGCTAAGAGGGCAGGATAGGAGGTGGAGCATAGTTTGTGACACAGCTCCACACCAACACCGTGCCGCTGTTTTGTGGATGAATTAACGAGGTTGCAGTTACATCTTCCCACTTGAGCTTGGGCTCGGTTCAGGGACTTCCAAGTGGACCACGGAAAGTTTGACCCTGCAGGAAGATCCTCACTTGGTGGTAAGTAGTGAGTGGGGGGACTGGTATTTTCCCACAGCTTACATCGGGCGACGACCGGGTTTCCTGGTAGAGACGATGCGGATTTTAAAAAACTGTGCCTGCTTTTTAGCCGTTGCTTTGGCAGTTGGGCACTATATGTGCCAACTATTAAGTTGGGAAAAGGTAAAATAAAATGTTTAATGGGAATTATTCAAATCACCGGTTAGCCAACATAACAGCTAGCGTTAAATAAACTGTGAATGGCAAATCCTACGCATAGTCCAACTACCGACTCGTGAGCTCCAAAACCCGTCTCTCCCTCAGGAACTGATCCGCTACAACCGCCTGCTGTCCGTAGTGAAGCGGACCCTCCACGGGGTCTACCTAGCCGCCCAGGGCCTGGCCATCTTGAGCGCGGAGCTGGAGGAGTGCAACAACTCCTTTATCAAGGGCATTGTGCCCAAAGTGTGGATGTCCAAGTCTTACCCGTCGATGAAGCCCCTGGGGTCTTATGTCGCAGATTTGCTTTCACGGTAAGTCAAACTCTTGTTTGGGTAGATGAACAAGTTAGGGGTGGTACCTACGGGTCGGCAACCGACAACCGGGTGGCAAAATTGTATACGTTCGGGAAAAAATAAAGTTGAAATGGTTTTTGTATAACCGGAATCATACGTCATTCCTAAATATGTCATGTATTGTGGATTCTTGCGACTGCTGTTATACTAAAACCAAAAAATAGACTGCTTAAATCATAACCCTTCAAGACCGTAACTGTTCCACTATATAAAGGAAAATGTTATGCAAATAATTAAGATCTTGCATCGTCAGCGGAACAGTTGCAAGACATGATAACTGTAATGAATGAAGCATTTTGTAGGAAAGGAATGTAAATAACACGAAGGTAGGTGTTTGAAAGAGAATGTGTGATATGAAAATAATGGTTAAGAGTGTGAATTGCGTGAGCTTATATGTATGTGATCTTCTGGCATACCCTTATGGCAGGAGGCTTTATTTATGCCCGAGTATATTTTCTGTTTTTTTTTTACCCATAGATATATTTATGTTATGCTAGATAACGTGACAATAATTTAATTGTTCCTTTATTTTTTTATATTTACGTACTATTTTATAAAATCAGTTTCTTTTAACCTAACAGACAGATATATTGCATTGCTGGGGAGTTTGTTCCGATACTTCTTCCCAGCTAAAACACTGGGAAGTGGAGAAATGCGCCCGTTTTGTTTTCGGGGACCGTCTCATGCAAACTTTGACGTTCATAAACTGATGGTATCAGCATAAAAGAAGTACGGGAAAAGAGTTCATGGAAGAAATTGGGGGAAGTTTTTGCTTAGCAGTGGGACAGAATAGGCTGGCTCTCAAATAAAAACTAGCCAAACTGTAGTATAATATTCAGTGAGAAGCATTCACCGTGGCAACGCGTCACTCGCGCGTTACCACGGCGAATGCACACTAATAACCTTTGCACGGCGTGGTCGTTGAACAGCGGAGAATCTTAACACCGCGATTCAGAAAACGCCCTTAACGGTACACCGCCACCTAGTGGCAAATTGTTTGAACTAAATGAAAACTGGGGGAGAGTAACGACGTAGACAAGTTGGGCGACTTGGGCACTATAACAATACTGGCGTGCTTAACGCAAAAGCAGTATCTCAGGGAAAGCCAGTTTCGAGATAACTGAAGTTTTGCACATAGTTTGGTTTTTACTTTACGGATTAGTTTGTTTGCTTATTAGGTTATTTTTGTTTTAAAATAGTTACTTAGTAGCTTAGTTGATTAGACGCGTATTTTTTTAAGCTATGTATAGCCCAAGTTACGCCCAAGTTAGCCCAAGTTCCGCCGTGAGCACCGGATTGCTCGATTGAGGTTCGCAGAAATTGCCTATCTTGGACACTAGGTAACTGGAGTAGCGTAGGTACCTACTCTTCTCCGATGAGGTTGTCTGAATGGTGACCGACGTCGGCGAGTGTTACAAAGACCAGGGAAACGCTATGCCGACGTGTGTTTTGAAGAAATCACCCCTTATGGTGGAGGATCCGTTATGTTTTGGGCGGGCGTAAATTCCAGCTATCGTACCGAGACCGTAGTATTCATTGAAAATGGCTCACTAAATGCGCAAAGGTACATAACAGAAAACCTTTGTCAACGTGCATAACCTGCTCTGACTGTAATTGGTGAAGATGTCATTTACATGGACGATAATGCTCCCGCCCACCGTTCTGGCGACGTAGATGCTTATATGCAAGAGGTCGGTATTCGTCGTTTGGATTTGCCAGCGCGGAGCCCCGACCTTAACCCCATTGAGCACGTCTGGGACCTCCTGAAAAGGCGAGTACGATCTGTCCAACCACTTCCACAAAACATCAGGGAGCTTAATTTACATTATAATAACAGTAATATATAACTAAATTGCTATTTACAAGCTTCCGCAGATAGGTAAATACACAAATAATTATTGCCATACTTCCTCAAACTAAAGTTGATTCATTTAATTAAATTATTATTAATTTTGAGCTAATTTGGAATATAATCGGTTCACGTGCTGACAGGTGCTTCTTGTACAAAAAATGGCTTTGCTAAGTGTTTCCTTACAGCGCTTGCATTAGTGCAGAATAGGTCAATGCCGGTGTCACAAGAAATTTCGTTAAAACTGCGACTGGCTCTCGGAAAGTATGCATTACGCCTATAATTTGTGTTTGCATAAGGCACATGTAGAAGCGGTCGCTGTCGCAGCCCCATCTGATTAGTGCGTATCGTTACTTTTAACACAAGATCAGGACAATCGATTGAGCCATTTGCGATATTAAATAAATACGTCATTAATATAACGTCTACGGTCAAGTGGTAGAAAATGATACCTTCTACATCGGTGAGAGTAATCTACAGATACTTGCTTTGCCCGGTAATCAAGATACTTAAGAAATTGACTCTGGATGCCCTCAATACGAGACTTGTAGATCCCGTATTGAGGGTTTCAAACTTGTGATGCATATTCAAGGTGGCTGCGTACGAACGAACAATATAGGACATTGATCGGTTTTAGTGACCGGAAACACGCTGAGGTTCTCATTATAAAATTGATATGATGAATGTTAATTATGATATGATCCAACTTGTAGATTGAAATAAAGAAATTGAATTGAATTGAAAAACCAAATGCTCTTATATGGACTTCTGGCGAGTAAAAGTCATGTGGAAACATTTTGAAACATTTTGAAACATTCAACTCAAGCTTGTTACGTCTACAGTATTTTTAAAATCTATTCAAATCGATTTGTAACAGATGTGTAGTGTATCAGATATATTTTGCATAATTATATGAACCTTCATATCGTCAGCATAAAGTAAAATATAACTACTTTTAAAACAGTGTTTCACGTCAGCAATAAAGAGAGTAAATAAAAGACCCCAAGATCGAACCCTGAGGAACACCAGACGGGACACAACTCCATCCAGATGTGTACCCCTGAAGGACTACAGCCTGCGTTCTATTATCAATCAACCCACGATACAAATCTCCGTGTATTCCGGCTTTTAATAGCTTCTCTAAGAGCAGTCTATGGTCAATACGATCAAAGCATTTACTGTATCAGTATAAATAACGTCAACTTGTGCACGCTGTTCCATACCTTCGGATATATGAATTCATGGGACAAGATTCAGTTAGATGTAGTGGAACGCTTCCTAAGAAACCCATGCTGTTCATCACCAAAGTTTCATTTCATAGCAGCGTATACATCAGTAAATACAATGCGTTCAAGTATTTTGGAGAACAGACATATCTTGGATATTCAATTCAATTCAATTTCTTTATTTCAATCTACAAGTTGGATCATATCATAATTATCATTAGGCATATTAAATAAAAATACTAGAAAAATAATACAAAACACAACACACAATTTCACTATAATTACTTATTAAAATTAAATTAGCAAAGTCAACAAACTAAAATTAGAAATAATCATAAATGTTTTTTAAAAATAATAATTCGTATAAAATATATTTAATAATTATCATCTAACATTTTAATATTATAAAATATAAAAGAGGGGCAGATAATGAACACTAATGCGTTATGATTATTTCATTTTATTGTTATTGTCACCAAATTAAGCATACAACAATGGTTAATGTAGTGACAGTCGAACCTCTCAGCCATCATCTTCAAGATGGTGTTGGAGCTGGCGCGGACCCTGCGCACCAAGGATGTGCACCGTTTCCGCATCGTCGCATAGAAGCAGTCAATGCGCGCCTCAGCGAACATCCCCGACGCACTGCAGTACCGAGGCAGCCCCAACAACACCCTGTAGGCATTGTTGAATTGGACTCGTAGGGCGTTGTACTGTTTTTGAGTATAGTTAGCCCACAGGGCGCTCGAGTAAAAACAGGTGCAATACGCTCTGAAAAGAGTGTTTTTTACTTCCTTCGAACAACGTGCAAACCTGCGAGCTATCATGTTCGCTCTAACAGACAACGCCCTACGTTCCCGCTCTATGTCTGAATCGTCTTTCAGGTCAGGGGTCACCAGATGCCCAAGGTATTTGAAGGTGTCAACCCTATTTAGCGGTACATTATTTAACTTGATGCTAGGGATACTATCTGGACATTTACCCCTGGCTCGAAAAACCATACACTCACTTTTCTTGGTGTTATAGAGCAGGCCATGACTGAGAGCATATTTCTCACAAATACCGAGCAGCTTAGACAGGCCACAGACCGAGGCGCTCAGCAGCACCATGTCGTCTGCATAGCTAATGTTGTTTACACAAACTCCACCAACATGACATCCGACATGCGTGCTGCTCAGCCTCTCGATGAGTGCGTTTACATAAAGGTTGAAGAGCGTTGGTGAGGTCAACCCCCCCTGCCTCACCCCGCACTCCAATCTGTACGGTTCAGACAGCGTCCCCGACCATCGAACTACGTTGACCTGGTTCCCGTACCAATATTTGAGAATACGAATGCATTCACTTGGCAGGGATGTGTCGTTAAGTTTATCCCAGAGAATATCATAGGAAACCAGATCAAACGCTTTCGTAAGGTCGAGGAAGCAAGCATAGACTGGTGTTTTGCGATCAGTATAGTACCTGACAGTCTGCTTCAAACACAGAATAGCTGTCTCAGTGGAGAGTCCCGATTTGAAACCGAATTGATTGTCATGTAATTCGAGACAGCCACTCATCAGTGTGTTAAGAAGACTGTCAAGTACCTTAGACAAAATTGTAGCCAGAGAGATGGGTCTATAGTTATTGGCGTCACTTATATCACCAGTTTTACTTTTCACGATCGGTACCACCACGGTCTGCATCATAGCTGGAGGTAGATATGAATGCCCCAGACAGAGGGAGTAAAACATAGCCAGAACCCTTGGAAGATGGACGCCAGCATATTTAAGATGCTCGATACTCAAGTCATCGTGGCCAGGAGACTTGCCTCGGGTCATGGTCGTGATAACCTTTCTAACATCTTTAGCCGTAAACCTTACACTGAGCTCCTGCCCCCGAGTGGACTTTTCAAGTCCCAACCGTGATGGTCCCAATGGTGAGTTTACCATGAAATGGCTTTTGAACATTTCAGCTATGTATTTTGGATCAGTAATGCCACCAACGCTCACAGGCAGGCCCGGCCTTCTGTTTACTTTATTAGTAGACTTCCAAAAACTCCGAAAATCATGTTTGGCATGATGCATTGCCAGAATGTCCACTTTAAGTTGCTCACTGTTATTTTGACACCACTTTAACCGGCTTTTAAAGATTTTACGGCTTTCTTGCATCTCACTCCAGATACGACCCGACTTCGGTCTGCCATGCAATACCCATAACTGGAACCTAGACCTGGCCTCACGGTGAGCACTACTGACATGTCTGTTCCAACCTACTACAGGTTTCTTCTTACGTATCCTGTCACTACCAGAGTAACTGTCACTAGCTGCCCGGCCTAAGATGTCTACAATTTCGCCATACATTTTGTCAATAATATACTTATGTTCCACATCATCGCAAGAGAAATCACAACAGTTACTTAAATCGCTCGGAAAGTCTATTAATTTTAATCGGTCATTACATAACTTATTATATAGTGCAATTTGTTCAGATGTTCTCTCGCCCCAGCGCATTTTATTACACGGTTCAATATTATTACATGCTATTTTAGGTTTTATGATATTAAAATTACAACATATAAATAAAGGAAAGTGATCCGACCACATGACATCATACTTAATTTCTACATTAACAACCGTTTGCATAGCCGACTCCGTAGATATACAGTGGTCTAACCAGCGTCTAGACCCATTTGCGTCACTTATAAAGCTATACGTATCAGATGAGAGACCGAGTAATTCAACATCAGCACATATCCACTCAGCCTCCGAACAAAAGTCTTTCAACTCTTTAAAAAATAACTGGCCCGGATGAGCGTTAAAGTCCCCGAGTAAATAAACCGTCTCAATTAGTTCATTACTAACAATAGCACTTACCAAACTAAGACAATCCGTAAATTCCGGTAGGTTCACGACACAATCGGTAGGCATATACATGCTGAACACTAAAAACGACCTTTGCCCTAACTCCACTTTAATGGCACAGACGCGAGCATTGTCACACTGCACTATAGACACATTCTGTAGGACACTCTTTCTCCACAATATCGCCACGCCTCCATACGGCCGGCCTACGAGCATGCCGGCCGTAGTATCCACAGCTGACGTCCCCACATAACCATAATCAGGATCAATGTCGCTTAGAAAATGTAAATCATTCGGTAGAAGCCATGTTTCTTGCAAAGCTATTATATCCGCGGTATGACACAATTGCCTGACATAGTCTACCGATCGCTTGACACTTTTACAATTGAAGCTAACCAATGTGTACTGGTTGTCTTTATCCATCTACTACATTCTCAGACCGGACACGACGCGGCAACGCCTCGATACTCATTATTTTGTGCTTGAAATTTACAAATCGCCTGAATATGATTCCTTGAGGCCATAAACCGCTATCGAGGAATAATGACGACTTACTTTCCAAAATAAAGAATTTATAGGCCTTGTATTCCCTTTCGTACTTAAAAGATATTTTTTCTAACAGAATCATTTCCTTAGTTTTATTGAATACGTAATCTATTATATCTTTTTCTGTGGTATCATTATGTATTCTCGTAATGAAAATCGGTATCTTTCTATCCGCCGCTTTAAATTTCCCCTCATTGTCGCGACATATTCCCGCCGAGCCTGTATAGCGATATCTCATAGGTTTCTTGTGATAATTCACTACCTGCCAGTCGTTATAATTATTTTCATCATGGTCACTTCGCTTCGAGTTCGAGTTAATGTTAAGTACAGTAGCACTCAACGCGGCTTCATTCTTGTTGTTATTCCGGATTGCATTGTAGTGCGGCGGTGACGTCATGGTTACTGTCTTATTACTCGATGCAGACATAGACGGCTTTGTGACACTAGTACCGCTTTCAGCAACCGTTTTTACAAGCGACGACCGTTGCGAATCAGCCAATAATACGTTGCGTTGATTATTCTCAGCTACCCCCAAAATATCTCTAAATTGTATTGGAGTAGTTTCGATTTCTTGTTGCTTACACAAGTTATTATTACTTTTTTCCAGCGATAAATGATCGATGTGTGAAAGCCCTATAGGACCACTATCTAGCATCCAGGCGCCTCGTCGTTTGTTTACGTTTTCTGAACTCGGTGGCAAAGAGTCATATTTCGTTTGTAATAATTCAGACTTTAATTGATTGAACTGACTTTGCGACACATATGTAGACTTGATATTCTTCATTTCCTCTTGAACCAGGAGTAAATCCTTAAGTAGTTTCGTGCAGTCCAGATGATCAAACAGCACTGGAGGAAGACGTTCTAATTCCCTGGCGACATAGATCGGAAACAGATCCGGTTCCTTCGATTTGAAGACCTGCACTATATCAGCTAGGTCCCGTTCCTCCTTGCCCTTATTTTTACGTTTGATTTGAATCCCAGGCACTGACTCGAACAACAATAATTTAGATTTTTCAATTTCTTCTTTAGAGAATGAAGATGTACAGATTCGAACTAACGTGACCTCATCTATCACTGACACTTTGTTCTGTATGTACGCTAGCATTTCATCAATAACGATATTACAAGATGCACACTTCACTACGTTCGTCATGTCGATTTACAATATACGCGATGCGCGTTGTCCGTTAAAAGATACACGTCCGCACAGGGGGGTGCGCGTGCGCGAATGGTCGGTAATTAGAGATATCAGACTTATTACCTATTTTGAAAACTGGAGTAACGAATGCCGATTTCCAAATTTTCGAAACTGTACCTTCTGAGAGTGACCGCCTGAATAAAATACACAGTGGTACAAGGTTGTCGGTACAATTTACAATAAATAAACGTGTGATCTCGGCTGAGTGGGAACACATTCCACAGGACAACATCAAAAGCCTGGTGGATTAACTGCTGTGATCGCTGCAAGGGGAGGTCATACTCGTTATTAATTTTTATTTTTTCATGTCTGTTTTTAGGGTTCCGTACCTCAAAAGGAAAAAACGGAACCCTTATAAGATCACTTTGTTGTCCGTCCGTCCGTCCGTCCGTCTGTCAAGACCGTTTTTCTCAGGAACGCGTGGAGGTATCAAACTGAAATTTCTATATGATACTTAGTTCTACTGTCCCTGGAAGCTGTAGAAAAATCAACCTTCTAAGTCAACGCAATCAAAAGATACAGCCACTTAGGCCGCAAATTTCCGCAAATTTTCGAAACTCGCACGGGAATCAAAACCTACAGGGTACTTCCCGTGAACTTAGAATCTTGAAATTTTGTACGAAGTCACGTCTTATAGTACAGATATAGGAAAAATTACGAAAACCGTAAATTTTTAGTTTCGTCATATAAAAAAAAGTTATATACCCACAGGTTTGTACGGAACCCTCGGTGCGCGAGTCCAACTCGCACTTGACCGGTTTTTATTAAAATACTCTACTATTCTCGTAGTCTTAATTTCATTATACCCATAAAAAAATCCATTTTAACACGGCACTCGTTTACTAAAACACCGATTCCAGGACTTAAGTGTTAAATGTACATTCTCATTGATAATAAAAAAAAAATCATTTAATCATTTGTGCTAATGACATACTAAAAATATTATATTATCCATAGAAAAGCCAATGACTGTAAGGTGCCCGTTTTTTTGCAAGGAGTGTATTTTCTTTTCTCAAAAATAACGGTTTCGTGTGAGGATCTTGTAAAAAATTCAGCCTGCAAATTTTTATTTTTACGAATTTAAGTTAAGAGGCGTATTACAAAAAAAAAAAAAATTGCAAGGTTTTCTCGTTGAAATTTTATGTTATCCGTTCGTGGTTTGAAATAACAATTACTTGTTAAAAATAGTTCGTTTCCTCTACTACAATCTATACTATCTATACTAATATTATAAATGCGAAAGTTTGGATGGATGTTTGTTGCTCAATCACGCCAGAACGGCTGAACTGGTATGCATGAAATTTGGAACAGAGATAGGTTTTAGTCTGGAATAGCACATAGGCTACTTTTCATCCCGGTATACCGACCCCGTGGGTCAATTATCGAACTCCACGCGGGCGAAGCCGCTGGCATAAGCTAGTAATAAATAAATAAATCAATTCAATAAATCAAATAATTCAATAATTCAAAGTCAATTTTAAATAAATTATTAATTTATTCAGTAATAATCATTCTCCCGATGCATGTTTAGACAAAAACTCACGGAGACGTGATTTGGGAGCTCTAATTTGTAGATTCTATTGAATATAGACCATCAAAATATATTTTTTTCATCTTACAAATATCCCCAACTTCAATAATGATTAAATACATTTTCGTTATATGCCTTTATTGTAAAGAAAAAAAATGGGACCTAATTCAATTATTGACTGAAAAGACTTCGAAACAAGCCCCGATATCTCCAAAATTGTACATCATTTTGAGGTAATATTTATACCAAAATAATCTTCAACACACTATGTATTTTTTTTTAAATCGTTACTATTATTTTTACTGAATTATTTTCAAGTATAATTTTACTGCGCCGTTCTGAGCGCAAATGGTCGGCGCAGTGAAATATATTGTACTTTTATTTAATTCTTAAAAAATAATAGTAGCGATTTAAAAAAAGTTAAAAAATACTATAGTTTAGACAAATGTTGAAGATTATTTTGATATAACATCAACAATCATTGCGAAACGCTCCAATCGATCTATCACCACAATGCTTATTAGCAACAATACATAGTCCTGTCAGTGACGATAGGTCGATCCCAATAGAACGTGATATTACCATCATCGAGAATTGGGTCGGGCGCATACTTATAGTATGGCACTTCTGATTCCACAAGGTTGTACATCAAAGCAAGTTGCTGGTGGATAATCCTAGCAACGAGGTTGTGTCTGTGCAAGTACTCTCCGTTAGCCGACGAGGAAACCCAGAAATAATGTGTCGGATCGATTCTCACGGACGGTGACATGCCCGACATATGTCAACCGTGCCATCCTTCACAATGTATTTCCGATAGTTATTCGTCATCATAACTTCGTCCATTATTGCATAGAGAAAACCTTCGGTTTCCCCAAAGAGGTCACCGAAACGCAGCCAGGATACGGACGCTAAGAAGTCTACATCGGGCCCCTGTAGGGCCCGGTAAAAACGTCCGTGAAGCTCCTTGCTCTGCCATACCTCCCTGCGGACATTAGTGTCTAATACTATAGGTTTGCGCCAGTTCTCGTTAGCCAGGGAGAGCCGGGTAAGGCCCTTGTCCACTGAGACCACATCTCGGTGCATCCCCACTTCGGCTTCTAGAAAGTATTCTTTGAGACTGCATACCTCACGGTTGTGCAGGGTCTTGGCATTTAAGAAGCCACGACCCCCACACTTTCGCGGGATATACAGTCTCATCACCGACGACCGTGGGTGATGCATCCGATTTGCGGTCATCAATGTGCGGACCCTCCTATCCAAGGCATCAAGTTCCGTCTGAGTCCATTTGAGTATGCCGAAAAAATACCTCAAAACCGGCATGACCCAACCGTTGAAGGCGCGCACCTTGTTTGTCGACATCCTGGATAGTGAAGAACCGTTCTCCAGCGCGCCATACACGACATCAGGAAGGTACGCAAAGTTGCATCTATTTTATACAACTCCAGCACCCTCATGAGCCATGTATGACGCACAGAATCATAGGCCTTCTTATAATCTATCCAACATGCAGAAAGATCCCTTCGGGAACGGCGAACCTGTTGGCTAATGTCCATATCAATGAGGAGTGGCTCCTTAGTACCACGGGACCCGTTCCTACATCCATTCTGAGAGGCAGACAATATGTTGGTTGATTTGAACTTTATAGACCGTTGTTATAAAAGTAATTGGTCTATAATTTTTGGGCTCCGCAGACCTTATTTATGGAACAGGTGGGAAATTCCGGTCGTCAAGAACTGAGGCAGCGATCCTGATTCTAAAGTTGATTGAAACTGGGAAGCCAAGCAAGCATCCGATCTCTGAAACCATTTCATCCAGAAATTGTGTAGCCCATCCGGTCCTGAAGATTTCCAGTTAGGCAACAGACGGACTGCACGAGCTACGTCTTGGGGGCTGATGATGATTGCCCCCTTTTCTGGTATTGGATCACACGCTCGTTCAACCGCCCGGGTCCAATCGCCCTCAGTGTGACTGACAGGCACTGACCAGATGCTGCGCCAGAACGAGCACATGGCGTCATCATCCGGCAGATGCATGTCAGTTACACCTTTTTTTTTTTAGGTGGTCAATCATCAAATGACCTCTCCCGCCCTGGGTGGAGCGGGAGGGCGTGTCAGACTCTTACTGACTAAAACCCACCCGTGTTCCTTCAGTTGCCTGTGCCAAGGTGCCAAGGGCCACGGTAACTCTTTCGAACAAATCTGCAACCCTGGTAGGCATCGGTCCTAGTGGACCCCGTCAGTTAATGCTGACATCTCTTTGAGGCGCGCGTGGAACACAACGCGCCATCGACCCGGGCCTGGTCCTTACCGGACGGAGAGCTACCCATTGCTCGCCGTCCGCAAGCCCCGCGTTCCCGACGCCCGGGGCGTCTCCTGCGGCGGCTAGGGGCGTGAGGGCGCAGAGATTGCCTCTCCCTCACGCGTTCCGCCTCCTCCTTCGCGAGCATTACTGCTTCGCAGAAGGAGGTGACGGCTTCCCATGCCCTGGTCCAGGGCCGGACGCGAGGGATCGCCACGGCCGATCGCCTGCACGAGGACACGGCGGTGCTCCGCCCAAGCTGGGCTGACCTCCACCGTGTCCTCCGGGCGATCCACGCAAAGGTGACAGCCGGGCGTTTCCTCCCGCTTTATCCGAAAAAGGAACCTCCCGAAACAACCGTGTCCGGTGAAGACCTGCGTCAGGCGGAAGGTGAGGACGCCGTGGCGCCTCTCCAGCCACTCCTCAAAGAAGGGACTTATCGCCGCAATTGTGGCGTGGCCAGCGCTGTGTTGCGACAGTCGCACTCTCCATGTCGCCATGAGATCCCGCCGAAGGTGTCAGTCACACCTTGGTCCGGTCGTGCCTAAGCCCTATGGACCCACCTTTCATCGCTTTGGAATGTGAGATTCTGAGTGTACCGCTCCACTCGCCGCTTGAACAGACTAATACGGCTTGCCCATGCACAGATCTTCTGCTTCAGGAAGTCGATGCGCTCTGTGATCGGGCCAGATAATCACGACAATTAATATCAGTTCCCGAGAACGCCCGCTTCACAAAGCGCATCACTAGGGCGAGTATTCCCCTCGCTGAAGCAAATTAACTTGCCGATGAGTGCTCTAGCCTCACCGATACGCCGCTCAATTCTGCACTGCCAAGCTGGAACAGCAAATTTTGGTCGTCTAGTTCTGTCGTTGTAAGGAAACTTGACGCGAACTACACGACATGCCGCTACAGCTGCACAGTACAACATATGAGTGGGTATCGGTGAGTTCCTCGCTGCTGTCAAAACAATTTGACAGGTGCGAAAAACAAACAACGAACGGATTACATACAATTTCAACGAGGAAACCTTGCAATTTCGCGTTTTTTTGTAATACGCCTCTTAAGTATTTAATCAGTCATCCTGATACTGCTGTTGTTGCATGCGTTATAGTTGACAGTAAGTAAATAAAACTTAAAATCCATATATATCAATTTATTTTACTATCACAAACAAGTTCACTACTCTATCTTGTGTATATTATGTCTAAAGAGATAATAGTTTGGGCACATGTTTCGGGCTCTATGCAATTGACATATTGCAAAATTGTTGCGTCTATATGAGTTCAAGTTGACATGCTTTTTTAATCATTTAAATTATTAGGCCATGCATTTAGACCATGAATTAATTTATAGTAATTTTCTGGGGAAGTTTGTTGCTCTTTCACGCAAAAGCTACAGTGACATTTGGCACACAGATAGTTTATAACCTGGAGTAACACATAGGATACTTTTTATCCCGGTAGTACGATCCCATGGGTAATTACCAGTGATCGGAGTAGGTAGATTGATTTTTGGTACTTGTATCATAAATGCACACAGAAAGAATAACATGGATAAGCCATTTTTCCGGAAAGTAATTCCGGTATTTCTAGATTCAATTAAATATTGTTAATGTTGGTAGTGATATTATTACTACTTAAATCAAAATTTAAAGGAAGGTATCAAAACTAAATTAATTTATTATTTATCTGTTGAATAAATAAATGGTGAAAAATCTAAGTCCGTATATTCGAGCCAAATCGTGGTTTTGAGCAGATTCCAGAAATCAGTATGTAGACAAGCCAGGGTCAAGTAACGTTTTCACAACACAGTAACAAACAAAGAAGCGCACTCTACGAACCGAAGTAAACGAGTGAGTGAGCTACCTGACATGTCGTCAGCGGGCGTACGCATTGTTTTGATAACCGGTTAGTGCACCACTCATGATCCTTTGTTCTGATTGGTCGTTGGGTTGTGTCTAATCGTGACTGTGTGCCGTTAAAAAAATTAGGAAGACTATAATATTGCTCATTTTAATACAATTCCTACCTAAGTTTCGTTTATTTTAATAATCAACCAATTCCGGAGGAATGTCCACGTTAATATATGCGTTTCGGATCAATGACCCCAATTCAATCTCCGATCATTGGTAATTACCGAACTCCTCGCGGGCAAAGCCGCGGGCTTAAGGTAGTTCAGCATAACATTGAAAACGAATTTGATTTTAACTGATTTCAACATTTGGCATTGATACAGTTCTGTTTAACATTTGGTATCATTCTACCGATACGTAATAGGGGAAACCTGTAATAACACTTCCCAATTATCCTAATTTAAAACAGGAATTTATACCTACAGTCGGATTTTGCGGTATTAACACAATTTTTACGTTAGGAGAGCAACACATAAGTTCGGATCGGCATCAGTCGGTGCGGCCAGGAAACAGTTCGGGGAAAAAAAAACTTAGCTCTAATTGTGCCGAGCTGCGAGCCAATCTGAACATGGTTCTGCAATGGTAGATGCCCGAATGGTCTTTGCTGACACCATTCGGGCAGCTCGAATCTCGGGACGGCTGTCTCGAATGTGCCGACCGAAGTGTGCACCACTATAAACATGGTTTTTAAATATATCACGAGCAATATTCTCTGAGCCATCTATTACATATACCCAAACTATATAGGTACACAATGTTTGTACTCAGTCCGTCGACATTAGTTGTACTAATAAAAATGCGGTGTAAAGCTGTTGCACATTTAAAGCGACAGGCGTTCACACCTTACAGTACTCGCGTTAAGGATGCATTCTAAAGGCAACATCGTTTTAATTATGTAACCTATATTATAAAATTATGAAATATCGCTCTGTGTTGCACTAAAATATTGACTATCTTTTAACAATGGATAATGGTGTTGTAACAGTTTGAGATATAAAAAAACATTTGGAAGATTCCCAACTGCTTTCTTTGCAACTAAAACTAATTATTCAGTGTAACCATATTAGTTATCGAAATTTATAATCAGTATTTTAATACAACACAGCGATATTCCATTTTCATCTAGTAATATTGAAGAAATTCATCAATACAACACATTCAGTCAAAAAAGTACCGGGAATGGATGATTTGTTTATGGTTCCAAATTAATTTTTTTGTTGTTAGATTGGCACAACTGTTTTCCATTTTGGCGCGGTATTTGAGTTGCATCTGTTATTTATATTAAATACAGTGCTGTTTTTAGTTAGATCATATCTAGTGTGTATTGCGAATTTCATAATGGACAAAAACATCGAACAAAGAGTTTGTCTTAAATTTTGCATCGCCAATGGAATTTCGTGTTCGGAGTCCCTGAAAATGTTACAGAAGGCTTACGGTGAATCGACTTTATCAAAAACACGTGCTTATGAGTGGTACAAAGCGGTCGATATGTGATGGAAGAATTGCCTCGCTCTGGTAGGCCACCAACGTCTTCAACTGAAGTTAACATCGCAAAAGTGAAGGAAATAGTGACTGAAAATCCTCATTCAAGTTTGGGAGAGATAGCCGCTGAACTTGTATCACGAGTCGATCCGTACCATTTTAAATAATCACTTGGGTATGAAACATGTTGCCGCCCGGCTTGTGCCAAAAGACCTAAATTTTCTCCAAAACCCCAATCGCATAAGAGTCGCTGAGGACATGCTAGAACGAGTCAATTCCGACACAACAATCATGAAACGCATTGTTACTGGTGACGAGACGTGAGTTTATAAGCTTGACATGCAAACTACGCGACAAGCTTCGGAGTGGCGCCTTCCAACTGAACCGAAACCGAAAAAACTACGCCAAAGTCGATCAAAAGTCATAATCATGTTGACCGTTTTCTTTGACTATCGCGGTGCACTTGGAATTCTTGCCGGAAGGTCAAACAGTAAATAAAGAATATTGTTTGAGCGTTATGCGGCGTTTAAGAGAGCATATTCGACGAAAAAGGCCAGATTTGTGAAAAGAAAATTCTTGGATTTTGCACCACGATAATGCGCCTTCGCACAAGGCCATCATAGTGAACGAATTTATGACCAAAAACTCAACAAATACCATCGAGCAACCACCTTATTCACCAGATATGGCTCCAGCCGACTTTCTATTTCCTAAACTCAAATTACCACTTCGTGGCACCAGTTTTCATTCGGTAGAAGACATAAAGGAGAATTCGCGGCGAGAACTGAACTCAATTCAATACAAGAATACAATTCATTTTGTGTATTATTGATCGTTTTCCGGTACTTTCTTGACAGAGTAATAATTGACAGCTAGTTGCGACGTTGCCAACTTTCAGATTGCACCCTCTTGATATGACTCATCGAGCTTTACAAAGAGCCTGTCAGACAGGTATAAAAACAAAATACACCGACCGGACTTTCAGCCAAGTAAAGTAGGCGTTTCACACGAATATCAACATTACTCTTAAAAGGGTAAGGTTCGTATTATCTGAAAACTATTATTGACAATATGAACGTTGTGGCAAGTGACGTTCTATAGCTTCTGCCTACACCTCCATGGAATAAAAACTTTTTTGCAAAAAAAAAACCGACTTCCAAAAAAAAAACACTAAAAAAGTGGAAAATAACTTTACTTTCGGAAGTCGGTGACTATTGTTTGTTTCATTGACTTTTTTGCCACCGACTTCCGAAAGTAAAGTTATTTTCCACTTTTTTAGTGTTTTTTTTTTGGAAGTCGGTTTTTTTTTGCAAAAAAGTTTTTATTTTACCCTTTTTAGTTATCGTATCACACACAAATCCTTGTCAAGTATCAATTTCGCAATTTCTTTTACTTGGATGAAATTTTTTCCAGCTATTTTGATTTCAAAACCAAACTGCTGTACCGATTTTGATAAAATTTCTATGGGACCAATCGGGAAGTAGATCCATTCAGATAAAAGAAGAATTTTTCAAATCGGTTCATAAATGACGGAGATATGAGGTAACAAACACAAAAAAAAAAAAAAAAACATACAACCGAATTGAGAACCTCCTCCTTTTTTTGAAGTCGGTTAAAAAAGGTTTTAAGTATGTATATTAGTATGAGTATGCACATTAATCTCGTAAAGATAAGGGTCATATTCGTATAAATCGCTCACTTTACTTAGGAAAGTGAAAGTACAATTCAAGAATTTTGCCCTGAATGTCAGAGTAAACGCTCTCTACTACTCCGAACTTTTTATAAAACTCCCATGTCAGTTAACAGTACAGTACACTGTAGTTTGTTACGAATGTAAGAACACTCAACACAATAGAAACATTACATTGTACCTCGCCACGAGGAGGTAGGTACTGACGTTCAAAGAGTCGATTCTCACTGCACTCACACATAGTCCACGTAAGTATTCTCGTACAATCTTACTGGCCATGAAGATAAATTGTATAAGAGTGTTAACAATGTGTAATTGTTAGGGGCTATAATATGATAATTTAACGATACATACATACATAATTTAACGATATAGTACATAATATAATCCCTTAGTTAGATATGTGTGAATAGAATCTTTCTTAAAATACAATAAGTCTTACGGAGCTCAGCGCACTGGACGATACAGATGCAACACAGGAAGCGAGCAATTTGTAAGCCACCGTGCCCTATTTTGTTGTTTAATATGTTATATCATGGCCCCACGGCATGCATTGAAGTGCGCTTCACAGTTAGAATCGCTACATTAATTCAGTTGGAGAGCTATCAGTGATAACACTGGATCTAACATAAATCTAGAAGTATGCGATGCAAACAGTCTTACACATTCGACCAAATACTTGTGGAATTTTGTGTTAATAACAATTTTAGAAAACATTGAGCATGCAAGTAACTCATGTATATTCAATAAACGTTAATACCGAGTGAGATGATCGCTATAACGCTAATAGTTTCAGATCGCATCCACCACTAGAAACACGTTAGTAATAGTTAATACTAAAATTCTACACAATTATATGAACTTAGTTACATTTTAAACATTTATTTATAGCACATGTGAATACTGACAGGTGATATATTTTGACACATTTCCACCGTAAATTCAACAATCAAAAATCGACAAAGTTGTCAATAAATCTTTAAGAAATCGACGTGTTTAACCCTGATATTTATTAAGATTTCTTATTTTTATAATACTTTTGATATTTACGTGAATATTACTCATTGAAATAAAACTAACCTTAGTTAACGTTAACAATAGACACAGAACTTATTTATACTAAGGATTACACAACACAGATCGATACAATAATAAAGTTAGTTTTATTCCAGATTTAAACGTAACCGCAATTTTGCTTAAGCAAATAACTTTGTCATGGGGCTTGGGATAGGCCTACGTTCAACACAGGACTACGGCATGTTGATGAGGATTCAGCCTTCCGAGTTGCGAGCAGCCAGATCCAGGAGTTTGTTCATGAGTTCTCCTCCAAAGGACTCCCTGTACTTTTGACTGATATTGTTCAGGAGAGCGTAGGGGGTCTCATAGTTCATGTTTTCTATGCTAGACAGGGTAGTGTCATCGTATTGCCTGCCGACGACCCTGAAGCCGTTAGCAGACATCTCGACGCAATAATCTGCATTCTCCAGGGTAGTCAGGTTGATGTATATTCTCTGGTTGCTGTTGGGCAGTTTCGGGGAGATGCCGGCACTTTTCACGTGCTTGCGGATGTCGTTGATGGCTCCTTCTGCCTCCTGCGGCCAGGTTTTCTCGTCCAACACCTTTTCTGTCATGGTTGTTATCTGGAAAAAGCAATATTCTAAATTAGTTATGGAATATACATATCTGCAACTATTGGATACCCATGGGAGGGCACCATAAGTACTACTTCTTAGAAAATGTGCATATTTTCTTAAAATACATAGATTAGTACTGGGTATAATTATAAAACTATGAATGACTTGCTCTACGTCTATTTTTTTCTTTCAAAACACCACAAACTTATCATCTTTTACGATCTTCTCATCATATATCATTCATCTTAGATCTTTGCTTGTTACTAATCAGTATTAATATGACTATCTCGTTTCCAGCCTGAGTTTCCTACAAGACTGGGTAGACGAGGGTCCTCCGATCGTCTTCTGGCTCTCAGGCTTCTACTTCACGCAGTCATTCCTGACTGGCGTGCTACAGAACTACTCGCGACACAACAAGATTCCTATCGACCAGGTCCACTTTGATTTCACCATCACTAGCATGGAGTCAGAGTCCGAAGAGCAACCCACTTTTGGAGTGTATTGCAAGGTAGGTTGATCTTGGGACCAGCTATATCTGGTTTCGAAAAACGTGATCCTGATAATCTTTTATCAAATCCTATGTTAGATGTTCTTCTCAGCGTATCGATGGTAATCTATATTGAGTCGGCCTAGAACTAGGTACAAGATTCGTGTTAAGTTTGACGCATCATGTTGGCATAGGATTTGACGACCGATTTTTTTAAGATTGGCTCTCTAGAAATCGATGTATAATATTTATTGATCATAATGTTTATGGAGCATAATGCAACAGAAAATGTGGTCAGATCTTCATCGTCAGGGTTTTCTGTCTATTTTAATATGATGTCTTTGTTTAAATCGCATGTAGCAACCATTTGAAATGGATAAGGAGGATCATGAACACAGCGTATTTATATGGGTATGTCTCCTGGAATATGCATGGGAGTGTATTCTATAAATAATGAAATTCTTAGCGCTTAATAGCACGGATAAAGTGGCGCTTTGGTAGTGGATGCATGCATGACACGCACATGTAACTACTGATTTGCACGGTTTGATATTTTAGTGTTCCTCAAAATCGAAAGCACAAAATATCGCGTAATACGTAGGTAGTCTAAAGCTTATGGATACCAACCAACGAACAAAGTTGCACCAGTAGATTAGAGATTTTCGAATGGCACTCTCAAATAACTGCCGGTAACAACCCTCTCAAATATACTAACATAAACCCTCCCACACACACAGGGCCTGTTTCTCGAAGGCGCAAGATGGAACCGCAAAACGATGCTTATGGACGAATCCTACCCAAAGATCCTATTCGACACAATCCCTATAATCTGGTTCAAACCGGCTCTCATAGCAGATTTCAAGCCCCCTCCTTGCTACTTCTGTCCTATCTACAAGACTAGTGAGAGGAAGGGAGTACTGGCAACCACGGGGCACTCCAGCAACTTTGTCATGTACATCACTCTGGAGACGAGCTTGAAGGAACAGCATTGGATCAATAGAGGAGTGGCTAGCTTGACACAGCTGGATGATTAGGAGTAGGATCTTAATACTGTGTTTTCATAAATTATGTAATTTTTTTAATCAAGTTATGGGTAAATGGTATACATGATGTCAGTGTTTCCCTGAAAACTTGTTGGTATTTATTCAAGTATAGGGAGGGAAGTCTTCCAAAACAACTAATGACCACTGTATATCAAAGCAATCTACTGAGACCTTGCATCTTATTTCAAGACAAAGGATAATCCTGAAACTGCACATATCAATGCACATTATTTTATCAAATTGTTACACTGTGCAATGGTTCTTGACATTCTTATAACATGGAAGGTAGGAAAATGATTACAAGAGAGTTTTCTTGTGTTGACCCACTGCAAGGCCAAATATTAGAAAATTATATTTTATTAACTCGGCCAGACAAGGAGGTTTGTATGTATGAACAGTATGAAGATGCAATGACTGTATTTCCTATTTTTTAGATAGACAATATTGTTAACTTGTGTATTAGCCATTTCTTATTTAGTATTATATTGTATTTATGTAATTGATACTGTGATGTACCGAGTCATAATCAAATATTTACTAAATAAAGATTTTCATGATAATATTGTTGTTTAAATTATGTAATTTCCTTCCTTGCATATCACATAAACATTAAAATATAGAAATATTTTATTGGTATATTATATTGGGGAGACAGCATTGTTGCCAGCAAGAAAAAACCTGGTTGAGGCTGGCACAATATATGCACACAACTCAAGTAGCCTATACATGCCAGACGATGAATTCAGCTGCAGATGCGGCTATGGATGATTACAGTATATTATATGGTGGCAATATGAAGTTATTAGTGGATGAAAGGGTTTTGCTGCCGAGTCATCATCTGCATCTATCTTCTGACATTTCATACATGCCCATGTAGTTTTACGTGAAATAAAAGAATTTGTATCTGCATAGCTTTTCCCAACTAGGTATGTTGAATTTTGCTTCCAGTCTCACTAGATGCAGCCGAATATCAGACATATGGAACAACTGCCTATCTGACCTCCACCAGCCCAGTGACTCTGGTAAGCGCAGGACTAGTAGTCTCAAATTCAACTACAGATATTGAGTAAGAGCAAACATTAAATTATAATTGTTATTCATCTATTACTTTACATGAACATGTTTGGAGAAACCAAGCTTTAGGTGAAAATACTGTTCAGTGAAACCACAGTGCTGAGGAGGAACAATCCTATCTGTCTGGTAATAGATAAATACCCATAAAAAATAGAGGTACCATGTTCAATCAGGCATTATGTCAGAGGAACAACAAGATATGGTAGAAAAACTGATAAGCAAGCCAAAACATTAAAGAAACAACAAGTAATACATGAATACATATTTAGAAACACAATTAGCGGACACTGCTGGACTATTAAAAACAAGCCTTCTCCAAATTGCCTCTATCAATCCATCTGTTTTACCCATGTCTAGGCTTTTCTGAGAATAAGTGCTATTAACATGCTATGGGTACAGCAAGGTTGGAACAGTATTCATTTAGTCAACAATGAAAATATGTGATTACTTTGGCAATATTCCAATCTTAATCTATCAGAGGTAGGTCGAAAAGTATTTTAATTAATGAAAGTACGTATAAGAGCAATGTCCATTGCCAGAACCATGAGCGTGGACGTGTAACTGTATTTTAATACCTATTGTAATAGATATATTTTCGACCTGTTACAAACAATGGATAGAAAAGAGTGAGAACTATTCATTCGTTAAATGCATAATAATACTTCAGTGGGAATTAAATGAGAGTCGATAGTATGCGACATTATTTTTTATACGATGATTTACCCATTATGACAATTCGAGCAGCAGATTAAAAGAATAGATAAAAATTTAAATTTCGCGGTAATGTTGAATTAAAACTCACCTTTATTTCTATAATTGATGCGAGAATCGACTGGGATAGTCAAAATTACACGCCTATGTATTAATTATAATTGCACGATAACTTTTTCATCGTTATGTTTTTAAAAACACTTCTTTGCAATTTTGCAATACAAACTCAAATATTAATGTCAACAAAGGCAATAGACTATAAAATAAAGAGTCGATGACGTCAGCGTATTTTCCTGTAGTGTTGTACGGAAAATACATAGACAAATCAATCGATTTTTAATTTTATACGAGCCGTTCTTATTTTGTTTTGTAAATAAATGAAACTATATTTAAACATTTTATTATTTCAAAGTTAATTGCTTTGTTTAAAAAATCACAAGTTCTATGGAAACGAATTGTAACAATGTTATCGGAATAGAACGATTCTAACAGAAATATAGTCCTTCAAGAGTTTATAACGGCATATGTATTTTATTTTGGTTTTCAAATCTTGTGTTATTGAAGATTTTTAGTTATTTTATTTTTTCATTTACGTACTTTGCCGTTAAAAAATCGATATTCAAACAATCGAAGTCCGTTGCGTATCACTATTGATATAATTTCGTTTCACTTTTCAATCATCATAAAAGGTATCCCCAGTCTCAATAAAGATCGTAAATGCTTGATATTAACCTAAATACTTCGAAAAGGATTTAAATTTGATTGAATCATTGTTGAAGTTTGAAAAAGCAAAAATAATGTATATTGTAGAGCATAATTCTTAAAAAAAGTGTTTTTGTGGCATTAGCAAATGCGTGGAACGGAACTTTTTATTTACAATTTGTTGCTATGTTGCCTAGATGGCGCGGCGTACTTGTAAACTGCGTATGCCGAACTGACGTTTTTGGTTATTTTTGTTCTCGCCTCGTGTTTACTTTAGTGTCTAATTTCGGTCCAATTGCGAAAATTCAGTTGTGCAACAACCAAAAGGTTAATATTTCGTTCATATAAGACATATCCGTACTTTATAGTATCGATCCGCTCTTCCGGACTAGGTATATGTATACATTATTATCACGTGGTGGTGTGGTGGTTTATATAATTCTTGTTTACCGCACAAGTAGAAACTTTGCGCATGTGCGTCCCGTCAGTAACCTCAAATTGTAAAGGCACGGGTTCGGCAGGTTCCGGATATCCGGGTCGCGACGCGGCGGCAGTGTTTCTCGCGGCGGTATTGTGATGTGCCCTCGTGCAAGGCGTCCGCGCCCCGCGTGTGGACAGCATTGGTGATATCGGTCCGCGCGCGCCTGCCATGGCCCAGGCTCAGTTTACGCGAAGCTCGGAGAGCGACGCGTGGGCGCTGCTCTCGCTGAAGTCGGCGCCCCCGTCGCCCTCCAAGGTGCAGTGGGCCCAGGAGCCGGCCCCCACCGCAATCGCGAGGCTCGACGGCCGCGACTTCGAGTACCTCATCCGGCAGAAACGTGTCGTGATCGGCCGGAACTCTAGTAGAGGCCAAGTGGACGTTAACATGGGACATTCGAGTTTCATATCGCGTAGACATCTGGAACTGTTCTACGACCACCCGGAGTTCTACCTGACGTGCAACAGTAAAAATGGCGTGCTGGTGGACGGCGTGTTCCAGCGCAAGGGCTCCGCCGCCATGCTGCTGCCCAAGAGGTGAGTGTGCTTGCGGCGCCGCCGGCTACCACAACATACATTTACGTGCACTCACTAGCTTTTGTTTGTAAACAAATCATATTGTTTATGTTCAACCCACCTGTTGTATTTTTGTTTAAAAAAATAGTGATGTTCATAATTTTTGTTGACACATGTGGTTTATGTACATCATGTTCCTAGACTTGTAATGAAACACTGCCACACAGTCTCACACCTGGCCACTTAGATAAGTATGGCATTGGTAAGAACATAATGTCACGAAAACATACATCTATTTTTGTAGTTTGTAACGCTTGCCAGTTTGTTATAATATTTCCTGTATGCATCATAACAACATTTCTTTTCTCACCAAATTCACAGAATATTAATTAGTCACCTGAGCTAACTGATTGTAGGAAAATACCATCAACAATATTTTTGCAATCACTACTTATCAAGAAGTGGTAAACAAAAACAAAATCTTGCAATTTTACGATCAATGTCCAAGCTTAATGAATAGTTTGATAATGATTATCACTTTGTTACTAGTTATTTTGAGCATATACACAGATAAGATACATCCAATATGGTTGTACGCTGATTGTATGATGCAATACATAGAAATGTGATTGTTGATTCGGTGAGATTTCACAAGTCATTGTTACTTGAGTATTAATTTTGTGTTACTCGCAAATATAAGTCGAATTGGCAATTTTTTCATAACTGAAAGCTTAGCTTTATTGCAGTAAAAATACATCTTTAAATTGTCACTAAACAATCAAAACAACTGCTCATGTTACTTGTAGACATAAGAAACCTTATAAAGTGGGTTTATTCATGCTATCGCTCATTGCATCATATTCTTTACTACATGACATGTGGCAGCAAGGTGTGAATGCACTCAATGAAAGATAGTATTCTCTCAAAAGATAATACCTATTATCTTTCTTCAGGATTCTACTACCTTTTTTCAAATACACACTGGGCAATTTGAAAGTATATGCCAGAGTACAAAAGCAATGCTTAACCTTCTCATTCTCTCCTCTGCCTAACCTGCATCTCACATGTGTCTTTAACATGTTAAACATACAAAATAAATATCTGATTGTCTGCTTGTCTAGTTTTATGAATTTGAACATCCAAGGCCATCTTTGTGTTCATTTCTATTTATAAACTAATATAAATGTTGATCAGCTATAATTAAATTGGGTTCATATGAGAAGCAGGTATTTAATGCCTATTTTGTATTGGAAAATATTCAAACGGTAGGCTTTGTTATATCAAATTATTGTATACTACTTTTGACCGTGACTTTGTATGTGTGGTACGAATATAAAAAAAAAAAGATGGTTTCTGTGGTAAAATGTAGCCTATATTTTAAGTTAGGCATCTAGCAGTAGTGCATTCAAATCCATGCAGTAGTTTTGGCGTTATGGGCGTATAAACATATGAACACAAAAATTCTAAAAACTGTAGTTTTGGCTTCTGTTGCTCTAAAGACCCCCCATATATATTTTTTTTTCAAAATCTTCAATGTACAGTACAATTTTATTATATGTATGTATACATAGATGTAGACCATGACCATTTTCAGTGTAGTAGGCCAAACAGAATTAAAAAATGTATGACATTTTAATCTAGCTGCTAATTGAAAAATTTGCATCAATACAATGCAATTTTGATGCCATTTTAGAACTAGAATAATTATTTCCTCATGTTAAATTAATCAATTACTGCACAAATACATAGGTAAAGATTGAATTGAAATTTAACAATGTAAGGAAATATTTCAGCACTTCTAGATTAACTAATTTAGAACTGAATGCTCTTTTACCTTGTGGTCAAGACAATAGGTGGCACCACCTATGTTATTAATCATTGCATGATGAAAGAATTGAAATGGAAATATATGTATTTATGGTCTGTAACAAATCTTGAATATTCATCACTATCTTTTGCCAGCGAATTTACCCGGACGGAGGACAAATTATGCCAGAACATCATACTACCTGGATAAAACCAATTAATGTCCAAACCCAGGTCATATACCTGCGATCTAAATGTCAACATCAGCCATTAAGGCATAAAAACGTAACAGGCAGACAATTTCTCACACAGTTTTAACATTCATTTCTGTGATCAGAGGCAGATTACAAGAGCGCAAATATGTATGTAGCACAACTAGAGAAAGATCCAAGTCCTGTCTAGCTGTTTATTGAAAAATTAAAATAATATGGTAATGAATCATTAATTTAGTCTGTTGACATACCTAATATCTTAAACTTGGTCTCCAAAACTCTAATCAGTCTGGGCCAGGAAAATAGCTTAGGGAAGTATGCAACTATGTGATTAAATGCCTCAGGAGCTTCCATTGTTATTTATGTGTGAACTAATTATAGGGATTATTATTCATTCCTAATTAAATTGTAATGGATGTTATGTTAAGCCGACTCCAACATAGTTGGGAAAAGTCTACGTAGATGATGATGATGGGTATTGTAGTAACATTACATAATGCAAACAAATTGTAAACATGACAGGCCGTGTTGGTCTAGTGGTCTCAAGTACTACTCCTGAGTATGTGGTCCCGGGTTAGGTTCCCAGGTTGTGCCAAGTCTTATTGAGTTTGACAATGAATGAGGTATTTCTAAGTAGCAGCCCGGAGTCTCTTGACTCCGGGCTGTCAAGATTTGTGCCCAGTTGATGGCAATACGCTCGCCTCCTTTTATCCATATAAACGGGCGCCATTTTGTAGCGAAAATAAAAAATAAAGAATCTTCACTGCTATACGTATTTAATTTTGATTAATATAAAAAATACAAAAGTTCAATTAAAATATGTTAAAAAAAATCTTTTAAAGTCGCGTTTATAATTTAAATTGATGATCCATGTAAATACGTTAATATGATGTTAAATATTTTTATAGGAAAAGCATGGTTAATTTGGAAATTCAGAAGACCTATGATACAATTGCAATTGCAGCCGGTAATTTGAATTTTAAATTCGTAAAGCTAAATTAGTTAGTAGAATAAATTTACACATTTAAACGGAATAATTCGTATTGTATAATTTAGGCAAGTTGTAAAAGAAAATAAATATCTAACTAAGCTAACATAATACTAAAAAAACAAAACTGGCAAATCCTCCCTGTCCACACTCGCTCCGTGTGCTCTTTTAAGCTCTCCGCCTTCAAAGTCGTAGCAAACAGGCGTCTGGAACGCTCTTTAGATGTATGACGTGGATGCTCTTTAGATGACTAGTAGAAATCAAGTGTAAAACTAGAAGCTGGAGCCAAAAACTGTAAGACTCTGTCTACTTAATCTTCAACTTAAGACAAATAGAAAAACGGTTTCAGACCAGAGACAAAGATCACTGTTTTGTTATTAGGGGATTTTTCCCCTATAACTCGAACAGCATTAATATTGATGTAGTATAAGAAAATTCACAATACATTGATACATAACAAATATTCATCACCATGGCATTTGCTGGAAAACTATCACAGACAAATGTTTTTAATAATATCTAATTCATATTATATAAGAATGGTTATTTATACAAGAAAGTTCTAGCATTGACTCAACACAATCAAAGTCCCATGACTCAAAAATATCTGGCAAAATGTGGGTGTACTATAATAGATGCACATTTATTTAATACTTTAGATTTACATTGGTGATGTTATTGTTCACTTTAAGGTTTACATGGTTCAATTTTGTAGTGATTTAATTTCAATGGGAAATTGGAAAGCAAGGGTGACCTATGTTACTCTGACTTAGACAAATTGTGAGGGTCATTGTGACGCAATCTTTTACCCTGGATCCAGTACGTGATTTTAATAGTATTGATTTTTTAAGATTTTTATTTGTTTTTTTTCAAAGATCTTTAATTTCCAAAGTCCTTCGCTTAAAGTCGTAGTAACACTTTGACCTACTAAGCAATAAATAAATATTAACTGATTAACTTAATTAAGCAAACAGGTTAATTTGAATGCAATGTTTTGTCATTGTGGGTCATTCAACTTATTTGCTTATCACTTATTATCTAAGTATCGCGCTAATTACACACATCAAAAGTGTCTAGGGATCAAGCATTTTTATGCGGATTTCTTGAGATTGAGATGTGGCTTTGTAATAAATTTATGATTTTATAAATTTATATGGATCCTTTTTGGTGCATTTCATAATTTGAATCAGGAACTCTCAATCAAATTCGAGTAAAAGATGAAAATAAGCTGTCAATATTTTCCCTATAAAAACATACAACGCATTGAAGACATTATTAGTGCTACTGTTTCCCTACTACTGATTAAAACCAACGTTATTATGGAGCGGCGACGTCATTTAAGCAGGGAAGAAATGCTCAGAGCCGTGGGAATGATAGAAGCTGGTTCCCGGCAACGTACTGTGGCTTTAGCTCTGAATACAAGTCAGAGTGTTATCAGTCGACTTTGGACACGTTACCGAAGCACTGGTACCGTGGCTGAGCGCCATGGAGGACGGTATCGCTGCACCACACGGAGACAAGACCGACACATTCAAATCTTAACTCGAAGAGCTCCAACAATAACCGCCATGATGTTAGCCGTGAGGCTTCATCACTCTTCAGGGAACTTAATTAGCGACCAAACAGTCAGAAACCGCTTGCATGAAGTGAACCTTCATTCCCGAAGACCGCTACGGGTACCACCTATAGCAATGCACAATCGTAGGATTCGATATCAATGGGCTCTTGAACACAGAAATTGGGCAGAAGAACAATGGCGTTTCGTGTGCTTTTCTGATGAGTCTCGTTTTGGTATGAGACCGGATACAAGACGTATACGACACTGGAGAACCCCTGGACGCCAACAGCGATTAAAATCCTGCCAGGAAGTCCATCCTTATAGTGGTGGAACCATCATGGTATGGGCGGGTATTTGGATCGGCGGAAGAACTGAGTTGATTTGGATCAGAGGCAACCTCAACGCTCAAATTTATGCTGAAACGATTGTATCAGACGTCATCGTTCCTCTACAAGTGCAAATCGGTCCCTTATTTCAGTTAATGCATGATAATGCACGACCGCACACCGCAAGAGTTGTAAGACAGACTCTCGCCGCAGCTAACATCAATGTCCTGCCCTGGCCTGCTCAGTCGCCAGACTTGAACCCGATTGAGCATGCATGGGATATGCTACAGAGAAGAGCTCTGCCGAATATGGAGGGTATCCAGTCGCAAGAAGACCTTTTTTTGTTGTTGCAACGAACATGGGCGGCCATTCCACAGCGTGATTTGGATGAACTCATTTTGAGTATGCCAAACCGATGTTCTTGTGTTGTTAGTGTTCGCGGTAGAAACACGGATTATTAATTGTTTAAGTTACCCAATAAAATTTTAAAGAAAACTGTTATTTCAGTCTTTTTTTCGAACTTTAATGTTAGTGGTTCAAATGTCAAAAATCCCTTTATTAGGAAAATGGCAAATTTCTTTATTAATGCAAAGGTGACTTGGTTTATCGTTACTGTGACAAACGAAAACACTTTATTTGATGAATCCTTAAAGAAAATTTTAATTAATATCAATCAGGAGAAAAGTTATTGCAAAAATATATGTTGATCCCTAGATACTTTTGATGTGTGTACGTGTAAACATGTCATAGTGCTGGGACAGCAGTGAATTAGATAGGTTTTTTACAAAGTACTTGTAGGAGATAAGTTCTGGTAGGCTATCTTGCATAGCTTGGAAAAATCATCATTTCAGCTCTGTTTTTTTTTTGCTTAAACTGAAGATGTACTTAATCTTTTTTCTGTAAATAGTGTTTTCAGAAACAATCAATTTGATTTGGTCGATTTTTCTTATCTAACCAACTAAACTGAGAAGAAACACTAACAATCTTGGTTAAGTCGATAAAGGAAATGCCAATCACAAAGCCACTGATAGATATATAACAGGTCAGTGTCCATTAAATAATAAAAAGAAAATTTTACTTTATTATAATAATTCATTAAAACTTTTGTACCGATGTTCCAGAAAATAATTATTTGTGTGTAATTATTTGCAACAAGGAAGAAGTTTCTAGAACAAACAGGTTACTAACACAGTTATAGGGTAAACTAGCTTTTGATGAGTCATTAAGTGATTACAATGTGTTTACAAAGTAAGGGTATATTACACAAGTGCTATAAAATACTAGTAACGGCTTAGGCCATCGCCGACATAGCACTAATAGTGCACATTACCCAATTAAATTGTCGCTTGTAGGGTGATAGGCTAACCTGAACCAATTTGTGGTGTTTATCATGGAATATCTGTACTAATTTATTATAAAAACATAACACGTACATAACATCACGCCGGCAATCCCCGAAGGGCAGAGGTGTATCTAATAGTACACCAACATTTCGCCAGTTATTTTTAAGTCCCGGAGGCGAGGCTATTGCCACCAACCGGGCACTAATCCAGACTCCGTGGCTGCTAATGAGAAATTCTTGATGTAAAAACCTAATATCAATTTGCCCGACCCGGGAATCGAATCCGGGACCTCATGCTCAGCAATCGCGATTGCGACCACTAGAACAAAGGGCCAGTATAAAAAGAAAACTCGCTTTTAAGTTTTAACTTTACGCGGACGCGTGTCGCACGCAGAAGCCTAGGCCCTAATATTTAGGTACCTGTATTTCGACCGTTTCCTACTAAATATTCAATCAATATTGAGGGATATTTATAATTGGTGACGGTCGCATCGTCAACGGACCAATGGGCTTGTGTTAGGGCATTTTTAACCCTTCTAAAATACATTTTAAAACGCTCGCATCTTTTCAGTAGTAAACTCCGTAACTTATTTACTACTAAACGACCTGCTTGAATTTCATATTTCTTCCGACCAACCACTCTGCTTGAGCTTGACAGGCAAATAAGCCATTGATAAAGCTTTGCCTTTTAAGGAAAAGTTAAACACTAAGTTCGCGTCTAGCAGCTTGTTGACCTTCCCAAATTTTCCACATGCTAAACCAATATGGGTGCTACCTGAACGTAATATTCCTCGTAACGGTGACTAAGCAGGTATCTAAACATCGATGCGGTGTTTGATACCGTTGTGCCATGATGCGTGGTGTCGTCACCACATGTGATTCACTTTTTGGAGATAGTTGAATGTCCTAGTAGAGAATTATTTTTGATGACGATCTTTTTTCACTGGTTCATTGCGTCCGCATGCACTGCAGTGCGTCACTTGTGCCTGCTGTACTTTTCCTTTCGTTTTTGCATTCGTAATCGTCATCGGACAACATTGTTGCCTTTACGGGTAAAACCTGGATGAGGTTACAAGAGCTCTTGCTACAAGAAAAGAGACGCTTATCAGTGGGTGTAGTCGGGCTGTGGCTGAGCTGAGAGACTTCCCTTGCATGTTATTTTAAGTTGATCGATTTTTTAATAGACGTCGCATTTTGGGATAACATTTAACTGCTTCATAGGAAAACACTCGCTTGTCTGTGACAATGTAATGTCTATAATTATAATGTGGTCTCATATAGTCACTAATTGCAAATTGCACCTCTTAACTACGTAATTAATAGCGGACCTTATGTAAAATTATAATTTTATCGCCCTATTCGTAATCTATTCAATTCATAGTAACCCGTTTTCGTAGTCTAGAACCTGGGTCAAGACTAACTGCTGTATGAGAGCGTAACTTTAAGTGTAATCATCCCTAAACGCTTCGAACTCCTTAGATACTTATGGGATTAAGATGAGATGTATAGGACTGCAGGTTCTCTAAAGAGTTTTAAAAAATACCATGTACTCGTAAAGGTACATATATAAATAATTATTTAACGAATGGAAACGCAAAGCTTACTGCGTAGCTGTTGAAATACTTTTCTCAAAAGATAAGAGCCAAACTTAGGAATCTTTGCACTTGTATTTGGAAAAATCTTTCAAAGAATGTTGTTTTATCAGATTTTGTTACTTCCTTCATGTCTATTATATCATGCATCATCTACTTCTACTCTCGTATCGACTCGAGCTTTCTAGAACAAAGCATTTAACTTCGCTAGCCGAAAAGCCTAAGATTACTTGTGACGCCACTTTTAACATACCGCGTTTTTCTTCTCACTTGCATCTATAGTTTTGCTTACAATTTTACAATTCCACAAACAGAAACTTTCGACACAATCCCGAGTACAAGAAAAGCCATCAATCACAAACATGACCACAAAATCTTGTTTACTAGGCATCGCCATGTACAGTTGCATTAGCTATCTATGTCACATGTGGTGCCCGGCCTTGGGCGTAATGCACATGGCTATCAGCCGAGTCTATTAGATGAGAACCGGTGATGTCATGCTAAGGGAAAGTAGGACTTATGTGCTTGCCTTGAACTTATCCTTGCGATAGGGATTTTTCGTGTCCGACCACAGATTAAATAAAAGTACAAGTAGTCTGACTGAGAATTTGTGATCTCTTTTATTAAACACTAGATGGAAAAGATTGTCTCTCTCTTTTGAAAACATCTCGATATGCGAAGGAAAATAGTGAGTAAGGAGACTAAATGTCTAGCTTGCTGCGGACTTAGTTTAAAATGTATAGGCTTTAGAGTGCTTCTCCTGGAGACTGTTTCAATGAATGGATTTGTAGGGCTTGTGGAATGGTTACCATTCGCTTTGAAAGCTTGCGAAAAGTTGGTTTTGCTTTTTGTAGTCTTATTTTAATTATAGATATTCCGTTCAGTAGCGTTTAGCGACAACCTTCTACGACCTTGTCTTTGATTAACATTAACAACTGGTTCTCCATATCCGTTACATCGGAATTCTCAAGATTTTTTCACGTAACTTCCCCCCTCTTACTGAAGCATACCGCTCCAATTTTCCGATCACCTTAGTTCCGTGAACTTTCAATAAACTTGATTTGAATGTTGAAAGTGTAACAGGAAAAGGTGGTGTATGATGGCAGGTGGATAAAAAGTGAAAGCATTTCGGCACTACGACAGTACGAGGTACACATTCAATTCAAGTGAATCATTCAGTTGTTTTTGTCGGTATTTTTCCTGTTTGGGTTATTTATGGGGTTATCATGATTTGTTGCATCTATGTTACTTAACAGGTCTTGGGAATAAATGATTGGTATCCATACTGGTCCATACTTTTACTTACTAGAACCTTGGTTCGATGAAATTCGGCACACAGGTACTTTTTATCTCGTTAGTACTCCCGTGGGATAATTTACAACCTCTATGCGGGCTAAAGGTAGTTATTCAATAAGCTTGATTATAATAGATTCTGGTCAATAGCTAAGGGATGGAATATTATCTAAGATGATATTGATACAAAGTGGTTTAACAGAGAGGGGAATTCTTGTTTTAACAGGTGACCTGATATAATGCTAATCCAAAAGATAGTCCTACCTGCAAAAGGTCTTCTAGTCTTCAATCAGTTCAACAATGAACAACCCAATTCCCCTCAGTTTTCCTTTGAACATTTCCCTTCGTTCGTAGAATGGAAAACTACCCACATATTGTAAAGATCTTTGTATTCGCACACACCTATGTTAGCTAATGTCGTTCTACGCGTCTGAATGTTTTGCTCGCCTGTATTGATAGTATTACGAACTAGGTCGCCCGAGATCTAATCTAGATATACTATAGGAGTATAGGTATAGGTTTCAATGCTAAACAGGTACTCTATGTATAGATGAATGTAGTACGTATAATTTTGTTTTTGAATGATGACATCCCATCCAAAATTAGGAAACTGCAAAGAAAGATGGCTATGTTACGGTCATTGCAGCAACGTTTATTTGCTGATTCTATCATTCCACGGATACAATTATTTTAATGCTATATGGCAGTAGACGAATATCTCGGGTACTTCTCCAATTTTTTGCTACAGTTCTAGTTTTAAGAACTACTACTGAAGATTTACGGCAAACTGTTTTCCATTATAATCAAGAACTATTGCACACAACTATCTCATATCATTGCCGTCTATCACACTAAATAGGTCATAGGTTCATCCCCTAAGTACTTAACTAATTAATAATAATAGATTATTATCACAGGCCCATTTATCATCATGATTTAATACGCATACATTTGCGAACCTGCCTACATTATGTATTGTTTATTTCAATAGATCTATTAGCCTCTTTCTTGGTACTACGTCACTGTTCAATTAAAATGGGCCTGATTTGTTCGCTATATTGTCTGAGATTGTCTGGAATTCATTGACGTAGCTGCTAGCCTCGGCAAATGAGGTCTTGGCTATCCCTGAGTGGTTGTTTATATAGGCAAATTCTATTGTATAGCCTTGTTTTTGTCTTGTCGTATCATTATTATATTCAATTAAGTCGAAGGACAGGCACTGTTGGACGGAAGGTTCAGCGTGGTGAGGTCCTCGAAGGTGGACCGAAAACCTGGCAAAGGTCTTAGAAATATGCTGGATACAAATGGCGCAGGATCAGGCGTACGTTTTAGTAGCAGTCTAAGGGTGAGCCATGTGTCCAATACCAGACGTTTCTCATCCTGGATATATTTTCAGCGAATGTAGAATAAGATGCTATTATTTTTCACCAGTTCAGCTTTACAAGACTCACATTGGTTTGAATTGGTTTCTAAATAGAGTCCCACCAACTTCGCAGTCCCAAACTGACCTTTGCATCACCGCTCCACAAAGACATCTCTCCATCCCGACATTGGCACGATTCAAAGTTCATCTTACTTCTTAACAACTACAGCCGTGCTACTAAACAAATGTATCCTTGTACACGTGTTTACATCTCGGCGTGACGAATTGTGTTTGTGAGTCTGCGCTTACGCAACCGACACGGGTTAGTGTGGCGGGCGGGCGCGCCGCGGTTGTTTGTTTTGACGGCTTGCACTTAGCAGCGTGGCTGATTGGTACTGTTGTAGAAAGAGAGATTGTTAAAACTGCCTAGCTCCATCCCTCTTTTTGATAGCAACTAGTTAGGCGGTTCTAGCATCGCCTCTTTCTTCTCACGAGTATGGAATGGCGTTTTTGCCAAAGCTCTGTGGTGTTATTGTCTTGGAATCTTGCAGAAATCCGAGCATGACAGAATATGATTATCTTGGCTTGAACCAACAAAACATAATTTGAAACACTTGTCTTGAGAATTACATTGGAGAGGAGACCTCAAAAGAGCAGATCAGTTAGGTGGTTGTGATGTCTGTTCATGCAGGGTGATCGGGAGGCAACGTCCTTGTCCTATATTCATTTATCAGTCCAAATAGTCAGCGTTTTGTTCTCTTTTTATTACAAATGCAAAGGGCGATGCTGATTACAATCAATATTCTCCAATTGCATCAATCTAAGTCGTTAAATAACACACGGCACCAAATCACGCGCATGTTCGTCTACCCACTCTTTAGTTATGTTTTTATTACCAATTTATACCGGTTCATTGTTGCCATATTGATACAAATATAGACTTTAATTATTTCATTGATAATTCGAGGTGATGGGTGAATGACGTCAATCTATAGTTTTAAACTAAGTACGCGTCTGATATGACATGATTGTAAAATAAATAAAGTATTTGGTTAGTAAATTATATAATTAAAAAGAAAATCTGATCGAACGGGTACACGTTTGGAATACATTAATATTAAAACAGCTTATCCGATGACAGTTGATTGAAATTATGAAAAACCATATTTGTTAATCATAGTTGAAACCATAGGTTCAAAGGCATGAGTAAAAAACCGATAAAAGAAGAAAAACTTGTACCAAAAGCAGGAGTTGATTAAAAATAACCTTAAGAAACCTGATATTAAAGAAAATATTCATAATTCAGTAAACGAACTGTCCCATCAAAGAGCTTTATTAATTCACGAAGTCTTTAAATATTTCAAAGTACTATGTTAATAAAATCAACACAAAGAACAAATACAGTCCAGTAGATATCACGTTTTTGTTATGAATATCGAATTAGAATACTTAACAGAAATAGCTGCGGAATACATAATCGTCTAAGTTATCACACGTGTCCGCGATGATTTGATTAATATTTATCAACCGCCAGTTTTTCCAATGGTAACTTAATTGTCGGTTGGATTTTATTAAAAAAAAAAACGATTTGTTTGGTACTTATTTTAGAGAATGTCGATGACTTTTGAAGATTTTTTGTCTTTTTTGTCTGAATCTAAAGAGTTTTTTTCTGTGGTTTGGTATTTTTAGCCAAGTGTGTATTTAGAATGATTATGAGTATTTGTGAAGTCCAATAATAGTGCCACCGATTTAAACGGCCCATTATTTAAAACGGAATTGCCAAGTGTCATCAACCCAAAAATAGACGTCAGCTAAGCTTACTTTTTCTTAACCGCCAAAACGTGCCCAAACGCAGTTTGTTCCCGTATATTCCGCAGGCCATGCATGCGCGTCGGTGCAGTGCCAACGTTCCGTTGCGCAATGACAGACGGCTTGTATTGGTAAACAAGTGGGATCTTTACGCGCCGGACGACTAGTCAACCTTATTGACATGAAGTGGGGCGAGCATTTAGTTTGTGTGCAATAGATAATATCATGCGGGAGTTGAAACGGTCGCAATGATATGTAAACGACAGTTACAAACAAGATCTTAATACTAGTCAAGGTTTAGAAGAAACTGGAACACTGACCAGGAATGACGGAGTAAGTGTTTAGGAGGTCGATGGAAATTATAATGAGGAGGTTCCTCTTTCCGATGTGTTTCTGTGACGCAATGTTAGGTTGATTCAACGGATTTGTTTGTTGTCGCTGCGTAGGACGGCTTAGGTTCCTAATAACAGGAACTTTTAAGGTTTCAATGACCAAATTGGATGAACGGTAGGGAAGTGGCATGTGGACATATCCTGCCTACATGCCACTTAATTCAATGTGTCAGCTTACCCCACAACCGATGGTACGCCAAGCAGCTATCATAGATTTCTTCTCATTCTTAGCTAGTTTTAAAAGTATAGTATCAGAATTGCCAATTTTCTTTACAAATCGTATCAGCCACTTAACAGCGTATTATGTCATTTTGTTTATTTCCATACCTTTTAAAATTCTATTTGTTTTGATTGCTAATCGCTTCGAGTCACATAACTTTTGAAGGTTGGCCCGACACGCTGTTGTAGAATATAAATCTTTATTTGATTAATGATAAAGTTGATGTTAGTGTAGCAGTGTGTTGTGTACTATTTATCATTAAATACAGGTTTGGTGACCTAGTGGACGTCATAGATTGCTAGATAATGGTTTACGTTTGTCTGACCGTATGTGCCGCGGCGGTTGTAATACATACGCTCTTACCGCGGGCACATGTTATCTTGCTAATATTATAAATAGAACGGGAAAATGTTAAAGGAGACTTTTATTTCACATCAGGTCGTCTGATGATGACAGCAACTCCACTTAGAGTATAATCTACACATGCCTATCGCAGTCCTTAGGGCTACCCCGAATTCTTTCTTTTCGACTTTTTTTTCGCAACTCTTGGTTCTTTGGTCTCTTTAATAGATGCATGCAGACATTCGCAACCAGCCTGCATAGTGCATCAGTCTTCATTAATACGAAGATAGTAACTATTTTTGGAAGCCGGCCCTAAAATAGTTGGACGATGATGAGTGCGAGTAAAGTTGTAAGCATTCAGCACGTTTCGGCACTCGAGATCACGCGATCGATATGTGTAAGTAAATAAACAATAAGCGTCTTCATTGGCTGGATATTATGTTTGTTACTGATATCTCCCTCACGCGCATTTTATATATCTCCCTCACGCGCATTTTATCTTTCACGCTAATTTATTACCGTCTACTGTTCGCTTAGTACCATTCGTGCTTTCGCTGCACTTGCTACACCCACAAGGTTTCATCAGACCTTCAACGGCACCTGAAATATTGCCAAGATGTGTTTGATACGTTACCAGGGTATACCAAAGCTTTGACAGGTCGCCCCAAGATCATTTAACGTGTTCCTTTGGTCAGGGCCACGAACACTTGGAATTATTACAGATTTTTCTAATAGTTTGTTTACCTCGAAGATTCTGATGAGGTACGTCTCTTGAGTTAGGATCATATGATTTCGAGTGTTGACATACGTTTGGAGTTTTGCCCAGTGCCTATCCAACAATTTTCAAAGTACACAAAGAAATCTGTATTCACAGTATGTTTCTATCCTTGCATTGTCAAAATCCTTTGTCTCATAATCATAATCATAATCATAATCATTTATTCATTTGTAAACATAGGTTTTACATAGATGGTATTAAACAAAAAAATAGTAGCTCTATGTTTTGCTTCATTGGCATACAAATGTTTTTTGTTGTGAACTTAATAACTAGATTCACATGCTTAGATAATAATAACAAATATTAAACTATAACAATAAAATTAATTTAAAATATAATTTGTGACTATTACAGTAAGGTTTTTAGTTTTATAAATATTTCTCGTTTAAAAATTCGTCTACTCTGTAATAACATTTTTCTGTTAAAAATTTCTGTAGAGCTCTTTTGAATTTAACTATTGGCATGTCTTTTATGCCGTCAGGTAATTTATTATAGATTTTAGGTGCTAATCCGAAAAAACTTTTAGACATAAGAGCTGTTTTACATTTTAAATTACATAATTGATTTGCATGTTGAGATCGTATTGGGTTTTTCTTTACTGCTGATAATTTAGGGAACAGATAAGGATTCATTTTTACAAACAACGCAGTTTCTAAAATATATAATGACGGCAGAGTTAATATTTTCAAGGATTTAAAACAAGGAACACAGCTATCTGTTACTTGAAGACCGCACATTGACCTTATGCAACGCTTTTGCATTCTGAATACTGTCTCACTGTTAGTCGATTGACCCCAGAAAATAACCCCGTAGCGAAGGACTGAACCAACTACTCCATGATACGCTATGACTAGTGTTTCAATGTTTACTTTTTTTGAAAGCTGAAATAGTGCATAGGCGGATTTACTTATGCGCTTACATAACAATTCTACATGAACTTTCCAAGTTAGTTTGTTGTCAATAGTTATGCCCAAGAATTTACTATTCATAACCTCTTCGATTATTTTATCGTCATAGGTTACAGAAATGGTAGGATTTACGCGTCGTTGGTGAAAATGCATTATGTTAGTCTTATTTAAATTTATTTTTAAGTTATTGTTTTCAAGCCATTTAACGATCTCGCTTAGAGTAACGTTGATATTATTTTCGTAGTCGTTAGGGTCTGTACACTCAATAATTGCTGTGCTATCATCAGCAAAGAGGACCATTTTTTGTTTTACTGCTCTTGGAAGGTCATTTATATATATTAAAAATAGTAACGGACCCAGTACGCTGCCTTGCGGCACGCCGTATTTAACATTTTTGAATGCGGATGTATAGGAAGTCTCTAATTTAGTTTTAGGGGATATTCTACAAATTTCAGTACATTGATACCTATCACTTAAGTAAGATTCTAGAAGGTTAAGGATGTTGCCTCTTACTCCATAGCCATATAGTTTTTTTAGTAGTAGGTTATGATCTACATAATCAAATGCTTTTGACATGTCAGTGTATATGGCGCATACTGGGTTCTTTTTGTCTACAGATGTCATTATGTTTGATAATAGGTCATAAAGTGCCATATTTATTGTAGAGTTCTTCCGGAATCCTTTTTGTTCATGGCATAATAGCTTATTTTTTTCAAAGTAGTTGTAAAGAGCATTATATATTACTTTTTCTATGATTTTTGAGAATACTGGAATTTTTGCGACTGGTCTGTAGTTTTTAATATCGGATTTATCATTTTTTTTGAAAATTGGCTTAATAATAACCTTTTTGAGGTGTGAAGGAAATATGCCATCGGTTATGCAATTGTTAATAATATGAGCTAGAGGCTGTGATATTGAATCTTTAACATATTTTATTACTTTTGTAGATACGCCATCGTAGCCAACAGTATTTGTATTTTTTAATTCATTAATTATTTTAGTTATGTCTAACGGTGTCACTGGAAGCATGAATAAAGATTGAGATGTCAAATTGTTAAAATTGTTAATAGATGTATTGTCACAGTCGTCTTTTATATTATCATTTTCAATTAAATCTATAAAATAATTATTAAATGTCGTTGCAATTTCATTCGGATTAGTAATAGTTCGGTTTTCTGTCTTTAATAATAATACTGAGTCTTGGGGAAAATTGTATTTAGTGTTGTTGATTATTTTCCAAGCAGCTTTAGATTTGTTTTTAGAGGATCTAATTAAATGATTATTTTGGGCTTTTTGAGTTAATCTTATTATTTTCCGGTATATTGCAGAGTATTTTTTAAAAGCAAGTTTATTTTTTGGATTTTTTTGCATTCTATATTCCCAAAGTAATCGTCTTTGTTTTTTGCTGCATATTTTTATACCATTGGAAATCCACTTGGTAGATTTGCTAGTTTTTATAGTAACGTATTTATTTGGGAAGCATAATTTATATAAAAGTAAAAAGTCATTTATGAAACTCTGAAACGATTCATTTGCATCCTTAGCATCATAAACATTCATGAAAGATAGACTTTCTAGATGTGACTTGAATTTAATTAAGTTTCCTTCGCATATATCTTGTTTTATTGTTTTCCAGAATTTAAATTTACATGTTTTTTTGATAGGTACCTTGAGTATCTGAGATGTATGATCTGAGAGAATTAGATCGATTACTTCTGCTTTACATGCCGCGCGATAGTTGTGTGCAAAATTATCAATACATGTACTGCTGCTAAATCTAGTAGGCTCGTAAAGGGCTAGTCTTAAATTATATTGCTGGAGGAAACATTCGAATTCCAATGTTATTTTGTTTCTTTTGAGTACGTCTATATTGAAATCTCCACACATAACAATATTTTTATTTGATTGTAAACTAAGTCGTTTTAGTATGTACTCTAACTTTTCGTAGAATGTCGGATAATTACTTTTAGGTATTCTATACACACATAATATGACAATATTGTAAGATATCAATTCTATTGCACAACATTCGAAAACATTTGAAATTGATTGTTTGGCTATCTCCGGTATTTCTTTGTACTGAACTCCCACTCTCACAAGTATACAAGCGCCCCCTCTTTTAACTTTCCTCGAGAAACATGCAGCTAAACAGTAATTCGGAACTTGCAGCAAATCTTCATATCCTATTTGTATAAAATGTTCCGTTATGCAAATAACATCTACAGTTCTGTCATTGTTATTCAGTTCACTTAATTTGACTACAAGCATATCTAATTTATTTAAAAGTCCCGCTATGTTTTGGTGCAGAATATTAATCCAATTACAGAAAAAACTGTGAGTTTAATCTTGAATTATTTTCAGTGAGAATTTCTTTTTCATTTAATCGGAAACTATCAACCTCTAAGTGGACAGCATTTAGTACGCTTAAATCTACTCAATGTCGTAAATTAATAATAAAGTCAAAATTTAACAAAACCTAAATAAATTGGAAATTTAAACCTTTCAATTAAGAACCTGTTCCATACAAACATTTGTAGAGTTGTGTGAGCATAGATGTATGGAGCAGTTTTTTTTTTACCTTATACATGATAAAAAATAAACAAAGATAGCCACATAAAATTGTTTACTTACTCAAATCGCTGTAACTGGTCAACGCAAATAAGTAGTATACATGTACATGTGGAAGCTTGTAATTAGCAAATAGATTTTATATTTATTACAGATTCTACAAAGAACAGAAGAGGATGGTGTACGTGACGCCAACAAGTTACTTGGAGCTGATCAAAGCTTTCATGTCCCTGTATTCCATGAAAGTTAATCAGATCACCAATGCAAGGATCAGGTAACTTTCTTTACCTTTTAATATAGGTCCATATATTTTAGATGACTTACGTATATTTCCGTCTCATTCCTGGTCGTCTCAAATTTAGATCCCGTTCGAGAATAACTGTGACAAGAGCAAGGTTTCAAAACTGACAAATTAGTCTAGGTTGTAGGCAGTCTTTGTATTCAGGACTTTATTATAAATAAGTTCGAAATATTAACATTGGCTAGATGGAAACCTAGTTTACCGACTAGTGTATGTCGGTATTTGTAATGAGACAGATTCTGTTGTCACTCAAAATTCCTCTTTTTTAACCGACTTCAAAAAAAGGTGGAGGTTCTCAATTCGGTTGTTTTTTTTTGTGTTTCTTACCTCATATCTTCGTCATTTATGAACTGATTTGAAAAATTCTTCTTTTATCTGAATGAATTCCCGATTGGTCCCATACATTTCATCAAAATCGGTTCAGTAGTTTGGTTTTTAAATCAAAATAGCTGGAAAAACTATGTCATCCAAGTAAAAGAAATTGCGAAATTGATACTTAACAAGGATTTGTGTGATGTGACAGCTAAAAAGGGTAAAATAAAAACGTTTTTGCAAAAAAAATAAATGACTTCCAAAAAAAAACAAAAAAAAAAGTTGAAAATAACTTTACTTTCGGAAGTCGGTGCCAAAAAAGTCAATGAAACAAAACAATGGTCACCGACTCCCGAAAGTAAAGTTATTTTCCACTTTTTTTTCGTGTTTTTTTTGGAAGTTGGTTATTTTGTATTTTGTTTACGGAAAAACACCTGAACAGGTAAAAAAGGCTACAGATTCCCGATTTTAATCCGCTAATTAATGTAACGAAATATCTTTATAATAATGATGACTAGTTTCCTACAAAATCGCGAAGTCACGTGTGCGCGTACCTATTTTCGAATTTAGTTCTAAATTCTGACACTTCTTTATAGACATGAAAAATGTTGGCATTTTTATAATGTTTCAATCCTTTGACGTATTACATGTCTGTACTATGATGTGATACCCACAGATGTGTATATAATATACTATTTGACTACAGTAGATACTACGTAGAGTGCCTTGTTCCCGAAAGGAAGCCGGCAGAAATCAGCTTCTTAGGTTGACCATTGATGTTAAACTTGTCCTCTCTAGGTACGAAACGGGTCTAGAACAGCTCGACTTCGCCTCGGGCCAGGTGGCTGTCATGCAGCAGAACTTGAGGGATCTGCAGCCTCTGCTTGTGGAGACGTCGGATAAGACCGAGAAACTCATGATCAAGATCGAACAGGATACTGTTGTCGTGGAGAAGCAGAAAGAGGTAAGCGGTTTTCACTATTATTATACTAATTTTGTCTTCTTCTTGTTCGTTTTTTTCTCAGTGCTAAAGATTTCGACATATGACTGGCCTCCCAGCTTTGTGGACCCCTGAAGTGTACAAGGTGTTAGGTTAAACGAGGGAAATACTTTAAGGAGTGTAGTGCTGATTAAAATGCACAACTTCTACTATGGGACTATCTCTGTATTAGAAAAAAAAACAGTTGTTCCATTTTTTTCATGACAAAATGAAGATTGTTTTTTTTCTATTTCTGAGTTGGAAGCTGTATTAAGAGCATGCACTTAAAGAGATATCCGAACCGAAACAAAGCGAATACTGTATTTTTCGCTTTGTGTCACAATGTGTCAACATGATCAACTCCCCTACAGATAGTTGGCGCCGACGAGGCCCTCGCCAACGAAGCGGCTGCAGCAGCTCAAGCGATCAAAGACGACTGCGAGTCGGACTTAGCTGAAGCAGTGCCAGCGCTTGAAGCAGCGCTGAACGCGCTTAATACGCTGAAACCCGCTGATATTACGCTGGTCAAGTCTATGAAGAACCCGCCGGCTGGGGTCAAGCTTGTCATGGAGGCTGTGTGTGTTATGAAGGGGATCAAGGGGGACCGCAAGATTGATCCTAGTGGTTTGATTTTCTTTATTCGTCGTGTCGATGTTCCTATACTTATTTAATTAAATTAGTTTCGACAGAATTAAGCCACATCGACGGCGTTGGTAGTAGCTTCAGGCAGGTCCCATAAAGTGCAGGGGGAGTTGCACAAAAAGCAGGTCAAGAGGTGGGCCATGGTTTGGTTTGGAGTTTCTTTTAAAAGGCTTCCCCTCCGTTTTCCACACATTTCTGTCTCGTGCAAATACCCGTCCTTTCAAATCAATCATTTCGGTAGGAGTCGAGCACGATGGTGCATTCTGTATATTCACAGGCAAAGTGTCCGAGGACTACTGGGGTCCATCGCAGAAGATGCTGGGTGACATGAAGTTCCTGGAGAGCCTGAAGAACTATGACAAGGACAACATACCCCCAGCCTACATTAAGAAGATTAGAGAAAAGTAAGTGTCATTTTTCATCATCATCTGCCTAGCCTTTTCCCAACTATGCTGGGGTCGGCTTCCAGTCTAACCGGATGCAGCTGAATACCAGTATTTTACATGGAGCGACTGCCTATCTGATCTCCACAACCCAGTTCGTACTTGGTAATACGATACCCCTTGGTAAGACTGGTTGTCAGACTTTCGGGCCACTGACTACCTGTAACGATTGTCAAAGATCTACAAATGACAGCCGGGACCAACGGCTTCACGTGCTTTCCGAGGCACGGAGGAAATTCGGTATGTAATGGGTGGTCACCCATCCACAGACCAACCCAGGCAAACGCGGCTTAACCTGACGATCGACCCGTGCGGCTGTCATTATTTAGCCACGAGCAAGTAAGTAAGTGTCATTTTTGTGACACTAATATCTTCTTATAAAAAAATCGAATAAGCAATCGACCGATTGAAAGTTTGTAGTTTGGGATACATTACAATCTTACATTTATCATATTCTGCGTATTCTGCGTGCTATATTAAGAGTGTATAACCGATAGCACTGATAGGCTTGTGTTGACGTAACAGGTTCATTCCCGACCGCGAGTTCGACCCGGCCGTGATCGCGAAGGTATCGTCTGCGTGCGAGGGGCTGTGTCGCTGGGTGCGCGCTATGGACGTGTACGACAGGGTCATCAAGGTGAACAACACTTCTCACTAAGAGACCTCACGGACTACAAGGCTGCGACCACAACTGGTCGCACCGCCCGCCGTAATACATTCGATTTAGTGCTCATTTACCATATTTTTTCTCATTTGCTCGTCATCTCGCCTACTGAGATGACGAGTAATAGAGAAGTATGGAGGAAGAAGACTTGCTCCGCTGACTTCAAATCATCTTCCTAGCCTTTTCCCAACTATGTCGGGGTCGGCTTCCAGTCTAACCGGAAGCAGCTGAATACCAGTATTTTACATGGAGCGACTGCCTATCTGACCTCCACAACCCAGTTCGTACTGGTTAATACGATACCCCTTGGTAAGACTGGTTGTGACTGGTTGATCTGTAACGACTGTCATGACAGCTGTGTAAATGAGCCCTCAGAAAAAAGTTTAGGCGCAAATGGTTTTAAACTGCCAACAATGCTTTTTTGTAATTACGATGTGTTGAAACTGATTGCTTATGTTGACAGGTGGTAGCTCCCAAGAAAGCCGCGTTGTTTGAAGCGGAGTCAGATTTACAGGCGCAGATGAACACGCTCAACGCCAAGAGAGCGCAGTTGCAGGGAGTACTCGACAAGTTGCAGGTGCGTATCACTTCATCATCATCATCATCTTCATTGGCAGCTTGATTTGGGCGCTTTTCCTCCTATTGCTGAACATAAGCCCGTTCGTGCCAATCTTCTCTGGTCTGCGCGAGTCTTAACCCGGTCTTACCCGCAATCTTCGTAATGTCATTTACCCATCTAGTTGTTGGACTGCCAACACTCCTATCACCGTCTCTCGGCAATTATTCAGTGAGGGCTCTACTCCACCTGCCACCCTACACGTGTAGCCAAGTGTCCTGCCCAGCCATTTCATAATAATAATCTATATTTGTAGACACTAAACGACGAGTTCGCAGAGATGACTCGTAAGAAAAAAGGCCTAGAGGATGAGATAGATCTATGTTCGACCAAGTTAGCTCGAGCCGAGCAGCTGATCGGTGGCCTGGGCGGGGAGAAGGCAAGGTGGACCGAACTGGCGCTGCAGCTGCTCAACCTGCTGGGCAATATCATTGGTAAGGGCTCTGAACATCTACAGCAGTTCTAGATCTTTGTGACATGACAGAAATCGGAACAAACGCCGCGATGTATAGGATCGAATTTTAACTGTCAAAATTGCCCGGTTTGTGAATAGCGTTTAGAGGACTCCCTCGATAAAATTGATGATTTTCGATTCGGCAAATAAGCCTATCGAATGGTTTTGAATAACTTTGCTGCCTTGATCCTTACATTCTCCTTTTGCTTCGTCCAAGTTCATACAAACACGCCAGTTACGAATACTACGCACCTGACCTTTCTGAAGAATATCCACCTATAAACTAAGTGTACGTCGTTTACCGGCGGCGTTTCCGCTCACATCTGCTTTGTAAATATCCTTTGTTAAAACTATGTAACGATGTATCGATTTCCAGGTGACGTGCTTTTATCTGCCGGCTGTATCGCTTATCTGGGCCCCTACACGGTCAACTACCGCCGAGAAATCATACAAGTATGGAACAGGCGGGCTAAGCAATTGGGTGAGTCATACGCCCTACTACATTTTAAGTTCATTGTCTCACTTACTTGACTTTCTGCTGAGTCATCATCACCATCTTATCTGTCGAAAGTCGTCTACTGTGGGTATCGGTTGCTGTTTGCCTCGTGCATCCAGGATACAAAGGATTCCCGTGACCTTCACAAGATCATCGGCTGCCGCTGATGTGTCACTAATCTTCGAGCCATGTGGATTGCCTCGGTTCTCTTGCGGAATTCTTGATTTCTAATGACGCTCCTTCACCGGGAGCACTCGCCTGTAATGGTTCAGATTCACTGGTTTCTATAAAAAAACGAATCTGGGATTGTTACATTACAGGCCAGGAAGCGCCTTAATTCGATCGTCCCAGGAAACAACGACATACAGATCACGCAGACGGCCAGCCTTTTTGGGCGTTTAAACGAATGTTCGCATCTTCTGCGACCACGATCAAGGTAAAACTCGTGTTTGTGACTACGTAGTGCACCCTCATAGTTTGATAATATCATTCATCATCGTTATCACTTCAGCCGAAAGAAATGCTTCCGCTGCTGGACAAAGGACTTCCCCAATGCGCTGCGACTTCTACCGGGTTCTGTGTTTGATCAATTTAATCAAATAATCCTTTATTTCACCTATCACTTGTCCAGATATCCCGTGCTCGGAGTCGTTCTCGCTGATCACGACGCTGGGCGAGCCGGTAGTGATCCGCGTGTGGAACATCGCAGGGCTGCCCGTGGACTCCTACTCCATCGAGAACGGCATCATCGTGGAGAAGTCACGGAGATGGGCGCTCATGATCGACCCGCAAGGTTAGTCTTACTGCAGGTATCTGGTTTTCGATTTGAACCATTAGCTTGTACACTATAACTGTCCAAGCCGCCTCAAGAGACAGAACTGTCAACTGCCACAATTTTACCCACCACCATTTATTACAACACCCGTCATCATCTTGCCATCTTCTTTACAACTACATACCCACATATTAGTCTAATCGACTGCAGCTGAATGCCAGTATTTCACCTGAATTTTGCTTTATATGAAGAATTTTTAATTTATCCTTTTCACCAAATCCAGAACAAGCCAACAAATGGATAAAGAACATGGAGCGAAACAACCAGCTGAAGGTTATCAAGCTAACAGACGCTAACTACGCGCGAGTGCTGGAGAACGCCATCCAGCTGGGTTTGCCCGTCATGATGGAGAATATCCGCGAGCACCTGGACGCGCTGCTGGAGCCTGTGCTGCTGAGGAACGTGTACAGGTGACTAGCACACACTTACATACAGCTGGGCCTGCCCGTCATGTTATTCCACCCACAGGGGAGTATAGGCCTCCTTCCTCTGTAATAAACATAATTATCATCTTCCCGCCCTTGTCCTACGATACTTGTAGTCCCTCCCTTCTCCGCCCACCCTCACCGCGAACATCTGAATGTTGGTCCTAAGTGGAAATGCAAGAAGAAAAAAATGTCAAGTAAGTAAGTTTTCTTTGTCTCGTTCCTAGGTCTGGTGGCGTGGACTGCTTGAAGTTTGGTGACAATATCTTGGAATACAACCACAACTTCCGGTTCTACATCACCACGCGCCTCTCCAACCCACACTTTTTGCCAGAAGTAGCTGTCAAGGTCAGTCCTACCGAGAGTTGTATCTGCAAGCCTTAGCCTGCAAAAGGGTACCTAAATTGTCTGACGGCTAAACTAAGCAAATACTCATTTAAATCCGAATCATGTTCATACTTCAATGTATAATATTAAGAGGTATGAATGCAAGGGGTGAAAAGTTCCTCATCCCCCTTAGGAAAGGAAGGATATTCCGACCAGACGGGTGGTGCGGCTGGTGGGCTACTACCTGACGGTAGGAGTAGGGTTATTCGCGAGAATAACTCTGATATGGCGACGTAGGATACGTCAATACGGTAAAGGCCTCTAAACCAAAGCAGATCAGTAGCAGAGTAGGTTGATATCGGGCCCGCGCGATTTGTAATAGCAAATATCGTATATTTATCGGCACATGAAATTAGAGCGCGGGCCTGACAGCAAACTTCGCCACGCCTGCCCTGCGCCGGAGCCGCCCACGCACCGGCGCAGCGTCCCAACGCAACGCACCGTCCAAACGCAACGTTTCAGACGGCGCGCCTACTGTGCCGTCTCCTGTGTGCCTTTAGTATATGAAGCGGTAGATGTTGCTTCATGTTATTCAAAACATTTACAGATGTCCCCTGACTGAGAACAGCCATTCCAAAGCCCCCATTCCTAACACCTGTTCTTTTCCAGGTGACCCTCCTAAACTTCATGATCACCCCTCAAGGACTTCAGGACCAGCTGCTAGGTATCGTGGTGGCACAGGACAGACCCGAGCTGGAACTGAAGAAGAACCAGCTCATCGTGGAGGGTGCGCATAATAAGAGGACGCTCAAAGAGATTGAGGATCAGATTCTTGAGGTAAATAATACATTTAATTTATGCTCGATTTCACTCACAGATGGCGTAACGATAAAAACAAATACTAACATTTTCGGAGAATGAATCAGATTTTCATCAGTTTCCGCAAACTATTTGAAAATTGATTTTGACTACCTCAGAAGTGGTCAACAACGGAACTAAGTCTCATGCACATTTTGAAAGGCGACGATGGTGAGCAATGACAGAAATAATTCAAGAACCTTAGAACTTCGTTTTAGAATTCGGGGCTAAATGCATTTATTGTTTGAGTTAATGCTTCAGCAGATAGAATAGCAATAAAAATAAATGTATTGAATATGGTCCATTTTGTTTCTGTCAATATTATATCGTCAACATTAATTTAAAAGACCTTTCCCTTCACCAGGTCCTATCCTCCGCCGGCAACATCCTAGAAGACGAGTCAGCGAACGTTATCCTCTCGTCGTCCAAGGTGCTCTCTCTGGAGATCGAGGCGAAGCAGGCGGCGGCCGCCATCACTGAGGCAGAGATCGACGAGGCGCGGCTGCTGTATGTGCCCGTGTCCAAACATAGCTCCGTGCTGTTCTTCTGCATATCGGATCTGGCGAACATTGATCCGATGTACCAGTATTCTTTGGTTTGGTGAGTGCGTAGGTGCAGTCAAAGGCCATAAGTCCAGTAGCATCTCAATGTCCATATTCGCCCGCACGGTTCTGCGCATAGCTTCGTGTGTGATGTTTCAACGCAAACAAAACATGTCATAAAGTATAACTACGTGAATATGATGTCAGTAATTTTCTTCTTATTGAATTATTAGCTTTCACGCCGAGCTGATTCAAAAGTAGTGCTATAATTCTTTAATACTGATACAGTAATGTGATGGCTAAATTGTACGTGAGCCGTGGGCTCCAATCCTAGTTCTCTTATTCTTTTTTTTTTAACACAGTGACCTCTGTGTAGTCTGAATAATAAATAAATAATAATATATCGCCCTTCATATTTGACCAATACATTCAAGTTAGCAACAAATCGTATTACATACATTAATTATACAGTGCACAAAGAACAGGCGTATAAGTATCGTTCTAACTAAAAACCCCTTTGTCCACAGGTTCATAAACCTGTACAACCAAGCCATCCTCAACTCTCCCAAAAGCGACATACTGGACGAGCGGCTCGAGGGTCTCAACGCGTTCTTCACGAAGAGCATCTACCACAACGTGTGCCGCAGCCTGTTCGAGAAGGACAAGCTCATCTTCTCTCTCGTTCTCACGCTGGGGATACTGAGAGCCAAGGTTAGGTTGACTAGAAAAATAAGTTGAAATGGTCAACAGACGACCTAGTGAATGATGCTTGAGGGATAGTATAAGCTTTTTATTTTATTTGGAACATCAAACAATTTCATAATAAGGCATAGATACTTAAAAATTCAAATTAACAACTATGTAATCAACAGCGTTATTCACAGCATACAGGCAAAATACTAATAACACGCTTCAAATACCAGTTAAAAGTAACAAGCAAGGACATAAAGAAATAAGTGAGAAAAAAAACATTGATTTTAAACTTTGAAATAATAAGTAAGTGCAATTATACAGTACAATAACCTAAGAGGAAAAGGTTAAAATATCTAATTCTTTGATTGCCGTGTGAGTCGAGTTTCGGAATCTTTCATGTGTTGCACAGAATTTATCGATCTCCAGAAAGTGTTTATTATAATTGTCCGCAAGACGTCGCAACGGTGCTCGAACACCAGCATTAGTCCAGAAACTCCTAATATATGTAAATCATAATTAAATGAATTTAAACAAATATTTCAAAAGCAAAAAATATTTTTTTGCTTCCTATAATGGGAAATATTCAAGGGCTGGTACTCAGTACGCCCCACTAGTGATGCGCGCGCAGGTTAAACAATAGAAAAGCGCTTCAAATCTGGCCATTTGTTTCTGTTGCGATTGCAGCGCAACACTCTATCGAGACATGTCTTATCAAAGAGTATAAGTTTCTTGAATGGGATTTGATGATTCCTAACATGGGTTGGTTTCCCAGCTGCAGCCCGGAACGATTTATGCCCGGTTAATGGTAACAGTCTCTTGTAAGTCCTTGATTAGACCTGTCGTACTGTATGGATCAGAATGCTGGGCTGTGAAGAAGATCTATGAAAAACGATTGCACGTAGCAGAGATGAGATGAGACGGGTGTGTGGAGTGACAAGATTAGTTATAGTAAGGAATGAGTATATATATTAGAGGAAGTTTGAAAGTGGCGCCAGTTACAGAAAAACTAAAATGAAGTCGTTTGTCTAGGTAGGTACATGTAATGAGGAGGGATGAAACGTATGTGACTAAAAGAGTGATGGATATTAATGTTGATGGATGGAGAGGCAGAGGAAAGCCAAAGAAAAGAAAGACGGATCATGTGAGGAATGATATGAAAGAGAAAAGTATAAAAGATGCCGTGACGTCTGACAGGGGAGAATGGAAGAAGAAAACGTGTTGCGCCGACCCCGAGTATAATGGGACGAGGGACGGAATATAATGAAATAACAAGAAAAAACAGGTTGTCAGAATAAAAGTAATTTATTAAAACTACTTCCTAGCGTTTTAGCGGGGGTGAAGAAGTGTCGAAGTATCTTACGTTATGGGCTAGACTAATTTGCCTCCTTTGTTTCCAGGGCAATTTAGACGAGGATCTGCTAACATTCCTGCTGACGGGCGGCGTGGCTCTAGACAACCCGTACGAGAACCCCGCGCCCGGCTGGCTCACGGACAAGGCCTGGTCCGAGATCGTGCGGTGCAGCTTGATGACTCAGTCAGTATACTGATCTGGCCGTACATACTCCATGAGAGAAGTGTGATGCTCAGGGCCTCCAAAGTGTAACAGTTCTGATTTACGACTGCTAGGTTTTTGTTTTTCTTTTTATTATCAGGAATGCACATCCATTTATAAAACTGGTAAGCTGGTGCGGTAATTGTCCCACGGGATCGTACTATCGTATCGTACAATATAAAAAAGATTTTATGTGTCCTATCCAGGTTATAAACTTTCTAAGTATATGCCAAATTACATCCACATCCGTTCAGTAGTTTTGCGTGAAATAGTAGCAATGATCCATCCTAACTTTTGCATTTATAATAGTAAGATAGTATAGTAGTAAGAAGTTAGATTACTAACGTTGACTAACAATTGAATACACCAAACAGGTTGAGAGGCTTCAAAGAGCACTTCGAAAAGCACATAGGCGAATGGAAGGCGTTCTACGACCTGTCGGCCCCGCATGAGAACCCGGTGCCCGCGCCCTTCGACCAGGTCGGGGGCATCGCCAAGCTCATCATACTCAGGTACCGGTTACTTCAACAAAGCACGGCCAAAGTCTATAAACCAAACTCAAAGCATTTATTTCAAACTAGCTTCTGCCCGCGCCTTCATCCGTGTGAGCGAGATAAACATCCTATAAATGTTAATCCAGGTTATAAACTATCTGTGTGCCAAATTTCATCAAAGTCTATTCAGTCGTTTATGCGTGAAAGAGTAAGAACATCCGCACAAACTTTCATTAGTAGTTAGTAGTATTCCACATTTATTAGTATTAGTTGTTGTGACAGCACCTTTATGCTATTTAATTGCGAAATTTAGAAAAACAACATGGTCACACTGAACGACACGAAAAGCGGGTTTAATATTGTAATGCATACAGATTAATGTTTGTCTGTTCGTATTTTATGAGCTGCCATAGCGTTCATCCGATTGCGGTAAAGCTTTGTCAACTTATTGCTGGCACTTGCACGACGGTAAAATAAAAATTACTCTGGCTAAGCCGCGGGCGGAAGCTTGATTATAATGTTTAAGTACAGGCACGAGCTGTTTTGTCCTTTATTTACAAGTCCTGTAATTTTTCACTTATTTTTATATCATTGTGTTTACAAAATAAATATATATTTATTACCTCGTGGCATAATTATTCACGCGAGACCTATTTCATAACAATATGTAAAATATAGAGTTCGTAACTATGCTGAGTTGCTGACTGAACATTTTATGGACCAAGGGATTAACTAGCCCAATTATTCTAATAGAATGCCCGGGCATTATAAATACTGACACGTCAAACCGAGCGAAGTGATTAATAATACTACCTGACCTTCATAATTTATCATAGCGTCTGGTCATTATGAATATTGCTACGCGACCGTCGTCGGGCAATTTGATTGGTACATGTGGCGGGGCGCGGGGGACACGTGATGCACGCGGACCAATCAGGGCTTGCCCCGACTGCGAGTCAGTCGCGTCGCCCACTGCAGACTTCAGTTTTATATTGAAAACGAGAACAAACGGACGGCTCATATTTTCGTAATAAAGTATCAAATTGTAAGGACGGGCGGTTGTATTGTGTTCTATTTCTTATTGTAGTGTTAAAATAAGAACAATACGGACGAACGTGGAAAGTGACGTCCATTATTTCAGCATGGATAAATTGACTGACATGAAACGTCGATTTGATGAAAGATTAAGTGAGTTAATGTTAACAAAAGGCCAAAATACTCAGTTTTTAACCAGCGCAAGTTATACAGATATGATTGAAAAAGTGAAATCTTCGAAGTCTAAAGTAACGAATAAAAAACCAGAAGATTATCAACGCGTGCGAAGATTCGACGTCATGAATATTGGAGAAACAGAAAAACTGATTGTTCCGATAGGCAAAGATAACCTAATTAGGATTTACGTGTGCAACGAAGAAATATTTCAGATTTTACATGACACCCACCTGGCACTTGGACACGGCGGAAGAAATCGTATGGAGAAAGAGTTAAATGTGCGCTTTAAAAATATTACGAGAGAAATTATTGGGATTTATTTATATTTATGCGACCTCTGCGAAAATAAACGCAACGTTTCAAAAAAAAGCTTAATGGTTAAACCGTTTAGTAGCGAAATTAAATCGAGGTGTCAAGTAGACCTAATTGACATGCAGTCACAAGGAGATAGTCAGTATAAATTTATACTTGTTTACCGAGACCTTCTCACGAACTTTGTGCAGCTCCGCCCGCTGAAGAGCACTAGAGCCGAAGAAGTTGCAAATGTACTAGTTGATATTTTAACAATATTTGGTGCACCATGTATTCTTCAAAGCCAAAATGGCAGAGAGTTCGCCGGTGAAGTTGCTCGAGCGGTTTGTGACACGTGGCCAGAGGTGAAAATTGTACATGGAAACTCGAGTCACTCTCCGAACGAGTCCGTAGAAAGAGCAAATCAAGATATCGTGAACAGCCTGATTAATTGGTTGGAGGATAATAACACAAAAACATGGCCGGAAGGATTACGATGGGTTCAACTCATGAGAAATAAAGCTTACCACAAAAGCATAACCTGTAGTCCATATGAAGCCATGTTCGGAGCGAAGTTGAAACTTGGACTCTATAGTTCTTCTTTACCACATGACGCTCTACTTGATGTCAATACAGAAGAAGACTTAGAAAAACTATTAACCTCTGGAAAGGACCAAGAGTCCGCCGAAAGTGTTAAAGTAGAAGCCACCAAAAATATTAAAGTTGAAGAGGTCGCCGAAACTGATCAATTTGAGTCCACTGAAATAAAAGTCGAGTTCAGTGAAAATGATGATGTAAAACATTTATATTTAGCCGGCCTAAGCCAAGTTTCAGCTATCTCAGATGGTCAACAGGACACAGCAACTGACGTTTTATTTCCACCCGACAATCAAGATCCTGAAACACATTTGCAGTGCAAGCGTCGTCGCGTCGAAGAACCGCTGAATACAATAAAAACAGAATGCAAATAAAATTGATTAAGTATGAAAGGGATGTTTTGACACTGTCTACATTCGGCCATTTTCGCCTAAATTGTAGCCTCACTTCAAAACGGTTTATTTCAATAGCTTGCATCAATACACACAAGTATTGTAAAAGACAAAATCTTTAGTGTTGTTTCTGAAATATGTAGAAAATTTCAAAGTTGTACCATTGGATGGTGCCACTGGTGACGAGATTCTATTTTAACGAATTATAATCATTTAGAATTTTTATTTGATAGTTATTTTTTGATTATGTAGTACTTTAGGTACTCAATAATCATGTTACCATAATAATTAGTTTGATAACTAGTTTGGGTTCATATTATGTCCCGTAAAACAACGATCGTTTTAAATTTTATAATAATCGTTTCATATTTTTAGTTAGTAGGTACTTAGTAAGAACTTATGGGATTTAAATGTAAAACACCTTAGAGTGTAATTATTCAATTAGTGATTTAAGTAATTCTCGTACTAAATCTTTTATTTTCAAGTTGAACATTAAAGTTATCGATAAAAACATGACATGTATTTTTATTATCCTGCGTACATATAGAGATTATTAATAAAGGCCGAAAATGTTTGTTATCATACTGTCCTCTTATACAACGTGTATCAGAAATTTGCCATATTTAAGGATGTGGTACAGCTAAATAATCAGCCGCCCCATACATTTGGGCCGAGCATGTTTGAAGTTTTTTATGGCACAGCCAAATAAGGTGGGTGGACCATGGAAGGCCATGCTCCTTCGAAGGCCAATTATTAAAATTTCGTAGTTATTGCCATGTGATGACAAATTCCTTCTATCTACATAAACATCCATCGAACTAGAAATCACAGACGCGGCGGTGAATCGCTCGCGCCACTATTTTGGCAGTACGGTCCCTTGCTTCATTGATATCGGAAATCGGCGACGTTAAAATAAGGTGGGTGTACCATAGAAGGCCACTCTAACAAATAAATAGTTATTATTCGTTTATTTACTGGATAAATGAAACTAACAAATATTTAAGTAATACTTTGTTTTATTACGTAATATATAAACCACTTCTTTTTATTGTAGATTTAATGGCTATTTATTAACTTTTAGTGTTAAATGACTGATTTATTATAATGGCCTTCCAAAGAGCCTTGTTTCTAGCAAGGCCATTTTTAAGAGTTCAATGAAACTTATGTTTAATCAATATTGATCAAATCTGCAATTTAAAAAAGTGGTTTATATTTTACGGAATAAAACAAAGTATTACTTAAATATTCGTTCGTTTCATTTATCCAGTATATGAACGAATAATAACTGTTTATTTCTTAGAGTGGCCTTCCATGGTACACCCACCTTAGTTCATATTTTCGCGATTACAGATTCATAAACGACGTGGCGTCTTGTTTTGTACACTCAAAGATATACTTATACGCGTACGATCTAAAAATTTTAAAACGAGTAAAGTGCAACCAGGATCCATATAAATTCCAAGATGACTTCGACCGTTTTTCCCAGTGGTGTTTGGATAATAACATGCTACTTAGAGCGGACAAATGCAATCATGTACATTTTTCTAGGAAAAAAGGACCGTATTTTCGTAATTATAAAATTAATGACCAAATTATTTACGAGAAGGATGTATTCGTAATTTGGGTGTTTATATTGTCAATAAACTTCGGTTTAATATTCACGTTGATAAAATTGCTACCAAAGGGTTTAAGATGTTGGGTTTCATTCTGCGTAACTGTAAAGATTTTAAGTGCGCCTCAACTGAAATTGCAATCTTTAAGTCAATAGTTAGATCAGGCTTAGAATATTGCAGCATAGTTTGGACTCCATTCTACGAAATACATAAACGTCGTTTAGAATCAGTGCAGAAAAGATTTCTTTGGCACTTGTCATATCACTGCAATATGGTCAGAAATTTAACTAGCTACAGCTCACGCTAGAAACATTTCAAACTTATGAGTCTGGAAAATCGATGTATGATCCTAGAACATCTGTTCCTATACAAAACAATAAAAACTCATTGAATGTCCGCGGTTGCTGAGTCAAATAAATATAAATGTGCCGTACAAACTTGCTCGTAAGTCTAGATGTCGGTTGCTTCGCGCGAAGGGTTTTAAAACCAATCTGGGTCATTTTTCCACCATTAATAGAAAGCAGGTTCAATTTAGTCGTCTCTCATGTTCACCCAATGTAGATATTGATATGTCGTCTTCTCTGTACATAAAGTCAAGTCTGTCTTGCATATGCATTATCATAAAGGTGATAAAGAAATATTGTAGTTTCTATTGTGTTTTGTCATTTACATAAGAATTTAGAAAACGTTTGTATTTTTGCTGTCTTTGTTTTTTGGTTGAGACAACGTCGAACAAAACTGATTGATTTTATCTTTTTGTAAGTTGTAATTAGTTACTTTTCAATTTTCATTTGTATTTATATGTCGGATTTATATAACAATTAACTGTTGTACCAAGCTATCTAAATAAGTAAAATCTGTTTTTTTTTGTAACTTCATTTCCTACTCCTATGTGTAATGCAGCCTTTAATTAAGTAAATAAATAAATATATAAACAGGATGAGTCGGCCGTATTTGTCTGAATAATAATAATCGATACAACTAAGTAAGTGCAGGTTCACTATCATGGATTAATCTACACTTCAACAGGTCTTTCACAGTTATTTTACACTAGCCTATAACCGCGGCTTCGCCCGCATGGAGTTCGCTAATTGTTCCATGGGTTTGTATTACCGGTATAAAAAACTATCCTACGTGTTAATCCAGGTTCAGTAGTTTTTGCGTGACCGAGTAAAATCCATCCGTACATTCACACACATCCAACCTAACAAACTTTCACATTTAGGTATTATAGCAGTAAGATCTGACAGCGGCAACCTAAAAGCAACCTTATTGTAACAAGACTAAAGATCACTATGATTCAGACAGTGATTAAGCTAGAGCTGTCTAATTTACCTACTTGTTACCTACCATCATCATCTTTTGTCCCAGATGCATCCGCCCCGACAAGCTCATCCCGTTAGTCCAGGCTTACGTGGTCGCGGAGATGGGCCGGCCGTACATCGAACCCCCACCCTTCGACCTGGACAAGTCTTACAACGACAGCAACTGCTGCTCCCCTCTCATCTTCATCCTGTCTCCTGGCTCGGACCCCATGTCTGGTCTGGTCAAGTATGCAATGGAGAAGAAGGTGGTCAGCTTCGAGACTATTTCACTAGGGCAGGGACAGGTGAGCTCAACTTTGTACTAGTATAAGGCTTGGCTACATTTGTGTTAAAGAATATTATAATTATTATTTACGAAAATTTGATTAATTGCGTAAAATAAAACATAACTGTATGGATTTTATCACTTGCAAACAAAATAATGAAAGCTACCTGAAGCCAATTCGCGTAATTTAAAATCTTCAACATTCAAGTCGCCGTCTCTGCGGTAATTCAATGGCAGTAAACTTAACTAACAAATTCAAGCGCGACAACTGCTGTGGTAGGTTAACCGAATTATCAACAACCAATCGGATCACTTAACTTGCATTACATTTTCACACGTTGATAATTTTTGTTCTGCGACTAGGCGTCAAACAGAGATGGTGCCTCTGATGCTTATTACAGATTACACAGATCTCCATGGCCAAATTTTTGCTATCCTCTCAGGGCCCAATAGCTGCGAACATGATAAACCAGGCGATCGTGACGGGCGGCTGGGTGGTGCTGCAGAACTGCCACGTCATGGAGTCGTGGATGGGCGAGCTGGAGCGAATATGCGCCGAGGTCATCATCCCACAGGTCACGCACGCCAACTTCCGCTGCTGGCTTACTAGCTATCCCAGCACGTCGTTTCCGGTTACTGTTTTGCAAAATGGTGAGTGCATACCGTTTAATGAAGACCAGCCCTTGCTCACGACGTCGTCTCCTTGTATCTGTATTTGTAAACACGACTTTGAGGGCGAAAGGAAGACTATGGTCCTATCCCGGTCCGGGCTACCTACTTATCTGACTTTCGATGGGTAAAGAACAGCCCACCTTATCTTATACCCTTATATCTTTTAAACAACTTAAAAAGAAGCGGGTTTTAAATTCAACCTTTTTTTTCTCAGGTGTAAAAATGACAAACGAAGCTCCGAAAGGGCTCAAAAACAACATCTACCGCTCGTACATCTCGGACCCTATCTGCGACCCCGAGTTCTACATCTCATGTCCGCGCACCGAGGACTGGCGCCGCCTGCTGTTCGCGCTGTGCTTCTTCCACGCCATCGTGCAGGAGCGCCGCGCCTTCGGCCCGCTCGGCTGGAACATACAGTACGAGTTCAACGAGAGCGACCTCAGGATCTGTATCATGCAGCTGCAGGTACGTTTTGCAGAAAAATATGGTTTGCAGCACTTTACGTGTACGTTTATATACTGTTTTATTTAAATATAAAGGGTCAATCGTCTTCCATGTTACAAGCTAATTGCATTAAAAGATAAATGCAAGCAACTGATCAACAGATGTTCCTGACGGATTATGCGGAGACGCCATTCGACGCACTCAACTACCTCGCGGGCGAGTGCAACTACGGAGGGAGAGTGACTGATGACAAGGACAGGAGACTCATTCTGTCCCTACTCTCTATCTTCTACAACGACAAAGTGACTACTACGCCTGAGTAAGAGAAATTTTAAACTTTTTATAAATATTTCTAGAAAAAAATGAATAAATCGCGTCAGGCAGAGACACGTAGCGATTCAGATATGGCGGGGAGAGGGGTCCTTGGTAACACTGCAGGACAGAGAAAGACGGACGGAGAGTAGACAGGCTTTTTCTAAGCAGTTGGACAACCGGGGCTTATATTGAGAACCCCAGAAATTACCTTTGCCAATGAACTTAGATTTTAGATATCTTTTGCCTAGTAGTCACCTGCCTAAAGACTTTCCTAAAAGTAAACTGGCGACCCGGTATTGGCAATAACACGAAATGGTCAGGGACAACAACCTGCAACGTAATCAGCCCTTAGTGTTTCTGCTGCTCGGGCACGCCTGCCCTTAAACTCACGACTACTCGGTAAGTCGGGGCCGGAACCACTGTTTCAGTATATATCCAATGTTTTATTTTTGGCGTATTGGCATGTGACAAATAATATAGCTAAGTAAATTTGGAGAAGGTCGGGTCGTCATTTTGGGGGACTGTCTCATGTAACTTTTATATAAAAACAGATTTTCAGCCTATTTTAAATGGTCTTTTGATTTGATTCGCCTGAACCACCACTGCTCATTAACATGCAACCATCATTAATTTGTTCAAGATACCTTTTAAGAAAGAAGCCCAATCTTGTCCAATTACCACATACACCAAAAGTAAATTATAGTCGGACTGTATCCTTACTAATATTGTAAACGCGAAAGTTTGTATGTATGGATGTTTGTACTCTTTCACACAAAACAACTACTGATCGGATTTGGATGAAACTTGTCATACAGATAGTTCATAACCTGGATTAACACATAGGCTACTTTTTATCCCGGTAGTACGATCCCGCGGGACAATAACCGAACTCCACGCGGGCGAAGTCGCGGGCATAAGCCATTTTATTATACTTGAAATAATCATTGTGTATTCGCCCACTGTTCAGTTACTCGTTCTCCCCGAGCGGGGACTACCTCATGCCGCCGTCGATGGAGTACAACTCGGTGCTGGAGCACATCCGCGCGCTGCCCATGATGGCCAAGCCCGAGGTCTTCGGCCTGCACGAGAACGCCGACATCACCAAGGATAACAAAGAGACCAATGCCGTAAGAACGGGGGAAACGTTGATGATTTTCAGTCATACATATTAAACATTGCAAATTGGTATCAATACAAACATGTATTGATACCAATTTGCAATTGAATAATACGGTTTTATGCTTGGCCGCTAATCTAATAAAATAAAATGGCGGTAGTTAAGCAAGCCACGCTTCATACAAAAATCTTCCAACCCCTTTTCATCCCCTAAAAGAGATAAATAGGGAAAGTGTTTATTTATAATACAATATTATCATGTTATTTTTCTAGCTATTAGGTAGCGCTGCTTACTTATCAGTTAAGTAGTTTTCCTAAATAATAAAAAAACCTCTTATGACAAAACGTCTATAATAATATGTACATAGTTCGAGTTTAAAACTTCGAGCCAGCTTTTAGGTTTCAACCTCTATTCTGTTGTTTCCGTGTTAGAGCAGGACTTAGGCCGCTTATTTTTTTTGGAAAATTCAGTTACTTAAAGAACTGTGTTTCGATCTCAGATAGAATATAAAAAAAGGTGAGGTGAGGTGTACACCACGTCAAAAGAAAGATCATCGAATCGATTCTGTTGAATGTTCTTCTCGAAATAAAGAGCTATGTTTCTTCCCTCCGTAGCTGCTATTCGGCACACTACTGACACAGACGAACATCGTGGCGGGGGGCGGCGCCGAGGGCGGCGAGGGAGGGGGGGTGGTGGACATGACCAAGGACATGATGGAGCGCCTGCCCAATCTCTACGATATCTTCTACGTCGGCGAAAAGTATCCTGTGCTCTACTATAACAGTATGAACACCGTGCTCAAACAGGTAACTTGGCATAAAAGAGGAAGGTACGACAGTATTTATATTTTGTCAGCCCACAACTTCGCCACTTCCACGGCGTCGTCGGTGGCAGCGCAGAGGTCAGTTCGGCTGCATGCTTTTGGGCTAAGAGGGCAGGATAGAAGGTGGAGCATAGTTTGTGACACAGCTCCACACCAGCACCGTGCCGCTGTTTTGTGGATGAATTAACGAGGTTGCAGTTACATCTTCCCACTTGAGCTTGGGCTCGGTTCAGGGACTTCCAAGTGGACCACGGAAAGTTTGACCCTGCAGGAAGATGCTCACTTGGTGGTAAGTAGTGAGTGGGAGGGGGGACTGGTATTTTCCCACAGCTTACATCGGGCGACGACCGGGTTTCCTGGTAGAGACGATGCGGATTTTAAAAAACTGTGCCTGCTTTTTAGCCGTTGTTTTGGCAGTTGGGCGCTATATGTGCCAACTATTAGGTTGGAAAAAGGTAAAATAAAATGTTTAATGTGAATAATTCAAATCACCGGTTAGCCAACATTACAGCTAGCGTTAAATAAACTGTGAAAGGCAAATCCCACGCATAGTCCAACAACCGACTCGTGAGCTCCAAAACCCGTCTCTCCCTCAGGAACTGATCCGCTACAACCGCCTGCTGTCCGTAGTGAAGCGGACCCTCCACGGGGTCTACCTAGCCGCCCAGGGCCTGGCCATCTTGAGCGCGGAGCTGGAGGAGTGCAACAACTCCTTTATCAAGGGCATTGTGCCCAAAGTGTGGATGTCCAAGTCTTACCCGTCGATGAAGCCCCTGGGGTCTTATGTCGCAGATTTGCTTTCACGGTAAGTCAAACTCATGTTTGGGTAGATGAACAAGTTAGGGGTGGTACCTACGGGTCGGCAACCGACAACCGGGTGGTAAAATTGTACACGTTCGGGAAAAAATAAAGTTGAAATGGTTTTTGTAAAACCGGAATCATACGTCATTCCTAAATATGTCATGTATTGTGGATTCTTGCGACTGCTGTTATACGAAAACCAAAAAATAGACTGCTTAAATCATAACCCTTCAAGACCGTAACTGTTCCACTATATAAAGGAAAATGTTATGCAAATAATTAAGATCTTGCATCGTCAGCGGAACAGTTGCAAGACATGATAACTGTAATGAATGAAGCATTTTGTAGGAAAGGAATGTAAATAACACGAAGGTAGGTGTTTGAAAGAGAATGTGTGATATGAAAATAATGGATAAGAGTGTGAATTGCGTGAGCTTATATGTATGTAATCTTCTGGCATACCCTTATGGCAGGAGGCTTTATTTATGCCCGAGTATATTTTCTGTTTTTTTTTTTACCCATAGATGTATTTATGTTATGCTAGATAACGTGACAATAATTTAATTGTTCCTTTATTTTTTATATTTACATACTATTGTATAAAATCAGGTTCTTTTAACCTAACAGACAGATGAATTGCATTGCTGGGGAGTTTGTTCCGATACTTCTTCCCAGCTAAAACACTAGGAAGTGGAGAAATGCGCCCGTTTTGTTTTCGGGGACCGTCTCATGCAAACTTTGACGTTCATAAACTAATGGTATCAGTATAAAAGAAGTACGGGAAAAGAGTTCATGGAAGAAATTGGGGTAAGTTTTTGCTTAGCAGTGGGACAGAATAGGCTGGCTCTCAAAAAAAACTTTTTTGCAAAAAAAAACCGACTTCCAAAAAAAACACTAAAAAAGTGGGAAATAACTTTACTTTCGGAAGTCGGTGACTATTGTTTGTTTCATTGACTTTTTTGCCACCGACTTCCGAAAGTAAAGTTATTTCCCACTTTTTTAGTGTTTTTTTTGGAAGTCGGTTTTTTTTTGCAAAAAAGTTTTTATTTTACCCTTTTTAGTTCAAATTCCATCACACACAAATCCTTGTCAAGTATCAATTTCGCAATTTCTTTTACTTGGATGACATATTGTTTCCAGCTATTTTGATTTCAAAACCAAACTACTGAACCGATTTCGATGAAATTTCTATGGGACCAATCGGGAAGTAGATCCATTCAGATAAAAGAAGAATTTTTCAAATCGGTTCATAAATGACGAAGATATGAGGTAACAAGCACAAAAATTTCCAGCTATTTTGATTTCAAAACCAAACTGCTGAACCGATTTTGATGAAATTTCTATGGGACCAATCGGGAAGTAGATCCATTCAGATAAAACAAGAATTTTTCAAATCGGTTCATAAATGACGGAGATATGAGGTAACAAACACAAAAAAAAAAAAAAAAAAAAAAAAAAAAACATACAACCGAATTGAGAACCTCCTCCTTTTTTAGAAGTCGGTTAATAAAAACTAGCCAAACTGTAGTATAATATTCAATGAGAAGCATTCACCGTGGCAACGCGTCACTCGCGCGTTATCACGGCGAATGCACACTAAACCAGAGGATGTCGCTACGCTCCCGTATGGGAGCGCGGCTGGCGGGATGTGGACTAAGTCCTTGCCCCGCGGGGTCTTTGGTGAGCCCGCAACAGCGGGCACCCTCGCTGTAGTGGCCATTGTAGGCCATAGCCAAGTGGCAAGCGCGCGTACGCGACTTGCCTATGTGTGGTTGTCGGAAGTGTCCGGTAGGAGGCGCTACGGTGCTATGTAAATAGCGCCACTTTCTTCACGCCACCTCGGCGGTCTGTCACCGCCAGGTGAGACCTTCGGTTACCCGGAGGAGGCCTCGCGGGTGTCGACCAGCGGCAGAGGTGGCTCGGCGCTCCCTACCGCGGCTGGAGGCCCCCGCCTGTCGCGCTTTCAGATCTAGCCGATTACGCGCCAGGCAGAGGGGCCGTGTGTGTGTGTGTTAGCGGTAATGTGTTTGTGTAACACCGCTCATGTAGGCGATAGAATGGCGAGCCCGCGCCGCGCGTTCATCGCGTGAGTTTAGACGAATGAGGAGTCATGTTTGTATGGTGCGGTGCGTGACGTGCCTATATTAACCTAGCACACGGCACACACCGGATGAGTGTAGTGTGTGTGGAGTTTCAATGTTTGAGTGGGTCGCGTGTTGATGGGTGCGACCTACTCGGGTGCGTCAAGTCAGGGGGGGGGGGGGTCGCCACGTCCGCAACTAGGTCGCGCGGTAGGCGCCTCGCGTCAGGTGGCCGCGCGTGCCATGGCGCTATGTGCTTGACGTGGGGCCAGGCAGAAGCGTCGGCACGCGCGAACATTGTGGATGCGAGGCGGCGGCAGAAGTCGTCCAGCGACAGGTTCTGTTGTGCGCGGAGGAGCTTCCTGGTGCTCTCGCTAGTGAGGGCGAGCCAGGCTGGAGCGGCGTACGTGAGGAGCGGGCGAATGTACGACTTGTACACGCCCAGCTTGGCACGCAGCGGGAGGCGGGAAGAGAGCACTGGGCGGAGCAGGGCGCGGGCCGTCCTGCTCTTGGCGACTACAGTGCGGACGTGACTTACCATAGAGAGCCGACGGTCGATGGTGACCCCGAGGTATTTCACCTGGGGTGACCACGCGATGTCGACTCCCTGCAGCTTCAGGGGTGGCGGGAGTGTGGCGCCGCCGGCGACCAGCGCCTGCGTCTTACCCACGTTCACCGACAACCTCCATTTTGACAGCCAGTCAGGCAGCAGATCGAGCGCGCGCTGCATTTTGACGGCCGCGTGCCTCGCGTTGAGCGAGGTGGCAATGTACGCGGCGTCGTCGGCGTACAGCGAATGCACACTAATAACCTTTGCACGGCGTGGTCGTTGAACAGCGGAGAATCTTAACACCGCGATTCAGAAAACGCCCTTAACGGTACACCGCCACCTAGTGGCAAATGGTTTGAACTAAATGAAAACTGGGGGAGAGTAACGACGTAGACAAGTTGGGCGGCTTGGGCGCTATAACAATACTAGCGTGCTTAACGCAAAAGCGTATCTCAGGGAAAGCCAGTTTCGAGATAATTGAAGTTTTGCACATAGTTTGGTTTTTACTTTACGGATTAGTTCGTTTGCTTATTAGGTTATTTTTGTTTTAAAATAGTTATTTAGTAGCTTAGTTGATTAGACGTGTATTTTTTTTAAGCTATGTTCAGCCCAAGTTACGCCCAAGTTAGCCCAAATTACGCCGTGAGCACCGGATTGCTCGATTGAGGTTCGCAGAAATTGCCTATCTTGGACACTAGGTAACTGGAGTAGCGTAGGTATCTACTCTTCTCCGATGAGGCTCGTATTTGTCTGAATAGTGACCGACGTCGGCGAGTGTTAAAAAGACCAGGGCAACGCTATGCCGACGTGTGTTTTGAAGAAATCACCCCTTATGGTGGAGGATCCGTTATGTTTTGGGCGGGCGTAAATTCCAGCTATCGTACCGAGGCCGTAGTATTCATTGAAAATAGCTCACTAAATGCGCAAAGGTACATAACAGAAAACCTTTGTCAACGTGCATAACCTGCTCTGACTGTAATTGGTGAAGATGTCATTTACATGAACGATAAAGCTCGCGCCCACCGTTCTGGCGACGTAGATGCTTATATACTGCTGATGCTGTTACTTTATAATCGTCGTCGTATACAGACGTGCTCGTTAGCAGTATTTATATAACGCAATAATAGTGACCTTCTTTAGTATTTTGCTAAGTGTGTATTTTATTAAATAATGGAAACAGTTTAACAGTGAAATGGATAACAGCCCCGGTAATTCAAGTAGTCGAGCGCAACCCAATGCGTCGCCAGCAAAAAGCCCCCAGTCTAACTTCAAGATAGAATTTGCATCCACGCCCGACATCCAAAAATGGATGTTCTCCATTCAGCAAAAATTAAATGAGGTTTGCTCTATTGCCGCGGATGGCAAACTCAACTCGGAGCAGAAATTGAAGATTACTAACCTATGCCGTAAAGTAGAATCTGACACCTCTCAAATGGCAGTTCTATATCAGGCTCTGAAGCAGAAAGCCCACCAAGCCCTCGACATAATCGATACACTGAAAGAAAAACGCAACCTCACAGAACAAATCTCGGAGCTCAAACAGACAATTAAGGACTCTAGTGCTGTGGGAAACGCTTCGTTTGCTGATATGGTGAAGAAGGGATCCTGTGAATTCGTTCGACCAAACAATCTAAGTTCCGTAGCAGTTTATCCTAACGATAAATTAAAGTCGAGTGACGAGACAAAAAACCTCGTGCAAAACATCATACGCCCTGACGAAATGAAGCTTCATGTACGTGGTGTGCGGAAAACAAAAAATGGAGGTGTTATTATCAGCACCGAGACCAAACAGGATGCTGATAAACTGAAGCACGCAGTCCAGATGTCTACATCAGGACTCACCGCCGACGAGCCCAACAAGCGCAAACCACGGATCACAGTTGTGGGAGTGCCGACTTCTTTGGCTGATGCTGACGTCTTCAGGTTCATGTACGAGCAGAACATCGCCGATAAGTTTCCGGCGATGTCACTGGAAGCCTTTTTGGCCGAAGTGAAATTTAGCCACAAATCCGGGAAGAAAGATGCTTCTACCTGTAATTTTGTGATCGAAGTTCCAGCCAAAATACGGAGAGCCTTAATATCGCAGGCAAGGCTTTTTATCAATTGGACTTCCTGCCCTGTTAGGGACTTCACCTTGGTTACCAGATGCTACAAATGCCAACAATTTGGTCATGCAGCAAATCATGCAGAGAGATAAACTCTTCGTGTGGTCACTGTGGAGAAGCAGGACACTCGATGTCTGAGTGCGCGAAGAAAGCGGACACACCTAAATGTGCAACGTGCTCGCGGTTTAAGAAGCCCAACAACCATAGAACGGGAGATGTTGAGTGCCCTGCTAGGAAACTAGCAGAATATAGGTACATCAACTCCATCGACTACGAGGGCGTGTAGCGCGTCATGCTATAGGTTAGACTTCCGCGTTAAATACAACATGCGTTGCTGACACAACAATAACAGACAACTGCGCTGACATACTTACCATCGATTTATTTTAATGTCTAAGCACATTAGTCACTAGGTGCAATTATCGAATATAAACAAGAGTGCCTCGAATATGTTTTTGCGACCTAGTTTATGCTGCTGACGCAAATACTTTCCTGTAATAATCATGTGTTTTAGTTCTAAGTTATTAGAGTTTAAGTTAATTAAAATAAGTTTGCCATTATGTAATTTTAAATATAAACAAAAAACTACTGTCCTACATATAGCATATTGTTGCAGCTCCTGCAGCCTGTGATACAGGATTATCCTAGTACAGGCATCTAACTCTTTTACCTACATTGTAAATTTTTGATTCATATTGTATTTTACCTTTTAAGTTTCTGAATAAAGATTTATTATTTATTTATTTATTTATATGCAAGAGGTTGGTATTCGTCGTTTGGATTGGCCAGCGCGGAGCCCCGACCTTAACCCCATTGAGCACGTCTGGGACCTCCTAAAAAGGCGAGTACGATCTGTCCAACCACTTCCACAAAACATCAGGGAGCTTAATTTATTTTAATTTTTTACATTTTAGGAAAGCTTACAGACTAATAACATTATAATAACAGTAATATATAACTAAATTGCTATTTACAAGCTTCCGCAGATAGGTAAATACACAAATAATTACTGCCTTACAGCATAAGATACTTCCTCAAACTAAAGTTGATTCATTTCATTACATTATTATTAATTTTGAGCTAATTTGGAATATAATCGGTTCACGGTTCAAAAAATGGCTTTGCTAAGTGTTTCCTTACTGCGCTTGCATTAGTGCAGAATAGGTCAATGTCACAAGAAATTTCGTTAAAACTGCGACTGGCTCTCGGAAAGTATGCATTACGCCTATAATTTGTGTTTCCATCTTGTGCTCTTATATGGACCTCTGGCGAGTAAAAGTCATGTGGAAACATTTTGAAACATTCAACTCAAGCTTGTTACGTCTACAGTATTTTTCAAATCTATTCAAATCGATTTGTAACAGGTGTGTATCAGATATATTTTGGATAATTTTATGAACCTTCATATCGTCAGCATAAAGTAAAATATAACTACTTTTAAAACAGTGTTTCACGTCAGCAATAAAGAGAGTAAATAAAAGGGACCCCAAGATCGAACCCTGAGGAACACCAGACGGGACACAACTCCATCCAGATGTGTACCCCTGAAGGACTACAGCCTGCGTTCTATTATCAATCAACCCACGATACAAATCTCCGTGTATTCCGGCTTTTAATAGCTTCTCTAAGAGCAGTCTATGGTCAATAAGATCAAAGCATTTACTGTATCAGTATAAATAACGTCAACTTGTGCACGCTGTTCCATACCTTCGGATATATGAATTCATGGGACAAGATTCAGTTAGATGTAGTGGAACGCTTCCTAAGAAACCCATGCTGTTCATCACCAAAGTTTCATTTCATAGCAGCGAATACATCAGTAAATACAATGTGTACAACGTCCCAAAAATATCTCACAGAGAAATAAAACAAGGGTGTCCAGAGTAAGACAAAACTTTAATATAAAACGTACCGGGAAGGTCATACCTTGCAAGAAAATCTTAACACCGCGATTTACAAAAGTGACGTCACGGCACAACGCCATCTGTTATCGAATAGCGATACTAAACTAATGACAAGTGTTGATTTTCGAAGATAATTATTTAAACAGATTAGACATTCCGCCCACCATGGACGACTCTGTCCATAAAACTTAACATGACAATAAAAACTTAAAGTTATGATTGGTTGGTTGCTATACACTATAACCTAAACCTAGTGCCTTATGTCTACAATAAAGGTTCATGCCTTATTAAATAAAGTTAAAGGTAAACAGTAAAACACAATAAAAAAAATACAAGTTCATAAAAAAAAAACAAACCATGTAAATGGCGTAATTAAAACTAAATATAAAATTCATCAATAAAATGGTAAACAATAACTAAGTGTTCACAGGTAAAAAAATTAATTTAGACACAGGCCTTTTGATCTCATTATTTTTACACCGTATGGTCACAACGCGAGTAATATTGTCCAAACCTGGATGCTTACTTGTAATAACCCCGTATAGCCATCTAGCGGGTGGAAGACCGTCCTCCTTCACCAGAACCATGTCTCCAATCTCAGGTTCGTTCAAGTATTTTGGAGAACAGACATATCTTGGATATTGGTCGGTAATTAGAGATATCAGACTTATTACCTATTTTGAAAACTGGAGTAACGAATGCCAATTTCCAAATTTTCGAAACTGTACCTTCTGAGAGTGACCGCCTGAATAAAATACACAGTGGTACAAGGTTGTCGGCATAATTTACAATAAATAAACGTGTGATCTCGGCTGAGTGGGAACACATTCCACAGGACAACATCAAAAGCCTGGTGGAAGGCATGCCAAGACGATTACATGCCGTAATCGCTGCAAGGGGAGGTCATACTCGTTATTAATTTTTATTTTTTCATGTCTGTTTTTATTAAAATACTCTACTATTCTCGTTGTCTTAATTTCATTATACCCATAAAAAAATCCATTTTAACACGGCACTCGTTTACATTGACTAAAAAACCGATTCCAGGACTTAAGTGTTAAATGTACATTCTCATTGATAATAAAAAAAAAATATCATTTAATCATTTGTGCTAATGACTTACTAAAAATATTATATTATCCATAGAAAAGCCAATGACTGTAAGGTGCCCGTTTTTTTGCAAAGGAGTGTATTTTCTTTTTTCAAAAATAAAGGTTTCGTGTGAGGATCTTGTAAAAAATTCAGCCTGCAAATTTTTATCTTTACGAATTTAAGTTAAGAGGCGTATTACAAAAAAAAACGCGAAATTGCAAGGTTTTCTCGTTGAAATTTTATGTTATCCGTTCGTTGTTTGAAATAACAATTACTTGTTAAAAATAGTTCGTTTCCTCTACTACAATAATAAATAAATCAATCAATTCAATAAATCAAATAATTCAATAATTCAAAGTCAATTTTAAATAAATTATTAATTTATTCAGTAATAATCATTCTCCCGATGCATGTTTAGACAAAAACTCACGGAGACGTGATTTGGGAGCTCTAATTTGTAGATTCTATTGAATATAGACCATCAAAATATATTTTTTTCATCTTACAAATATCCCCAACTTCAATAATGATTAAATACATTTTCGTTATATGCCTTTATTGTAAAGAAGAAAAAATTGGACCTAATTCAATTATTGACTGAAAAGACTTCGAAACAAGCCCCGATATCTCCAAAATTGTACATCATTTTGAGGTAATATTTATACCAAAATAATCTTCAACATTTGCCTAAACTATAGTATTTTTTTTAAATCGTTACTATTATTTTTACTGAATTATTCTTCAAGTATAATTTCACTGCGCCGTTCTGAGCGCAAATGGTCGGCGCAGTGAAATATATTGTACTTTTATTTAATTCTTAAAAAATAATAGTAGCGATTTAAAAAAAGTAAAAAAATACTATAGTTTAGACAAATGTTGAAGATTATTTTGATATAACACCAACAATCATTGCGAAACGCTCCAATCGATCTATCACCACAATGCTTATTAGCAACAATACATAGTCCTGTCAGTGACGATAGGTCGATCCCAATACAACGTGATGTTACCATCATCAAGAATTGGGTCGGGCGCATACTTATAGTATGGCACTTCTGATTCCACAAGGTTGTACTTCAAAGCGAGTTGCTGGTGGATAATCCTAGCAACGAGGTTGTGTCTGTGCAAGTACTCTCCGTTAGCCAGACGAGAACACCCAGAAATAATGTGTCGGATCGATTCTCACGGACGGTGACATGCCCGACATATGTCAACCGTGCCATCCTTCACAATGTATTTCCGATAGTTATTCGTCATCATAACTTCGTCCATTATTGCACAGAGAAAACCTTCGGTTTCCCCAAAGAGGTCACCGAAACGCAGCCAGGATACGGACGCTAAGAAGTCTACATCGGGCCCCTGTAGGGCCCGGTAAAAACGTCCGTGAAGCTCCTTGCTCTGCCATACCTCCCTGCGGACATTAGTGTCTAATACTATAGGTTTGCGCCAGTTCTCGTTAGCCAGGGAGAGCCGGGTAAGGCCCTTGTCCACTGAGACCACATCTCGGTGAATCCCCACTTCGGCTTCTAGAAAGTATTCTTTGAGACTGCATACCTCACGGTTGTGCAGGGTCTTGGCATTTAAGAAGCCACGACCCCCACACTTCCGCGGGATATACAGTCTCATCACCGACGACCGTGGGTGATGCATGCGATTTGTGGTCAGCAATGTGCGGACCCTCCTATCCAAGGTATCAAGTTCCGTCTGAGTCCATTTGAGTATGCCGAAAAAATACCTCAAAACCGGCATGACCCAACCGTTGAAGGCGCGCACCTTGTTTGTCGACATCCTGGATAGTGAAGAACCGTTCTCCAGCGCGCCATACACGACATCAGGAAGGTACGCAAAGTTGCATCTATTTTATACAACTCCAGCACCCTCATGAGCCATGTATGACGCACAGAATCATAGGCCTTCTTATAATCTATCCAACATGCAGAAAGATCCCTTCGGGAACGGCGAACCTGTTGGCTAATGTCCATATCAATGAGGAGTGGCTCCTTAGTACCACGGGACCCGTTCCTACATCCATTCTGAGAGGCACACAATATGTTGGTTGATTTTAGCTCTCAAAATGGATGTAAGAACTTTATAGACCGTTGTTATACAAGAAATTGGTCTATAATTTTTGGGCTCCGCAGTACCTTATTTATGGAACAGGTGGGAAATTCCGGTCGTCAAGAACTGAGGCAGCGATCCTGATTCTAAAGTTGATTGAAACTGGGAAGCCAAGCAAGCATCCGATCTCTGAAACCATTTCATCCAGAAATTGTGTAGCCCATCCGGTCCTGAAGATTTCCAGTTAGGCAACAGACGGACTGCACGAGCTACGCCTTGGGGGCTGATGATGATTGCCCCCTTTTCTGGTATTGGATCACACGCTCGTTCAACCGCCCGGGTCCAATCGCCCTCAGTGTGACTGACAGGCACTGACCAGATGCTGCGCCAGAACGAGCACATGGCGTCATCATCTGGCAGATGCGTGTCAGTTATACCTTTTTTTTTTGGGTGGTAAATCATCAAATGACCTCTCCCGCTCTGGGTGGAGCGGGAGGGCGTGTCAGACTCTTACTGACTAAAACCCACCCGTGTTCCTTCAGTTGCCTGTGCCAAGGTGCCAAGGGCCACGGTAACTCTTTCGAACAAATCTGCAACCCTGGTAGGTATCGGTCCTAGTGGACCCCGTCAGTTAATGCTGACATCTCTTTGAGGCGCGCGTGGAACACAACGCGCCATCGACCCGGGCCTGGTCCTTACCGGACGGAGAGCTACCCATTGCTCGCCGTCCGCAAGCCCGCGCCTACGGTGGCCGGGAATCTGCTTGGGATTCCCGACGCCCGGGGCGTCTCCTGCGGCGGCTAGGGGCGTGAGGGCGCAGAGATTGCCTCTCCCTCACGCGTTCCGCCTCCTCCTTCGCGAGCATTACTGCTTCGCAGAAGGAG